>CM033622.1:28767931-29506558 GCA_019453435.1 Rhinogobius similis | reverse complement strand
CTTCCTCCTCCCCACTGCCACGGTCCATGTGGGCTCATCCAGCCTCTTTGTCTGGTCCTCTGATCTGGCAACTCCAAAGAAACAAGTGTAAGTAATAATTCAAACAAATATTAACTATAAGTGTGCACCCAAATTAGAAAATATGTGTCTAAATAAAATATATTAAACTGTGCATAATGTGTTGTATAATATAAATGAAATGTAAAGTGATTAAAGAAAAATACTAACACTGTGGAGTGGTGGCAGAGGGATCCACCACATCCATCAACAATGAGTTCACGTGTGTGAGAAACGTGGGAAACAATTTCATTTTCACCCACTCCTCAAGGAAAAGTCTAACCCCTTGTCCCCCTTTTCATAGTCCACTAAGTCTCTTCCCCACATTTTAATAGTTTCCATATGTTGCAGATGGAGCGCGTCAACAGGAAGTAATGCAAAAACTGCTGTAGATGATTGATTTTAAAGACCGCAGAGTTCTACAAAGTTCTACTAAATTACTAAAATAAGCTTTCACACAAAAAATATATTGACCCAAATAAATGTGTTTATCTTAACAGCAATAGCACTTAACACCAAAATGTCTAGTTTGACGGTTAATCTCTTTTATTCATAGCAAAAAATAAATAAAATTAAATTAAATAATAGCATTATTTGCTTCCACAGGATTATCACCCATTCTATACAAAATCTGATGTTCACGAACAATTCCTGTCTTGCCTGGGATGAAACTACTTTTTGTATCTACGGATCACAACCAGTTTTGCATACATACTTATGTTATGAGGTTAATTACAAGTGAATGGCAGAGCACATGATGCACACAGTTGTTTACAGGGCCAGACCAGAGCAACAAGCTTCTGGTTTCATGCTCTGTCTAGTGGGATTTAGAGCGGGGCCCCTGGAGCACAAACTGTGAAACGTCCACTGGCCCTGGAATGCATCAGCAGACAAGACAATAACTCCTGTCTGTGACCATTAAACGCTTCCTGTCAAAAGTGACCATCTCCAAGCTTCTTCTCCAAGTGTCAGGGAAAAAGATTATACAACATTTACAAGTAAAAGAGGATGAGGGTGTAAGAAATGCCTCTGTGCAGGTGTCTGGAAAATATGACCAAATGGATACTACTGTGTTATATAAGTTAGACAAGTCATTCTAAATGTTATACAGCTCTGGTTGTATTGACAAACCCAAATGAAATCGACTGAAATATGTAGAACTAGAAAATTATGTGAACAAAACGCTACAATGACAAAATAAATCACATGAATATTACAAAATTTGACCAATCCTGATAAGATTTAGAATGATATAAGCTCTAGTATTGATGGGTTTCAGGCACAAGAATTCCTTCCTGATTTGAAGATTTATATCATTTATAGCAATGGTCCCGTGTTGCCATTATCACATAGCAAAATTTTAAAAATATATACTGCTCACAAAAACAGGACGGAATCATTTGCCACAAATCCATGAATAAGACAACATGGTAGTTTTAAAAAATAATTATTGTAGCTTTCAGCATAAGCATTCAGCCTTTTTTCAAATTTCAGCATTAAGACAGACTGTGTTGTCATTACCACTTATCATATCAGTGTGCTTGCGAATAGAACAGTCACCGCCAGCGTCACCTGTCCACTCTGACATAGCTGAATGTAGCCTATGGCCCCATGGGTAAAAATGGAGACGCTTTAGGAGCCCAACTGCCCTAACAATGAGGATTAGCTGCTAACATACTGGGAGAAAAGGGAAAGGACATGTACAAAACTGTTTTGACACTAGCACTCCCATCGCTGTACATTCACAGTTTTAACATTGCATAAACAAAAGTAGGTCAACAAACAGAATCCGAATTGAGTAGAACTTTCAGGTAGTTGTTTGCTACTCATCGAACCACAATGTCACCACATCCACACAAAAAAAAATCCTTAAAGTAAATGCTCCAATCCAAAGCGACGAGTCTTAACCAAAGTGTGTCCAAATTGCACCTAGTTCCATGCATTCCTGTATACGTGTTTGAGCATCTACAGTATGAATCAGTGAGTGTAGATTCGCTGTGTTTATTCGTCATCTGATTTATGGAGCTTTATTGTTGGGTTGTAGAGCTGTTTCCAGATGCTCATATTTTTTCCATTCATTCTGGATGATTTACTGTCAACAAATGCCAGCATCCTGCAGGTTTTATACTTTTACTGTCAATCATAGTATGTACTCAACTTCAGTGACGCAGTGGGTGCCTTGGTGCCTGTTAATAATTCTTGGTAACAAACAAAACACTGATGCAAACTGGAAGAGATTTGTAAATAGGGATGTCAAGATTATCCGATAAGCGAGATTTTTAAGTCACAAGATCATCAGCAAAAAATCATAATCATCGCAACTATTTTAGAAGAAAAATTAAGTAATTTCCAATTCAATCTGTGCTCCAAAAATGTATGTACAGTGATCCCTCTCTATATCGCGTTTCATCTTTCACGGCTTCGCTGCTTCACGGATTTTTTTACAGTGCATCCACTGAACTTCAGCGCACGGCACAAGAACGGGACCCTTTGACGAGTCGTTCGTTGCAGTTCTCAAATATAATCGAAGATGGCGTATCCGTTTAAAAAAATCTTCTTGCTCAGAAAAAGAAAGAGCGCCAACAACTAAAGAAAGACTCGTGCGTCTTCAGTAGAAACAGAGGCTACAGGGGGCGGAGTCAGGACCAAGAGGCACAGACTGTGAAATACGCCAGTGACAATGTTTACAACCTTGTATTACTATATTAAAATTATTGTTTTAAACAAATTTTGGGCTTTAAAACAGGTTTTGATTTTTGGTTTCATTCCATAGTTCAGTATTGCATTGTAAAATAATAAAAAATAAAGCTGTGACTACTTCACGGATTTCACTTTTCGCGTGTTATTTTTGGAACGCAACTCCCGCGATAAACGAGGGATCACTGTATGTTTTATGTATTGTGTGTGTTTTATATATACAGATAAAAAAAGCAAAACACTTTTACATTCATAAAGTTTGATTTCATAAAGCTGGTCACAGACTATTGGAACAGTATCAGAGTGAAAGAAAATAAAGTATTTCACTTTTGTGTTATTATGTGTCAATAAATGTGAAAAATTGTTGTATCGTGACGTTTCTTCTCACAACAGCACTCTAATTTGATATCACCACATTGCTATTTGGAATGCTGTTATCTACTTCTACCACAAGAGAAGAAAAATCTACTTAGGGTCCAAAACTTTTAAAACGCATGTCAGATAAAGCCTGTATGTCACAGGTTAACCTTGAGGACATTGACACCACACAAACACAGAGTGGCCATGACCAGGACAGCTATTGGTTTTGAGGTTCACTGGCTCTGTGCGCTCTCTACTGTGTTAAAAGCTAAATATATGGGTGGAATGTATTAGCAAACATAATAAGCCCTGGTTCATAAAGCTGCTGAAAGTGGTGTCTTTTATCACAGAGAAACCATTACAAAGGTGTGGTTGGAACAGAGGATGTTGAGAGACAGCGAGAGCCAAACCGGATCACAGAGGAAGGACAGCGCATAGATCTACAAGCAGCCTTAGCACGCAACCAACTCCGATAGTATTGTCCCTCAACAGATAAAATGTTATCTCAGATGACATGGAAAAATGTATCCGTCTACATAAAAGTTCATTAATAATTCCCTGATGCATTGTACAGTACGGATGTCTATTTATTATTTATGTGTCAACGCCATTCAAACAAAGTTCAACAAATATTCTTAAAATGTACATTAGGGGTAGGTGAGAAAAATTAATATCTCAAAATCTTTTTGGAATATCCCGATGATATTCAGTTGATATGATGTCAATTAAAAAGTATCTTTAAACATATTAGTTGAGGTTTAATTATAGTACCAATGTGAAATGTCTGTAAAATTAATCAAAAAGAGCAGAAATATCACCTTATATATCCTATATATATATTTTATTCTACTCTTTTTGAAGCATTTTTTACAAAAAAGATGTACTCGACATTCAAATTAGCATATCTTCTAAACAACATTCACAATATTATCTAAATTTCAATAAATTGCTCACGTCTAGTGTACATATTTTCTTTTCCAGATGGCACCTACAGGTACCAGTGATGTTCTGTTTGAAGTATGGTTGTCAGGGAGACAGAATACAGGCCAAAACATACGGGGTCAAAGGTGACTCTGTTGTGATGGCGAGGGGCTGATGGATAGAACGGAGCCTTCCCTTTCAGCGTATGCACGACATGCAAGACAGCGGTGTGCTAAATTTAACAGACAGACCTGCCCCGCGCCTTGTTGAGGATCTGTCCCAGAGCGATAGTGAGGAGTGATGCCAATGGGAACGCTGAGAGTTGGAGCTGAATGATGTGTTGTTTCCGACTGTAACATTGAGAGGAAGGTGCACAGGGGTCAGCAGCCTCCACCCGCCACTGTGGCCTGACACATCCTCCTCAGCCACAGAAGGCTAAAATTAGACTGGCTACAAAACCAAAGGCTTTAAAAACCAGAAATAACCAATGGATAGGTAAATGAATTCAAAAAGAAATGTGTTCAGCTATAAATAGTACAACAGGATACTGTAATTGTTGTCGTATTAGTACATAAATTATACCTGGTTCATAACACCGGTAGTACTTTTTATAAAAAAAGAAAATAATTTTCAAAACCAGTCGTTATTAATCATTTATTTGTACTGGGTCTGTGTAGAACCTCTCTGTAGCACAGCCTAAGAAGCCTAACCTGGCCCAGCCACATGAATTCACATGATATTTGTGAGTTCACAAAGTCTTGAGAATCAATCTGGGCGGTGTGCCGCTGTCAGGGCTGCGCCGGCCGCTGTGTGGCACACCAATAAGAGCGCAGCATTGAGGTTTGGGCGGAAGTCAAATAGATGAACCTAAACAAACAAGGCGGTGATGTACTTCGGCCTATTTCAACACATTTACAGACTATTTTGCTTTTGTAAACATGCACATAGATGTGCTTTGTGCATTTGAGAACGCAGATGAAATCGATGATTTTCTCTCATCTGGATTTATTGATTTCTTGTTTTTTTGGCTTTTGAGACGCTGCGTCCAATCATTTCAAATGTTCGTCATGACGTTACGCATTTTCCCAAATGACATCGATGGGGGCCTGTCCAGATTGATATAATGTGTAGAACTAATTCAGAGTGGTACACATCAATCTGACATGAGCCAGGTTATAAGAACCCACCAGGTATAAAACTTATTATCGAAAGATACTTTAAGAAGTAGATTTAGAAGCTGTAGATTCCAATATTTTTGGTACTAGTAGTACATACATTTTTATTTCTTTGTTATTCCAATTCAGTGGTACCCGAACATTATCCCAAAACAGAATAAACAGCACAACATAAGACACATATAAGGTTATAGTTCAGGTATTCCCTACTGTGCATGTATTTGGTCTATGGGGGAAACCGGGAGGGCTCATACAGAACTGGGTGAGAGAAACATGTAAACTTCACACAGAAAGGCCCAGCGACCTTGGTGGGAGGCACAGGTGCTAGGCACTCAGCCACAGATGTGTATGATTAAGATTTAGACTTAGACAAACTTTATTGATCCACATGGGAAATAATTTTTAGTAGAAAAAAGTGAAAAGAATAGATGGTTAATAAAAAAAAATCCACATTTCTACATTTTGGTTCCATAATCTCAATGAAAGCCACCTGTTCACAACATAACAATTCCAAACAAACAAGGCAGGGAGACACCTGCTCCACAGAGAACAGAGTATAAACCTGCCGAAAAACACTGGGAGGAAAGAATAGCATTTCCCCTAAAGAGAAGACACCTGCTGTGGCACAACATCCTCTCATGTTGGCCCCAAATTCGATGCAGGAATAACAGCCACCTGCCAGAGGCCAACAATAGCCACAGGGTAACGCTAGCATGTGCAGAGAATCAGTTCACTTGAACCCACTGCCTTTGTAACAAGTGGTGGTAGGAATGAAAACAAATGTCTGTCCACATCAAATGTCATTGTTGTGCATTTGTCACAGCAAAGAAACATATAGGTGGTTAAAAAGAGCATGTAACTTTTATGTTTACTCGAACTTCAAACTTTTTATTCCAGTGAGCAGGAACCAGCTTTAACCGGGTACAAAGAATAAAAATAGGAAGAATCTGATTCTGTGTAAAGCTACAACTGGTACAACATCTATTACAACTGTCTGAGCATCTGTCCTCATCATGAAGCACTTGTACTGTGATCAAGTGGGCGTCACAACACTTGAAAGTTTGAAAGGGATTCAATCCTCCTCCACAAATATTAACAAGGAGAGGCTCTTCAAGAAGCGGTCATCCCATTGGCCTGAATCAATCACTTCACACTGAACCCACTGTAACAAGTGTCTGAGAGAAATAAGCACGTTGTTCTACCAGCCCACAACCAGACAAAGTAAAGCAGTTGTGAAATGCTATAAAAAGAAAGCAATGTCAACAAGCATGTGCAATAGATAAGCCTGAAATGAAAGATGTGGCTTCATCTGGAAGTTGTGATGTTTCAACATGCAGCAATATTTTCCTCTGGCTGGATATAAAGATTATTTCGAGGGTTATTCTTTGACACAAGACAAATGCAACTTACTTACTTGTTTACAATGCAGTGATACCAGTAAATTTTGAAAATTTTCAGAACAATTATCAACTTCGATTGTATAATAACCACATCCACCACTCTTCATAGATACTAACCACTGCAGTTCAGAATACACACAAAAAGTCTTTTTTGGGTCAAATTCTACCTGTGCAAACACTGACAGAAACTTTTCGCTGATCATCTAACTTGACAGTGTGCTGCCCACTTGCAGATGCCATGATATTTAGTGTTTTGCATCTTATACCAGAGACCAGTGTAATTTTTTCATTTGACAGCAAGGTCAGACCGTTTACAACTGGCCCTTTCACTTTGCTCTTATTCTGAAGTCAGTTATAAAACAGGCCTGACAAAATCATTAAGTGAGCAAGCAAGCACATCTTGCTTGAAGCATGCCCCCATCGCTCCCCCCGATGTTGGCTTTTCACCTCCTAGACTCTACCAAGTGACCCCTTTGTTGGGGCGAAAGGATCTGGAGCTTTAGAAGCAGCTAATTATAGAGTTTAACGTCTGCTTGACTGAGCTCTTAGTGATGGGGAGACATTCCTACAATTGCAAGATTTACAACAACTATGTGCATTTTTTTGTGTCTATACAAATATGACACGGTCGATCACAAAATGTGTTCAAAATGGTAGGTAAAGATCAAAGGTAAAGATCAAAACGAGCAATGTGTACAAAATACTATAAGGTTGGGCTTTCATAACTAGTTTAAAATCTACACAGAATTATTAAAATAGTCTATGGGATCAGTTACAGGTTTATTGTGTGAAATTACCTAGATACTGCCATATCTGTTAAAATGTTCAATCACTTACTCCATTTTTGGGCTTTGCTCCAAGACAAGCTTCTGGGGTACAGGGGAAGGGGCTGTCATTAAGGTGTGAAGCGCTTTTCACTGTTGCTGATCCAGATCTATCAAACTCCTGCATGGAAGAATGGTAAATGTAACAGTATTTAACAGAGGTGAGAAATTGGTTTATAGAGATTGTGAGTATTACTGAACTGTACCTCGTGCCGGGGAAGGGTGGGTGTGCTTCTTATGGAGGATGTAGCACTCAAGGCATTCTCAATTTCTTGGTCCAGCTGATCCAGCTTCATCAGCAGAAGTATCATTGAGTCCAGGCGTACTTGTTCATGCTAACACATTCACAAAGCAAATGTATGTTTTCATTGTTTGTTGTCTTTACTTCAACCTAAATTCAGACACATTTTGAACGAACTGGAAGGTAGTCTTTACTGATCATTGAAACCCAATCTTACATTGACCCCTAGTGGCTGTTAGGCTGTAAGACAGGTTATAGACAAGCTTATAGAAGTTGTTCTAATGTTTGTTTTCTTGAAGTTTAAGCCCCCCGAGTAATAGACTTGTGCAAACACAGAGTGCTTTTTTGTTCCCAAAAGGTGTCTTATATTCTGTCCCCGGGTGTGGCAAACTGTTTTATTTCTCTCTGTGAAAGACCCAGAGAAATGATGTCACATGGTTGGCTCAGTGGTGCTAAACAAACCTTGTATTATTCTCCTCTAATGGGTACTATTTTTATGAAGCTGTTGAGAATGAGCTCATTCAGTCTCTCTGTGTCTGTGCTCACGCCTAAAGAACTCTGCTTACTGTTTAGAAGAGATCCTTGAACTGAAGAGGTCCTGAGAGTCCTGTTAGTACGGAGTGTGGTGTTCATGGGTGTGTATGGATTATAATGTGATTATATGAGCTTATTTGTCCATAATTCTAATGTGTTTAGCTAATGGTTCTTCCTAGACGGAATCTACTGTCACTTCCATATGTCATAACTGGTGCTCAAGGCCTGGCCATCACCAACATCCCTAGTACTTTTCTAATAATATTCTTATGACATGTGCATACATTAATTTCTTTTCCAGTTAGAGGCCAATTATCCTGTCCACAGCAGTCCCTGTTAGGTCAGCTGGAGTAGCACAGACATGAGGGGCCATGTGTGTCCATATTGGTGCTTTTACTCTGAGCTAAGGCCGTTCATCACCACGAACAGTCTGTCTCCCAGGCTAACTTTAACAATGAAACTTTGTACGTGGTAAAACAATGACATCTTTACGAGACCTCACTGAATGAACAAAGGCATCATGCTCAGCATGGCAAAACAACCACAAAACGGACAAATTAAAAACAAGTGCAGCAAGTCAGAAGGCTGCGTTTTAGGGAATTCACTTGAGGTTCTGTTCTTGTGTTCCCATCTCTTGAGGTTTCAGTTACATTCCTCCCAACATCCTGTTTTTTTTTGTTGTTTTTTTTTACATGGGAGACAGTTCTCACACTATGTGGACTTCAAGACCCCTCCTTCCCTTTTCCTTGCCTTTTCAAGCCTCTCTCACATCACATCTGACAAACAAACCACTATGTCTTTTTCTGACAAAACTCTTCTGCATTTCTATTGTAATAACAGCCTATATCAATAGTAATTATTTCCCTACTTATTACAGAAAAGAGAAAAAGCAATCAATAAAAGGTGTTTCCTGCTCTTCTGCATTGGAGATGACAGTGGAGCATAATGGGCCTAGGTTTAGGATAAGAGCTGGTTGATAAAGCAAATTAACTTAGTGACAAAGTCTAGCAGGATCATCAGCTATCACGTAAACCAGATTTTAAAAAGCAATTTTTTCTGGAATGTGATTGACAATTCTAAGAAACACATTTAGTAAATTATCTTTATGAGTAGTTAGTTTAAGTAAAAGCTTGAGTCCCTCTTTAAATTAAAATGATCATATTTGCCACATCATCAACTGTTTTCACATTTAACTTTACATAAATAAATAGTTAAATAAATAGTTAAACCTCAATTTGTTGCTCATAAAATCACAGTGGAATCAGATGAATGAAGGATTGTCAATGAATGTTATCCTAACCATTTCAAATTCAAAATGTAAAGATTTAAAATTTGTTGGCAAATTTAAAATTAGAAAGGCAGTTGGTCTGCCACAGTGAGCTAGTCCGGCATTCGGAGACTCTATGCCCTTATAGGACCTTGTTTTGCAATGAGCCGTTGAGAAAGAGTAAAACATTTCACAGATCCCCCACTCAACAGATCTCTCAGAGCATGTAAGAGTGAAGTCATTGTTTTCCATGGAGCTTGCCAGAGTGTGGGACGAAAATGACTTGTTGGCCTTGACTGCATGGTGTGTCATTTTGTTGAAACCGCCATAATGCATTAGATCATAATAAAAAATTAAATAAAATCCAGTGATGATGCTGCCTTACCTTTCTCACTCGCACTTTGACCACACCACCTTCTTTGCCTTCTGCTTCTAAAACGTTCTCAGTCCTATCTGTGTCACCACTGGCTGCGTGCTGCTCTCCGGGACCATCTGCCACCTCTTCAGGTGTGTCACAGCACCGGCGGCCGGAGGCTTGGTTGCCATGGCAATCGGCTGGGACGACCCCAACACTGACCTGTGCAGAAGACAGCTGCAGCTCTTGGGTCTGTTTTTCAGCAGTCGGACCATTAGGCAAAGGTTCAAGAGCAGTTAAATTGAATCTCTGCTGGGCATCTGCTTCGACTAAGGTTGTCTCTGGAATGGTGTCTAACTTAGTGATGCTCTTCTCTGGATGAGATGTAGTTTGGTCCACAATCGTTTCTTTCATACAATTTATAAGAGTTTGTTTTGTTAATTTTTTTTCTGCACACTGAGTAGTGCTTGTCTGTGTAGGCTTTTCTACTGAATACTGTTCAAAAATCGTGACATTATCATTGCCACCATTGGTCAGAATATCAAAACACACTGGCTCTGTTCCTCCATTAGTGCACTCTTCACTTTTCTCTTCATTTGGCCAGTCCATTTTGCAGGCCTTCTGTTGCAATAACATCTGGTTGGCTATTTCACTGTTAACAGTCTCAGCCAATGTCTCAATAGTCTCTTGACAATCCTCCTCTCCAGCTCGAATGCTTCTAAAGAAATTGTATTTATTTTCGATCAGGTGTCCTCCCGGGTCATTCGGTCCAACTTGCCTGTCAGTACAATCCTTCCCAAAGATTTGACTTAGTCCTTTGTCACATTGTTGTTCTCTCATCACAACAGCCTCCACTGTTTTGTCGGAACAGGACGACACACAACCACTGTCCATGAGAATCGGACTGTCCAGCGCGTTAGCATGTACCGTTGCAACATCCAAACAAGAGATAGGATGACCATCTCCTACATGTGGGAGGTTAGCCGTCTGGGTTACTGTAGGGTCAGAGATTTGAGGTCCTATGCTGTGCCCTGCTGTATGCCTCTCTTTTGTTTCCTGGTGATTTGGAGAATTGCCAGGACTGTCACCCGCACACAGTGGAGACTCATTGTTGGAATGGATAGTGACGCATTGTCGCTCATCACATGTATTTGGATTTTTGAAGACATTTTCATTATCCACAATGGTACAATTCTGTCTACCTTCTGCATCGCTGATAGCCATTTTCTCAGTAGGGAGTCTGCTATCAGTTCCACTAGCAATATTTGTTCTAGACATCCCACTGTGTTGGTCAGTCTCCGGATCCTCAGTTTGGATCGATGTGGTCTCATCCATTAACTCTTTAGAGTCCCCCTGCAAACCGCAATAAACCTCAATACTGTCAATAGGAGCTGCTACTTCCACAGTTTGACTCATGACCTCTGACGACTCGTGATGGCATCCTTCTGGCATCGAGGCACACCTTGTCCGACGCCCTTGTTTGGGCCCCGCAGTCACCCAGGATCCCTTCCTGCCCAGTTCATGGCAGCACACCAAGTCAAGGTCGTCATAGCTGTACTGTTCCTCCCAGCTCCTTTTCCTGATGGCGACCGGCATAATGGAGATCCGAAGCTAGCCCATAGAGATGATCGTCTGAAGAAAATAAAGATTGAGCGGTTAGGAATATGTTTTAAGTAAACGATAATGCTGAACAATGAAATTAAATATTTTGTACATATTCGGTTATTGATTACTGACTGCATAAAGAAAACAATGAATGGTAGCAAAGTGTGAACATTATCCAGATTTTTTATACTACAACACTAAAAGCCAATTGTGTAAACATAATGAACACTATGGCACTTTTCCTGTTCTGTTCTTTACCATGTAACACAAGCAGCGACAGAACATAAATACCAAATAAGCAGGATGTCCTCTTAGTGAGCTAAACATCTGCCACTGACATAGCTATGGCACCACAGTGAACATAGGAATAAGGTGAAAGGTGAATTTTCAAAGTGCAACTTTAAGCCAACAAAATACAATTATGTTTACCTAGAATACTGAAAAATAAAATTTTATGGAAGCTAATCTAAAGTTTATTTCTTAGCTTGTAAAAGGTTGCCCTCCTAATGTTATAATGACACTTTGAATACATTTTGAAAAATGACTTGTAAATTTTCCAACGATGAGTGTGTCTTACAGCCCTATAATTCAAAAACAGTGATTACAGTTATTACACATCAAGTAGTAATCCACCTCTTTGGAAACAAATGTAGCTTCAGGTTGTCTTTCCATTCATCTGCTGCAGCGGTAAGTAAGTAAGCATTAATCCATGTTATATCCAAAAGTTTGATCTTGCTGTCAGTTGTTGGTAGTCCTCTGTTTGTAGGCTATCTAGAGATTTTTCTGCGTCTTGAGGGTAGAAGCCAGTAGCAAGAGAAAACCCGTGGAGCAGAGAAGAGTCCACGCACCACTTCCATCTTGATCACATTAAGGTTTTTGCTGACGCTAAACGCACAGAGCAAAGGGTGGTGGTGTTAGAGGGGCTGGCTTTCTCTTCTCTCCCCCACTCCACCTCTGCTTTCCTCTGCTGGATCTCTTCCTCAGCGTGGTCTCCTCCCAGCGCTGTGGACAGGACGTCTGACTCACATCCAAGAAGCCCCCTCCCCTTGTGCTACAACACACTGTGTGCATTTAGTCCCTCTGCCTCGAGGACTTTCTCTGCTCACTGTTGGTAGAATCTTCTCTCTCTCTCTCGCTGGACTTCTTCATCACCTCTTCAGAGCGCTGGGAAAGGTTCCCAGTTGGTTTTGATTAGGAACAGGCGGGCTGCCTCACAAGACCTCTGACAGGGGGCCGAAGCAGATTGCTCTTTTGTTTTGGCAGCTTTATCTCAGGCATGCTTTTTCTTCAGATTTGTCATTTGGTTAAGTTCCCAAACATTCTTAACCAAACAGTCCACCAATGAACTAAAACAAAAGAAAAAGTGGTAAAATTAAACGATAAAACAGTATTTAGGAGTCTGTTTGTGGTTTGGAGTCATATAACCAGTATAAAACCTATTCCAAATGAATCTGTGAATCGCTGCAGCAGGAAGCAGGCGGATAATAAACAAATACATAAATAAATTACTTTTACTAATATTGAATAGTAAATATACAACAACAAACCATCACAAAATGGGTCAGTTCAGGACAAAAACAAAATTTTCAAATATCTGGTTACAAAACAAACAGCCTCAAAGTCTGCCTCAACACTACATTTTCTGAGACCTACCACTTCCTTATTCAATTATCAGAACCAACAGAACTACATTTACACTGGCAAACTTCAAATTACTGTTTAATAAATAAAAACATACAGATTTAACTGATAAGACTTTTGTTTGGGTTTTGCAATGCAATTTCAAAGTCCCAAATTAATACCACAAATATTACTGTCTTCTGTATAACAGAGGTACACACTCAAAATGTACTTCAGATTATATTCCTACTATGATCCTGTTGTGTTCAATTAGAAACCTGAATATTCCAAGTTATACTTAGACGTGGCCTTAGTTTGGTGCTGTAAAGCAGGATTAATGCCTTTTAACCCATGGGTCGTGCAGATGTGCAGTGAAGAGGCCCTGGATGAATCTTTTCTTAGGGGCCACAGTGGGAAAGTGTCTTCCTCCGTCTCTGCTGCCTCTCCTGGGACACAGATGGTCCCTCTCAAGAGAAAGCATCCAAATTCAACAAACCTCTGCAGCCCAACATCACATGCAGTCCACCGTAATGAAAAGCAGATCTGGACAGTCCTAGCAGCTTCCACATGCATTGAGAGGGCGCAGGACATGACTCAGGATATCCATTCATTACCAAAAAGACGCAGCCAACATGAGCCTATAATTTAGGACCCGACTCTAGCCTCTGTCAATCAGCGCGTGTTTCAGGGTCATGGGGTAAAAACTGCTACGTCACAGCCCCCTCCTGTTGGTATAGGATGACGTCCAAAACACATGTTCAATCAACAACATGTGTGAGAATTTGTCCGCAAGCCCTCTATGTAAGTCTTGTTTGTGAGCTGCAAACATTATAATGGTGGCAATAAAACAACGTGGGGCTTGTTCTGAAAAACCCTTGAGCTTTTGGTTTACTGTGCTTCAAATCCATTACTAAAATATTACAATGATTTAAAGCAAATGTGTTCATTCACATTTGGGATCATGAGACTAACCTCAATCTACAAACATGACGATTGTAAGACCTTTGAGAATTTTTTTTTCTCTTTCACATGAAAATTACCTTGAGTGGCTTTTATCAAGAATGGATGAAATAATATTTTTATTGCATTAAATACATTTGGCTTTTAAACACGTTGCTCAACCAAGAGTAAAATTCATGCCTCCAATACTTTTAAAAAGTTGTTTTGTTTTGTTTTGTTTCCAACTGAAAAATACACACATAATAAATAAAACAGGTCTTATTCAACAATGTGCAAGACGTAGAGGAATCAAATTTAGTGATTAAATTAAATGCTATCTTTACTAAACAGACATGAAATAAAAGTACGAATATTTTACTTTTAGGTGTTGTTTGCTTGGTAAACATCTTTAAATTGTCACTGACAGAATGCTAAAAGAATTTCACAATACCGAAATTACATTCGAGACATGCGACTAATTTGGAATTCAGAAAAAGATGAACATTTTAAAGCATGTAAACATCTCTGGTCACATGTCTTGAGCAATCGCATAGAGGTTGCATATAAAAGCCCTATTCATGATGCAAACCCATATGTCATTCATTCTTAAGGGGAGCGATGCGGGCCCAAAGGAAACAGCCTCGCATTCCTCACTGATATAGTTTATTATTGGAAAAATAAGCCAGCCTAAATCATGGGCATTGAAGAACACACTGTTTGCCCATGGAAAAAAAGTAGACGAGGCTTAAGTTGAGTCATTTTAGTTTGCATACACACAAAGATGGCTTTAAAAATATTTAGCTGAATGTTAAAGGACTTTAAACAGCAATTTTCTCAAATACAGTACTTATGTGAAGCACTAGAAAAGCTGATTTTACATGTATATGAAATTTTCAAACAGTAGGGTCCCGTTTGAAGTCCTAAAAATAACATTAACAAACCACATCATAATCCTTCAATCCTTCCCTGTCACTTACTCTGCCCTGCGGTTAACAGCTCCTTTTGAAAGGCCAAGAGTCATAGAGCTTTAAATAACACTGTTTCAGTCTTAGTGGAAACACAAGCTCCTCCAATTTACAACAATTAACAAACCGATGTAGACAGCGGTGTATGGGATGCCAACATGGAGCGAAATTACAGTTTTAATTGAAGAATATCTGCGAAGCATCTGCTCGTTTGTGCTTGCTTTAATTGTGAGGATCAGAATGCAATAAATGGCCATGGGAGAAACCGAGGGGGTCTGGGATAGTGACTGCTACTGTGGGAACAGGAAGTGAGTTATTGAAGATGCAGCTCTTAATAATCCCCAAGCTAAAGTAATCTGTCTAATCTTCTTATGAGGAGGTTTGTGTGCCTTTTGGTGAAGAGCTTGGACATTGTACATCCCTAGTCCCCGGGCGGTGCACTGAGGCGCCCACGGCTCCTGACAGGTTTTGAAGAATGAGTCAAATGCAGAAGACACATTTTCCTATGGGGACAATAAAGTGTAACTTAACCTTATCAATAAAAGTGGTTTTGATAGAATAATAGATCATATCCAAAGTATGACAATAAAACTACTCATTAAAGTGGAGCTATATAACTCTGGAAAATCCGGAGGTGTTAATGATTTTAGACTTGGACTTGGAGCCGCAAAGGAAATTAATTAGGCAAATAAAAGACACGTTTTCAAATAAGGAATATCTCTATTGTATTGTTAGAATGGTTGTAATAGTTGGCCGCAAGTATTTTATGGTTCTATAATATAAAAGGAAGGCGTTTTTCCTTTTTTGATATGTGTTGTGTTGTGCAAACTGAAAAAGCTATTATTTACCAATTGCAGGCTTTTAGATGACATCACAGCATTCTATGGCCTAATAATATTTAATAAAAATGTGGAGCAGCTAAAATAAATATTGTCAAAAATGCAGATTTTTGTTGTAATGCAGCTCGTTTTTGGGTCTAGTCACTAGTAGAAATTATCAGGTTGAAATTTTGTGAATTTACATTTTGAAAATTTCATGCTAAAGTTCAATGTAATTAACAGGAAAATCTTGCCCCCATCTGGGAGTATGATCACATTTTAGAATCTGAAAGCCACAGATACATTTCAAATTAGTTCAGGCAATTGAGATGCTGATTATATGCTTTTGAGACTAAAGTATTGTAAATTTGCCTTCCTTTGCCATCTGTTTTCATTTCTTTTTCCTTAAGTGGTCAAACACGTATTAGGTTTGTTGGAGTCCATCTTTGTTTATTGTGTGACTGTTTGCGCTGTCAAAATATGATGCTGTGTAAATGTGAGTCATCAGGATCTTACAATTTAAATCAAAATTGTTGATAAACTCTGCAGATCTTTTCATTGTGTTCCATCTGGTCTTCATCTGTTAGTATTCGTGAACAACAAATGAAGGGGTGGTTATGCAGATGACAGCTAGAGGGCAGCGTTTTAATGTCAACACTTGCACTAAAGGTCTTGGAGGTTATCATTCATAACATTGCACTACACATATTTCACACAACTCTACACCGCTGGGACCAATAACTCTGGCAGCATTGAAAACAGCTCCATATGAGTCGGGGTATGGCGACCGCAGCTGGAATCCATTTGTGTGGCTTTGGTTTTAAAACACATGCCACAAAACCCCATAAATACATGCATCCAGGCACATTCTCACACCTCTGTGCTCTACATCGGCTGAAGAAAATACACACGTAAACTGAGTGCTTTGGATACTTCAAAAGCTATGCAAAATTCAAGTGGAAAGTAACTAAATACTTATACCTTAAACATTGTATTGTAACTTGTATGAATTGATATTAATAAGATTTATTGGCCGATTTACTGGCCGATATTGGCAAAGAATGTCTCATCATGAATAAACTTATAAAGCTGTTAGTTACTTGAAAGATAAATAACAGCTACATATCACATTTTCACTCTTACCTGCTCTGGTATTTGCAGGTTAAAATCAAAGTACTGTAAATTGTATTTTTTGTCTCAAATTTAATTAGTGGGTGTTAATATTAGTTTTTGTGGCATGAATAGCCGTCTTTGTAATCATTATAGAAGTGGTACCATAAGAACTTGTTAGTATGGTAATGCCAATAGAACTCTCTAATAGTAGAAGTTGTAGTAGTAGCAGTAGTAGTATTTACTTAGGTAGCAAATAAATTTAGTAACACTACTTTAACATGAATATACTACTGTAGTATTATTCCTTGACATAAATACACAATTGTCTAGAGAATTATATAGAGCAAGAACAACCACTATACCCCATACTTACAACTTACACAACATCTTACATTTGTTTTCCTCACCAAACAAAAAACAATCGACTATCTTTTTGTCTTGGACCACATTAACACCCCCCACCCACAACTCTGCTGACCATATGCTGTGCTGGCTGACTATTGCATTATGAGACCCAGTAATGTGTTGTCGTTAGATACAGTTGCCACAGCACAACCTCATCAGGAAACACTTGGACCACCACTCACTGATGTAAAGGGGCCAAAAGTGGTGTCATGACTTGATCAGAAGAAGACGTGCTTCCGATCTGTGTTCTTTTACGTTTTGAGTCCAACTATAACCACCCAACATCTGTATTCACTCTTTCTGACAAGTTACATTCATAACAAATTAAGGTGCAAACGGTCACCATGTGTTGAGTTATCCCAGTTTTTGAGGGTTTTCTTTTGGCCTTAGCAATGTAATAAAGCCAAATGTAAAGTAATTCAGCATAAAAAGCCATGAGCCATAAAAGAAAAATATATATGCTATTCTGTTTAATGAGTTTAAGATATTATGAATTATTCAGATTTACATGATTAAAACGTAATATTTCACATATGAACTACTTACTCTTGCATTGCTATGAGCCATGCAGAGGGCACTTCAGGAGAACAGTAATCTACAATGGCCTTTCCACTTTAAATAAACATAAGACAGGAAATTTGTAGGAAATTAAAGGAAAATGTTTTGGTATTACATACAATAATTATAATAACTTACCTGACCCCATGATTCAGCTGAGCAGCCCAGCTACATTCAGACACTTTTTCAATTCTCCACATAGACTTGAGGTCTCCAAACTCTGCATATCCCCTTGAAGCACCTGTTATATGAATCAATTAACATGAAATGTTGTTGTTACATTACACAAACAGCTGGGGGCGACAAACAACATGTAATGATTGTACAAGTCATTTTGTATTATTAAATCAGTAAGTCAATACGTTGTTGTCACTTTGCTTAAAGCCAATATTGATCATGTTTCCATGATCTATAACAGCAACATTATATCAACATTATTAATCATAAATTATGACGTAAAACACAAAACTGTCAGCAACCTCTTACCTTACGAACAAACTTAGTATTTGCCACAACACAAAGAAGTTAACATAACCTATTTTAACGCTTAAATGTGCAAACTTAACCTCTGTGACTTTCTTAAATCAACTTTACGGTAAAAAATAAGAGGCAAGTCTTCGTTTGACCAGTGCATGGCGACAAATTCAACACGTGTGCAGCTAGTCACTTTCAAAACTTCACGTAGACTTTTTTTTCTTTTTTCATTTGTAAATGTTTGCCATTTTCGAGACTAATACGTGTCTCAGATATGTTATTGTCTTAGTAAAGTGTATTAAAATGGCAAAAATGTCCAAAAGACCCAGTATCTATTTCTTTTTGAGTACCGTTTAGAATTTCCCCAGGATTCTTGAAGGCAGCACCACTACATTTGACTTCTTCCGCGTTTACCTGCCCTCGCCCAGACGCTTTGTGGGCGTTTGTTACTCACTCAATCGCGGTATAAACAAAGTTGGATCGCTAATTCCCAAAAATAATGTTAACTTTCAGAAAGCGGTGAGTGACAGAGAGGGGCATGAGTCCAAAAATAGCCTAAGTCCAGCCACAATCACAAGTTTCGTTTTCTTGTGTGGAGTTGTTGTCGCACTTTCGTCGTGGAAAATGGGATGTTGTCAGAGTAAAGAGGTAAAGTTAGCACTGAATTCTAGTTGTAGCGTTTACTTTTATGCACGAACACAAAGGCGTTTAGTAAGAGTCTGACTTTTGTTGCTTTCCCAGGGCAAACGGGACTGGAAACCGCTGGAGGACCGCAGCTGCACAGACATACCATGGCTGCTCCTCTTCTTGCTTTTCTGCTTGGGGATGGTAAGTGTTTACAGCTGAATAAGTACCATGACTGCAGGCTTTTCATGAAATATCTTACTCTTTAAGCACGTAATAACTTGTACTTAGATTTGCTTACTCACTGTTCTTATTTACTTAGTACTTAGCCTCTGACTAGCTGGAGTAATAACAGTAGTAGTAATGACATGATGCGTGATGTTAATACATTTCTACTCGTTCTTCTGCAAGATCGTGTAACTATTTTAATGCATGGCTTTCATTTGATCTACCAAATTTTTGGACACATAATCTCCTTCAATGTTTTTTTTTTTAATGTTTACTACTTCTTCTTGTGTTGTATACTTTAAAGACATCTGATGCATGGATTTATGCAATACGTTTTGTTATTATTACTCATTGTTTTATTTTGAAGCCAAAGCACATTCCCAGTTTCAGAATTTTGTTAATTGATAAAGGTTATAAAATTAAGATGTGTAAGATGGCCTACACGTTCCTCAACAACAAATCAGACACTTTTTGTCTGTCCGCTCATTGATTATGAAGACCTGCCATGGTGTAGTTATTAAGCGTTTCAGCAATGTATAAATAAGACATATTATCACATTTCATCTCTTGTTTTGCAGCTCTGTATCTGTGGCTTTGCAATTGCCACAGGGGCAGCCTCCAGACTTATCTCCGGATATGACAGTTATGGTAACACCTGTGGTCAGAAGAACACCAAGATTGATGGGGTAGATCTGAGCGGCAGGGACATGAGAGAAAACAAGTGAGTTTTATTATGAGACGCAATTTATGTGCATATTATACAAAAACATGTGCATTTTTAATCTTACAAAACTATTAAGCTATTTTAATACTATTATTATGGTCCTGGTAACTTAAGAAAGCTGAGAATACACAGGTTAACAATTGTATTCTTTATGTCTAAATAATTGATAAGCATTGTAAAAAGACATATTTTACATTTAGATTTGATCGTTTTGTTGCCTGGCTCTGCTGAAACAATGCTTTAAAGATGGGCTGATTGCGCATGAATGCTCTGAACAAAAGACATTTCTGCCACAAAGAAGGGCCTGTCAGACCGAGTAGTAAATGTCACCACGCTTTATTTTGGTGCAGATTGCCAGACAGAGCAATGGCTATATGGTTGGATATATTTTTGTGTTCCTTTATTAATTCATAAATCATATCTTTTTTTTCTCTTCCAGATATGTTTTCTTCTTAGAGCCGTGCAACTTCGATTTGATCAACAGAAAGATCAAGTCGATCGCCCTGTGTGTCTCTCAATGCCCCTCTACTCAGCTGCAGACCTTGTATGACATAAAACAGTTTGCACTCCATAATGGTAAGAAATGCAACCAAATGCTACATCTCTAATAACCTCATCGCTATTAGACTGTACAGTTACAAACATGTCGAATAACATATCAATCTTTAATATCACTTAGAATTGTTTGTTACTTTTGGTTCTATCTTTTATTCATTTGTATTTTACAGTAATTATGTATTTATGTAAACACCAATATTCATGTTTTGATTTTTATAATTGCATGAATTTAATTGGATTGAATCTATATTTTAACTCTTCATAGGATCTGAACTTTGCACCTATGACATCACTCCTGCACGATACACCAGCCACCCAGAACGAGAAACCAAGTGTCCCAAACTCCCTGTACATGCAAGGTTATTACTTATGTTATTATCATATGCAAATAATGTGTTTTTTTGTTTTTGTATTTTCAATATTTTTCTTTTCCCAATTGCAGTAAATCGGTCCCGATCTTCCATCGCTGTATTCCTGTGGAGATTGCCTGTTACGCCGAGTTCATCCAGGCTTTTGTCACATTCGTCAGTGACAACAGCGTTTTGCACCGAATTACAGCTGGGGTGATGGCCAGTAAGGAAATCATCATGGGCCTTTGTGTTCTCGCATTAGGTATACACATTATATTAACATTTCCCACTTCCCTCTTCCAGGCTTTACAAGTGCAACTTTTAGACACCAAGCTAATTTTGTCCTAAGAATAACAGGAAATGTCTGTGTTGAAACAAAGATTTATCAAATATGTCAGATAAGCCTGCATTTAGATTAAATCCATTCAGTCATGTGTAAATTTAAACTTTAGACTATTATATACATATTTATTTACTTTATTTGTTTAACATCAGATACATTTTCTTTTTTGCAGTGTTGTCTTTGGCCATGATGGTTGTGATTCGCTACATCTCCAAAGTGCTTGTGTGGATCTTAACAATCCTGGTCATTGTTTGTTCCATAGGTAATGTCTGATCCGAAATGACTGTGACAAACATTTTTAAATTCACCTGAAAACAATCTGTAACTAATCCTTTGCAGGTGGAACTGGTGTCCTCTGGTGGTTGTATGCCGACCACAGAAAGGCTCTTAATAGTAATTCCACAACTGTGTTTGGGAATGAAGTGGCATCGGACAACGTGAAAGCCCTGCTGGTCTATGCTATTGGAGCTACAGTTTTCACAGTAAAACAGGATTACCATTTTCTTTGGCAGCAAATAAAATACAGACGTTATATAATACGATGCTGTTTGTGTCCTCCAGATTGTGCTCCTCCTTGTGATGTTCTTCATGAGGAAGCGAGTTGCTCTCACCATCGCCCTTTTCCATGTGGCTGGGAAAGTCTTCATTCACCTGCCACTGCTTGTGATGCAGCCTTTCTGGACTTTTCTGTGCCTCATGCTGTTTTGGGTCTACTGGATCACTGTGCTCCTGTTTCTTGGGACAGCAGGTCAGATTATTCTTATACAAAAAAAAATGTACCAGGGTTGCAAAGTAGTGGCTTGTTTTGCTTATATGAAGAAGTAATTTTCAAACTGAAGATTGAATGTGTTTTTTGTGACATTTTGACATTTCTCGAAGCGTGATTTGTCTCCCACTTTTGGAATAGTTAGCTTGTTTTGTGATGTGGGAGGTTTGCGTCAGAGAACAACTTCTCTCTTCATCTCCCACTTCTGTTTTAGGGCAGGAAATTCTTTGAAGTTTTTTGGTTTAGATTTTGTATGTAGCAGTAGTGTCAAGATTAATAGGTTATTGATAATCGTGATTATTCACAGTTTAAGATCTAAAAATTGTAATCATGACAATTTTAGAGACACAAATAAGTGATTTCAAGAAACTTTGATTTAAATGGTAGTCCAAAAAGTAAAGCTACCTACCAAATCTGTTTATGGTAACTTTCCTTCATCATTCAGAAAGTTGAATTATTCTTCTTCAAGTATGTGACCAGCATTATTATCTCAATTAGACACTGTTAATGAAAGTTAATGAAGGTTTTTACTGTTGATTGATCATAATTGTACAAATGCAAAGTTATGATTATTATAGCATGTTGCAACATGTAGAGGTGCCATTTTTGTGAATTCACTTTATACCACTGAAATAATTCCATAATAGTATAGTTTATTTTATTTTGCAACTCATGAATGCTCTTTTCCTTCAATAGGAACACCAATTAAGAACAATTCTACCAACCTTGTTGAATACAAGTTGGAAGGCCCCCTTCAGTACATGGTGTGGTATCATGCGGTGGGTCTCATCTGGATCAGTGAATTCATACTGGCCTTTCAACAGATGTCCATTGCTGGAGCTGTGGTCACCTACTACTTTACCAGGTACTAGCTGCCAACCATTACTACCAGTACAAACGTGCACTGTATATGTCCACAGTTGTTATTGTATTAATAAAATATTGAGAATGGGGTCCAATTTTTTTGAGATAAACATCATATTTGATTTAAAGGAATAAATCACAGATGACGTCCATCCCTATTCTCAAAGCAATGGGCCGTACACTTCGGTATCACCTGGGCACTTTGGCCAAAGGTTCCTTTATCATCACTCTAGTCAAGATCCCCCGTATCATCCTCATGTATATACACAGCCAACTCAAAGGAAAGGTGAGCCCTTCTCTTTCTTCTTTTTTATTTAAAGTGGTTATTTTTGAGAAACATAAGACTTAATGCTGTATACAAATTATGTTCTTAGGAAAATGCCTGTGCTCGATGTATGCTGAAATGTTGTATCTGTTGCTTATGGTGTCTCGAGAAGTGTCTAGCTTACCTGAATCAAGTAAGTCCTTTAGATCAAGGGCATCACTCTTGGATTCCTAACTCGCATAATAACATTTCCTTTATTTCAGAACGCTTATACTGCAACAGCAATCAACAGCACAAACTTCTGCACCTCAGCCCGTGATGCCTTTGTCATCCTGGTGGAAAACGCCCTCCGCGTGGCTGCTATAAACACTGTTGGCGACTTTGTCCTCTTCTTAGGAAAGGTACTGTGCACATACTGATGATCATGAAGGAAAACGTTGGCCAGTCTGTATGCCGTAACCACTGCATTTGCATGTGTTCAGGTGCTGATTGTGTCAAGCACAGCCTTTGCCGGAGTCCTGGCCCTAAACTACCAGAGAGAATACACTGTATGGGTGCTTCCTCTCCTCATAGTTTGTCTGTTTGCGTTCCTGGTGGCACACTGCTTCCTGTCTGTTTTCGAGAATGTGGTGGATGTGCTCTTCCTGTGCTTCGCTGTGGACACCAAATACAATGATGGCAGCCCTGGTCATGAATATTACATGGATAAGGCCCTAATGGTGAGTCACTTACAAAAAGTAAACTAATACAATGCTTTCTAGGAACAGTAGAGCAATAGTAATAGAAGTTTAAATCATCCTTTGCCTCTGCAGGAGTTTGTTGAGAACAGTAATAAAAAGATGGGGCCATACAAATCCGGTGATGGAAAAGAAATGGAGTCCATGGTAAGTTCTCAACATTACATGACATAATACTGGCTAATCAGAATTATCTTTTATTTGGAAACAAACATTAACCAATGTACCTGATTTTTTTTATTGTAGACACGTAGAGGAGAGACGTTGGCGTAATAACAAACTCAAGAAGGTCATTGATATAAACATACTAAACCACTAAAGGCATCGTATATGCTTAGAGGTAACAAAAATAATGCAGGGAAAAATAATGCAGGTCTGTAAGCACAGCCAGTCAACACTGTAACAATTTGTGCCTTTTATAAAAATGGTGCTACAGAACTAGTTTGACACTAAGATGTATGTTTTTTTACTATAGTGTGTAACATTATTAAGATGCTAGGTTTTATAAGAAAATGTTAACTTTAGTGTACATTTCCAATTAATTCTTAAATTTTGTAGTTTTTAATAAATTAAAAAGATGTGTGCATCATTGTCTTTTCTTGAAATGTCAGTCCATTGTGTGTGTTTCGATGTTTAACCACCAGAGGGCAGCACATCCTCACTAGATGAATTAATCGCTTATATTCACTATTCTGAGACAAGTGACCAAATTGAGTATTCTGGAAACTTACCATTTAATATTCAGTTCATTTTACTTTGGCAGTGGATTTAGGGATTTGTTTTGTTTGTTTTATTGTACTTAAATGGCTTTTCACTACATGTTTGTTTGGATTGAAAGCTTATCAGAAATAACTGCGTTGGGTTTTTTTTTGTTTTTCTTTCTTTTATAAAGCTTTGAGCCTTACTGCTCATTGGTGTTTGTAGCTGGCTCATCGCTATGGAGACAAGCTGACATGCCATAAACTAGTCCAGAGAGTGTACTACAGTGTACTAATGTATACAATAGATCCCTGCTTTATCCCCAACAGTTTCTTTCTTGTCAGCCATTGACCAGGCAAGTGCCCAGCCACTAAGCAGTTAGTGCTTATTTATGAAAGCACTGCCTTCATAAAATCCAGGAATCCAGAGAAAAGCTGCTCTGTGGGCACTGGCGAGCCAAACCTCACCATTTTCACAGAACTTAACCGAACACATTCCTGGAATTGTTGACAAAAAGATGGGAATGACTAACACTAACACCATCTTTATTGGAAGTTGTATGATTTGTCCAACAAACATCACATGTTGATTAAATTTGGTTTTAACGTTTTGTTTGGTGAAGGAAAAAAATAACAAAAAATGCCAAAATCTAGCACCTTGAGCTCAATTTAGTATTATTATTATCTCAAAAATACATCCTACTCATAATTTAAGGTGAGACACTGCAAGGTTTTTGTTTCTTTACATATATAACTTTGTCAATGTTTTCATATAAATTCATATAAATTTTGTGCATTTTAAGTGTAAAAATGGACAACATTGCACACATTACTTTTTTGACATATTAGACAAAAATACAATATATGTATGTATATGTATATGAGGGTTTAGAATATCTTTTTAAGTGGTATTCAAATGTTGCAATTTTTTGGAAAGATAACAACAAATCCAGGGCGCACGGTGGCAGAGCGGCTAGAGCTTCTGCCTCCCAATAAGGAGATCGTGGGTTCAAATCCCGGACCACCCCAACATCACACGATCTCTCTGGGTGGAGTCTGCATGTCCTCCCCATGTTACCGTGGGTTCTCTCTGGCTTCCTCCCACCGTCCAAAGACATGCATGTGTTCAGGTTAATTGACAACTCTAACTTGTCCATAGTGAATGAATGTGAGAGTGAATGGTTGTCTGTCCTTGTCCATGTCTCTGTGTTAGCCCTGCGACGAGTTGACCACTGTCCAGGTTGTACCCCGCCTAAGGCCCAAAGTCACTGGGATAGGCTCCAGTCACCCGCGACCCCGGAAACGGGAATAAGCGGTAGAAAATTAATGAATGAACAACAAATCCTTCTGTACAATTGGCCAAAACATTTTAATTACAACATTGCAAATTCTGGTGTGTGTAGGTGCTACTTTAAAGACTGATCTGTTGTCTCTGTGGGAGATAAATGCAATTTGAGAATACAGCCTTTGAAGCTGCATTGTCCCATATAAATCTATGGATGCGAATTGATTACATTCATTTATAAAACATCTTCAGGTGCAGATTGGGCAGTGCTCTTCCAAAGTTCATATGTTGAGAGAGAAAACTGCCCATGTCTCGCCTCAACATGTATTGCACTTCCATACAATATTAACTCCTTAAAAGTTCTCAGTGCTAAAGTACAGAGTGAAAACCAGCCCTTAATCAATACTGTTTAAGGTCTGAATTGGATCACTATAACAAAAGTATCACAGTGAATTACTATTTTAAAAAGTACCACATCTGGATAAACCCATCAAATTGGAAACCTGCTTGTTGTAGAAGTTTTAAGATTGTCCAAGGAAGGGTGAAAGTAAAGGCTAGAGACTAACTGGAAATCTTACTCTAGTTTATTTACAACCAATACAATCTGGGAGACAATTGAACAAGAGCAGTGAAGGCCGATTAAGCTTCCAGATGAGGAGAATTAAATATCAAGGGTAATGAGACAAGAAAGGCTCCAGTTAGACGGCATTGAAGTCAGAATTAGACTGATATGTCAAGGGAGAATTCTAGTGTAAATCTGGCTCCAGTGAGACAATGTTAAACTGATAAATGAAGTGAGGGATAAATGATCTAAATTCTTTTATAATGCCGTCTGTACAAGGTCCTGGAATCAAATTACTGTGATAAAGAAGTGCCAGCTCTGTCCCAAATATTAATTCTGTAGGTTATTTAAGGACATTTACAGATCTATTCTGGAAGTTGACTTTGATTCCACAGTTGAAAGCGTCTGCCTGCATCTCGCTGGCCTCACATACAGACCATTGGCGTTGCCTGTAATGAATTTTAAATGAACGCACAAGCCCTGACTCACCGTGCTCTATAGGTAGATATTTGTGTTGTTTTCATTTATTTATTTGATTCAATATTTATGTTGCAGGGCATGAAATAATCATTGGGCGCTCTACATCTATGGGAGACACAGGGTCATAAAACTGTGAAGCTGCTGTGTGGCTGTCTGTGTTTGACTTTGAGCTGACTCAGGAACAAGAGCCTCCTCCTTTGAGTGAGTGTGGCTGTACGTACAGATGAGCACAGGGCTTTCTGTCTGCTCATGAAGACAATACTATCACTGTAAGCAGAAATGAGGCCCTGCATGAAGACAAAAACACTTGGTGAGAATCTGTCTTTGTGAAATACAGGTATAAAAATTTCACAAATGAGGTACAATTCATTTTTATTTATATTTTATTCTGTTTTTAGACCTGGTTTAATTCTGGGTTAGTTCTGGTTTAGTCCTAGTTTAATTCAGGTTCAGGACCGGAATTGGTTAAACCTTTTGTTCTTTATTTTTTACAAAAACCTAATATAGCAGATGTTATTAAAACGACATAATTGAAATGGATCTAGATTTGGGGATATTTTGTGCGAATCTAAACTGTGTCAAAAGTGGTTGCGTATTGTGCACATGATCTGACCCTCAAAAAAGTTTAGTTAAATACTTCTGACATACAATCTTTAATCCTGGAATATATTAAGTTTGACCAATGAACTATGTATCTGCAAATGGATACAAAATCCCATGGTTGATCAATTATTCTAAAATGTTTACAGTGATGTTCTTATCCACTAAACCTGACTTCCAAAACATGACATGAGCTTCCTGTTTTTGAGGCACATCCCATCACTGCTGGGTCATGCTGTCTCACCATTGCACATTATTATTTATGTTTAAAGACTACACTAGACTCAAAACTGAGCTATACAGAGCTCTTATCTTCACAACATGACCAGCTCATTCAGGAAGAGGAAAGTAGCTGAATACATTTGATATTTAACCGGTCACTTCCTTTCCTAGGATACGAGACTTTTTGGCAAACACATGATACACAAAGCATCCTCCTGCAGCCATTTTAGAGCGGTTCTGCTCACAAAAGGCCCTCATTGTGCAAAACAAATTCAGTCAGCTAATTCATTTAGTCAGCTGTGTTTGGTCATATGCAAAGTCTTTATGTGGGCGTGATCAGGACTCATGAAATATTCATGATTTCGGCTTCTAAATAATGCAGCAGTGTTTTTGTACACTCAACCCCCAACAAAGAGACATATCAGCTTTAGATCAGGTTAAATTTAGGGTAACACAATTTCAGAATACACAGTTTATTTGCTCTATAACCACATAATCTACACATTTAAGTTTTACCAGCGATATTTATTAAAACTGTAACTTTTCCGACAGAGGGTCTGAAACCTGCTTTTTCAATGGAGAGTTTTCCTTTGCCTGGAGATGATAATTAGTGAATGTTCAACAATATGACATTAAACTTTGAAATGTTCAATTTCCATGGAGACAAGCAAATGACAAGTTATGTGTCAGATCAGTGGAGAGGTGAATCCATGTATACTTCTTTTTTTGCGATGAAAACACCCAAAGTAAAATCAATGTTAACCAGTTTAATGCCTTACTGTGGAGCATTCTAGGCCTATAACATCTCCAAGGAGACAATAGGGCTGTAATTGACTGAAGAAATTTTTGGTTGACTAAAAACATGTTCTGCCGATCGGTTGGTCCAGTGGTTCCTGAAGTGAGGGTCGCGAGGAATGAGCTGAAGGTCATGAGATGATTTCAAGATATAATTTTGATAAAAATTACACTGTATTAGTGCTGTCTTTTGGTGAAATATGCTCCAATAAGACACTAAACCTCTAAACTCAGCAACACTAAAAGTGATTTAACATGACACTTAAAAATTAAAAATATAGAGATAATGAAGTGATATTTTCTGATGACATTTCACATTTGTCTCATGATTAAATCTCAGTTAGCACGTTTAAAGGCATGTTTTAACACATTTCTATTGAATTGACATACTGTCTGACTCGTCTTTGGGATACTCCAAAAAAAATATTGAGATATAATGTTTTGTCAAGATTTCCCATCCTTAGTTGAGAAGGAAGGCTTGCATTTCCAGACAGTTATAGAAGTGAATCAAAATGACTCTCTCGGTTTGAGGCTAAGCAGTTTTCTACTGTAATACTACTACTACTGCACCCAAGTCTAGATTTGCATGTATTAAAATAGGAGTGCACATTAGTCTAACAACCAAGGAAGACTATAAATACACTCAAACACACATCCTGGTTGCAACACAAGTCAATTGTCAATAAATGAACAATATAAAGGGTAAACGTATATTCTTGTTAATTTGCAGCCCAAACAATAAATGTTTTAGATGTAGGTCAGTGTTTGTAACACACATTGAAAGGTGAACTATGTAACTTTCTGGTTACCTGCCTACTTGTCTCCTGCAAGCTTTTAGTTGTTCATTCGATTAATCATTTGATGGAGTCTTAGTTGATCCTTTTTATTAGATTATAAGGATTTATATGGAATAATGGCAGAACGGAAAAAGAAATAGAGTGAATTCTGAAGATTTGGTATTTTTTGGTATTTATGTGTAAAAAGGCAGATTCAAGTCTTTGCTCACTTGAACTCCCATGCAGATACATAATGATCCGCAATAGTTTTGAGAGTTTTTGTCATGCCCCCTTTTAGTTGACTTATCCAGGGGTCCCCAAAATTTTCTGGCCCAAAACCCCAAATGCCATGTAACCAACTCTGGTAGTAAAGATTTTAAGCAGCGCTTTTTGTAGCAATTTTTTGGACAGTAAACGATATACTCGACAGTCACATTTTGCATCTCTTCAAAAGAACATCCACAATATTATCTAAATTGTGATATATTGCCCATGCCCACTTCTATTCTCAACCGACTATTCTCTCTAGAATAAATCCTTGCTCAGAAGCAGAGAACTGAGCCCACATCACAAACACACATTTAACTCATTGTCATTGGTCAATATAGCTTTTATTTCAGCAAATAATACATACACTGTAAAAAATGTAATCTGTAGCGTATTCTAACGCTAAGTGAGATGACAGAGTGTGATTGGAGTGGCTACAGTGTCTGAGGTCATTTTCAAACCATTTGCATTAGTCATTACACACAATCAAATAAAACAAAAAATACTACGTTTGATCTGAACCTGGTGGCGGAGCTTCACGTGAGAGACAAAATTCCAAGTTAAAAGAAAGACACTCTAGATCTACATAGGACATTTAGATGGCACTTCTCAACATGGAATCTTTGAAAATGTTAAATGAATGTATTAGTAGTTGAGAGGGCATATCCAGATTTGTATGTCAAATCAAATCAAATCTGGGATCAGCCCGATTTACATTTAATTGCACTAAAAGTCATTACAGCATGTACAAATCAAGTCAAAGCAAATGTCGTAACATGAGCAGCTCTTTTCTATCAAGCCGTCTAAACCAAAGCTTTCGTATCTTAGCCAATGTGCAATAAAAAATCCATTATACTGTTGTATGCCTTAACTGCTATGTTAGTCTGTGCTTTTTCCCACATCCCCATATAATAGTGATCTGTAATATGAACTGTACATCTTGTAACATTATGACCTCCTGACTCTAATGTGGGTCCACGCACAACTCATTTTCAATCTTGGTCCACTTTTGACAGTGAAAGGCAAACAGGATACGAACAAAAATGGGTTTTCTTTTTTTCGTTTTGTTTAGGGGTATATCTAGTGCCGTGTAGTACTCAACATTACATTTACTTAAGTACATTTACTAGTAGCCACGTTTTAATAAGATTGTACTTCTTGCAATTTTCAGAAACCATACTTTTACTCCTTGTAAAAGTAATTAGTAATATATTTTACATCTACATAAAATCTAAACATTTTGGTTCTCATTGTGAAAAAGTCTCCAAATGATAAAGCCGTTATGTTGATAAAATTGTGATTTGAACTTTACTGCTCTTTAAAATGACTAGATTTCGTTTTTTCAAATGTTTGTGACACATATTATACTGGTTGGTTTGGTATTTATAGTGTTGTCTTTCCAATTACAGTTTCCTTCAAATTTTAAATCAGGTGCTATGGCCAGACACTTTCTCTTACTAAAGTAGTAGTTTCCCCAACTACTTTTTACTCCTACAGGACAAATTTCTTGGATTATTCTGAAGTAATGGTGCTCTTACGTAATTGAGTGCAATTTTATTCTACCCACCTAGGTTCAGAAGTCATAATGTTACGGCTAAATGGTGTATGTGGGACAAAACAGTCCTTAAACCAAAGTATCCACAATAAAAAGCCTATTTAATTTGTCGTTATAATGAGTCTGTTTACAAGTTTTTCATTACTATCCCCAGCATCAAAAAGGCACACCTCTTACCTCTCCTTCCCAACAAACCTTTCCCTCGTGTCTGCATGGTAGCGCGTACATGGGTCTATGACTGTGCAACATAACGTTTATGCGTCTCTTACACTGCATGTTTTGATACACGTTAAGACTCTAAAATAGAAAACCAAAAAATATCAACACCATAAGAACAATGAGATACAGGTCGCCGACGCATTGAAGGTCAACTAACATTTCGATCTCACGTGTTTTGAGGCGAGATTCTGTTTTTCTCAAGCTACAATATAATTAGTTCCACAAAGGTTTTTTTTTTTTTAGGCTCTACAGAAAGAAATGTTACACGGTATTAGACATGCTTTGACAAATCTGTTTCATCTTTCATATTCAGTGGATTAGAAAAATAGATCGATTTTCCTCCAAGCGCCGCCATGTTTTTTCTTCTCCAAAACAGTAATTTGTCTTTCTTTGCTGCCCGAGCCTTTAGAGATTATTCTGTTTTGATTTGTTTTGCACTAAAAGCAGCTTGCATGTCTGTTCTGATTGCTATCCGGCTACACTGCCTTAGTTCCCCTAATAAAGCGTTCCTAACTTTATCTGCTTCCATAGAGTTACAGTCACAGTTACAAATAGATCAAAAGAAAACCTCAAAGAGTGCAATAATTCCTTATCTACATCTGGGACGTCCCACCTATAATACACAGGAACACTGGAGAAGAGGGGGGAAGGCGGGGGTCTTTTAAAACAGCGTGCCTTGGGGCGTCAACATACCTCGGCACAAGGACACTAAGAAGACGAGGACTGTCCAATCAGGGGAGAGGTCTTTTGCACATGTGACCGAATCCAAAGCTCTGGATTGGCTTTGTCTTTGAAAGTCCGTCATATTCACACAAATAAACAAAAGTGCCTAGTCATATTGAGACAAGATCAGAAATTATAAATCGCCAGCAATATTTCTTTTTTTTTTTTTTTTAAACAAACAATATAGAGAGAAGTCTATTGGCTGTTAGTACGATTAGGTTTCTGCCTGGGGATCACCATGGTACGTGCAATTTGACCAGTTAAGTTGTCTCTCTTTTGGGACGAAAGATTACGACAGGTATTCGTCTCCGGCGTCGTCGTCATCCTCGTCCTCGTCGGCGTACTCATCATCAATGACCGGGTCGAGCGGCGGGAGGTAATCATCGTCCTCTTCATCGTCTGCCTCGTCGTCGTCTGCGTCCACTATGGGGTCTCCGCTGCCCAGGTCTCCAGACGACTCCAGAATCACACCTGGAAAATAGTAAGGCAACAGATACAGAGTTATTCAGCTTATTCTGTCCCACCCACTTTTGCTTCTGACAGTTACAGATTCGTACTTCTGTTGTTTTATTGTATTTGGTCACAGCTAAAATATGATATAAAGTATGTTGATTTGTGTAAAATGTTCAATGTTCATGCACAACGAGTCAACACTGCACCGAGCAATAAAACACTTGCAATTGAGAGACTGGCAGTGATATAAGCCGACACTCCACCAATAAAGTTACATAGTGAATCTTTAAGTCACTATAACATGAATATTGGCATTCATAAGTCAGTCAGTAAGATGATGCAATACATTTTGACAAGTACCTTTGTAAAATGCAAAACAAATCAACCAAAAAATCTTTAGTATCTCCGCCTTTCAAGTAACTGTCCAAAAAGTTGGCCTTTCAACAATATAATTATTTTTATGCCTTGGCATTTCAATTACTGACTTTTCTCAGGGAAAGTAAGCCGAAAGGATATTGTTAGTGAATGAAATCACATGTCTAAAAAAGTACAAAGGGGTAGTGAAAATGTACAATTAGTAACAAGAAATATGTAAGGGAAATGATAGAATACATTTTAAAATCTGCACAATGTTACTTTTCTAAAGGAGGGCCTGCCACGTGCGCAAGTGTTCAAGTTACAGGACAGATCTGTGGAGAAACAACTGCCTTCACTGTAAATGATGGAACATTCCTGGCAGAGCAGTAACATCTCCATGGAAATAAGAAGACCATCCACAAGAAAGGTTTAAGTCATCTCAATACATCATGATTACTGGCAATAAGTTAGTAAGATGACTATAGATATTGACAAGATTTTGGCAAAGCAAACAAAAATAAAATTCTTTGGGATCTCTACTTTTCCTTGAGTTTTCGCAAATGTTGATCTAGATAACAAAGACGTAGCTGTCCAAAAATCTCAATTGGCCTTCAAAAATAAAGACATTTTTACACCTTGGCAATTCAATTACTGTCATTTCTCCTGAATACCAAAAATCTGAGGAGTTTATATGGAATGTCTATAGACAGTAGACCATAACTGCATATTTAAAGCAATGTGTAACTTCCTGGGAATGTAAAAACAAAGCAAAGTTGAAAGGGTGTTGTTAGTGAATGACCTACCGCAGTCTGCAGGACCATGAGTCCGAGATCCGGCCACCTCGTTGCCGTAGCGATCCACACACCAGCACTGCCCACTGCTGCTGTGGCACTGGTGGGACCTGTAGTAGCCCTCCTCATCGCAAGACGGCAGATACTGACCTACAAGCAGAATAAAAGGCGTAGACAGTTGGCGTGATGCTTCAAAAAGTCTGTGTATGAAATTGTAAAATGTGTGACTCACCAAGAAGCTTCTTCCCCGGCTGCTTTTTGTTGATGCTGGACAGCTCTGCTTTACAAGGGGAGTCTGCAGAAGAGGAGACAAAGGAGCGCGCTGAGAAAGTGCTCAAGTCGGCTGCTTTTTCCAAGACTTGTTTTTGTGCAGCTCACTTCTTTTGTGTGGACTTTCTGCTTTTGTCAGGATCTTTGTTTGGTGAGTCATCTCCAAAAGACACAACTTCATAACCGCAAAAGTAAATCTTTTTATGGTGGTCTACTACAGTGGTATTCATACGTAGCAATTTGCTTCTGACAAAAGTGAATACATGTCCTACAAATGTCTGTACAGTCTACTAAAATGTCATACACATTGTTAGATTAAAGGAAACGCCTTTTTAAATTTCCACTATACTTTTAACAGTCCAATTAAATGTCATTCATATTTACATAACGAGCACACTTCCAATTGCTTTGTCATATCATTATTACACTGTGTGAAATCTGTGGAATTACGCTGCTTGGTTACAGCAATTACAACTAACTTTACTAGATGTTAATGACTAAATCACTTAATAATAACTATGTTTGATACTACCATTATCATATACCAGGAATAATAAATTACTTAAGCATACACCGTGCAAAAATTAGCTTTACGAGTGGGACAATGGTTGGACTGCTCTCACACTTATTCACAAGGCCATTTTGGAATCACCAATTCATCTGACACAAGAGGGCTAACCACTCTGCCACCATGCACGTGTCTCGTGTTGTGGTAGTGCCAGACAGTACAAACATACCTGTGTATCTTTGGAAGCATGTGCACCACTCCGAGCTGGTTATGACTTTGTCCATGTGTGTGTCGCAGGATTTGAAGAAGGCATCGGAGCACGGTTCGTTTCTGTCCATGTACAGACTCTTGATCTCTGACTGGTCCAGCTGCATGTCAAAGTTCGTGTCGAGACGGGAGAACATCCAGCCGAGGGGGTCCTTGCAGATGGGTGACGCGCCCACTTCAAACTCTGCAATGAAAACACAAGACTGTACGTAAGGCTACAGTTCTGGTAAAGGTGCATTTTGAGTAATGTTTATTTCAGACTTACTATTTTTCTCAGGCGTTTGGATCTTGATCCTCTTATGATTGCCATTCTCATGCAACACCCTGAACCAGTCCCTCAGGCGACTCACCACCTCCTTCAGGTCAGATTCACTGCACACTTTGGAACAGAAATTACAAATATTAATAACAGCCACTACCAATAAGTTGTGTAAGAAGTACTTTTTTACTGTTGTTCATAAAATTCTCTAAACAAAATTATCTCTAAATGTTTAATCTACAAAAATATGGCTTTAGGTTCTGTCAACTCCAACAATCACATCAATGTTTTGAATAAGGATCACACTTAGCTGAAGTGAACACTGAAGCTATGGTGAAACAATAAATAGCGTCATCTAGGTTAATTTGTACTGACAGAGAAGCCGTAAAAAAACTGGGTCAGTGTCATGTGGCTAGGCCTCATAATAACAGAAATATTAACCATAAACCAGGTAAAACATACAGTCCCACAGCCCAAAAGCAAGACTTCCGGATTGAAAACTGCCGGGTTGTGTTCCACCTGCACCTTTACGGTATGTCACGGTAAACGTCATCACAATAGCAAGCTGTAACAAAATGACTATGCAGCGCTCCTGAACCCTACGTGCATCACAGAGCAGTGCATGTATATCAGGGGTCGGTGAAAACAGGGATTTCCGAAACAATGGTGTCTTGATTGCAGGAGAATAAAGATGACTGAAACATGCATGTATATACATATACGTTTGATTTGAGAAAACATTTATAACATGGTTGAAAACTCTTAATGGTCAATTTTGCACATTATGTCCTTTAAACTATGGGCAGTTTAAAAGAAGGTGCTGCATTTTGTACTGGATACCTCTTTTCTCTGCTGGCGTTGGACAAGGGCACATGCCAGGACACTTGACGGCAATCTTCTTTCCTGAGATGCAGGCTTGGTACTCCAGTTTACACTAAACAACACAGAAAAACCAATGAATAGACACGGGGGAAGTTGAGTAAGGATGTGAGAGACTCTCATAGAGGAAATGAAAGTATGCTAGATTTGTTATTGTATGTAAAGGGTAACTAGGTCTTTGTTTTGTTTTTGGTCATAGTTCTGCTGAAACGCATGTTTCTCTGTACCTTGGTGGAGTATGAGTGGCCGTCAGTTCCACAAACAGGAGAGGGGTGAACCACTGGACATGGCTTGCACTTTGACCCCGGGCTCTGGAACAAGCTGGGATCCTTGAAACTACACAGCAGAATTGAAATATGTCAGTCACCGTACTCTTTCAAAGGCAATAGTAGAAAGTTCAAATTCAGGACAAAACATAAATCTATTTAATTTATATAAATGTATTTATTTATTTATTTTGTTATTTTACAAATGGAGATGGGACAATTACTGGCTTTATGGCACAATATTAAGATGCCATAGTACCAATACCCTGAGGATAGGTTATCTGACAGTATATTTTTTTCACTGGGTATGTGGAAAATACTATTATTATTATTATTACTATTATTACCTCATTTTATATAGGCCTGTAGTGTCAAAATAATGTAAATAACTAAAGAATCATTTGAAATCTGGCAAATCCAAGTATCCAGTAAATATAGACCCAGTCACTGGATGCTAACTGATCATTATGCCACGTTTCCCCAAATCTCTGTGCAACCAAAGAGCAATACATCATATGCAAACGCTTTTTTTAGTTAAGAAGTCCCTTGTTTTTGTTAAACATAATGAAACTCAAACCCCTATTATGGTTTACCATCATACCGTAAAAATTTCAAATGAAATCCCTAATGCTAAACTATGTTGAAGAGGGATGATCTCCAGAATCGATAGAAATGTCACTTCCTTTCAGCAAAATATGCTTTGCACTCAGTTCCCCTTTTGTCTATTTTTCTCACAAGTTTGTAAATCTTTTATAACTGTGGCCCATGACATTTGAATGGAACTCTAAAAACACCATTCTAATAACAATTTTATCAACTTTCACTTCCACTTGGTTAATATTTTCACATACCAGCTCTTTCTCTTCTTTTCCACCTCCACAAAAGTGAGGAAGCTATGATTCATTTGACATTAAACGCAACCTCCATCCATTAAGCTCGCTGTGCTCAAGACTGACGTTGGCCAAGCGTTTTATGTCAGTCAAATGTCATCTTATTCCTACTGCAATTTCAAAAATGAAGGATTGTAGGATTTGTGTGTGATTATTTGATGATTTGCTCGCCCTGTGCATTAGTAATTGTCCTGTTGCTAAGAATGGGAATGAGGTCATTGCGGTGTTACTGTCCCAGCCTGGTTGACAATGTTTGAGACAGAAACACACACAAACATAGAAAGCCCATTCATATGAGTTGGCAGGACTTGCTGTCCGTTATACCACGCTGCCAGAGCTGAGAGCTAATTGGACTGAATGGTAATGTCACACAACAGTCACAGGAGAGCAATGCCATGGACGGACCAGCTGGACATTTTGGATAGTTGGGCATTCTGATGGAATTAAAATAATTCCTGTATTGGAAATGTAGCTATTGATGATGTCCTTTCATTTTCAGCTAAATGAAATTTTTTCTTTTTGTTTTGTTTTTAGGCCTACAGCAACATAACACGCTCCTTCTCTTGCTACCAATTTACATTGGGCCAGTGAGCCCTATAGGGCAGGGCCTTGAGCAAAGGGGCCAAAAGTTGTTTTTTTTTTCTCAGGTAAAGGAACAGAGGAAAATGCATACAACTCGTCCCCGTAGTCAAAGTAGCACAAATAGTTTTATTACTCATATTATAGAATAATTGTTAGTTTCTTGTGCATTTATGAGTGTTTGCCTAGGGCACTCCAAAATGGCAAATTATTGCATTAAATCTCAAATTTTTTTTTTGCAAAGGCATAGTTACACTAGTGTTCCTCACACTGGAAATCAAGGCATTAAATAACAATTTTAAAATATATCATATTGCTTGGTCATTATAGACCCAAGTCCATTTCTGATTGTTTGGTCAGTCACAACTGCAGTAATGGGATCTTGAAACCTTTTGAGAGAAAGAGAACTGAAGAAACAGGTGTCCTTGGTACTTTCCACTCATTCCAGCAAACAAAGAGCCTGTTATGTTATTAGTCATGGTCAGACCATGATAACCAAAATTAAGAAGTGAGACAGGAAGAAGAATAAGGAAGTAAAGATAGATCTGATTTCCACAGATTCTGAGACCATGTGTTTTTCATTAGTGGTGAGTAAATACAGGGAACTGAATCTAAGAACACATCAAATGTAAATGGTCATCTGTATGTTATACTTTAAGCATGTGAGCCCATGTGAATTTACCTAATTCTCCTCTGGCTGACACAAGTGGCCGTTTTGTAATCCTCAGCCACACACACTTTGTGGCGACTGCACTTGATCTTCAGACAGGGGTCTTTGGCTGGATCAAGGGCTGAAAACACAAATAATACTGTCAAATGAATTGTCTGTAATCATTTCTATCCGTGTGTGTATACATTTATGATGGGAATACAAATTGCTTAGGAATAAATAAGAATCAAGATGCTGTTTAGTTACAAGTACTGAAAATCTTACTAAGACATTAAACAGAAGAAATCTTTTATACTTCGTGTTATGTTAGTTCAAATTTACTTTGAATTAATAGCATCAAGATCTATGTGGTCATCTAGTTGATTACAGCAGCAAAGGATAACTACATAGATTTACAAATCTTAAGTCTTTAACCATATTGGTTATTATTTGGTAAACTTTTAAACCTCATATTTTTCTTCTAAAAACTTGAATAGGAATCTGTTTGTTGGCACCGGCAGCCATAGTGTTTACAAAGACTAAAAAAGTCTTGCAAAGTTCTACTCCCTCAGTTTAGCATGCAAGTTTTAAATCTTCGCAACAACTCTCTGGTATAGTCTCTAAACACTGAACTAAATGCTAACACCAGAATTCCCAGATCTAAAAACAGATGGACACAGTTAGCGCGGCTACTTCTGACGTGACATTCTCATGAACTCTAATTGAATCTATCCCGCGACTCCTTCAAAACAGATCTGGAATCAGCTCCTGTGGCCTCCGATTGTAGAAAGCCTCACTGACAAACTGATTTAAGGTCTGACTCTCTAGCTTTTCTCCTTCTCCACGTACATTCTCCATCTGATCCCGAGTCAGCCGTCTGAGTGGTGCCAGTACACAAGATGCTCGAGCCAGCACAGATCTGAGAACAGTAGTGAGTGACCTCTGCCTCTAAAGAACCTTACTGTAATCCCTGAGCAGATTTGTCGGATAATCTAGCCTTGATCCTGGGCGGCTAAACCTATTGTTTCATGATATAGGTGTGTGTGTGGACTTGATGTGATGGAGGATCCGGGGGTGTTAAGTCAAAGAGTGAAGGTGTTGGTGTCCTGGTTTGCCTCTATGTTTTATAAGCTCCTGCTACAGTTTAACAAGGAAAGAGGAACAGCTACATCTGGAGGGGCTGAATAAGAGAAGTGTTTCTTTTTGTTTTTGTTCAATAGTTCCAATCATGCGGGGATGATACACAAACAGATAATTTTTTTAATTATTCATGCACCTGGTGTTTACAATTATTCACTAATCAGTAACGTGTGGCTACTGCTAATGACTTCAGACTGACTAAATCAAGCTTTAATAAAAACCCAGCATTTGTACTTTCAAATAAAACGAAATGTAGTATTCATAACTGTCAATAAAAGAAAAAAAAAACAGCTTCTAGAAAGGATATTGAATTCACAGTTAGGGTGACATTATTGGAAATTTTAGAAATGAATTGGACAACCTATTTTTACACACACTTTCCCATTTTAAGTAAAAATCTTGGTCAGCTAAAGGCGTGCCCCGTGCATTGATTAATTGATTAAGAGGACATGATGTGGCACTGGCAAAAGCTTTTAAAATTATTAGGATCTTGTGCTTAAACTACTATGTACTGAGATACGTACACGAGTAAAAAGGAAGTGAAATGGCAGATTGAACTGTCCAGATACTCCAAAAACTCCAGCTAACTAACTCCAGGATTTCTTCTTTCTGCTGTGATCTATATAAAGCCCTATAATACATAAAAGATGACCTATAGCTGTGGGCAATATGCCAAAAACGTTCTATCATCGTTTTCTAGGAGCCAGATCATAACTTTTATTGTACTATAATTCATGTAAACGAGGAATCTTTAAATTGCCTTGAAGAGGTAGCTAAAGTCATCTCTTTCATCTAAAGGTTTATGTTTAATTGCATTAGTTCAACCCACCTATCACTACTATATCAGAGGCTGACCATAAGGAGCTATGGGTGGGGAAAAATGTATTTGTTTGAACCTAAAGCTGTGTTTAAAAGAAAACAAGTGACTCATGATATGGTAAAGAGATAAAATAAGTAAATATTTGGTCGACTAAGACACCACTGACCGTTTAATCAAGTATCCTCAATACCTTTGTTATTGGCATATTTTTGGGCGAGGGCAAGGCAGAGAGGCCTTAGTTTTGAAATGCAGCAAAGTAAGAACAGCTTTAGAAAGCAGGAAAACTGGGAAATAAATAGGGTAGTGGACAGCCTCAAGGGTAAAGGAGCATGAACACCGATTCCACAACTCGAAATATATTTGAAATTCTGAATGGGCATGAAAATACATGGCAAGTTATACCAACGTTAATGAAAATACACTGACAACCCTGGCCTGCTGCCGATGTCAATGATAGCAGAAGTATTTTTGTACTCACCTTGATCAAATGGTTTGGTTGGATTCCATGCCCTTGGCTCCTAAAAGAGACAAACACATTTTAACATCATATATATTTTGTAGTTGAAGCAAATTAATACATGTGTAATACAAACCTCAACTTCCTTTAGGAGAAAGCATTATGAAAACAAACAAGAAAAAAAATCCCCTTTAGTGTGTCTCAAGGTAAAACATGGCAAAAAATACACAGATAAGCTATAACAAAACTTCAACATGATGTCTAACAAGATAACCAATTACCAACCAATTGCTGCAATCAAATGGCCAGATTTGTCGTTATTCATTTTCTACATGGGCTTAAGTTCAACGCTGGAGTGTTTGTGACATCTGATTTTAAACTCTGGAGTGCTACTTGAAGCTTGTCTTGCCTGTAAATTGTGACTAATTTACATCCATTAAGCCCTCGTCTCTGCAGGAGTTGGCGCCGTTCGTACTTGAAACAGGTACACTGAGGTGAGTGCTTCTGCTTTTAATAGACACCAAATAAGCTGACACACCCAGGGGTGCTAGCCTCAGATGCAAATGTGAAAGCAGCTTAAGACAGCAGCGAATCTCTGAGGGTCTTTTAAACAGGCTCTGATCTCACTATCTGAAGTAAATCCACATAACACTCTTTATTCTCACATCTTGTTAATAATGAGATATGAATTTAAAATTCACTGTGATATTAAGGTCCAGTGTTAAAGGGAGGGGAGGAACATGAACTGAGTGTACCAAAGTCAATCACAGCAAGATACATACTGTAATCATAAATGTTTATGAATAAGTGTTGGAAAATTGCTCAATCTATAAGCAATATCTGTCCCCACAAAATAAATACACATACATATTACATATATTGGCAGAAGGTTTTAGCATACATACTAGTCACAACACAGTATAATATGCAAGACAGCATTCTGTTTAATTCAGTCGCTCTCGTTTTATTCTTCTTTCCTATTTAGTTTTCTGTATTGCACCTTGCACATTCTAATATTTGTTTTGTTCGTTCTTCCACATTAAACATTCAGCTCAACCCTTTCTCGTTCTAGACCAGATTCAAAGCATTCAGGTCTTGATCTGATAGAGACAGGAACCTGAGGAAGTGGCATGCTTTCTTATGCTGTGCACATAGCACACCCAATAATGAGAACATTTCATTATGGGGGCCAGGGCCACGCATTGGACAAGTCAAGGCGGCGAAAGTCCTTGCGGTCTGATTCCTTAATGGCACACAATAGCAGTGTAAACAAACAAACAAACCTGTGAGTGCGATAGTGAGTGTAGCATGGGAATCTGTCATCACCACACAACATCAAATAAGTGAATGTGCTCCTCACGAAACCTGCAGCTTTTCCAGAGGCACAGAAGCACCTTCATTCTAAATATAGGCTTCTCTTTTCACCTTGCAATTCCACCACGATTTACCGTAGACCTACTAGTCACAATACTAAAATTTCTAACTTGATTTCAATACGAAGAATTAGGCTCAATACTGATTTCAATACTACAATAATCATTTTAAAACACTCTTTAGACTTTGGACAACAGAATAGTTTTTTTCTTATTCTCTTATTGTTATCTTATAGCTCTAATATGAATCAAGAAGACCATTCTACAACTACTTTTATTTATTAGATTAGATTAGATTAGAAACAGTTTTTTGTAACGATACACCGTAGCAGTTTTTTTTTTTTTTTTGACAACCCTAAGACCCACACAGCGTTCCCTTAATTTTTACACTAAACGTATCCATTAAAGCAAAATTTGACTTCACTTTCTTTTCACATGAAGATTCATTTTAAGACATCATACAACACTCTTTCTAATTAGGACTTGCCCTTTATCTAGCTGCACTGCCAACTTTTTTCACTTACACTTTGTTCCAACACTTCCTTCCTTCCTTTCCTTGCGTCCTCGCTCCCTTCTCCTCTCTGTGCCTGCTTCAGTCGTAGTGCTGGCTGTGTCTTGCTCAAGCTTGTCGCACACACAAACACACTCTCGAGGTGCTTTGAAGTGGAAAAGGCCCCGAGCTCTGTACCTTCTCTACATCGTTCACCCTCCACAACACAAACATTATGGCGCAAACACAGCCAATCAGAACGCACAAAAGCGGAGGAGTGGAGCATGCTAATCTTTTATAATGAGGCCAGTCAAAACAAGCTTTAATTCGTATCTTTTTGATGTGACATATTGTTTTTGCTGTCATGTCATGTCAGCTTAGAGTTGAGGTATATAGGAGTTAGTTTTGTACAAGGTGGGAGTCAAGAGTATGCAGGGCCTGGGGCGGCTGTGACCATCTTAAGTGGAACCTGCAGTAAATGAGAAGCCTGGACCGTATCTAGTGCACTTAGCAGGACCCACTTACGGCTTTCAGGCCTCAAGATGAGAGTCTGCGTCTAAAACACCCTCCGCCTCTCGGGTAATGGAGGTTATACGTCAGGAAGTTAGCACGCCATGTAGCGCCACAGGAGAGCAATAGTGCCCATATCATCAAATACTATGGGTTCATGAAAGATACTATTCATTTCTATTTTTTTACACTTTGGGCACTTGAGTTACAGAAATTTGCAAATGCATGTCTGGTTAAAAGACGTCTGAGTAACCAAATAAGTGCCCAATATTTTCAATCTCTTTGTTAAAGGACAAAAAGAACAAAACCTATTCCAACCATGACGTTAATTATGTGATGCTAGACAGTCCGAAGACATTCACATACACACTAGAGCTGCATGATTTGGGAAAAATAGTGATTTTTCTGACAAGTATTGCAATTGTGATTAGATTAGCGATTTATCTTTTAATGATAAAATTCAGTTAAGAATTTCACATTTTTAACAAAAGCAAGAGAAGTGACAAAAAAGACAGAAATATGAACTGACAAACTATTAAAGAATCGCTCTAGGTCACGTTTTTCTCACTTTTAGTAGAGTTTTTGTTGCCTTTAGTAGCATTTTTGTCACTGTCAGACATGTTTTTCTCACATTTTTGTCGCTTTAAAGCATTTTTATTGCTCTTATTGCTCGCTAAACTACAGGGTTAGCAGTTTTTATGTATAAAACAGGATATTTTGTTGTTGTTTGTGGAGGAAATGATTGCACCTTTGCGATTTGCTAATTGCATCCATTCAAATTACAATTTCAATTCTATTTCAATTAATCGAGTTGCCCTAATACAGACCTTCTTGAGAACAATTTACTGTTGAATACCATAATTATAACAAGCATTAATAACAGACAGCTTTGATTTACTAAGCTATAACAAAACTTAGTAAACTTTTTGTTTTTGAAGCTCTTCAGTTGAAGGCGTGTATGATGGTTATTGGGCTGCAGTCGGCACCAGTAATGACCTTAATTTGGGTCGAGGATTGTCCAGTGTCTTGACAGACAGCCAGGCTCAGTTATGGTTTAATTTTTTGGGGTCTTCCACTTGACTTTTTTGTTCCATAAACCTAGGATCTTTTAAGAGATTCAAAATGACTGTCTTACTGCGTCTTACCTTGGCAGTGATGCCGCGCTGCGAGAGGCTGTGCTTATGAAGCGCAACAACGCGACCACGTTCAAAAAGAGAACTTTTTTTTGCCTTTGCCATCAGTACATGACTGTGTCAATATCTGACAGAAAATGAATCTGGATTTTTGCACAGATTTGGGCTTTTAAAGGCATGTGGTCCTAAACAATCAGTTGCAGAACAGTTTGTTTCAAGTTTGATTGTCCACTCAAACTTTTCTTTTTGTCTCACTCTCATTTCTTCTTGCATAATGAAGCTCTACTTGGAACCTTGTTAAGATCCAATCGTGCAAAATGTGACTTTTGTGCCATTTATTCAACTGGTCTTAAACTTTTGAATGGGACTGTATCATACTCAACATATTACAACACATCTTTTGGCATAATTATGCTCTTGATGCGAATTTAAGTTTGGGTTTATTAGAGAACTTCCACAAGTGACTGATTCAGGCCATCCTACAAAATGTGAACAAATACAAAACTGATCAATCAAATCTTGTGGTGTGACATATGAAAATTGTGTCTATGCAGAAATACTGCATGAATCTTAATACAATCTCTACACAAATGGAAGTTAAATACACAATAAAAGGCTTAATCTGACTTTCAATCGTTTCCTTTTTTCAACTCTTCCTCCTCTCTTTTATCTCCTAACTGTATATAAGTATCTTAAGTAACCCATCCTACGGCCAATCACAGCCTCGCACATGGGCACTGACACTTCATTTGCATAATCTAAATCCTGCTCAGGACCGTCGTTGGACCTGAGGTGTGTCACATGGGTCCAGTGCAATGATTGGCTCACATGTCTCGCTGACAGACTGGGAAAGTTATAAAAAAAACATCAGTCACTAGGGAGGTACCTGAAGTTACTAAAGAAGGACATGAAAGCACCAAAAGGGGGTTTCTCTCAATCATAAATCAAGGAGTTTAAATATAGAGTGCCACATTGACAGGGAGCTTTGGGGAACTCTGGAAAACCTGTTTTAATAAGTGTGTGTGTGTATTAACATTTAAGCCTTTCATAAGCTGGCCAGTGTTGGGAAGAATACTTTACAGAATACTGAAAACCTGCATTAAAATGTATTTTATAACATATTCTGTTACGTGGAAAACATAGTTTGTTAGGCGTTTATAAGATAAGAGAACCTTTTTCACAATATAAAAGGAAAAATTGCACATGCAGAGTTTCTATTCTCTGACTTTATAAAAATAACTGTATTCTGAATATCACCAAAATGAATATTCTGAATATGTATTTTTGGTGTGTATTCAGTGTTCAGCCAGCACAGGAATGAAAAGTGAATAAGTGAAAGGCAGAAAGTGAATATGTTAAACTTCTGTCTTTTACAGACCCATATTGAATTTTAGATGGCAAAGGATTAACAAAAGCCAAGCTTATGTTGGGTTTTTGTGAGCAAACGTAAAGAAATCCCCCAACATAAACAATAACAGAGAGGAGGGGCACCAGGATTTACCCCAGACTAAACACCAAACCCACAATAGGAATAGGACTTCCAAACAATGCTGTCTGAAATCTTTTACACTTGGGTTTGACCACACTAGCCTAGATGTAGAGTGGAGCCTTCACATTTCGCTCAGACCTAAAATGACAGTGCTGATGGCAGGTGCTCTCCGTTCAAAGTGCAGGCCTGTGCGGCGGACTCGCTTCAGTCTACCTGCCTGTAATTAGGCCCCATTCGCTGCTCCCCTCCACCGCCACACGATGCTCTTTTCGCAGCCCGTGCTCTGATTTATGAAAACACACTGGCAGACATGATGGCGGTGTATTTACTGTATCACTGGAGCGGGTGATGAACGTGGGACAAACAACACAAGCGACGGGCTCGTGACGCGTCGCTTGACACAAGGAGAAAACGAGAGGCGCATGATCACACGGAGCAATGTGGATGAACACAGCGAGCCCGTGCTCCGACTGACACAACACACACCATGCTCATTTCTCACAGACGCGCGGGCTACTCACATCTCTGAATTTGTCCCATCTCTCCGACAGCCATTTATCATCCAAAAAATTGCCGCTGTCTGAACGAGCGGAGACGTGTCCGAAGGCGACGGCGCACAAGCACAGCAAGGCGACGCTCAGCATCTGCGGACACAACAACAGAGCGGTGATCGGACACAGGATCGGGCTGTAGGACACGGCTATCGCGCTCAAAACAGCTCAATGGAGGGGCTATTCCAACAGAAACACAGTCTGTAGCACACGCAGGACGGGACAGTGAGACAAAGAGCATGTTTCCCTACCTTGTCGCATCAGTTGCTCTCCAGACTCGATGCTCGCTGCCGTTTTCTGTATCTAGTATTAGCAGCGCTCTCTCCTCTTTCACCCTCTCGCTCTCTCTCTCTCTCTCTCTCTCTCTCTCTCTCTCTCCGCACAACGTGAGCGCGCGTCCCACTGTGCGCGTTCCCTAAGCTCTGGCCCTCTTTCTGCACTCTGCCTCTTTATAGACGCACAAGAAAAATCCAATGGTCTATAGGGAACCAAAAGTGCCATTTGACTACTAAAGAAAAGGGAAGAGATTAAAAAAGAAAGTGCTTATCGTGACTGTTATAGTCAAAGTTATCACGTATGTGGGTCTTAGACAAACCGAGTTGATTCACAAGAAAAAGGAACACATACAGTAGACAAAACGATGTTGATTGAATCTTCAGAGTTTAGACATTCAGATGTAAATAATTGCCCGCGCTGTAAAAAGAGATTTAGAGATTTTCCTCACATTCCAGCACTGAGGTGATCTGAGGACTGTAAATTCACCAGATTACACACATGCTTTAAACACAGTGTGTGACAGTGGGCCTATAGGTTACAATGATTTGTGGAAGTGGGAAGAAACAGAGTGATTGTGAAATGTCTGTGCCATGATGAAAATGCAGGGCAGAATTAGACTAAATCTGGTCAAACCCTTTTACCAAAATCCTAATTATACCTTATATATCAATTATTTGTGATATTTTGTCTGCTTTCTTGGATATAGGACATCTTTGACTGACTGAAATAGCCAATGGACTGTTGGTACTGTTAGCAATTAGCCAAGTGTAGTAGTTTTCCGATATCAATATTCAGAAAATATTGTGTCAAAACCAACATAAATGTGTTAAAACATGTCTCGTATTAGTATTCGTATACGTATTAGTTGAGGTTTAATTATTAGACAAATGTGAAATATTTGTATAACTAATCACAAAGGGCACAAAACACCATTTTTTTAAAGTTTACAACATAACTTTTTTCATTTTTAATCAGGTCTTTTTGTATTTACACCATTAATGACCTATTTTGACCATGCATGCCTCTGACAATTCAGACAAATTGGATATTTTGAAATGATCTGGCAACGTCTGCATTGCTACCACATTTTCTCCGCCTTATGTTTTTCTGTATCAGACTATTCAAATGAGTGTATTTTGTTGGCTTGTACCGCTATTTGCTGGCCGAAATATTGAGCACGCACATCAGGCTGGTGCTATAAATGCAAAGCAGTATCGAGAAAAGACCAACGACTGGCAAAACTCGCAGAAAAACCGAAGCCCTTACTGTATTACATTCCCACATCAGAGAAAGAGAGAGAAAGAGAGCGAGATCATGGTTGGTCAGGTGGGTCAAGCCATCACTATGCAGCAGAAACTGACCTCCGTTTCACATCTTCATCTTCCTGAGGGGCTGTGTGTGCGTTTGTATGTGTGTGTATAGGCATGTGGAAAGATCAGAAGGGGCACACACATTTGAAAGTCAAATGAGAACTATGAAGTGTGAAGCCCGCCTGCGTCTCAGAGATATACAAGGGCAGAAGATCGGGATGTAAAACAGTTAGACGCTACAAACCGGGTCCAGAGCAGTAACAAAAAGGTGTTTGATGCAAGTTGTTCTGGGTGACAGGAAGTGTGCAGCGAGTCAACAGGAAGGTGGCAGCCGAGAAAAGCATTGTGGCTGAAAGTAGTGGCATGGCAGACGTCTTTGAACTTTGCTTTGTTCTCCTAGAAAGCACAACAGAGCGACAGAGCAGGTGCACAGTTAGATGGAGAGGGTTGTTTTTCATGTCCAAATGTCTGACGATATGCAAAAACGTTTGTTGGTTTATTTGTGTGTGGGTGTGTTTTCCTTTAAGCGATGTCAATGCAAGATCAAAGCAACAAAGTCACAAGCCACTACACTTTCTTTACATATCAAACACAAACAAAATGACCTTATTCTGAAAAATATTAGAGAAACCAAAAGAAACACTGCAAGTCAGGGAGCTAGAACTTTCTTCATGTTCATAAAGCTCCTCTAGTCCACTCTAATCCGTTTGTGTGGCAAATCAAATCTCAAAATCCAATATTTGTTTCCCTTCTGAAGACCAAAAGTCCTCAGTTATTGTCATATTTTCTGATAATAACATAATAGTATTACACAGTTAAGATTAAGCATATTTAACATTTTGCTAAATATATAACAAATTTTGTTGCATTTTGGCAGTTTGTTAGGTTCATAATTTTGCTTCCTGGTTGCAAATCTTGACATGCAGACTAGGAAATTTCACAAATGTTACCAAGCATGTTTACACTCAAAATGCCTCTAGTGTCATAGAAAGTATTATTTAAGTGAAAATGCATGAAAGAACCTTTATTTTGTTGAATGAATGTTTAAAGAATCGGGAAAATGTGCCAAACTTGTAAATGGAAATCTGAACCTCCCTAGTGTCATGACATCAATATGTTTTCAATTTCTGCTCTACTTCCTGTCACTGTCAACTTATTTTTCAACCATTCTTCACAAACTGATACTTGATTAATGTAAAACTATAATTTATATTTACAACAGGTACTACTATCCCACCGAATAAAGTCAAAATTAGAAAACCATAAAAGCCTGTCATACACACTTTACGAGGCAAATACAATTATCTGCTTCTTCAGAAAGTTCCCATTTTGCTGTGATTGGTTAAATCCAGCTGTCACTCTCTCAAAATCGCGACAAAGGCAGACCAATCGGAGGAGCGGGTGAGAAAAAGTGTCTGTTTGAACAAAAGCTGCATTAAATGAAAAAAAAATAAATAGTGAAATCGTCATAGAGTTTGATTTTAATCACCATGTCGCTCAGCACTAATTAACAAATATCAATTGTGTTGCCCTGAAATTTTTGATACTAAAGAGAAGGCTCGATATTCAGCACTTATTTCGATACCATGATGATGATTGATGGTATTTTTTCAGTATCACAAATGAGCACCTGTTTCCATACAGTATCACTATCACTATTATCAATTTAAACTATTTTTTAACCCAAATCCTATTGAAAAAAATGAAAATCTTATTACTCACTTGATAGTTCTAACTTGCTTGATCAGTGAATTATAATCGGATGTTCTGGTGAAATGCTGAGTTGACTTTCCGATGCAGTGACCTATATTTCTTTGATAGTCAAGAAGTAGCCTACGCACGACTCGTTTTAAATCAGGTTTAGCTAAGGTTCGGCAAGGCAGAGCATTAAGTCATTAGCTGTCCTCGCAAATATAGAAGCATAAATGCGTGTGTTCTAGGCCAGCGAGCCCATGCATTATTCAGACGCGGACATTAAAGATGTAGATGTGGTCAGAGACACACACGGGATTCAAGAGTTGGGCTGTGACTGCGAGCCCATTAAACACTCTCTGCTGTGTAGTCCCTCTTTTAAGCAAAGTCACAGCGTTGTTGACTCAGTGGCTGTCGGCTGATAAAAAGGAAGATGTGAAGAGAAGGACAAAACGGCGTGCGTGCGAGTGTGCGCGCCGGTGTTTGGAGAAGGACAGTCGTGAAGCTCGTCTCAAGTAGTGGAGGTTTTACAGCTCGGTGGCTTTTGTGGCTGTGCACCTGCTCGATTGAAGGTGGAGGGGAAGGCAGAGATGGGACTGAAGAGGGAGCAGTCAAAAACAGCCTGGAAAACAAAACAAACGGTTAACTTGGCTGAAAAGGTTATTCTTGTTCCTATAAATCTTTAGCAGTGTATTTGCCGGGCTGACTTAAACTCACTGGGGTCATTTTTTCCCTTTTTTTTTCAGACCAGAGTTTGTCTATTGACTCACAGTCTTCCCCCGAGTGGTCATGTGATGTTGCTCATGTCTCGTCAGCTGATTTACACAGGTTCTGGTGCTGTCTTCCTACTGGTTGAGGCAGAACAACACGACTTTTGTTCTGTTCCATCTGTTCCAATGATGTTTGCTCCGTCCCAGTTATGTTGTGTACGTTAAAATAAAACCGGAACAACAGTCTAAAATGTCACATACAAAACACTCTGCACGTCCCGCACCAAAACAGCCACCGCAAAACAGGAAGGAAGCAAAGATAATGGGACAGAGAACAACAAACATCAGAAGAATTCAGCGATTGAAATGCGTCAACATGCCCTCGGACCATAAACCGGGACGAGGGGGCGTTTTTACTCTCAAACACTGTCTGACGGCTGCACCATTTGGGAAAAATATAGAATTGTGATAGATTTGTGCTTTGATATGATTCTGTTCAAAGTTCACATTTTAAACGTGTCCAAGAGAGTTAACAAATAAACTGAAATAGTGTGATAATTACAAAAAGAATCACATGTTTGTACAGATCTGAATTACAGGGTTAGTAGTTTTTATGCAAAAACTTTGCTAGAGCTGCATGATTTCTGAAGAATAGTAGTATTACAATAGCTATTTAGATTTGCAATTTATGTTTAAATAATGGGATTCTGTTCAAAGTTCACATTTTAAACACAACCAGGAGAATTGACAAAAAACTGAAATATGAACTGATGTGTTTCTGGCTTTTTGATGCTTTTTGGTGCTTTCTGTCAAGTTTTTGTCAGTTTTGTCAAGTTTTTGTCAGTTTTTGTCAAGTTTAGGTCACTTAGAGTCAAGTTATTGCCAATTTAATGACACATTTAGATGTATTTCTGTTGCTTTTCCACTTTCTGTCCCTTTTAGCCACATTTTTGTTGCTTGTTTCAGAACATGTTTTAACAAATACAGTATTTATGCAGAAAATAAACAAGATATTTTGTTGTGGATAAAATTATTACACTTCAAAAACTGTAGCCTTTTTGATTTGCTAATTGCGTCAGTTCAAATTGCGATTCCATTTCGGTTGTGATTGATCTTGCAGCCCAAACATTACTGGCACGAAGTGGACCCAAGCATATCACTGACAGCTACAAGTGACAAATTTGAATAATCGTCATAACTGTCAGGCATGATAAACAAACTCTGGTCTTCTTATCAGAAATGAGAGTAAAATGAGCTCAGACATTTAACCTATATTGTAAGCTTCATTTTCTTTTCTTTGTCAGTCTGTCATCTCAAATTCCTTTATTATTATTTTCTAATATTTATTATTGAGCAATGTCTAAACTATGAGCAATTTAAATGTATGAAATGACCTAACCTTTTTTTGGTGATGGCCTACTTGAGCCGAACACAGTAACTGATGGAGGTCATTAGCAAAACTGAACCTTCAAACGTCTTAATAATAACACATTTAGCACTACATCTTCAGAGCAAACCCTGTGGTATACGGCAATATAAAGCTCATAGCCTAATACACATAACTGGGAAGTGGAATTGTGAAGCTGAACAATGAAAGCAAAGCATAACTCTATCTATGGTCAGCTCCAGGCCTGGGTTTCAGCCCAAAGACCACACACTAATCGAGGAGTAATGACAGAGCGGGAAACTGCGAACACAAGATAAGACGGCACCAAACAACCATCACTGAAAAAAACAAAACAAGAATGCGAAATTATAGAAGGATAAATAAAAATGACAAATTCAAAATCTAAGCAATAAATAGAGAATTTTTAAGATTATTTTTCAACCTTTTTTGAGTCTTGGTACACTTTTCAGACTGAAAATATTCCGCAGCACACCACCTACTCCAAATCACACCATTTAGGATCAAAAAGTGGTATTTGATGTAGCAAATATTGTCCATGCCACTGTGTCTGATTCTTTAAATGTAGAAATGATTGTTTGGCGAAGATTTTTGGTGAAGATGCTGCTCACACTCCAAAATGGTAAATTATTAAGTTCACGAATCTGATCTTTTTTCCAAGGCACACCTGGCAGTACTCCAAGGCACACCACTGTTCCCCGGCACACTGGTTGAAAATCAAGGATCAGGGCAATAAATATCCGCCTGTGACACTGGCATCAATTGACTTATTGCATTTCCCTCATGATACGGTCCGTGTGGGATTTACTGCATGTCTCTATGTGCAGGGGAGTAAAGGAGCCCTTTTATCTGATTGAGGGCGACCTGTAAGTCACATGAAACACACAGAGTTGATGTAGAGCGGTCACAACCACAGAAAAACTAGGACTCCATCTATCACAAGAATATCTTGCACAAGGCATCTTGTTTTATGCAATGAGTATTTCACAATTAGAAAGTAAAACATACCAAACTTCAACAGACAAGTGTTGGTGGTTTTCAGATTTTAGAATATGAAGATGTCACACTCCCAAATGAGGGAAGATACGTTTTTTCTCTTGCCTAGGCCCACATTATATATGTTGGAGGTAAATTCACAAATGTTCAACCTGATTTTTCTATTAGTAAGACTAAACCCTAGGACTAGATAGATTAGGACAGATTTCAACGAAAATATGTCCAACAGCAATTTTAGCCTCCCGCCTCCTGAGCGTCTGTAGCCCAGCAATAGTGTGTAGTCTCCATCTGGTGGTCATATATTGACATTAAATTGTTTTGTAAAAGTTCAGCCATAAAATAGGACTAACTGAAAAATCATTGGCAGGGATGTTGTTTTTGTCACAAATTACACAAGATCTAGTGTTGCATTAATGAAAAAAGCAAAAACAGAATGAATGGGTAAATAAACAGGCTAAATAAAAATATTCTAAATGAATTAGATGTGTACTGCTGTAGGCCCTCTTGCGGTCATTTGTGATCATTACAAGGCTTACTCTGACAAGTTTTCTGTTCTTTTATATTTATATATTTATCTCTTCTACGCGCATTGGAGTAATTTATGTTTAAAAACAGACAAACAGATGCCTACGCTAGTAATAAATACAAATCCATTAATTTTTTAAGACATTTCATTATTCAAATTAGCTTTATTTTAAATGATATTGTTTTAAATTATATTGAAACGGTCCAGTTTTTCATCACTCTGAACGGGTAGAATGTGATAACTGTCACACTAAAATAGAAAGAATAAGCATATAGATCTATTGTAATTTTAGAAAACACACAAATGATTATGATATTATAGGTTGCTCTTGTTATTATGGGTTCCTTAATTGTGTGCCTCCTAAGCACATTCTGACTAGGTAAAATACAGGCTGAGTGCTGTTTTACACAGCTCCTTCTGTATTTTGTTTGTCTCACAAACACAGCAGCACTAGCACAGCACTCCTCACTCCTCACTGGAGGCTTCGGTCATGCTCTGTGGATTGGGTGTCCCAGGGTGATAAACAATTGATACAGAGCTCAGGTGACACACCTGATATGGGGGTAGAGGGAGAAAGGAAGGGGTGAGGGGTAGAAAAGAGAGAGTGGAACAAAGCGAAAGAGAGCAGCTTTTACAAACACACTAAAAGATGGACCATACTGTCTGCAGCCACCGATGAGTCAGAGCATAGCAGAGAGAATGGACTGTGTGCAACGGGAATGTTCAAAAATGAAGTGTGTATGAGCAGTGAAGAGGGCACGCCTGCAATAAAGGGGCACTGTTGTGTCGTTAACCACACAATGAAGACTTCATTCTTAAGTCCGACTGCCAGAGATTTGTGTGTTTACCATGTAAACAGTCAGACGGTTAGGCAGACTTAAGCCTATACCTCAGTCAGGAGTATCTGTGCACACTGTTCACCAGATAAGATCTGTATTCTGTCTCTGCTTAACTGTTCACCCCCACCCTGTGTTCTGACTGGGGTCTATAGGCCCAGGTTCCAGTGAATATCTTAGTAAGGCCTAAGTGCCTACAGGTGGCTTGATACAAGGTAATAAAAGCTAAACATATGCTATAAAGCTCATGTTCAGTTGTGGACACGAGGCCCAGGGATTGTTGCAGTTGCTCCCATTGTCTTAAGTTTAGTGTCACATTCACATTGTTTTCTGTTATGTCCCACTGCTTACATTATCAACACGTAAGAGTCAGTGCCGAGTGAGGGCCAAACTACCTGAGAGGCCTACCTGTATGTGCGATCAAACCCCGCCCTCGTCGTGTCTTTACTCAACCACTCTTCATGCCACTCCTTAAACTTTCCATGTCCCCACGCCGCTGGTCCCGCCTTCTCCGCCCCGCCGCCCGCCTCACAGAGCCTCTGTTAGCTTGATGTGCTCTCGGACCACTTCCATTCACCAATATAGTTCAACTTTAGCGTTTCATGTGCTGACTTTTGCATTTTTATAGAGCGTCCACGCTTTAAATAGGCCTCAATATTCTCAGGACTGCGACATTTCCCCCGCTTCCCTTTGGAGCGACATTCAAATTAAGGTAAGGCCAATACACACACACACTAAGTTTCACAACAGGTGTCATTGTTAAACTACCGCTGAAACTCAATTATTTAAGAGCATTATTTAAAACAATATAGTGACCATTAAATGAACTCTAACAACTGTGTTTGATCATAGTTTGAGTTGTAGAACAGTAAAGTCAGGTGCGACAGTCGAAACCTGAGGCAGCTGCAGGTGTAGTCGCCCGTGCTGCGTTCACGTACCTGAAACTGCTGCTGTTGAGTAATACCATTGTACAAGAGCTGTTTTCTTCTGGAGGACTGTCATGGAAAGGAAAATATTTTAAAATAGTTTTGTAAGTGTTCTCTATTCATCACATGTCAATTCACAACAATAAAATAAATAAATAATAATAACACACTAAAGCATAGCATTTTTTTGCCATGCACTTTGACGTGTCCGTTTCACTAGTGCTATCTTCACTATCCCGATTAATAAGAAGCTTGTTAGCAAAGATGATTTTATTTTTTTCAATTTTCAGTTTAATTTTTGGATGTTTTCACGTTAGAAACAACACGAGAAACGTCACTGTGAGTAAAGGTTTCTAAGGATTTAACTTCTATAGCAACTCACTGAATTTGAATAGCCTGCCAAGTGATCTGGTGGACAGGCTACATAACATTTGGTTACACTTTCATTCCAAAAAGGTGTGTTCTTTTAACCTAACTTGTTTGTCAGGCTATTTGTTTTGGGGGGTCAGGTCTGTCTAGCTTGTTACTGTGTGTTGAGAGATTAATATAGAAGTTATAGAAGTGAACTATTGTTTTGATCTCCTAACTAGTCTGTATTAAGCAAGGAGTTGGCTATAATTGGCAAATGTTTTTTTAATTAATAACTTTGGCTTCCATCAAGCTATCTTGTTGATATGCTAGTTTGGGAATTTTGTTCACTGACAATGGCAATAAACCCTTTTCTGATTCTGAGGCTGAAACTTCAAAAATAGGGGTATAAACGGTGGCCATGTTTCCATTGTAAACAGTCCTGTCTTTCACATGTAAAGTCAGTTGTTCTGCCACTTACAATGTGCTTTGAGCATAATCATAATCATTTATGATTCATTACATCATTCACTACAGATTATGATACAGACTTTCTGTGTGTACGGGTGGTGTGTGAATGTGTGTGTGAATGTGTGGTTCCTTGATGTAAAGTGCTTTCAGTGCCTTGAAGGTAGAAGGTAAAAGCGTTGTATAAATATAAATGTGACCGATAACCATTGTTGGCTATTTTCTTCCCCATGAAATCTTTCTCCTTCAAACTCAAGAGTGAGTGAACACCGATAACATTGGTTAAGGTACTTTTAGATATTTCTGTATTGCAGCACAAAAAAGTGCCTTTGTGATATGGAAAATAGTCTTTTCAGATAACATATCAGTGGCCAAAGTAGATTTGGCTTTATACCTGACTGTGACCAAAGAGTTAAGGTGAACTTGGTCTCAAACCAGCACGTAGGGCCATTCTTTCCTTTTTTCTAGGTTTGTGAGCACTCAAAACTCTCCATTGTGCTTTTGGCAAATACTGGCTCTTTACACTGTGGCCTGGGGTGACTGAGGTGATTGAGGTAACTCACTCTCAGTACAAAGGATAGGTGCTGGGTCTGGAGCTCCAGCTCTACAGCACAGAGAACCAGCCCTGAGGTCATCACAGACTAGGAGCTCTCTCTCCAGCCCTCTTTCTCTTTTAGTGTGCCAACAGTACATCTTAGAGGATAAGACATTGTTTTTTCATTTTGTATAAAAAGAAGACAGATGCTTAGAGTAGAATGTTGTTTATAATTAAACAGAGATATTTATACCATATTTTTAAAAAAGTCCTTTCATTTCAAATTTGGAAAATGTGTCATTGCAAAACATGTGATATTCAGATGACAACCTGTGTGTTTGCTTTTTCTTATCCTGTTGATTCATTTAATCAGATAATTCCCCAGCCCTCCCTGTGAGCAGCGTAACCAGACTCCTTTGTCGGTAACTTAAGTCATGATGCATCACAGTTCTCCGTAGACAGTGGCTGGTTACTATAGCTTCAGTCAACAGTCTGGCCCTCGAAGTGTTTGTAACGGTAGATCCTCTGGACATTGCTAAACAAGATGGCGGCTACCTTAAGTCTCTTTTCAAACCACTGCTGTTTGTGTGAGAGCCACTAGACACAGGTGGTTGATACACCTATAATCCTAGATGCTATTGCCTCACATCAGTAGGCAATATAGACCACAGTGTCTCAAGATATGAAGTCATGCGAAAACACTCAAAAATACATACTAAAGGCTGTAAAATGTATCGCAATCAAATCTAAATAGTAATGTAATGGTCGCAAATTCAAGACCTCTGCAGGTAATATTTCAGTGATTTCGCTAGGGCTTTTGGTTTGTAGTTGGCTAATTAATGAATTGGTCAATGATGTCAAATTTAAAGAGGTATTTCACAGTAGAAAACAGTGTACTATCATTTAAAATGTATTTTTGCAAAGTGGCTACATGACATTTTAGAACCCGATATGGATCACTCAGAATCTTAATTTTTCACAACTAAGTACAGGGATGTGGGCGTGAATGCTGTGGGCATAAATCAACCAAAATACAACTTAGATTCCATATGAAGAAATGCTCAGATGTATAATGTCCCTTTTAAAACAAAATGTCATATTCACACAACCGTTGGAAAACAGCATAAGAGCCTTATAATTCTTACAGCTTTTGACAGGACCACACCACACAATTTAATCGATGAACAAGACATGTCTTTAACTGATCAAGAATTTCTTTAGCTGAATAACTCCCTAGTTCTTTTTACTAATACCCCTGTGCCACTATGGGTTGCCTTATATATGCAAAACCCAGGGTAAAAATTAAAATTTCAGTATATTTCACACATGGTGGTGATTTAATAGTTAGAGGCTGAATTTGCGTAGAAGCCCAGCCTGATAAAAGCTCTTTGTGTTGTCTTTGTGAACAGAGGCTGGAGGGTCAGAATGACGCTGGTGCTGCCCACACCAGGCCAGTGTTTGCTCTGCTCAGACTGAGCAGCAATACAGGGCTAAAGACAGAGGGTTATTTGACAAAGGAGTTTTTAATACACATACTGCACAATTCTTCTTTTGTAATTTAGCGAATCCCTCATCCTGTCTTTAAGCATCAAAGCAAGCACAGTTAATACACATTTAGTAATATATTTAATCATTTTATCTACTGGTATATTCATGGTGGCTGACTTTTAAGTGCACTGCTATAGCTGTGAGCCTTTTGTCGTGCTGCTCTTTAACATAAGTCTTGTGTTTGTGATTGTAGCTATGCGTGTGTCTTCACCTGTGCTGCTGCTCCTCGCCCTGCTCTTGTGGGGACCCTCATCGTGGGCGGGGAAAGTCATAGTGGTTCCGCCCATCATGTTTGAGTCGCACCTTTACATCTTCAAGACTTTAGCCACAGCTCTGCACCAAGAGGGCCATGAAACCCACTTCCTGGTATCAGAGGGTCGAGAGATCCCGGCCTCTCCTCACTATCATTTACAGCGCTACCCAGGGATTTTTAACAGCAGCTCCGCGGACTCTTTCCTCCAGTCCAAAGTCAACAACATCTTCTCAGGCCGCTTGACTTTCCTGGAGCTGTTTGACATTCTGGATCACTATTCTCAGAACTGTGACGCTGTAGTAGGCAGTGTGGAGGTCATGACCCGCCTGAAAGAAGCCCAGTTTGACCTGCTGCTGGTGGACCCCAATGAGATGTGTGGCTTTGTGATTGCTCACATTCTGGGGGTGCAGTACGCTGTGTTTGGAACAGGCCTGTGGTATCCTGCTGAGGCCGGCGCCCCAGCTCCTCTCTCCTATGTCCCAGAATTCAACTCTTTGCTGACAGACCGCATGACACTGCTGGAGCGCATCACTAACACGGCTGTGTACCTGGTGCAGCGCATCGGGGTCCAGTACATTGCTCTGCCTAAGTATGACCGCATCATGCAGAAGTATGGCGTCCAGCCTCAGGTGGCCATGAGCGACCTCGTGCAGGGCAGTCGGCTGTGGATGCTGTGCACTGACCTGGCTCTGGAGTTCCCCCGGCCCACCCTGCCCCATGTGGTCTACATCGGGGGCATCCTCACCAAGCCCCCCAGCCCCCTGCCTGAGGTCAGTGCTCATATGCTAACACACTCTACATGCAGCTATGCATTTGTCATTAGACGCTAGTTAGTTAGACATACCATGTGCGGTTGATGTACACAGTAACTAAACTAGGTTTGTCAAAAGTATCAATACTGACATACTTATCAGTTCTGTACTGAAACTCAATACTCATTTGATTAAGTAGTGATACTGAAAAGATTTGCATATAGGACAAACTGGAATCTTTACTGTATAGTTTTACATTTATCTGCACCAACTACTCTAACAGCTCATGGTAAATAAAGCAATATTATTTGGTGTTGAAAATTAAAAACACATTTGAAATTTTAGTATTTTGAATCGTGACTCGTGACAACACACAAGTAAACATAAACGTATTGTCAGTAAACAGAACTGGAACTGGAACTTAATCTGCTTTAGGTTGTTGTTCCGTGCATTAGGTTGAATTACATTATTTATTTGTTTATTTTTTTGTCTTTTTAAATTATAACAACATAACTATAACATATAACAATTTTGTAGAATCTTATTTCCTGCCATAGAACATTGTGTCTAATTGTTATCCAGACACGAAGGATAGCCTTAGGCAGAATTGCTCTGTGAGAATGGGTCTGAGTTGAATGGATTTAGAGCAGATAGCAGAGGGGCGTGATGAAGGGCAGAGGCCTATGGTGATCGCCTGGGCACATCCACAGCACAGGACACTGGTATCTGCTGCGGGGGGTGCTGGAATGCCACTCGAGCCAATAGGTTGCATTGTGCGAGTTGTGTGGAAGGAGTTCTAATGGAAGTGGAGGGAGAACACGGCCATTGTCCCGGAGCAAGCCACGGGCACAGAGAGACACACAGGCCACACTGAGGCTCTGTGTGGGGTCATTGAGGCTGCGTTGTGGGGACACAGAGCCCAGTGTGCTGCTGCAGCTGGAGCCTGCTCTGCTTCTCCCCATTTGTCCTCTGCCTATCAGCGCATCGGAACCGATTTACCCTGAGACACCCTTCACCCCGTTTAGACTTGTGCCTTGTATCACCTCTGTCCAGTCCCTCTCTTTCAGCAGCATGTTACACAACAAATGAACACGCATTTCGCCGGAAACTTTGAAAGCACAGTGTGAATCTGGTGATTGTGGCAACTTAGACCAGTGCAGGTCTTTCTGGATTAATCCATGTGAGCAAATTGTCCTCTATGTCCACATGTCCTAATGCAGCTAACACCTCCATGTAGTCAATACCATAATACATAACAGTTTTTTAACTGGGAGACTACTGTGGCCCCACGTTGTCTAATTTTGGCCTACAGTCTAAACAAGCTGAGCCATAAATTGATATTAAAAAAAACCTTTTTGCTTGTTGTATTATCATAAATATATAGAAGTCACTTATTAAACTTGATCAGTCCTTTTTGATTAGGCAATAAGTGATTTTATAACTCTAAGGTATGTGGCCATAACTGCTTGCCAGTGCCCGAGCTTGTCATATCTTGGAAGATAAACAAGTTTGGTCTTTTTTGGATAGATAGATAGATAAATACAGTAGATAGATGGAAAGGAAATTCTGAGTTTGGCAGCAGGAAGTACTTGTGTTCCTCTGGCCACGCCTGGCAACAACAGCTGATAAGAGACACGCCACACTTAACCATGCCAGGTGAATTGGGCTCGAGATCGTGATGTCACACAGAACAAAATTTTCCGTTAGCTCAATGGAGATTGATGCTAAATACTAAACTTAGTGTTAATTCAAAAGCATTCTAACACTATTTATTAATAAATGTATTTACCAGAAATGACCCAGCAGTTTATCAGGATCTTCCATGGATTTTTTGTTCACTTTATAAAAAATCTTTCGGTAATGTTTTTCAATGTAAGTTCATCACACCAACAACAAACATGGTGGATTTCCATGGTAACAGCTGTTTTCTGATGTCCCGAGCTCTATAAGTTCATAGCTTTTTTGCATCTGTCTTATTTGAATAGAGTTGATATTGAAGAGTGACAGATGTTTTCCAAATATAGCAGTACTAGTACTGTAAAAGTAACAGTACTTTTAAGTTTACTAAACATTTTCAGCACTGATGATAATACTTTTTAAAAGATAAGATAAATGCATCACAACATTTTATAGGCAAGCCAAATAAAAAGTTGTTTATATTTGATCTGTTTTTTGAACTATAGATTGAATTTAAAAGACTTAATTTTGCTTAGTAGTCACAGTTATTCATTTTTAGTTCTTACAATTATTTTGCAGCCTGAATAATCACAAGTATCGATTAACTGAATAATCTTGACATCCCTAAATTGCACTGGCTTAGACCCACTGAGTGCAGAGACTTGGTTTTTGAAAGAAACATTATTTAGTAGTATTTATCAGAAACGGAAACCACAAATGTATTGTTAAAAGTAGTTGTTGTAGACTACTGTTTAAATACAATTAAATCCGGGATCCCTGATTTTCTAGCTGTGAAAAAAATCCATCTTACTAGTTCCTTGCTCTCACAGTTCCTTTTGCACATAATAATATTCACATGCAGGGTGGTCAAGGACAAGATGAGACACTAGTAAAAAGTCAAAACGTCTTGTCTCATTCTTAATAACTTGTTTTCTTCTATTTGTAATCACACAACTTTAGTTCTTTTTTACAAACAATATTATGTGATTATACCTTGGCGAAAAAGTTGAGTTATTATAAATAAATCGTCCAAGATCTTGTAGAACTGTTGGCCCCTTCCCTGATGAATAAAACAGCCTCATGAATATGAACAACTCTTTGAGGTGTTGAAGCGAAGCAGAAGTGGATCGCCAACACACAGTCAACACACTCTCATACAAAGCGACGCACTTAATATCTTTTGTGTAATTCCAACGAGAAACAAAAAAAAAAAAAACAACACTCAAAAGACACAAAATGAGAAAAACAATATCACATCTGCAGCAGCATACAAGAGTGCATTTACTTCAAACTAAATGTCATTCAAGCAGGAGTGAAAGTATACAGTCTGAAAACTACTCCAATAAGTACAATTTCTTCAAAAAGTTATACAAGTAAATGTAACTGTGTACTACCCACCTCTGGCAATCAATAAAATGTTTTACAATTAGATGCAGACATCATGCAGCAGACACATTTTGTCACTGTTTCTTTTACAATACAATCTATGGTGAAAAATTAACTCAACTCATTAAAAAGAATAAAGTTAAGTATCTCGGCTTGAATAATAATTTGTTTTGAACACATTCTCCTTCAGGATTTCGAGGCCTGGGTGAATGACACAGCGGAGCATGGCTTTGTGGTGGTGTCCTTTGGAGCTGGGGTGAAGTACCTTTCCCATGACATCGCACACAAACTGGCTGGAGCACTGGCCCGACTGCCGCAGCGCGTGGTCTGGAGGTAATGCACAAACATTTATCCACTTGCACACTCAGAACGACATTGTATTGAACTACACACACACACTCACACACAGTATTGTTTTCAAAGTCATGTTAGCCCATTACAAATACACTGTATGCTGTTAAATAAAGGTGTTGCTCAGAAAGGATTTGGCTTTTATTGTTAGTTGTAGCTGAGTTCACACAGATAAGTGTGCTTGAAATCTAATCAGATGTAATAATTTACCCAGAGTTCCATAATAGTGACCTATTAACAGATAAACACCTCCTAAATACAGACAGATGACTAGCTACAAAACTATAACTTTGCTACTTTATATTTTTATATAAATATGAAGAATAAAAAAAAACAAAGAATAGAACATGACCAGTGAGAGCAGAAAAAGACATCCAATGAAAATGAAGGCACTTTTGGTCAAAAGTCCAATTCATCCATTTTCAAATTAAGTCCGAATGGGATTCATTTTCCGTTTTACGTATGTCAATATTATGTAAATGCAGTCCTTGATTGTTGGTTGGTTTGTGTCATCTATTTCTTTGTGATGGCCGCCTTCCCTGCTGCCAAAAAGTATGAGGCAGAAATACATAAATAGCATGGGATGTGGATGCTTTGTCCAATATTTCTGAGCAGAAGGACCGTCCCAAAACACACGGTAATGGTGGGGCAACTGAAGTCTCTTCAGTAGTTAGGATTTCCCGGTTTAAGTAGTGAGCACTTTGACATGCTGTCTGAAAAAGCATACATTTGTCCAGCAGAATTCCTTTCAAACATGTAATTTTGTTGTCCTCCATTACTCATCTGTCAAAACAAGATCAACTTCTCTTTCCCACTTAATTTTAATATATTTTGTAGATTGGCTATCCAGATTATTAATTAATTTATATAGTTTAGCTATTATTCCCCTTGAAAATTCAAATATGCCTATCTTTGCCCTAATTAATTTGTGTTGCGTTCAAACTGTCTGTAATTCTTGTACCACTGACTGAACATCCTATTCTCAGAGTCACTTATCTATTGACATTTAGTGCACCTGAGTTAATGTTTCATGAGTCCGTATGCACTCTGTGCTTAGCTTTTAAACACTAAAATAGTTCATGTGATGACATCCTTGACAGCAGGTTATTGTTGCAGGTCAGTGGTCGGTTCCCAGACATTTTACACTTGATCCCACCGTTGCTGGTACCGGAGACAAACTGGCTCCCTCCAGAGCAAAAGCCTGCTCTGTACAAGTGCAAATTTGTATTATATTTATGAACTTGTTCTGGAACCCTCTTAGACCCCCCCCTCTTAGACACACCAAAAGTGAAGTCCAAATCACACACACACACAGAAGTGGGCCCAGCATGTGCTAGAAATACTGCTTACATTTTTAACTTTTATACTTTTTGGATTTGTCTTGACTCATTCTACATTTATTTTTCCTACTTAAACCCAAAACACAGAAATGTTCTTTTTTATTTTAAAGAGTACTCAGTATGCTAGCCATGATATTAAATTCTTTGACGTTTTTGGGCAAACATCAATTTGCTTGTGTTGCCTTATAATGTACAGAAATGCCACGCGTGACCGGTTTGCTGTGACAACCCAATTAAAAGGAAGAAGATGAAAAATGACAAGAAATTATGAATCTCTTTTCATATTCTTCTCTCTACAGATTCTCAGGGGTTCCACCTCGTAACCTTGGAAACAACACCAAGCTGGTCGACTGGATGCCTCAGAACGACCTCTTAGGTGCGTTCATAGTGACCGTTTTTGCCAAATGAAAGAGTTGTTGGTGTTAAGGCCAAAAGTCACTGGGATAGGCTCCAGTCACCCGCGACCCCTAACGAGAATAAACGGTAGAAAATGAATGAGTGAAAGAGTTGCTGATATTGTCTTATGTCAGTATAGGACATGAAAACAATTCCTATAAAAACATTTCCCATCAGTTATGTGTTATGACATGCAGTTGGAATGTGGAAATTAGTGAGAAGTATCTGAAAAGTGTCAGGAAAGAGGCCGATGTAGCCTCTGCAGCCTCTTGCTTACACTATTCAGGAGCTTCTCACTGATTTCACTGTCCAACTGATGATATTTTCATAGGAGTCAACATTCAATTGTTGACTGTGATTGTGTAAGCCATTCTCGCCAAACAAGGTAGAAACGGATAGTTGTGTTCAATTGTTATTGTTATGAAGTTGCTTTGTGCTGTTATAGGTTAGGTAAGGTAGTGCTTCTTTTTATTGTCTCCTAGTAAAGAGATTTGGCTTTAGTGGTATATAGAACTTGACAAAAAATAACAAAACACATAAACAATGGATTTACAGGTCTGGCCCGACACACCTGCAGAGTCAGTCCATTTGCTGTTTGGAGCAGTGTTTGAACAACCTCACTGTCTGTTTGATAAAACAATGTGGAAAGACAGGTACATTTTAAATGGAATAACATGCTGTTACTTCCCTGTTCAGGCCATGCCAACACCAGAGCTTTCTTGAGCCACGGTGGTCTGAACAGCATCTATGAGGCCATGTACCACGGGGTCCCTGTGGTGGGCGTCCCTCTGTTTGGAGACCACTATGACACAATGACGCGTGTTGCTGCCAAAGGCATGGGCATCATGCTGCACTGGAAGTCAATGAGTGAAGACGACCTGTACACAGCACTCACAAGCGTCATCAAAGACTCCAAGTATGTGCCTTAGCTTGGGCTCATCATCTTCCACTCAAGTGTGTAGAAAAGTGAATTAAAGCCATGTTTCTTGCAGGTACCGTGAGCAGGCGCACCTCCTCTCCACCATTCACAAGGACCAGCCGGGGCACCCGGTCACCAGGGCTGTGTACTGGATCTGCTACATTCTCCGTCACAACGGGGCCAATCACCTCCGTGCCGCTGTCTACGATGTGTCCGTCTACCAGTACTTCCTCTTAGATGTCATCCTCACTGTAAGCGCTGGGGGAACTTTGCTCATTTTTGCTCTGTCCCGAATAAGCCGACTTCTGAGGGGAAACGCCACTGATGTGAAGAGACGAGGAGCTGCTGTTGCTGGAGATGGAAATTTGACGAATGGACACTGCCACAGTGAAACTCTGGTCAACGGCAAACACAAACGTAATGGTTCCATAAAAAGTGAAAAGAAGAGCAATTAATAATTCAGTCGGCCACAAGGAACGGGAAGGACGTGGCCCAAAGACATTGCTCTAGCGTTGCTTTAAGGGTTTCCGAAAAGATTTGAAGATTAAGACTGCTGTTCAAAGCTCTGCATCAAGAAGTTTCAGCTCATCCTGTAGGATGCGGTGCATTGTGCGAGGTCTGTGTGAATGTGTGAGTGTGTGCACTAAGACAAAAAACTACCTTAAGAGCAGCGGCTACAGCTCCACAAAACTAAATTGGAAAGTTTCTGAGGATACAACACGTGAGAGAAAACAGTGTCTGCACTTTTTCTCTAACATCTTTCCTGATGTCTTGTTTCCTTTTAAAGGAAGCAAGTTTAGTACGCCAATCCTCTATCCTCAGAATTAAAAGTATAACGGGATTCCTTAGAATATTTAGTTTAAACAACAAACACTGTTTCAGATCAGTAGATAGCAAACTGTAAATAGAGGTGAAATCTATTTATTATTTCTGTACAAATGCATTTTAATGTCAAATCTTTCTAACCTATGATTTTTAATTTATTTTGTTTTCTCGGTTTTAATGGCAGTGCACTCCTGAGGTAATATTAGTGTCCTGTAATGGGGCGCATCAGTTTGAACAGTATGTGCATTATCCACAGTATTCATGGTGCAGGGTGGTCCTGATTTAAATTGGAATTGTCTTTTTTTAATATATGTTTTATTTTGCAAACATGAAGTGCATATTGATAAAATAAGAATTGTCTTCTAATAAATATGACCAGTGCATCCTAAAGTCATAAAACACTAGCTTTGGCCTTTTATTGAGAACACTGTTAAATGTGTGTTCATCAGACGATGAGAAGGCACTAACTACCAAGGGTACTGTGGATTGCTTCGACCAAAACAAATGGACACGGAATTGAAGCCGTTTTCAAATCCTGCTGCACTCTATTTATTAATTAGCGCATAACTAGATTGCCATTATTGTGGTTGTTTGTTTTGTTGCAAATGTTAATTTAAATTGAGGTAAGTCTTGTTGAAGTAAATACTTTTGAGAAGGTAAATTATTAGAGTAGGATGAGGGTGTAAAATGTTTCACTTTAAATTGTCAGATTATTTTTGAACAGATAAACTTAAGTAAATAGTTTCTACACACAGTTCCATTTTAACTTTCAGCCTTCAGTTGTCTCCTCTTTTGCCAGCATTAAGATGCCATGTCTTAATTCTTAATGCAGATCAAGCAGAGGATACAAATAAAGATGGTCTCCAATCTCTCGCCAAATGTACTGAACTGGCTAAAAAGAGATGATCCAACACAGTGACTGAGCATGGCGACCCAAAAGCTTTACACTATACTAAATCTCCAGTTATGTTCTACACAACCAATAGCTTTTCATTCTCTGTGAGCTGTCGAAATGGCTGAGAGCAACCTAAACCAGTTGACATTAAAGACTTGACTGCATACTTGAATCTTCAACTCTCCATCCTCAAAAAACAGCTGGGACTCAAATGGTTGTTTCCATCAGTCAGTTAAGCTATGAACAGAGTGTAGATTAAACAGTTTTTTCTCAGTATTAAATTGTGAACTATCCTTTGTTTTCTTACATGTGATGTGTATTTCATTAGCTTTCTTATCGAGCCTTTGTAAGTGCACTTGCTCATGCATTTTTTTTGTGTTACCACATTTGTTTCCCTTTAGTTTTCCTTCATAGTTTTTAAACTTAAAAGCTTTATTTACTTTTTTAGATTTTTATTTCTAGGTTATAAAAATTCCCTAAATTGATCATTATACGAGTCACATGTTGTACATAGAACAGTGTAAAAATGATTAAAAAACTAATACTGAATAAAAAAAAGTTTGCAGAAGCGATTGTCACTTATTTTATGATGCTGTTAATGATCTATCCAAAGCATTTAACAAGGCCTTAAAATCCATGTTTTGTGGCCTGACTGGTTCAATATTGCACTTGATGCTGCAGTGTCACTTTGATAGGGGATGTATAGGCTTTCTGCAGCAGGAGGTTTTACAGGTATCAAGTGGTAGAAAAAGTAGCCAAGTGCAAAGCCGCATGCACATGGATAGGGTTATCTAATGTTGTATGCTAGCACAGAGTGAGGCAGGGTAACAAAACACCCGGGCCGCTTCCCTGGCCCGCTCACTGGCCCTGTTAATTATTCATGCAGCCTGCAGGGGCCCGCAGACCTCTCACACACAAAGTCAAAAGCATCTAGCTATGTTTAATTTACCTTTGTGAAGTTGTTTTCTTTTGTTGTCGCCATTGGCCAAATTGGACCCTCTTTTGTTATTCGAGACAGAAGGAAAAAAAAATGTCAACAGTAGACATTATTTATGATATTTCACTTCTGGCCCTCACTTTTGAGACCTTCATGTGTGCCAGTGTTGTACTCAAGTCACATTAACTTGAGTCATGGGAAATAGGGATGTCTCAGTTTAATCAAAAGACCTAAAAAATAATAATTTTTGAATCAAAAGTAAGTAATTTCAAATTCAGTCTATTCCAAAATGTACATTTAAACATAAAGGTCTTTCTATTGGGCTGTTTATGTTCTGAAATGAAATTAGACTTTATTGTCATAAAGTTTGATTTCATAAAGCTGATCACTAGGAATGGTTGAATGGAAATGAAGAATTTCACTGTCATTAATTGTAAAGAACTGTTAAATTGCACCAAAATTTGATATAGGGACATCCTTACTCAAAATTCCTGTTATTCTAGTCCAAGACATATAGAGCGGTCCAAGTTCAAGTTCAAGTTCAAGTTTGAGTCTCCAATGTGCATGTCCAAGTCTAGTCATTAGCTGAAGCCGAAACCCAACATTACAAGTTCAGCTGTCTTTTTTACACCACTCTGGATTGTTCCAAAAATATAAAAATATAGAAAGGTTTACTCGGTAACTGTTCTGGTGGAGGGTCTGCCACCTGCCTGAGATTTTATTACTTTGCCTGGAATGTTCCATGGCATGACATTAAGTGCATTTATCTCCATGGAGACAAGCCGGTGACTTCACAGGGCCCAGTGACAGGATCTGTGGAGAGAGGACCCTACTCATAATAAGAATGCATGTATGCATGCATGCAAGACTTATTAAAACAAATAAAAACACTAGAAGTTGAATACATGCAAGAAAGGAAAGTTTAATGCCATACTGTAAACATTCCAAGCAAATCCATAACATCAAGCAGGTGGCGCACCCTTCACCAGAAAAGTTACATTATGTACTTTTAAAACTATGGTTTATTATAGCACGCATACATGCATGCCAAGGACATGAAAGCAGTGTCTAGCCAGGTCTGAGTCCAAGTCTGAGTCCTAGGTCTGAACCTTATTATTCACTGCCTTTCAGAAACTCCCAACTCCAAGTCCACTCACAAGTCTTGAAAATGAAGTCAGAATTCTGGATTGTGGTATATGTTATATGCTTTGAAATTCCTCCTTTGTAGCAATAAACAAAGTGGCAGATTTTGAGGAAAGTTTGACAAGAGGATGTGCTCTTTCAGGCAGGCAATAAATATAGCCAGAGAGATCATGGATGCTGTTGCTTTTACAAAAATGAAAAGAGGAAATTTGCTATGAAAATGCTCTCTTTAATCTCAAATCTTCTTGAGTAGAATTGTACAGTCAGAAAATGACAGATGGATGTGTTAACCACATTCATGATTCCTCCAACACACATATTTCAAATACTGTAATTGTTTTTACAAAGGCTTAAGATGAGTGCTAATTTTAATTGTTTTAAATCAAAATATTGCAGGTTAATGTTAAAGGTCTGCAAATGAGGATCACAATGAACTCTGGACTTTGTTAATTCAGGTTTGGCAACCTTAACCTCTGTTGTTCTGCCCCATCAATAGACTTGAGCCAATGGGCTTTTATGTCAGTCTCACTCACACATTTATTTTGAGAATAGGGTGGCACTGGTTTAACATTTGTTTGTCCCCAACCTAGCCTTTGTTATAGCAATTATACCGCTTGTCCATTTTAAAGCATAACCTGTGTGTTTGACCAGGTTGTGTAGCACCCATGAACAGGCCAAGTTACAGATCAGATCTGTGGAGATGGGAATGAAAAGACCATAAAGACCATAGTCTAGGCCTAAAGGATCTGCTAAATCATGCAAAAGGTGGGTGCACATGACAGACCTTGCTAGACTATTTAACTTACAGTTGACCTATTATAGGCCTACTTATATATTCTTTTACTTTTACTTTAGATTATTTAATATCATATTTACGTTTTATCTTCTTTCCTTCAGGGACTGATTGATCGAACAAAGTGGTGTTTATATTGTAGTTTCAGAACATGTCCACTAGAGGGTAGTAGTGTTACGTTTTTACATTGAGGCCAATGTTCCGTACAATCGTGACGTCACATCTCTTTATTTCTTGTCATCAGCAATCGACCTGTTGACATAAGAAGGACCCGACATAAAATCCTGATAAAGTGTAAGTATACCATATTATTTGACTAGCTTGCATCCACTTTAGCTTTAGTGTTGTTTTCTGTTCCACATTTAGCCAAGCAGCCAATTCCCCATTGTTAGCATAAAACACATCAAATCTGTGTTGTCCACCCAACTTTTAAAAGACCAAAGGAAGCTTTTGTTAATATTGTTAGACTATATATTTAGAGAGCATTATATTGACTTGGACCAGATCAGGCCAATTTAAGTGAAAAGGAAAATATTCACCAGCACCAGCTCAAGTTGTCAAATTTAGATGGGCCTCATTAAAAAAATAATCCCCAAATCCCAAATACATTTTTAAAATTATTAACATGTGTTGGGCTGTGTCCTATATGTGTAGTGAATCTGTGTGTGTGAGACAGTTTGGGATGGATAGAGCCCTGTCACCGCGTCGCCATGGAGATAAGAGAAGCCTGACAGCCTCGGTGGGAGAATGACAGCTTTTATATCAATCATCCCGACTCGTGTGCGCACGTGGGTGTGTAAGTTATGGGCTGAGGAAAGGGTATTAGGCCGGAATCAAAAATAAATCAATGTCATGTGGCCAGCCTGTCAGCAGCTGTTGTCAGTTTGGCCTCACCTCAAGCAGTAATCTCTAAACTGCACTGACCACACACACACGCACACGCACACACGCACGCACGCACGCACGCACACACACACGCACACACACACACGCACACGCACACGCACACGCACACACACACACAGAAGCTCATGGTGCAGTGACACAGACGCACAGATGCCTGCATGTGTCACCAATGTCTAAGTGCCTGGACTGTGCCCAGGAGAAACAAGTCGGCCAAATGTTGCAGTGGCACGCTATATTCCACTCAATTTGTCCTTCACTTAAAACTGCTAACATGTCATCAGTGTGCTTACTGAAAACACTCAATGTCAGGGCAATGATGCCATTATGTCTGCAAACATATTAAGTTAACCTGACAAATACATTTAACAGAAAAAACAGGTCTAAAGCCTTTGTTTGGTTCTATAAAGCATTATATTAGGTTAGGCCGTGTTTTATTTGTTGCTTTGTTAATTGTCTCTGGCCTCGTTGGATATTAAATTATATGTTTTGTGATTGGTAAAGGTTCATCCAATCTTATCATTTTTTTAATACAAACAACAACATTACTTGTATACTGAATTTGCACAGTGTAAATGCTGTACTGATATATCATTTTATCCTTATAGAAGATTGGAGCTTGATTGATACCACTGATACTTTGGACCAGAGGTGGACAGAATGGACTATTACCAGGTAATTACTGTTATATATTAGACAGACACTAAACAGCTTTTGGTTGCACTTATGTGTAATGAAAATAAAGTTGAATCTAATCTACCAAGTAATTAGAGGAAATTAGGCATTGGGAATTAGGTGTACACATAGCAAAAAAAAACACAAGCTTTTACTGCTGAGGCTAATTTCCAAAACAGTTCTGGGATGATTTAAAAAGAGCAACAGAAAATTGCAATCCTGCCATCCTCCCCTTCGTCAGGCTGCAAACTGATGTGGCATATCTGTGAGGATTTGGGAATTCAATTGTAGAAAATCAGCCACGTATTTAATTATGTGAGTAAATGAAAGCTGTGTGGCTGCTGAAAAGTAAAGCGACTATGCAAACAGTAAACAAGAACTAAACAAACATCAAGGCAAGCCACGCTGGATTAAAACATGAAAAAGCCACTTTATTCTTTGGACAAATCTGGTCTATGGATGCGGTTTGGAGCGAGAGCCTCGAAATGACTTCCCTGATGTCAGAGCCCTCCGTCCCGCAGCGGATCTGAGAGCTGTGAGATGTGGAGATAGAGAAAGGAGGGGACTTGGGAGATAGAGCGATACCAATCTAACCTCCACTGTGATTAGGCACTGACCTCGCAGGCCTGCTGTTTGTTCCGATAAAGCAACAGGAAGCAGCCATGCACACCTCCCCATCCCGACGCCTATTTTTCAACTCCACACATCATTTGATCCTTATCAGATGTTCATTTCATTTCTCTCTCCTCTATGCTTCCCCCTGGGTTTTCTTGCTTTTCAAATTTCCTTCTATTCATTATAATCTTGCTATGATCTCCCTCACCGCTTCCCCTGAAAAATGCTCACTTTTAAAGTTCATGTGAGGTGAACTTGCCATAGGACAGACTTGACTTGGTGGAACACATTTGCTGACTCATAAATCCACATAAAGCTGACTTATTAAGAAGGATACCAGTTTGTAACATAATTAAACACTTTCTTGCAAATGTAAGGTCTATATTCAGTTATACACTCAGCAACAAAAAACTTTACTTTCTATAAATGTCTAATATAATCTTTTTCCTTCTTATTATCTTATGTTAACCAAACCACGATGTTACATGCTAAGTCTAATAAAACGATAAACTTGTTAATTTATTTGACAGATAAGTGAGTGCTGCAGGGGTCTGTGGATGATGTAGTTAATAAGATCAGGTGCTCTTCAAGGATCCATGAAAAAAACATCTACAACTGCAAAGATATTTATATCAGAGCGCCTCAGTCCTCTCTTTGTAGTTAATTTTACTTACAGATTATTTTAATATAATAATAGAAACAGGTTCATTGACTAAAAAAGGTTCATTGACTCAAAACTTCAGAATTTATTCTCTGCTGCTGCCTCTTCATAGTCCCATTTCAACATCGTGGAGTCCAACAGTGACCGCCCATCGCACGGTTCTGGAGGCAAAATTACTGTTCATTTTTCCCACAGATAAAGTCATATTAAAGGTGGTAAAATAGGTAATTTATAATGATGTGGTATTATGAACATTTACTGCCACGTAGCTGGTTAGCCTCCGTTGTGTGTTTAAACTTATTTACTGTTTGTATTTTTTGACTTGACTGTCTGTGGGGGAAAAAATGGCAAATATATTTCCAGAACCACTGTGGGCTTCACAGTGGGGTTTGTCAAGCTCCATTGCATGCATAATTGTTATTGTTCAAAAAAGCCCATGAAACATTTTTGATGAATTTTTCAAAGAATGACAAATAAGTACAGAGTTGTGGGCAGGGAAATGTTGAAGGTGAACATTTTCTGAGCTCTGATGCCTCAACCCTGTACCCCGCCTAAGGCCCAAAGTCACTAGGATAGGCTCCAATCACCCGTGACCCCTAACGGAAACAAACAGTAGAAGATTAATGAATGATGCCTCAAATGCAGAGTAGTGCAGGATTATTCAAACATACGTGTGACTCACTCAAAATATAACTGTGAGTAAGCTTATTGTGAAGCCATTAAAGCTAATTAAAGTCATTTTTGTATAATTTGTCCAAAAGAATTGAATGGTCGCCTTTACACAAGTCAGATTACAAATAATAAGTATAACCTAAAGGCTAATGCAGAAGGCATTTGCACTAAACTAAAATTATGGTGAAAGGTTGATAACATACTATACATCTGCATGAGGAGTTGCTGACGTGGAAATACAGAAATAAATTGGCTCCAAGACGCCTGGCACCCATCGACTTTGATACACAAATACATCACAAAATCAATATTTATTATGGCTACAGTTGTCTTTGATTATCTTAATTTGACCTGTCTTTCACTATTTATCTTTCCCCAAGGTTGAGTCAAGGTCGAGTCCCAAATGATGGCCCACCCCAGACTGTGCTGACCCAGGCTGTCGACCGTCCCAGGAGGAGCTGAGGGAAGTGTCTGCGGAGTGAGATGGATTCTCAGCCCTTTACAAGTACGTGCTTTCTTTGGCTAGTTTGGGAGAGCGGGAGAAACTGGCGATTTTATCAGCTGAACAAGCCGTAAACATGTGCTAAAATAATAGACCCTTTAAAGAGTTGTAAACAAAAACATTCTATTCCCCGGAATGTCGACAAAAGTAAAGTGGATCATAAAACCTATATCACAAAATATGAAAAATCAAGAATATTTTGTCGAATGAAAACCACTCAGTTACATGTGAGTGGAGTTTCTGTTGTACATTTTTGTTGTCAAAATATGTTCACTAAGTACGTTTGTGGAAAAACACATTTTACGTTTTTTGGAAATGATGCTATATGAGTACGTCAACGGAAAAAGTACATATTTCAATCAATGTCAATCAAAAACTTACACATGTTACAGTTTATCTATTACAAACCCTAACCCCAACCCAGACTCTAACCCTAATTTACAAAATGTAAAATGTGTACGTTTCCCACAAACTTACTTATTGAACATATTTTGACAACAAAAACATACAATAGCTACGTAAATGCAAAAACGTAAATGGAGACTAGGTTGCGTTTGTAAAAGGAAAGCAATCATTGACATTTCTACCCTGGAAATACGAAATAGTTCCCTATTTTTGTTACAAAGAATTCATTTTGCCTCCTTTCGCCTCCAACATTCTGATGACATAGCATTTTAAAGGGTCTAAGAAATATTTTTTTGGAAAACCCCAACTGTCGTAAGTACCGCTTTCCTGGCAGCAGAGAAAATAAACACTTGTTATTACTCAATGACTGTTTCCAAGTTAGGAAATATAATATAGCTTGTTTTGATGGGTATGTTATTACTTTTTCTAGAATGTTCCACAGTATGACTTTAAACTTATCTATCTCTAAGTCGGTGCTAATTTTCCAGCACCCTGAAACTGTGCTAAGGAGCTTCAATGAGTTGTCTCACACCAAAGGAGGCAAGCAATTTGAGGGACTAAATTAGCCAATTTACTGAGAGAAACAAAACGCTAACAAACCTGGGATGTTTTTGATCAGGATACAACATTATAACATTGCCAACAGCTTAGTTTAGCTTAATAGAGCCATAGTTTGGTATTTGTGTTGTAAAATATAGTCAGGTTGGATCTCTTTTACATTTACTCCTCTAATGCTTACGCTGCCAACTATTTTTAAAGTAATGTGCACTTATGGCCATTACACTGCAAGGCTTCGCTGGTTAAAACACATCTTCATAAATCAACAGTCTTTAATGTTAGCTTGCCTCTACATGGCCACCAGTGAGTTGAAGGCTGACTGATAGCTTTCCGCCTGTGATAAGACAGTCAAACTGAGTAAACTCCATGATGTACTCGACTGCGGCTGCACTTCTCCTGAAAGCTTCATCTGATGTCAAATAAGTGTGTTAGAAGACTTGTCAGGTAGAGAGATATCAGATAGCCCCACTGTCAGCCATAACTCATTTTAAAGTCTGACTTAAAGCGTGTCTAACATTGTTATCTCCTCCCATACTGTATATTGGTGGTATTCAGGGGGGCGCGCATGTGCAGAAGCCCTCCATCACTGCCAGCTGTAGGCCCGTGTGCTCTTTGCTTGGTTGGGGCGTGATGGATGAGTCCTCCCTGAGCTGCTCTCTTAAAGCACCTCTCTATCAGGCTGCAGCCGCATGGGCCCTCACATTTGATTAGATCCCAATGGAAGCCGGTTGCTCCCTGTCATCACTTATACAGCGGCACAGCACCCAGACGGAGCGCAGGCGAGCGGCGGAGCAGGGAGCCCGGCGCGGCGTGGAGGCCGTTTGGGTGCAAAGAGCAGGCTTTAATGCCGCTGATGTGCATCCAGGTCTCTCTCAGGGGTCATGCAGAGCAGATTTGGTGTGAAGTGGAGATGGAAGGGCTGGCTTAAGGGGAGTATTTAAGGATGTAGTCAGTGCTTTCAGGTTTTGTGTTCATGTGGTTTTCAGGCCGAGTCGAGAGTAATCGGTTCTCTAAATGAAATGAGTCAGTAATATTTTTTTTCTTTTTTTTCTTACTCTGCATAGCCCTTAAAGCACATGTTGGAGTGTAGGTTGAGTCCCAGTTGTTTTCTTATTTTATCTGACCTCATGAACGCCTCTTTGAGCTTCATCACACGTGGAGAGAACAACCTGTTACATCAGTAGCATATCTACTGTTAACTGTCAGAAAAAAGTAATTTTTCTTCTTCCAGTTTTTAAATATTTCAAAAACAGAGAAACACAGACAAAAACAAAATAAGACCAAAAAGAGAGAGAGAGTGATAAGAAAAAAGAAAAAAAAAAAATCAATGGAAGACGCATATTTTCGTAAGTGTCCCATTTGGTCCAATGTCTGTCAAATTTGCCAGTTTTCAAATGAAGTCCGAAGATGATTTTTTCCATTTCACAAATATCAATTCATTTGTCAGTCCATTCCTTGATTGTTTGTTCTGTTTGTGTCATCCATTTCTTTGTGATGGCTTTCTTTCCACCTGCCAGAAATATATTCTAAAGGTATCTATTTATTGTGCCCATAACAGGAGTTTTGAGCCCCAAACTATTCCACATATGATCTGTTACAGCAATGACATTTTGGTAACTTACAAAATATTACTGCGTAGTCTATTTGTCTAGTTCAGTGGTTGTCAAACTGTGGTGCGCGTACCACTGGAGGTTCATGAGCTCCTTCAGGTGGTGCATGGATTCTTCTTCATTTGCTTCATTTAGAGTCAATTTAACTCACGTTTTTGTTGACCTTATAGCAAATGCGTAGTCCTATTTTAGACATGGTTTGACCTGTTATAGACCTGCAGACCTGGTGGCATTTGGAAGGCCAAGTTATTTTCTTAAGTTGAACTAGAAAGTTTGAGAACCACTCGTCTGGTTTATTCACACACCAGTGACATTTGTGCTCGTTAATTCCATTTATAGAACATACATATTTTTGAATAGAACTTCACGTCTCTCTTCCAAGCATTGACTGTACATTCTGTGGTTCCAGGATAAAACAGAAATGTGTCTTCAACATAGCTGTTATACTCAAATGCACTCTTATAATTCAAGGTTGATTATCAAATCCATAAAATTCACACAGGCTGAAGAAATTGAGAGTATTTTTCTCTAGCATGTATTTTGCAAAGCCTTATTCAAACTGGTATTAATCATGTCGCTGGGCCCGCCCTTCACAGAAACCAGCACACCTGAATGAGAATCAGCCCCATTACTCCACGCAGCTCCAAAAGCTTTCTGTCTCATTTGTTTTTCTGCCTCTAAATGTCTCATCTCTCGCCTTGCCTTTGTCACTATTTACATGTCAATGACTTCTGTGTAAGTGCCTTTCTTTTGCTTTTTGTCTCTCCTATTTACATGTCACTGGTTTTTCACTGCTTGATGGCGCTGCGTCGAAATGAAAGTCATTTGCTCGCTGACAGTTGGGACCATTTTACCAGCTATTACTCTCATCCATTCTGGTCAGTGAATACAGATGACAATGAGAGCGGGGAGCAGTGAAGAGAGAGATTCCTCTGTTTTTGTATTAGTGACGCAGCACAGGCTTTCAGGTGCTGACAGCCCCTGTCTCATTCACCTCTGACAGAGTGTTTTTACATAGACTCCCTCTTGTTAGCCTTCGTTTTCTGTGAATATCTGTGAGTTGCGTATAATGTGTAATGACGTGCAAGACATTAAACAAACAAATAAAGAACAAATATAGGCCTGTCACAAAAAAGTGCATTTGAATTCTTTTTGTCACTTTGCCTAGCCGCTGTGACAGGCCAATGAACAACACATAAATACATTTTACTGTACAGTAGTTTTCATTATTAGTAGATTATTCCGTTAGAGACATGAACAAACTGAAGTATTATTTGTGAGGACAAATAACTCATTCAAGCCTGGGTGTAGAAGACACACAGATATGAAATTGCATGTTTTTGTGTGGAATCTTTCATTCCATAACGTGGAGGATGACGAGGGTGTTGGTGCTGCTGCTGTGGTGGTACGTTCATCTTAGTCTTTGTTTGTTGTAATTATACTCTCTCTCTCTCTGCTGTTTGGTGTCCCATTTATGTGAATAGATACTACACATTTTAATGGCAAGCGATCAGGGATGACTCAGGTATGATTGACGGCTTGTTTGCTAACTGCTACAGCTCTTGTAAAAGCTTTTTCTGTAACGTTACACATTATTAAGACTTATTTACTTTCCTCTTTTCATATTATAATCTGTTTGCACCCTAGATCAGTTAGCCATCTGTACAAAAATATAAGTTAGCAATATTTACACATTATTCTAAAAGAGGTTATGCAGACGACATCACAGCATTCTGAATTTTAGCAGTGAGTAGCAAAGGCGTGGTGAGTAAGGACATTTCCTCAAGTAAAAGCCCAAAACACAGCAAAAATGTGAATAACAAAGTGTGATAACAAATATAAAACAACTCTGCTAAATGTTTTTTGTATGTCTAAAAGAAGAAACAGTTGTAGAAAACCAGATAAACAACAAGAACACTGCATTACCGACAGACGTATTACCTTTCTGTTCTTAAATAAGATGTTTCTGAGTTGGTTTGTTGAGGACATTAATTGCTGTGGGCAGTGGAAGTGTCCTAAATCTCCAACTGTGGTTAACAAACAAGCTTGCTATGCTCCACACAGTTGCAGCAAAAGTGGATAAACTACCTTCAGTAGACACTTTACCGTATGAAGTATATATAGGCCAAAGAAAAGCAAAGAATCACATTTTATCACTTGTGCTGTCTATAATTCTATCATTCTCAGTGCCACTCAAGTCAGAATGTTTTCGAATAAAAGAATGTCTACATTTCAACACACACTAAAGAGTCTCAAGTGTATGTGAGGTTTTGAAATTGACCCTTTCAGCAGTCACATTGGTAATAAATAAATAAAAAAAATCTAAGAATTGTAAGAAATGACAAGACCATAATGGAAGGAGATCGAGTGAGTTTTCTTGTGACTGTTTGGCTTGCTGTTTATCTATATAACACACAAAGAATATAGTGGCAGTGTAGCCTAGTATTCAGTTCTGCAAACCCGTAGTAAACTTTTGCACAACTTAATACAAAACAGCTACTTCAGCGAGACGCCGGAGATCTTCCTAAGAAAGGACTTGCCTGGAGATAAGTCTAGACTGATGATGCGCTTTAAAAATAACCTCACTAATTTCCTTTTAATCAGCGCCACCGAGAGCCCTGGCCCTGCGCTAAATCAGTGTCGCAGAAGTGATTTGGAGGATTGTGGAGTGAGATGTGATCGAAAAGCGCTGACGGGCAAGGGACCGACTACGGCTCACATGTCTGCACGCCACGGACACACCAGCACACACCAACCCAAGTCTACTGTTGTTCTTAAGAGTTCCGCCCGCCATTAATGATTTATTCTTACAGGCAGGACAGAAATATGACTGCTTATGACTGAAATATTAATGTGGCTCTATGAATTATTAATGGGCCTGATTTCTGGAATAAAGACGCAGTTGACTTGCTGTAGACAGAGGTGAGCTACTGTTTGGTACAGTGCTGAGGGGGCAGATTTTCACCAGGAAATGTGGCGTCAAGCTTTAAAGATGTAAATGAGTAGAAAAGTGATGAAATTTGTGTTCACTGGTTTGTCATTGAGATTTAAGAGCGGGTGATGCATTTTGTGGAGTGTGGTTATTTTTTAAACAGATACACAGGGAACGGTTGTTTGGCAAAGTAGTATTTGAACTGTTAGCCAAAACATGCACTTGTGAAAGCCCCTTGTGTCTGTGCAGCCTCCAGATGAATTTAATTTAGCACCACACTGAGAAAGGTTTTGGAGCAGATAAACTGTTCATTGTTTTAGGAATAACAAAAGGTGGATTGCTTTATCTATTTTTTATTTGATTCATTTAAAGTTAAATAGAGGCTCTCGTTTTTAGTTCAGTATATCAGAGGCAAGGCTGAGTTTGAATATGCGTTTGTAAGCACTGTAAGTTTTTCGGTGCCAGAACTATTAGTCACACTTCCAATTCTCTGTTAAAGAGGTTCAATAGAAGTGCTACCTTTAAATGTGAGCTAATAGACTTTGTGTGGGATTCAAGGACATGACATAGATTTGAAATCTATCAAGAATGTAAGTTTGTTATCTAACCACCATGCAAGATATTTTATTGTAGATCCTCATTTGTCATGAAAAGTTCATAATAGTGTATTGTATTGTTCATTTGATGACAAAACCCTTTACTCTGTGACTCTGTCAAAGCTTGTCTAGCTGTTTGCTTTATTTTACAAAGAGCAAAGACCAACATTAAAAATGTGTGGACAACTTTATATGTAATTAAACTGTCAGTGAAACTTATTGCTATCAGTTATTTTGTTTGACGTGATTCAGAGTGTGGGGCAACTGTCCCCAGTGTTGCGTTTTTAGTTACAGAGTATATATTCCACATATATGCATACTGTATATAAAGCTGCATAGTTGCTCACATGAATCTGGGGAGTAATTTATATTCAGTGTAAATGATTAGTGGGCCAAGAACAGATCCCTGTGGGACTCCAGTCGTCTTTAAAAATTGATGACTGATATTTCTGATCCAAGACTGCTCCCAATTTGATTAAATATATTAAACTTTATATGACAAAATATGATTTATTGATTTCAGCATTAATATTCATGCATTAAGAGGCGTTCTGCGAACCATTTACTTGTTGGTAAAGATTCTAACTTTTTATATCTTGTCATGTCTTTAGATATTCCCAAGTCACCATGATTTTTCCGCAGGCATCACTATGTCCTCTTCCAACCTCTTATTCCTCACGCAAATTAGTGGAGCGTCAGATTGATTCTCTCCCTGACGTCTTATCTTGCCGTGGCTCTCTGCTTAAACCACGTTGAGATATTTTTTGTTAAATGTAACAGATAGTTGAGTGTTGGAGATGGATTTTGACTTGACGCTGGAGGCAAAGAAGACATTAATACATACTAATGATCCTTTAAAATGAATCCCTGAAGGTGCACTGAGTGGACAAAAATGTGTCTCCGTCTGACTCTCAAAATATAAAGTAAGATATTTGAAAGCTTGTAGGTCATCCAGACAGAAAAGGGGCAAGTGTGGACAGATCCTATCACAAGGCAAGAAAGTGAATGATAGGATGAAACTGAGAAAATAGAAGAAATGTACTCTGTTCTGAGATTCCTTATTTATTCCTACAGTAAGAGGATGATAGCGGATTAGTGTCTCTTCTCAATTTCTGCAAAATAGCTGAAAAAGCCAAGGTTCAGACTGCATGTAAAGATAAAATACTGTTAAGATATAAAGAGATTAGCCTTGATCTATCGCTGAAAATCAGGGGGCTGTGAGAAACATGAACTGTGATGGAGTATATTCCTGGAAGCTGTGTATGTTGGGCCTGCTTTGTCCCAAACCGCTCACTAATGGTTTTCATGGATTTATTGGCTACACTGAGGGTCACTTTGTTTTATACTCGTGAGACATTCTGCAATATGTCGTCTATTCAAGCAGCTGGCTGACATGAGAGCTAAAAGTGGAGCTGTAGTTTAGCTCAGCCTTCTCCTGTAAGTGGAATTCAGTTAAAGTGGAAATCAGTACAATTGGAAATTCAGTATAACCATTTAATGTGGTGTTTTTAAACCAGATGGACACAAGGTGGCAGTAATGAGTGATGCAGGTGAGCACAACATAGACTTCCAATGCTGCTGTTTCTATTTGACAAGAAAAGTTTGCATGTTTGTTTGTACCACACTTTGACTAATGACCCGCCCTGCCAGATCAAATTTAACATTACATTTGCTCCATTCCACAACACCAAGAAATATGCCTCAGCACTGTTTGCTAGACAAGTGAGTGTACTGATAAAATTCTACCTTAGTGTTGCTTTTTCCTGACCAACATTCACATGTAAACAGGACCGCCAGCCCAAACAAACCTGATAACTTGCAATCATGAATTATAAGGGAACGGATATGTACACTTCCAGCTTGCCTCTGTTCTGAAAATACCCCTGAATACGTGGAAGAAGATGTCTGACTCACATGCTTCCACTTAGTATTTTTGGTTAAGTTTATAAATTCCTGTGGTGGAAAGTAACAAAGCAGTACAAAAGTAAACGTACTGTACTTCAGTAAATTTTGTAGGTATGTGTACTTTACTTAAGTACATTTGATAGTAGATACGTTTTACTTTCTACTCCACTACATTTTTTAACTGGACTGAAAAAGTAAAAATATATAAGGTTTTAGACCTGCTGAAAAGGTTGAGGGGTTTATTTTTTTTTAGCACATTTATGACACTTTGTTTTTGTTTTTTCTAGTTCTATTTGAGCAAAGAAAAAGCCTCTAAAGAGAAAAATTACTTGGAAAATGTGCCTGTAATTATTAAATCAATCAAGATTACAATTTGATGCTTTAATAGTCCTCCAAACCGAAAAGACTTACTTATTTTTTACTTAAAGTACATTTTATACATTATTACATTATACTTTAATACATTACTTAAGTATATTTAAAACTGTGATACTTTTACTTTTTACTTGTGTATTTTTTTGCTGCTGTATTTGTAATTTTACTTCCACCACTGATAAATTTGTTTTTGCATTATTTGCTTCTATATTCTTTAGCAGTCTGCCAGATGCTACGTTTAGCATATCAATGCCTATTTTTGTGAATTATCTGAACATATTTAAATGTACCTACATTGGATCTGCGTCATTGCCCGTGCCATTTTCTCTAAACTAGGGCAATTCTCGCTTGCTTCCCAAAAACAGCAAATCTCTCAAAATGACAACCTGAATGAGAACAGAGAATGCTGAATAATTATTATGTGACATTGCAAATAGTGTTTAGTGCTCGATTTCCTCGGTGGATATTGGATATGTGTGACTGTGGCCACCTGTGAAATCACAGTGCAGGAACATTTGAATCCTTTAGGCAAAGTACTTGTCTTTCCAACAATAGTGTTTTCATAAGAAGCCAACTGGGAGGAGATCTAAAGAGCGAGGCAGGAGCACTAATCAATAGGAGAGGGCGGACTGGTGTCAAATGGCAAATAAACAAACAAGCCATTATCCTGACACTCTCACACACGCGCACAAACAAATAGCCACCCATATAAATGCTAAACCCGTACACAGACAAGTGAGTATTTGGTAAATCTCCCATGAAAGCTGCTGCTAATATGTGCTGTTGAATGCAAAAAGTGCTACAGTAAGTAAGTCATTCCTATTCATGCTGCTTCTGTTTGTGTGTTGCAGGTGAACTGTGCTGCCATTGGCTCAGAACAGAGCTTTTTCTAGAATCAACATAGCAGCATTTAACCACATTAGCTTTTTATTCATAACAGTGACATATGTCTGACAAAAATGGACCCCATGTGCCATTTTGAAAGTGGTGATTGTTATATTGAGATTAAATCAGACTGATAGTGCTCTCTCGAGGATAATAAAGTTTATTCAATTTTAGCAGTACTGCCATTCTAACAAGTACATCATTAGAGTCACAATTTGTACAACAGTTGGCGGCGCATAGAGTCGCATAACCATTTTTGAATAGAGGTTATGCAGATGACACTTCAGGACACAGGAATTCTAACAGTGAGTGTCAAAATTATTATTATTTTTAGTAGTAGTAATAGTTGCAGTAGTAGTAGTAGTAGTAGTAGTACCATTATCATTGTCATTATTATTATTATTAGTAATGAATCTGCTCAAACTCAAAACTGACTGAGCTGCCACAGTGCCGTAACAAATAAGTCTGCAACTACAACTTAATATTTAGTAGACTAGTATTCTGAGACTAGTACTCACATCTAAAGGAAAAAAGAACAAAACTGTAGTAAAAAATCAGATAAACATTGGGAACACTGCAGGTTGCACGTTTTACACTGATACTGAATTTGGCATCGTACACAGTTGAACTTATTACCTTTCTCTTCCTAAATAAGCTGTGCCTGAGTTGTGTGTTGTGTTGTGATTAATAGTTCAGTTCCCTCAGTGGGCTGAGGGAAAATGTCCTTTAACTCCCAGGACTCCCTAAATGTTCTTAAATGGTATTTCTTTGCATGGCGAGACTAGCGCTCCGTGTTTAAAAGCATTTACCCCTCCAAAAAACTAACCAAATGAACTGCTCCCAACCCTAATCCTTACTCTTACCCTAATTGTGGAATAATATTTTGCCAAATAAAATAAACCATTTGCAAGAAAATGTGAGAAAAAAAAGAAGCTATGCTAAGCTCTGCCCCAGAACGAAATGCCACACTTTTAGGGAGCCCCTTTATCCTTCCTCAGCCCCCCAGTATCAGAAGAAACAACTTTACATGGCAAAAACGGAAACTTAAGCAAGACTGTAGCTCCACAAAAAATATGCAAAAAGTGAAGAAACAGACAGTTGTGCTGCCCATAAATCTGCAACTTAGTTGGAATGTCGGTTTGCATTTTTTTAAATGAAAATTATGATAAGAACCTCTTGTTCTGACAGGCCCTGCTCTCACTTTGATGTGGTAGTGTGAAGCACTGCTCTGTCTGAAGCTCTGTTACTGAAGTTAGACTTTAATCTGAGCTCTGTTTTAACACAATCTGTCCATAACGAGCTGACTTAGTTGAAACCACAACAGGTGAGCTGCTTTGTGTTGTGAGCACTGTGGCACTGTTAATGGTGAAACTAACCTCCCTAGAAATACATGCAGCTCACCCACATCTTGTGCAAATGTGTGTTTTATGAGTTTTTATGAGGAGCTGAAGTGTGCAGGGTGTCACAATTCTTTAGAATATTTGACCTATACATACATGTCATTTAAAGAACACATATTCTGCTACAGTGACTTTTTTGAGCTTTTAACCATGTTCCATCATCAAAAACATACCTGAAATTGCATTAACGGAACGGGAATGTTTATTAGAAAAATAAATAAACCCAGAGTGTCAAACACATTTCCTGCTGAACTTCTGGGATTTTCTGACATATTTTCAGATTTAAGGCGTCACTTATCAGAGAATCTTCCGCTGTTTTTGGCCGTAAATCATCACCAGACTCGTTTTGAGCATTTGTGCCGTTTAAACACAATAACTGCGGCAGCAAATCCGCACAATAACGTCTTCAGCGTTAACTTCACTAGATTGTAAATAGCACTGGCGCCATCTGCTGGCTAAATGCACTCAGTAAATGTAATTTCATTGTGACAATAGAATGAATAAGAAACTTTTTTGCTTTAAATCATGCAATGACAAATTTAAGGCACTCAAGAGCATGTTTAAAGGCTAACAGCAATATGAAAAATGCAGAATATTTTTCCTTTAACTAGATTGTATGTAGCGATTGGTGCCATCTGCTGGCTGGGTGTACTCCAGTGTCCAGAAGGTTGCCTTTTCACACAGGCTGATGAAATGAATAATAATAATTAAAAATGTTTCTAAACATGAGATGGCAAATTTCATGGACCCATGCGGCCCTCAAAGTGATTTCTGGTGGCTCCTGAGATGAGTTTTAATTTGTATTATAAGCGGCTCGCCTATAAAACGCAGAGAACCCGTCAAAACTACAACTACCATAATGCACTGCAGCATTAGCGCCTTCACGGACACTCGACACTTCTCCACGGACTTTTAAACTTTCCTCAACAAATAAATGGACAGAGACCAGGCGGGATGTGAGCGCAGGAGCTTCAGGAGCAGGTCAGAGACAATGTCAAGGTGGGAGACGCAACTTTGTTTGGTGCTAATTTGCTCTCCAAGTAAAGTTAGGCTTCACCTGTGTTATGAAGCGAAATTCGCAAATACACGCTCTGTCTGATAAAATTAAAACCAGCACCAGCTGCATTAACAAAGAGTCACAGCAGTGTGTTGTGAAGTATCCGTGAGCAGGTGAATACACATGGGGAGGGCATCTTACTCTCCCACTTTCTCCAGTGTCTCTTTCCCCTTTCTCTCCTCAATAACACGACAAAGCGCTGTAGCAATTGCTCACAAACAAACAGCACTGGTCCTTAAACTGCAGATACTTGGACTCATGTATCCTGCAGCTGAAGGTTTGATAATTCACTGACACAAAAAACACTGTTTCAAATGAAGAGAGAGGACCTGCTTAAAATCCCAGGCCTGTGCAAATCAGTAATTATTGGGCCTAATAATACAGGACTTCATTAATATCAGCATGATTTATTATTAAAACACATAGTTTGAAGCTAGTTTGTGGAGTTATTATCGTTTCTAAATTCTAAAATATACCAAATATACCTTATAAATGCAAAACTTACAACAACTAAAATCTCCTACAGTATAGATTTTGTGGGTAAGGAAAATGTATTTTAGTGCATTTCAGGTCTGTCTCTGTTGCGACCCCTGACCGGCTCTGATTTTCTGAATTCGGTCCCCTCTCAAAATGAGTTTGACACCCCTGCTTTAGAGCATGTTTAAAGGCTAATAACAACATGAAAAATGCATAATATTTTTTTCTTTTAATGTGAAACAGTCTGTATCCCTTGAGTTGTCTTTAATTCAACAGAAGTGTCCCCATTTTTGCCTTTTGTTTTCAAGGATCCCAAACAAACTATGTTAATCTCCCAAAGATTGGTCACAAGGATTTTGATTTCAATGGCAGGGTTTTCATACCAACTTCAGTTAGTTTCTGAATGAATCTTAATGAAAAATGTATTGATTCTCTGTTGTCTGTTATCTTTCCACATTTCTTTTATCGGTCCTATCTATCTAATCTAATCTAATCTATCTATCTAGACACACTTATACATTGAAAGCCCGGCCATAGTTACCACACCAAATTTGTAATTTCTTCTTCATAGTGGCTTGCAGTCTCTCCTCACAGCAAGATGGTCTCAGGCGGGGTCTAACTGTATGGATTTGTATGTTGCTCTCCATGTCTGGGTGGATTTCTAACGGTTTCTCCACGTTCCCTCCCATCAACTGAAAACATGCATTGTAAGTCCTCCTTCTAAGGTATTTTTGCAGTGTTTAATAGTTAAATACTTACCATCGAAATCCTATATAGGTAACATATTGAGTACAACCATAGAATTTCATCCACTATCTTTATCACAGACCCCAAGTCAGAGTTATGAGAGACAACACTAAAAACAAAGCAAAATAGTCATTTTCCAAACACAATACACCTCTATCTTTATTGGAAATGCTTTTATGGCATCATCACAAATACTATTCTAATTTTATCTCCAGGCATGGTTAAACTTTCTTCTTTCAAAACACAAAAGCATTGCCCTTCCCCAGACTGCGGCTGCTCACACTGATATTCCTGTATTGATCCGGGGCTCATATCTGGTGCCACTTTGGAGACTCGTGTTAAGCCTGTCTATGAGACGTGTTAGCGGTGTGTGCTCCCTCTGCCGTGCGTGCATCTTTATGTCGTCTGTTTCGTGCGGGTATACTTGTGTGTTTGTGCACGCGTGTGTTCAGGCTTGTTCTGTATCGCCCGTGCTGCTGGTGACAGAGTGAGCAGGCAGGCGAAGTGCTATTGATTTTTTTGCCCAGCCATGCCAGAGAAAGATCTGTTTGGGTGGAACTGTGATTACCTCCTCTCTCCCTCTCCTCCTCCTCTTACCTTTTTCACTTGGCATACCAGTACTATCTAAGTGTCCAACAGCTCGTCTACCGTAATCGTTAGGCCGTAACAAAGTGATGCGTTTGTGTTCCCGTCTATTTGTGGACGTACCGCGCACATCTGGGAGGAATATGTCTGACGGTTTTAGCGACTTATTAGAGCAGTGAATCGCGCCATATTTGCCGCATGGTTGTGTGCGCGTATGTGAGCGTGCTCTCAAAAACAATAGTATCAAAGGTTTGAAAAGATTTAGAAGTGAATCAGTTGCTTAGTTACCGGAGTGGGTTTCTGAAAGTTTGCATATGACTCCAAATAGATGTGTATTCAGCAAGGAACAATGCTACCATTCAACAAAGCCTGTACCCTTATAACGAGAATAAAGTCCTTTTGATTTGTTTTAGGCAGCTAATTAGTTATACGTGAATATGAGCTTAATTAGCATTTACACATTGTAATAGCGTTTAAAATTAGTTTTGATATTTACAAAAGCAGTCGTCTAGAATTAAAATATGCACACTATAACAGTCAAGTATTGAAATGTAACAATGCATTGACAATTTCTTGTTAGTGTTTAAATACTATTGTGGAAATGAGATCATGACGTTTGGTACTTTTGCAGTGAGTGGCAAACATGCATGAGAGACTATTGTGATGAATGACATTTTCTCCAGTAAGAGCTCAAAACACTAAAATGTGAAAAAGCTGCTACAATCTAAGAGCAAATATAAACATCTACAACTCTGCTAAATATTCAGTTTGTACCCGACATCTAAAGAAAGAAGAAAATCAAGTAAACAGTTGTAGACAACCAGATAAACAACAGAGCACTGCAGCTACGCTTACATTACAGTTCTTACCTTCCTTAAATTAGATGTTTCTGAAATCATTGTTGTGGGGCAGTTGAAGTGTCCTAACTCTCCAGCTGCTATAAGCAAACAAGCTAGCTAAGCTATGCACAGCCTGAGACAACAAAGAAACTACTTTTAGTTTCCATTTGAAACAAAAGAAATAAATTAGACCAAAAAAGTAAAGAAACACATTTTATCTGTTGTGCTACCCGTACAATTTAGGCAATTTTTTGTTATTTTTGTTACTATATACAAAATTAGACACTACTAGTAATTTCCTCTGTGTCTTCTGGATCACTTATCTAGTCAATCTAATTTAAAGTAATCTTTTAATACTCCGGAAAATAAATATCCATGCATAGCCTTGTTCTCCAAAAACTTGTAAAAAAATACATTCTTTGGTTGAACGCATCAACACAACGTCATATAGCTCCATCATATTTCATTCCTTATCATTGCAAATTCTCATTCTCATGTTCAGTGTAAACCGAATCGTGTATTGCGCTAATCTTATCCTACAACATATGCCCATGTTCCCTTCATAGAGGTCACAATGTCTGGCATGGCCCATTTTCATTACCCAACCAAATCCCGCACTCATTACTACATTACTACATGTCTGTCCGATCCACTCTGCTCCCAGATCAGTGTGTTTGGCCCGGCCCGCACATCTGCCTCCCTCTGCGCCTCCTGTCTCTTGGCCCGCGCGAATGTAACAGACGCGTACACAAAAGTCAATCTGTGTTCCGTAGTGAGATAAACAGATAAATGATTAGTAGCAATTGAGAAGAGGGAGTCTCCGTGTCGCTCTAATGAGAGAGAGTGGGAAACGGATTAAAGGTGCAACACTGCTTCGAAGAGATTATTCGTTTTCGTGCGTGTTATTTATTTATTTTTTTAACTCCGCATGTGTGGTTGGCTGCTTTTCTCATTACTGGATTAAAGAGCATCTGGTTGGCTCAATGTGCCTACTCGAGCCTGCCATGCAAAGTCATCAGGGAAAAGAATACATCGCCTTCTCATGTACTCGGTGCCACGTACACGGATGACAGATAGGAGCGGATATGGATCGAATAAAGACGGACACGGGCAAAAAATGAAATCGCTGCGTCCAGGGGGGGCTGTGTGGCGGAGTGGTAAAGATTTTGTATTGAAAGCCTGTGTGTGTGTGTGTGTGTGTGTGTGCGTGTGTCTGAAAGAGCGAGAAAAACTCTTGAGTCAAATCTATTTCTGGTTGTATAATGAAAGGTGGACTGTGAAGGGCTTAGCTGGATAAGGTGCTGAGTACACAGGCAGTGAGGAGGGAGGGATGGAGGAAAAGGAGTCGAGAACGGAACAATCTAAAGAAAGAGGCACTTGACCATTTGTGAGTGACGTCATTTTGCTTTTTGCAGTTATTTGGCGCTATTAAGAAGCGGTAAGGGGAGTCAAATGTACACTATTTGGACCAGAATATGTTCGTGACGGTGAATCTTTGTCTCAGTCTCAGACAGTTTGCAACAGAAGAAGGCTATGGCAAGTTTTAAAATACATAGATAAACTACTCCAACAACGTCCATTTTGTCGTCTTTTGATATAACCACAAATCTAGGAGATGTAGTTACCTTTTTGACTATCTGCGAGCTATTTTCAGAACTGTTACCGAAAGTGCCCCGTCCATGTCACCAGCCGAAACATGTCAACAAAGTAATTGCATCTTCTTGTTTATTGTCTTTAAAAATATGGTAAATTTGTGGATTATACAGAAAGTTAACGGAAAAATACCACTTCTGTATATCACTCCACTGATATTGCAGCTATTGCAGTAGATTAGGCCTCCCTCATCTTGTACATGTACTGTGTGTTTTTGAATAAATAAATACAAATATCCAAACAAAGAAATGCACATAATCTGAACCTTATCATTATTTGTTTGTCATTGGTTCCACATATTTTCCATTTTACTTTGCTCTATCAATCAATCATCAATCATGCCGTTTTTTTTTTAGAAGCTACTGTAAAAACAATTCCCCTTAATTTTGCTGAGAATACGTTGAAATTTGTGCCCGTTTTTGTTTCTCGTAGCCAGACCTTGTAATTACAGAGACAGTCACCATAAACCAATTCAAATCGTAAGCTTCATCTTAGTTAAAAGGATAATTATTTTACAGAATATTCAACATCTATTTCTTATATTCTATGCTGGGATTAATAGAAGGCAATACATGGTAAAGTTTTGAAGGGAAGATTCCATAGGACGTAGACTATTTATGAAAAATACTGATCAAATTTACCACCCAAAAATGCATGCCTGATTCGAATTTTGTCTGGTGCAAATCAGATAAACAACTCAATTCAATTCCACTGCTCTGATATTAGATTAGACATTAGACAGCCTGATGAAAAGCTAAATATTTATGACTCTCTTGTGCGTTATTATAGTAAGCCCTTGACACGCTCCTAAACGGAAACTTAAATCACTATTGATATAAACAAACCTTCATCCAAAATTGTCTTTGGTCCTCATTTGTCGTAATGCAAGCAAACTCAGAAGCATGTATGGCCTAATTGTAGTTATTGTATTTTCATTAGTGACTGACACAACATTCATACATCAATGTGATAGTGTTGTTGATGATGCTGCCGCTGTAATAAGAGTTTATATGAGCACATGAGCCTGTTTTTGTATATGCTGCCGCTTCTATTAATCAGCACCTATCACTTGTGGCTAATGGAGACAGATTATGAAGCTCAGAGAGACGTGACAGTCCCAGGAGGCCATGTTAGTCATTGTTGGAAAGAGTTGTTTTCTGCTTGGCCACACGAGCCACCAACTGTAAACGTATAAATACATGCCTGTGTGTGACCTGCCCTTCACCTATGCTCCTGCAGATGGTATGTTTATGTGGAGCCGTTCACCTCATTTAAACGGCTTGGTAATGCAGATCCATCTTTTGTCCAAGGCCAGGTTAAAGGGTTAGTGCAGAGACAACTTGTCTTGTCACATTGCCTGAACACTCTGAAGACATCAGGATGTTCTTGGTCTTTGTAACATGATGGTCCTTTCCGTGGCACAGGGAGACCATCTCAACTGTTTCTCCCCTATGTTATGAGTACCCACTACCTCGTCACTTTTTTCAAAATAGTAAAAGGGTTAAAGTCAACGAAGTCATCAGACCAGCACCCAGGTTCAGTATTTTATTGCCTGTATTTGAGGTTCTATAAAATGTTTCCACTGGGAGACTATATTATGTTTTATATATTATGTCTTTTGACGACTTATAACACATTCAAACAGCTGGCAGCTGTTAAAGGATGGATTCATGTTCACTCCAAAACGCCTCATAACACATTTCTTTCATGATCTCTCAGAGGAAGTTTAAAGCTAGTAGTAGCACCCAACTTTATTCTTGTAAATGAGCACATTTAGATTTAGAGAGTATGCTGTAAAAGTGTATTAGTTTAGCATATAGTATATCTATAGTTGTGCACTGTCTGCATCTAAAAATAAAGTGTTTTATCTCTCGTAAATTCTGAAGTAGGAGCCAAAGCACTGCTCTGATTGGCTGTAGCTTAGGCGGTCCACCCCAGTTTCACTTGCTGTCTGAAGAAAGCTGTTCTAAAGCCTTGCACGCATTGAAAAATGAATATATGTGAATACAAACCAAAGGGCTTGTGAGAGCTAAGAACGAGTTAGAATTAAATAATACTCCCTCTTTTCGTGGTTTCAAAATCCAGTATAACAGCTTATATTGGGATATATATGGCACAGCTTATATTACGCATGTGAATTTAAAAGAGACGAGTGCAAAACTTTGCGGGAGGAAAAAACTCTGTAAATATTCTGAGCATGTTCAGGATTTGTAAACACACTGTATTAGGATACTCTTGAATATGCATGCATGGGCAGTGCATGCGTGCATATTCCCCAAACAAACACGACTTAACACACACTCTGGTTTACAGAAGAGTACAGCCGCTGAAGCAGAAGGTTTAATCCCTCTGAGATACCTTCATTCTCTGAGGGTATATCACTTTCATGCTTATATTCCTCTGCCACGTTCTCACCATAAGTTTCCTGGCGTATCCAGCTCCAGGTGTCAGAATTACCACTTCAAAAACAAGCTCCAAAGTACTGCCTTGTTTATGACAGGGGCAGTGTAAGTGACAGTAATGGGCTGAACTGATAAGGCTGAGCACATACTGTAATCCCCTTGTTGCAAGGAGACACACTCTTAAAGCAATTACTCTTTCATTAAGTATCACTCCAAATGGAAATGAGGTGCTTGTGGTATTGAGACAAAGACAGACAGGCCTCTTCACATTCCTGCTTGGCTCAAGTGTGTGGCCCAATGTCCACTCATGAAGCCACTTACGTTGAGGATTGACTCACACTAACTACAGAACAGAACACATACGTCAACAGTTTATTATTTCTATAGTATGGGAAATTGAAATATGAAAGCATTTTCTTTTTTATAGCTATAATTAACATTATTACACCGGCAACAATGCTTACATTTTCATTACTTCTGTCAGTTAACTTTAATTTAATCACGTCTCTTGTGTATTTGTTTTTCCATGCTAATTTTAAATCCACAGCTTTATAGTTGTTTGCACTCTCAATAACTTGATTTTTAAAAATATATTGTCTGAGTGAACAGGACATCTCATTACCTTCTTTCTTTTCCATTAAGTGCTGTTTGTAATAATGACACAATCAACATACTGTAAAGTGCAGAATTGTGTGAAGAGTCAAAATAATTTGTTCATCACCTGTAAATTGAACACACAATGCTTAAGCTATACATACATACATACACACACACACACACACACACACACACACACACACACACACACACACACACACACACACACACACACACACATATATATAATGTTCCTATAAGGGCACTGCTCTACAGACTGAATCTCTCACTGACAATAAATGAAAGTAAACTTTTGTATTACAAGCTCAACACAAGTCAAAAGTGCAGCATGAACTCAATACAGTTCAACACGCAACTACTTCTATCAGATTCCAGAGAAGTTTGCACACACTGTATGCTGAAAATAGTGCATGTTACAAAAAACAAGTGAAAAAGTTGTGTGGACGGCTAATACTTTGTAAGGTCAGTACACAAAGTTGGTTTGCTCTAAAGGAATGAAATAGTTGCGACAGCCAAATAACTGCGAGCTTTCTCCATCCTCTTGCTGCTTGTATTGATTGCCAGCTGTCTTCTGGGCAGTCAGACTTGCTGATGACCTTTAAAATGTCTTCCTTATTTGTGTTGGTGCGGAGGGTGAGTGTGTCATTACATCTGTGTCCAGCTGTGTCACTCCAGCCATGTCGTCTTATTGTTTCATTGATTAACTGCCATGTTCTGAGAAGTGGATTTTTGGTTCATAAAGTTACTAAAACTGAATTTTACTGCTTATTTTCATGCTTCAAATATGTTTAATCATCAAAATAAAATAAAACGTAATCTAATAGTACCTGTCAAAATACATCTGCTATGCATAGCTTTTTGACTGCCCACATGTATGTGCGGAGCATGCATGGCTAGACACAGATGCTAAACAGTGCAAGAGGAGAAGGTTAAGTGGGAAGGTCAACAGGAGTGGAGCAGCGGAGATATCCATCACAGAAACTAATACGTTTTCGTGGACACCCTGGCTATTTATTTTTATTTCTGAGGGGAAAAGAAGACAGTTTGTGCAGGTGAGCTGGCAGCCTGCCTGAGGCCGATCTGACATATCCTCTGCAGATATTTGGAGGAGAACACGGAGCGCGCGAGTAAACAAACCGACTGGGAGAAGCAGCATGAAGAGTTGTTTGCACGTTCTCAAGAGCTGGATCCTTTATTCTTTTAAATAAGGGGTTGTGCGGTCAAACTAATATATTAAAACCAATGTGGACTTTGTTTACTCTGAAAGCAAGAGTCCAATGATGAAAATGTCAAGTGTTTTTGATAGACTCCTTTGTGGAACTAATTAGCCAATCCATCAAAAGTCAAGTAATTACATGTCAGTTGACTGTGGCACAATTTTAATTGTCTAGATTAGATAGCGGTGTATACAGCAGATTAACAAAAATTACGGTGATGTCATTTTAACTGCAGTGCAAATTAATTCAGTGTTACAAATGCAAATCTGGCCCAGTTATTTCCATTCAGTTCAGTTATTGCCGTTCTCTGTGGTGCATTTCTTTGTGGAATTTTCATGCTCTTAAATAGTTAGACAGATATATGCTTTATTAATCCTTTTCAGAAAATTATATTGGTACAGCCATTCATTGTACAAACACAGCAAATCCACATTAATGTTAACTGTGTGCATTAAACAGCAAGAACAAAAGTCATTAGTGCATGTTTATATTAAAAAAAATTATAAAACACACAGTGGTGGAAAGTAATGAAGTGTAAAAGTAAAACCTTAAAGTATCTTTTCTTTACTTTTTACAGTGGGTGCTTTTTGCTTTTACTTCATTGCATTTGAAAGCAGGAATCTATACTTTGTACTGCACTTCATTCTTGTACTGAAACGTAGAAAGTACTTTTGTATGTATGAATTCAGGTGTTCTTTGTTGCACATTCATGGTGACATTCTGCATTTAAAAAACGGAGTTCAAATTTAAGTTTTGAGCAAACAGAAATATATACATAAAATTCAACCTAATTATTTATCAAAATAACCACATCTAGCGCTTTAAGACTTCTCAAAATCTGTGCGAAAAACCTGCACTTCAAAACTTAAGTAGATTTTTGTATGGGCTGAGTTTGCTTTTACTTGAGTATCTGTACTTTACTTAAATAACAAAATTGAATACTTCTTCGTCATATGCCAATCCTCCTGACGAAGATAGTTGAAAACCAGCCTTAATCTTAGCTTAAATTGTGTACAAGACTGGTTTGCTCATAATTTATAAGCTACAGTTATCAGATATTTAAATTTTTTATTCTTACCCTAGGCTTTCTGTTCTTTCCTGATGCCGCGAATATAGAAACATTAAAAATATCATTGTATTATTTAGTCATTGGACCTGAGGCAAGGTCACAGGGCTGAAACTTGACTGACAGACACTAGACTCATTTAAAGATTCATTACATTGTGGTTGTCGCAGGAGAGCGTGAGGAAGCCGGAATTACACCGCATGTATAGAGTCTGTGCTAAGATTCTGTTGCCGAAAAACTGATCCCACAATGATCTCACCGTGAAACCGTCACCCTGTACGTCAAACTATTTTGGAGCAAGCATCCCCACTGTTGTGAAAACCTTATTATTAGAATTTCCTTTCAGCCTGGCACACCTGTCCAAGTGAACTCACCATTTGATTGAGTTTTTAAAATAGGTGAAAATGTCAGCACCCGAGATGTGGAACAATGTGTCACCCACCTCCGTGACTCCGCCGGTGCATCCTCCTACATCTTCTGTCACAAGCCTTCTCGCTGCTTCTCTTCTTCCTTCCTGTCCCCTCTGCCTCCAACACCTCTTATCATTATGGCTAACTCCCGCTATGACACGCCACGCTTTTCATCTATTTCTATCTGCCGCACCGACAAGTGTTACATACACGCCAACTGTTCTCGTGCGCGCTCGCCCTCTTCGTGATGGAGAAGAGTTGACGTTAACGTTGCATGTACTTTTCTTTCTTTTTTTTTCTTCTTTTTTTTTACGATTGAAGAGGTCAACATCTGTTTGGGTTGTGCCGGTATTAAAAAATGCAATTTGCAGGCATTCAGTTGGTTGAGGTGTTATGTCAAAATGTCAACAACCTGATGGTGTAAACGAAATGACAGGCCTGTGACGCCGTGTGATAATAAAACCTGTGAGGTTTGGTTTTTACACCATTCTTTTTCAGTTCTTTATTTATTCCCCTTTAAAGTGTGTATTGTGTAAAGTGTGTAAACTTTTCCCAAGGAGGGTCTGTCTTTTTCTTGTCTCCACAGAGCCTGTAATTGTTTGCTGTTTTTGTCTGTTTTCGTTTATCTATCTGTCATGTTCTGTGTTTTTTGCTTTCTGTTTTGTCTTAAAAAAAAAAAAAGATGTCCATTGCTTGTATATTATTATGAAAACCTTTGCTGTTGGAATGATATTTGATGAAATGCTTTTATAAATCCACTGTTTTTGAGCTACGACTTTGATAAATATGCAAAAACTTTACGTTTAAAAAAAGTTGTGGCATTAAACTTCTTTTGTGCATTTATTAAATTACAGGTGTTGTTATTCGTCTATGAAAAACATGCATTCTTACATTGAGCGAGCATTCCAAACAAAGCAACATCTATGGTGACAAACACGTGGCAGACCCTCCACAAATTACACAGTGCACCTTTAACTTGTGCATAATCGTTCAATGGATAAACATGATTAATTTCACTGTGAGCTCAAAAAACACCCCAAGAAATGTCTGCTCATGTTTGTTTTGGACGTGGGCGCAGAGGTCAATGCCAGCTCTTCGACAATATTCATAACACCAGTAGAAATAGTTCCTGAGGTACTATGGGGCCTGTTCTTAATGATTATGTGAGCTGTATTGAGTTGGAGCTAGAATGACCTATAGCTTTTCCCAAGTAGCCAACAAAACTGCTGCAAGCTGTCTGGGCTTCAGAGCTAATCGTTTGACCACATGATGCCTGCAACTTCTCAATACGAAAAAATAGTTTCTTGCGCTGGTTTGAAGAACTAATGACTCAGTGTTCAATTTGCGTTATAGATCTGGGCTGCTTTTCCTTTTCACCTGTCACTAACTTGTCAGACCATAAAGAACACATTATGCAAAATTGACTCTCTTGAACTTTTAATTCTGTTAACTTTGTTCTCATAAACAACCAGGAGTTATATTTAGCTTCATGCACATTTGAAAACGAATCATGTTTTGAAAGTCCTCCGAGTTTTCCCGATCTGTGATTTTGCGCCGTTTTGAAGTCCATAAAATCACCGGAGTCGTTCTGAGCATTTCTGTTGTCAAATTACGATTATTAACACTACTTGCCTGCATTAGCATGTCGGAAACAAGCTTGCATTTGTTTATCTCACGTTTTGATTCCCTCTATAGCCAAAAGATGGAGCCAAAAATCAATTCCTAATCAATGCCAAAGTAAAGGTACTCAAGAGTGCGTTGAAAGGTCATTAACAATACAATTAATGCATAACATTTGACTTTTAAATTGATGCTTTGGTTTCGACAACTTTTGGCAACCTGCAATTATCTGGCAAAAATATAGAGCTCAGGGAACCCTTGTTTGTCTCAACAAGTGGAGCATGGGCAGATATGTTGCTGAATCTGTACGTGTTATGGAAAAGAGATCTGTCAAATGAAGTACTTCTTATACATGTTTAATATGCCATTTGTGGAAAAACGTCAATAGATTTAACCCGTGCAGCCTTCAGGAGGGGGCAAACTTAGGGTCAAGGAGACATCGGTCAATGCCTGGAAGGAGATACTGACACTGTTTTGAGTTGCAGATGTTTTTGCAGCTCAGTCTCAGGAAATTCATTTGAATATTGAACAAAGGTGGCGTCTCATCACCTTCTGAGCACCATATATTGCTATCTGCTCATAAATCCTGGATAGCTACACTTTCCCTGGCAGCGAGTCGAGGGCAAGCGCTGTTTGTGTTCAGTGGTGGTGGAAGTGATCACTCTCTTCTGTCTTTGCTGTAGTCTCTAAGGTGTCATGAAACACTTCACTGTAATCTCCCCATAGACCTTGATGTATTTGTTGGCTTTTGGCGTGTGTATGTGTATGAGCTAATGCGCCACCCCTGTCTGCACCCACCACCAAAAGATACTGTGCCTTTTTTTTCTTTTTGACCTCTCATGTACCCTTCCCTGCGGGCGAACGATCCAATCAGAGGATAAGCCTATTTCCAGACCCACCCCCTGGGACTCGCTAAGATCCAATTGGATAAGGGTTCGTTTCAGATTAGTATCAACAGGGGAATGGGGACAGCGGGACCACACAGACAGACAACCATCACAAGGAAGATGCAAAGGCTCTACAAGAGAAATGAATTCACCGCGAGTTCGTTTACATTTAATTAGGGAATAATCAGCACCACTTCCTGGACCACACCTGGGACACATCTGAGTTCATTTGTTTGTGTGTCGGCTGCACATTCTTTTCCAACTCTTCTGTGGTAAAATGTTGATATAATTTTAATTACTTTTTTTCTAATCTGACTCCCCAAACACAATATTGATGAATCTGTTGATAATAAAAGTAGTCTTGACTTTGTTTGTACTGGACAAGGTTAAGGAGACACAAATTAGTATCTGAAATGAACTGCATGAGAGATTTGAACGACCTTTGGTAAATAGGGTTATAAAATGCAAATGCAATAAATGCAATTGGATAGCCAGTTACCAAGAAAAAGAGTCAAATGGCATCCTACAAAATAGCACTAAAGGAAATTTGTTATGCATTTTTTTTGTATTGTTATTATCCTTTAAACATACACTGAAGTTTGCTATCAAAAACAAATAAAACGTTTATTACGCACTAAATGTACAAGTTTCTCTGCTGTCTGCCCTGGCACTTACTGAGTGTATGCAGGCAGTAGATGGCGCCTAGTGCATACACAATTTAGTTTTGTTATCACTTTAAGAAACCGTGTGATATGCGATGGTCAAGCTAGTAGCAGTTATAGTATTTAGATTGCAGAAATGCTCAGAACAAGTCTGGCAATGATTTAAAGACTTAAAACAGTGGAAGAAGTGACATCTAAAATTGGGGGGTCGAGGGAGTTCAGGAGGAAGTGTTTTTGATGATCGGAGAGGAAAAGACTTTAATCAACATTCCTCAAAATAGTGTGATTGAAGCTAAATGCAACTCCAGGTATGTTTTTGATGACAGAACAATGTTAGAACATGATTAAAAGCTCAAAAAGTCACTGTAGCAGAATATGTGTCTTTTAAGATAACAACATCAACACCCGAAGTTTATGTAAGTAAACTGTTAGCTGCATGACAAGTCACAAAATACTAATTGAACAGTTTCTAACAGTAAAACTTGAATTTCAATATTTTTAGTAGTCTTGTAACCATTAATTCATTCATCGGGTCACGGGGCATTGGAGGAGCCTATCCCAGTGACTTTGGGCCTTAGATGGGGTAGACCCTGGATAGGGGCCAGCTCATCGCAGGGTTAACACAGCGACATAGACACACAGACAACCATTCACTGTCACATTGAATTTCATTCATTTGTTTGAGTTGCCTGTTGACCTAACACATGCATGTCTTTGGACGTTGGGACAAAGCCGGAATGCAGACTCCACCCTGAGAGATCATGTGATATTGGTCTGGCCTGCGAATCACCCTCTTTGCCACCATGTACCCCCACGGTGTCAAAGTCATTTAAAGCTGGGGTACTTTGACTTTTGTGGGTGTAAATTTATACATTTTGGTACTTCCCTCAAAGAGTATGTTGTAAAAGTAGTACTTTGGGACAAAATGACACCGCTGTGTGCTGTCTGCATCTAATGATAAAGAGCTATCAGTGCTCTGATTGGCTGCACTTGGTGGCCCTCTCCAGATTTAGCTACTGCTACTTTCATCTGCAGTCCCTGGGCAAGTGAGCAAAATATTTATAAAAAGGTACACAATACATTTGCAGACTATAAAATGTCACAATTAAACATTAATAACATTACATTAGAATATCTCGTAAAAGTTATACAGATATTTTTGTTTTATGTTTTATAGTACAATTTACAAATACAGTTTAACATGATGTTGACACTGTTGATTATCGAAAATGTGCTTTTTAAAGTTTCAAGTGCAAGTATGAAAGTCTACAGACAATCTCATACTGTCTGGAAGTTGATTCCACTGTCTGACTGTAACAATTTTTTTTTCAAGAAGGTGCAGTTTCTGTTCACAGTGGAGCAGGTGAATCGGATATTTTGTTAAGAGCAAAGTTGGACACATTTTTTCAAAGGAGGTGGTGCAGCATTAGTAATAAGGTTCTTGGATTTGAAAATAAAATAAAATCGTCAAACCTGAGCATTTTGCAAGTGTTTTTTTTTTTTGTCAAGTGCCTTCAAAGCTTCGTTATAGAGAGATCTGAAAGTTTTAGCGTGGTCTCATTGGCCTGAGACCAACAGGATAAATAAAGTAAATAAGTAAATCAAAACTTGTTAACCTCAAATCCAGATAAATATAAATTTGATCGAAACTTTTGCTTTGTATAAACATATTATATTTCTAAACATAGTGACATTTTAAGGCTCATTTGCACCTGTCTTTTAGCCCTAGAGGAATAATGGTGTTCTGTGGAGCATCACTTGATCTCCAAACTCTGCTCTCCTGATCTGGAATATCTCTTCATTAGCTGTAAACCATTCTACTCTCCACGTGAGTTCGCTTCATTCATTCTCGCCGCTGTTTACATCCGCCTTGCTTGTGACGTACCACGAGGCACAGCGTGTTAGCGGAGCGGGTTTTGAATATGGAGCAGGACTTCCCGGACTCCTTGTTGATCATCCTCGGGGATTTTAACAAGGGTAATCTCAGCCAGGAACTACCAAAGTACAGACAGTTTATTAAATGCCCGACCAGAGAGCAGAACACGCTGGATCATTGTTACACTACAGTGAGTGGGTCCTTCCGCGCGGTTCCTCGCGCTGCCCTAGGGCTCTCAGATCACGCCATGATCCACCTGATCCCCACGTACAGACAGAGGCTGAAGCTCTCCAAACCTGTAGTGAGGACTTCTAAGTAGTGGAGCATCGTGGCATTGGAGGAACTACGCGCTTGTTTGGACATTACAGACTGGGATGTTTTCATAACTGCCACGGATGGTTTGGATGAGTACACGGACACTGTGGCGTCATACATCCAGTTCTGTGAGGACAGTATCATCCCCACACGCACCAGGGTGATTTATAACAATGACAAGCCCTGGTTCACACCCAAACTGAGGCAGCTCAGGCAGCAGAAGGAGGCAGCTTTCAGAGCAGGGGACAGAGAGAGCTACAAGGTGCTAAGTACAGATTTAGCAGGGAGGTGTCAAGAGCTAGATCTCTGTACAACACAGCGCCTAAAAGCAGTCTTTCTCTGCTAACAGCGCCTCCAGCGGTTTGGAGGGGACTTAGGCAGATCACCAACTACAAGCCCAAAGCCCCATGCTGCTGACGACCAGAAAACTCAGCTGAACAGCTCGCCTCCTTCTATTCACGATTGAAATCTCAACCCCCCTCCCCACCTATCTCACTACAATAGACATTTCTGCCAATCACACCCGGGTCCCCCACCTCCCCACTGGCCTTTCACTACACAGGGACAATGTAAGAAACAGTTTGGAAGTCCAACCGAGCTGCTGGACCAGACGGTGTCTCCCCGCCACCCTGAGACACTGTGCCGGACGAGGCTGACTCTGTCTTCACAGACATTTTTAACGCACCTCCCTGGAGTCATGCCATGTCCCAGCCTGCTTCAAGTCGTCCATCATCGTCCCTGTTCCCAGAAGCCCGGATCACTGGACTTAATGACTTCAGGCCTGTGGCGCTGGCGCCTGTCGTCATGAAGTCCTTTGGCGCCTGGTCCTGCCCCATCTCAAGTCCTTCACCTCCTCCGCCCACGACCCACTCCCGTTCGCCTACAGCGCCAACAGCTCTGTCGACGACGCCCTCAACCTGGCCCTCCACTTCATCATTAATCAACTTGACTCCCCGGGACCCTTCGCCTGGGTACTGTTTGTGGACTTCAGCTCTGCATTCAACACCATCATCCCTGCTCTGCTCCAGGACAAGCTCTCTCAGCTCCACGTGCCTGACTCCATCTGCAGGTGGATCACTGACTTCCTGACGGACCGGAGGCAGTGCGTGCGGCTGGGGAAGAATGTCTCAGAGACTCGGACTATCAACACAGGAACTCCACAGGGCTGTGTACTTTCTCCTCTGCTCTTCTCCTGTACACCAACTGCTGCAACTCCAGCCACGACTCTGTAAAACTGATCAAGTTTGCAGGCGACACCACCCTCATCGGACTCATCTCGGGCCGGCGATGAGTCTGTCTACTAGGAGGGAGGTGGATCGGCTGGTGTCCTGGTGCAGCACCAACAACCTGGAGCTCAGCCCAGAAGACCAGTGGAGATGATCGTGGACTTCAGGAAAGTCTCAGCCCCTGCCCCCCCTCGCCCTGACAGACTCTCCCATCACCACCGTGGAGACTCTTTCCGCTTCCTTGGCACCACCATCACTCAGGACCTCAAGTGAGCCGACCATCAGCTCCATCATCAAGAAGGCCCAGCAGAGGATGTACTTCCTGGCAGCTGAGGAAAGCCAAGCTGCGGGCGCCAGATGATGGTGCAGTTCTACACGGCCATCATCGAGTCCATCCTCACCTCCTCCATCACCCGTGTGATGCGGCTGGAGCCACAGCCAGGGACAAACAGAGACTACAGCGCATTGTCGCTCTGCTGAAAGGTGATCGGCTGCAGCCTTCCATCTGTCCAGGACCTGTCGTCTCCAGGACTGGGGGCGAGCAGGTCGGATCACAACTGACCCTTCTCACCCTGGACACGGACTATTTGAGCCACTCCCCTCGGGCAGGAGGCTACGGATTCCATCGGACCAGAACCTCCCGCCACAAGAACAGTTTCTTTCCCTCTGCCGTTGGACTCATGAACACTTTGTAACACCTGTCACTTCAACAATAATACTATTTAAGAACAATCTATTTGCACTACTCATTTGCACATTGCACTATCTGCCAACTTCTTGCATTCTGTATATAGTCTATCTTAGTCTATTTTATTCTTAATTTTATGCATGCCTTTTTATATATTTTTATATTTTATCCTTTGCTTTATGTTGCACCTACATGAAAGCAAGTTCCTACGTTTGTGAATTTCACTGACAATGGCAATAAACAATTTCTGATTCTGATTCTGATTCTGATTGTTTTGTTGCTTGCTGGATACAATTACTCAGTCTACAACATGCCTGAGTGACTGCATGATGCGTGTCAATATTATAAGGTCCCATGAACAAACATTTATATTATGCAAAAGTATGAAATGCGCTGTAGGAAAGCTAAGTAAGTTATGCACTTCTTTAGCCTGCTGTGCCATCTGTGCTTGGAAACATGCAGCGATTCGCGAGAACTTCTTAATTGCAGCGTATTAAACATTAACGTTGTGACTGAAAATAGAAAATCATTTATTAAGCAAACAGTATGGTGTGTCTGCTCCCATCTCTTGCTCTGTTTACACATGTTTACAGTGCATTAGTGCTGCTGGCTGTCAGTCCGAGCACTTGTCCGCTATGAATGCTGATTTTCACCTCCGTGACACTCAGATATGTATATTGTCTCGAATTGTACTCAAAACAACCTCAGGCGTTTGAGTGGGCAAGAGTCCAAAAACTCTTTTCTTCCTGGCAGTTAATAGCCCTGGATGGTAATAGAGGAATTAATTAGCCGCTGCATTAATATTGTATTGTCGTGAGATTACATAGACTATATGGATGCTAGTTATCGCTTTGCCTTACTCATTTCAAATTGTTTCCTAAGGTTGTTATCCATCTGTACATAGCAGTGTAGCTTACATAAAAACAACACGGCACCCTTGCACCCATTTTTGGTCATATCAATTAAGACATTATGCAGATTTTGTTGTTTATTTCCTCAGTGTTTTATGGTTCTCTTATTCATAGTATCATAGTAAACCTCAAGTGATGTTGTAATTCATGCTTTTTTAGATTTATTGTTTTTTCTGCCTCTGACTTTCTGTCTGCTCCAGCACTGACCACTGACTCAAGCTCTCCATATCCATATGCTTTCAGTCATTTGTTCATGTACAGACCTGTTTTTACTCCACCCATTTGTCCAAGATCTGTATCCTGCAGTGGAGTGTATAGATTTTAGTTTTATACATTTTGTCAAAGGTTATTCATGACATCCAATGAATTAATCCCTATTATTTGTCATATTAGATGTTGTCATTATTTTTATTTTTTCAATCATACCTTCATTTAACCAGGTTAAAAAAGTCATTGAGCATTTGCTGGTTGATAGCTTTGTTTCATGTTCATTTAAAAGTAATTTGAAAGAGTCCAATCTCTAGCTCTTAATTTAAACTCCCTCTGGATTTCATTGGAAGACTGTGCTGCAGTGAATCTGAAAGCATTCTTTCCCAGCTCGGTGTGTGCACAGAGAGCAGGAGCAGGTCCTGAGAGCGCAGGCTGTGGCTGCTGTTCCTCACTTGTATGAGCTTTGGGAAATAAGGCATCAACCCAAGAATAGATTTGTGAATTAAAAGATACCAGTGTTTCAATCTGTGCTAGGCCAAGGTGCACTAACCCGTACAGAACACAGTGATGGGTCAGAGACCTCAAGTTTTAATAAAATGCAGTGCAGCACAAAAAACAGTGTCCAAAGCATGGAAAGCATCAGTAGAAGCATTCATACAGATCACATTGTCAAAATCAAGAACAGACGTAAAAGTGGCAGTGACAAGTTAATTACGGGCTTCAAATGGTTGATCAATTTTGGTTTCAGCCAGTGAACCAATTTCTGAATATGTATTATAGGGATTTATAGGGACCAAGGCAGAAGGGAGAGAGTTAGCAGATTTTGAAGTGAAGTGAAAATTATGAAATTAATTGTGAGTTTATTTAGTTTTTTTAAGTGCCACGCCCCCTTTTATTGCAAAAGAAGGCTGAATTCTGGCAATGGACATGGCATATCTTTTGTCAACCAAGAATTTCTTTAGTTGTTTATGGCTAGGCTTAATTTGAACTGTATTCTTAATATTATATACTTCTCATGCTCAGTGATCGAGTAGCACACGGGCCTGCCTTGTCGTGAGTTTGATTCCAGCTCTGACAATTCTCTGCACGTCCTTCCTTAAAAAAACAAAACGCTACAACTCAGAGTACCTGGTTTTAATATATGTATCCTCCACTCTCACCTTGGTGTGACGTGGACATACCCAGTCCTAGACAGCAAAACAGCAATCAAATATATCTCTGAGTCCAACACATGTATAAAGTAATGAAAGTAATGCTTTGATCATTCTCTTGCAAAAGTTTTTGAATTCATATTTAATCGTGATCTAATCCAACTACTATATTTAATATTCTGACCTTTCCTTTCCTAAAATGACCTCAAAATCTGACCATTATAAGATCTACATTGGAGAAATGTTAATAACCTTGTTGAGAAAATTCTACTTGTCCCGACTTTGTCCTGGTTTGAGCCCAGTTAACTCCTACACTTGGTTTGGTTCTGCTTCAGTCCTGGTTTGTTCCAGGTTTAGTCCCAATTTTGTTGTGGTGTGTGTCCAAGTGCAGATGTCACTATATTGAGATCAAGCTCTATGTTTACAGGTTGTTTATGGCAGATGAAAACACACGACACACACTATGAAAATAAAGATATGTTTTACTTTACATGTATATCACTGGCAGTAGATTATGTAAAAAAAGACAAATAGACGTTATAAACCGTGAAGGAAGTCTATTATTGATTATTAAATTAAGTTCTTTTGACATTTCCCCAGCGGTCCCTTTGGCCTGGAGAATTATAGCCTCATTACGTCACGGTGATAATGAAAGCCCTCCATCAAGATTTTAATAACTCCTTTCATCGCAAATAAATGAACTCTGGGTTTGATGCGAGCCCACCATTTTTCCCCTAGTGATGCAAAATCCATGTAATACGAGGGCGACTATCTAGTGGGCAATGAAGATTTAGAAAGTGCCGAGCCAGGATATGTGCCCGCGTATAATTAGCAGTGCAGAGGGGCTTTTGATTAATTAATGTGCTTCAACTTTGTGTGTGAGATTGCATCGGTGTAAACCGCGAGAACGTACAATTATTACAAATCAGCTGCAGCGAATAGCCATTTATGTTAAGTGTTTCCTGCTTAGGCGCAATGACAGCAGCACTTGTAGAGGAGTGTGTTGCAAGGAACAAGGGAGATTCACGATAATGGAGGCAACATGGTCGCCTGTTCGTGTACATCTATGATTTAGGAATATAGGTCAGATCAGGGCTCATTAGAGGTTCACACTAAGAGCCCGGGGTCTGCGGGGGAGAACCATAATAGAGAGCATGTTTATGGATGAGATGAGAAAACAGGAGCTCGGTTGGCAAAGGCCTGGTACTGTCCAAGCGTGCACTCACGCAAATGCAACTTTGGTTAAATTAATGACGAAGTGATACAGCTGGGGTGGTACTGGGAAATAAATGAAGCCTGATGTGTGAGAGGCTCCGAGGAGATTTTCCACTTCAGAAGGATAGAGGAAAGACAGAAAAAAGAAGAAGGAGAGAGGATTAAAAGTGTTAAATTATGGACTTTTTTAGGCTATTAAAACTAAATAAGGATGCATTAATTAGAATAATATTAATGAAAATCAATTAATCTGAGGCATTATGTTTACAAAATACCAGCAGATTGTGCCAAAAAAAAAAAAAAAAGATGCTGGTAATGAAGTGAAAAGCACAGCAGTTCTATTAAAATTGTCTGGTCACATCACATACTGCTCTTAAAGAGGACATATTATGCAAAATTAACTTTTATGAGCTTTTAATCATGTTATAACAGTGCTTTCACATCATGCGTTTCCTCAAAGTTGTGTTTTGATTTATTCCTGCATGTTTGAGTAACCCTGAATTGTCCTGCAACTGAGGCTTGAGCACTCAGAAGATTCCTGTTTTCACCTATGCCCTACATCTCTGTAGTTACAGTCATTTGAGAAATTAAGACTCAGAATGAACAAGTAGGGTTCTAAAATGTCAAGTTACCGCTTTTCCATCATAAAAACATGTAAATGAAAATCCGCCTCTTGGTACATAGAAATGTCACTATCAAGAGTGACTTGTCAGTTCTGCAGTTTTGAACAGGAACTCAATGGTCCCTTTCTATTGCTAAGCCGTTTTAAAGCAACATTTCAATTCACAATTATCAAAAAGTAAAAGGTTGATCTACTTATGTTATAGTATTTCAATACCTGAAAAAAAAGCTTAAAGGTCCCATATTCTGCTATTTTGCCCTTTACACAGTCTATTCTAAGGGATTTGTTGATAAAATTTTGCTTTGTGCAATATCCATAACATAACAGTTTCCAAAAAACACCCATTTCTTGGACTGGCCCCCCTCCTTGCAAAAGCAAACGGCTCACTCTGAGATCTGACCCCCCCGAACAGAGAGCAGGCTGCTCCCCCGCCCAACTCGCGCGCCTCCCCCCGCCCAACTCGTGCCGAAGCCTAGAGCGGAGATAGTGCGCATGCGCCGTGTGCTCCGGTAAACAGTGATACACAAACACAGGAATAAACCTTTTATCCGTCCTGACGGTGCGTCGTGCTGAGTCCTACGTCCTGGATCTGACCTGGAGTTTGACGTGCTCCAGTACCTCGACGACGGACGTTGCCGTTTGGTAAATAACAAGCTAACTCTTCGATCTGTCGTATCCATCGTGTAATTACTGTGTAGCATTAGCATTAGCTGTTTTTATTCTGCGGCTGCGCGCTTCCCGGAGGCATGGCTTAAACACCGCGTCATCCATGGGAAGCCGCGTCATCCATGGGATGAGCCCCCGTCTGCCTGCTCAGCCGAGGGGGACAAAAAAGACAGTTCTCTAGCGAAAGCATGAGGGAATCAATCAAAAAACCACTTTGGGCACACATACGAGGCCCAAATAGCACTGTAGGACGGTTAAAACCTCTGAAAAGTCGATTTTGCATGTTATGGGACCTTTAATATGTATCAGTTAAAGGTGCACTACGTAACTTCTGGAGTGTCCATCACCTGCAAGTCTTCATGGAGATGCTTATTGCTTTGCCTGGAAACTATACCACAGTGTGCCATTCAAATGATCTATTTCCATGGAGACAAGCAAGTGACCTCCACTCGATCAAGTTACAGGTCAGATCTGTGGAGAGGTGACCCCTGCTCACCACCTTATGGCACCTTAAATTGAATAAATACAATATCAATAAGTTTATTGCCATACAGTGGAACCTTCAGGCAGCTAGAGGTGGACAATATATCGAATTTAGATAATATCGTGAAAGTTGTTTTGGAGATAGACCCAGGCTCAAAGCAGACTTCTGGCAAAACCGAGTTCTGCATAGTTACATTTTGCATTCGTGCATCCAAACCTGAAGATTTGCCTATTCAATTATAGCAGACCCATATGGCCACAATATGGTATGGTTATATTGTATGTTTTTCCATTATTCATCCCCTGTCTTTATTCCCCTGTCTGGCCCGCTGTGCACTCCCGGTCTGTCAGCTCTCCGCAGAGACAGCAGGAGGTGAAAAGGGATTTGGCACATAAAGAAGGAAAGAGCGGGCGAGATGGCTGCTGATGGCTCTCAGGATGTAGATACAATTTCAATATCAAGATGGGATAGCATTTCAATAATAGAATTCGACCTCACTTCTCTTCCTCTGTGGGAGCGGCGCTGTCAGCTCCTGTTTTCTCAGGGATGGGTTAAACAGGGGGCTAATCCATCTCGCCCCCGCAGACACACACTCTCACACACACTCATACACACACAGAAAGACGGCGACAGACCCTGACTTTATGTAGCCTCTCTCACACTTGGAAATTCAGATGAAGATGCCTACAGCTCAGAAAGCGCACTCGTTCTCCACAGAGAGTTAGTCCTGATTGTTTGCTCAGTGAATGAGAATGACACTGGGGTTGTGTGTGGACAGACTCAAGCTGAGTGTTTTGTCAAACATCTCTTTGCAAATGTAGGGCTTCGGACAGAATCTGAGTGGATGCTGAATAAGTGGATAGAAGCCAGTTGTGTACTTTAGAGTTTTTCATTTAAAGAAGACATATAATGTTTTTGTCAGCTATAAAGTTATAATCTATGACATCCATGGAGCAGTATTTGATATATTGGGCATTTGAAATTGCAATATTGATGTAAAACAATTTAATAAAAGAAAGGAGTCTGCATACCCCTATACAGTACCTTGGCGTAAATGTACGGCGCTGAGTGTTTTTCATAAGTGCCAAAAAGGCTCTGCAGTACTGCTTAAACCTACATGTATAACCGTAAAAAAAAAAAAAAGCACTAGTAAGAACAGAGAAGGGGCCGTGTATTGCGTGTTGGTGAAAATGAGAATGCAACGGTGTATTGAATGCAGGAGAATAAAGACTTAAATGTACATGAATCGCTCTAAATACAACTTTGAGTGGGTAAATGAGAAGAGAAACAGTTATAAGATGGTTAAAAGCTCTAAAAACAAACAAAAGCTATATTTGCTTTGAAGGCAAAAAGCGAGTCTTCAAAAGATCTATAGTATTTTAGTATTCATCCAATTCTGCATTTTTCTTCTATCTTTCTCCACCATAGTTTGACGTCAGGGACCCTCCATTCATCTCTGTTACATAGACACACGCGTTCAGAGAGTTTGAGGCCAGTCCATTCCATCTGTGGTCCATTTATGTCTTTGTCTTCCTCTCCTTCTCAGTCCTTCTATTGCACTTTCCACCTGGTCTGTATGAATGATTTTAAGCATTCTCCTTCTTCAAATGCTTGTATTTGATCTATTCAATTCTTGGCATAAGGACCATCTTAGAGCAGTAAACATATTATAAATCAGTTCATTAGCCTTACCTTAAGATTGAATTCATGAAAGTCCACCGCACACCACGAGCATATTTGCAGTATTGAAGTTCAGTTGCAAAAAATATTGTTTTAACATTAACAAAACATGCAGATTCTTTTGTGCACACAGGCAACTTTGATGGCCTGCAATTGATAGATAAATATATCTAGCACTATCAAGGATCAAGATCAAGATAGCACTATCAAGGACACTTGTGGTCAGCTCAGTGTTATTTTGGCTCTCGTCATCACAGGTAAAATACTCCCTACATATTTGTGGGTTCATGTCCTCGGATCCCGATGTAACAGGCTGAAGTACCCCTGCTTGGAATATACCCAGGGGTTAAAGAGGCTTTCGTGTAGAGTATATTTTGACCTAGTACCATGTCCTGTATTGATGGTAAATAAACTTCTTCTGTGTTAGAACTCCAGAAGTTCATGCCGCCTCACAACTTCCAGGATACTTCAATTTATTCAACAACGGCACCTTAAACTAAGATGCGTTCCATTTTCCCCGTGCCATCACTCCATTTTTAGTTCGCATTATTAATTATGTCCACAGGGAGCTTTTATATGACATACAAAACAAGGACATCTTGAAATCACCTCATCATTCTCAAATGTTGCATCAGTCAAAAGGTTTGTTTAACCAATTCATTGTCTTCCGGTGCAAGAAGTTACAGTTAATTATTCATCTGAGCGCGCCACAGGATCATTGCACAGGCAAATACATTCACCACTGTAACCTGCAGCTCAGCACAGGGCAGGATTTTTCATCTACTCCCCACACATTCAAACATAGCACGTATCAAACACTGGAGAACTGCTGATTTAGTGCTGACATGGGGAAATTCTATGTGTCATATCAATATTAAAGACTATTTGACACAGGCAGAGCTCTCGATGATGAATTTCACATTGATAATTATTCATATCTGTCAGAAGTATGAATGTTAGCGTTCAGGTGATAGATTATTATTTACTGGGTAATTGTGACACTTAAGCAGTTTTCCTATTAGCACATTAAATTCTGTATAATAAGAGCATTTCAATTAGATGTGCGTGATAGATTTTTTCCCTTTTGAATTGATACTTGCAGCACTAATTCTAGCCTTCTTGTCTATTTATTAGGGCTGCAACTAACGATTATTTTCGTAATCGATTAGTCTGGCGATTATTGTTATTAATCGATTGGTTGTTTACACCGCAAAAGGCCAGTTAATATGAGATTTTTACAACATTTAACTGAAAGGAAAAAGTACCCCTTGACAACATCTTCAGAGGCTACTCATAACAAGTAGTTTTTTTTTTTCGATAAAAACACTTTGCATATATCTTGTGTCATTTTACTACTACTATTATTGATTGATTAATTTATTTCTTTCCTACTAGTGATGTATGTAAACTTACTCTTTACTGTATGCCCTACCTCTGTTTATCCACGATTGTGAGGGATTAATATTTGCTACAGAAATATCGCGGTAAATGATAATATAACCCTGAATCCTGGTGATCCCGGTAATCTTTATTTTAAATGTACAATATGGTTAAAACATGTGTTGAATTACATAAATAGCAGAGCAAAACACTATGTACCTTCATTTGTATATTATGAGCAGTAGGGCTGTAGTCGTTTAGTCGACTAATTATTTTTATTTCAATTAAAAGGATTTATACCACAAAAACAGTGAAAAAGTGAAGATATGAAGTGGTCTATCTAAAGATTTTGGAGTGAATCATGAGTTTAATCTGATTTAGATATCTCAAACATATAAATACACTGTTTCATAGTACTTTTCTGTATACATTGTTAGTTTTTTGCATGAACTCCTGTGCAGTTTTGTTGTTTTTGTGCAATTTGGGTCAGATACAGAGAGATACTTCATAGTTTTGCCACACTCCCTTTTCAGCCAATTAATCGGTCGATAGGGAAGGCCTTTAGTCGACCAAGAATTTCTTTAGTCGACTACAGCCCTAATGAGGAGTGGAAGTTATTTATTTAACCCGCAAATCTTATTGTACTACAAACAAATTCAAAAATACAATCCCCATAGTGCAAAGAAAAGTTATCAACCACGATAAAAAATGTACCCCTAAATATATTGTTCCTTATCTCTTTTTTTATCTCAAGTCAATATAGTATTATTGTACCAGGCCTAACTTTGCTTTCAAAGTAGTTACCCTTACATTTTGTGCCAGCTTTATCATGGTTTGGAAGTGAGAATGCTTTTTTTATGCAACTCCTTGTGGAGTAATTTGAAAAGTTTTGCTTAAAATTTGTTGTGAGTTTGAAGCCGGCATTAATCCTACAATTGCATCGTCCTCCTCCGTCCTTGGACCCCACCTGTCCATTGTTTTCCTTAGCCAAGAACTGCATTCAACTGAAGCATAACATTCCACCTTTCTACATTGTCCTTTTATCTTCAAATCTCTATCGTATTCCTACCTTTGGCCCTAACAGCCCAAAAATAGTACATGTATTTTGTGTATGCACGTGTATTTAAAAGTGAAGATGGTTAAGGGCAGAAGGAAAATGAGGACATATGGCGGTGAATTCCCAGAGAAGCCACCTAAAACACTGCAGGATTCGGGGCATAAATCACCCAGATTGCTGAAACAGGATAACGCTGCACTTATGTTTATGGCAGTGTGGGTATGTGTGGATCTCAATATAACGGGATGTAACTCTTGTTATATAGGTATTTGTATGTAGTTTATTAGATTTATGACTAACTTTAAATGTCAAAATGAAAAGGATAGGCACAGGAACAGGAGAGCTAATTTTTGCAGCCATAGTTTGGAGTCATTATAAAATTTGTAGCTTTTATCCGATTTGAATTATTTCATCAGTCAGTAAGTAAAAAAGAATAGCAAAGTTAATTGAAAATTGAAAAAACACTGGTCTAGAATATTTGATAACTAAGTCATCATATCTAAGACAAAAAGCAAATAAAAATCACAATTTTGCTGAAAATGTGACTAAAAGTATCAAAGTGCCAGAAACGCGTACAAAATGTGACTAAAACCGACAAAGACTCAACTAAAGTGTGACAAAATGTGAGTGAAAGGGACAAAAACATGACAAAAAGTGTCAAAAATATGACTTAAAGTGACAAATGAACTCAAAGCTACAGCTAGTCAGTTCATATTTCAGCCTTTTTGTCAATTCTCCTGATGGTGTTTAAAATGTGAAGTTTGAACAGAATCGCAAATCTAATCGCAATCACAGTACTGATCAGAAAAATCACATGTATTATATATTTTTCCCAAACCGTGCTACTCTATTCAGCAGTGGTAACTTTCTCTCCTTACCTTCGCCTGAAATCCACAAACTGCAATGAGTGAACAGGTTTTGCATTTAGTTTTACTGAATTACCATTTTGTTTCTGCATTTTTTCCTCAGCATTTGATCGGGTGAAACATGTTGTGCTTAATTAACATTATATAAATCTGGATATTGCCATTGTTTGTGTTCATCTCTCAGACGTCTCCAATGCCTACTCTATACCATGTTGATATTTTTGCGCTGTACGTTTTGCTTTGGCCTTTTTTTTTCCAGTTTCCAAAAATAGCATAATTCCCCATAAAAACACCACTCCAAAAACATATTACACATGATGACACCAGCATCGCCTTCAGCATCTGTGCAAGTACGGACTGGCCTTGGACCAAATCCTCCTCTGATGCCTTGAGAAGTGTCTTGGTTTGGTAATAGCATTAAAATTTGGCATGTTGGGGTAAATCCTTGGAGTGAAAAGAAGTGGGACAATCAATTCTCGGGTCAATAGGATGTTCCTTTAGAGCCACAGGGAGTGCAGGCACTTATATGTGGCTGTGCTTGGACACCTGTGTTGGTCTCCCGGCCTGTTCTGGTCAGTCAGCCATGATCACACTCTTCATTTGCATTTATGTAGCTGGTACACTCAGAGTTACATCATAAGCGCTGCCTTGTTGTTCTTATTCCTATGGGGACATGTGGGCGATTTGCATACACCATGTTGGAGCTGCTTGGCCCACAGCTCGCGTTCCCTCCCTCTCCTCGGAGTCTTTTTCAGGTTCAGCGCAGGTTCTCTAATGCTATCACTCCAACCATATGGTGAGAGCATCAGTTAAATTGCTGCTGTTTCAGCGCGGCTTGTCGTGTGCACAAATCACACACTCGCGTAGTTTGGCTGGCCTCTACACACACCCAAACAAAGCCATATGGCCTTCTCTTTCTTCATTTACTGTTGCTAACCCCTGCGAGGCTGAAGGACAAGCACCCGCACCTGTTTGTGGAGCATGCAGAGGTGGGGAGAGTTGACTAAATTAGCACACATGTTAAAGTAGTATTTTAGAGGAACGGCGCACTGTGGTGTTATTTATGTAATTAGGGCTATCTTTAAAGAGCCTTTCATGTATTATTCAGCATACCTTTGGGCAGTCTTTGTATACCATGATAACTTAAAGCTGGGGATTTTCACACCAGACAGGAGGAAAGTATCACAAACCCTTTGGCACATCATTACTATTCATATGCATTAATGTTCAGGCAAGTGCGTGGCTATTTTCAGACGACGACGACTTGAAATTGGGGTAGACCACTCAAGCGCAGCCAATCATAACACTGCTTTCGGCTTACTTCCTGGTTGACAAGAAATAAAATACTTTTTTGTTACAAAGTGCTGCTTTTACAATATATTAATTTTGGGCGAAAACACAAATATCAATCATTTATTAAAAAAAAAAAGTCTGGTAACCCAGCTTTGTATAAAGATATATGCATGGATAAAAGCAATTTAGCCCTGGTTTCTGTGCATACATAACAGCAGAGAAAAAAATCATTTGCATTATTTGAATGGAACTGCGATGAAAACTGCTTGAGTGTTGAAATAATCACAAGGAGTCTAGTGAAGTTGTGAAAACATTTTACATTACTACCTGACGACATTATGCAGTGCAAGATTGCTCAAACATGCTCAAACAAAAAAAAAGAAGAATCTAAGCATGTTTTTACTGAAGAAACATCAGCACATGCTCAAAAAGCCAGTTTAGCCCCAAAGCCCTTTCAATAATCCACCACAATAGGATAAAAATAGAAATAATAATAATATGTATAATATTAATTAAGAGCAACTTTAATTTGTACACGTTGTTTAATTATGCCCTGTGCCGTGAATGTAAACAGGCTGGCGGCACACCTCTCGTATTACAGTTGCAGCTAAAGTGCAGTGGCTAATTCACAGGTCTGAGGTCAGCCACTTTTCCCACATATCCGCCTCCCCACTGTCCAAAGCCACTTACTCCCCACCAGCAGCTGTATAGGATGACCGGATGAAATTAAATTATATCCGATTAAATTAAATTCTGCATCTTATCAGCTACACCGTGCTGCCGATGCATTTTTCGGAAGTATGGATCCATTCCTTGCTTGTGTGCTTTTTAGCTTCCTTCAAGTGTACATCTTGCCGGCTTGCTTGAATGTGTGTGCATGTGTCTGTGTGTGTGTGTGTCTGTGTCTGTGTGTGCGAGGGTGGAAGGGTGGAAGGGGAGGTGTGTTTAGTAGGGAACATGACTGGAGATGTTTCCTTTCCTCCTAGCCATTAGAAAGGGCTCATATAACCAGCCTGTGGGCCTAGGAGAGACACACACTCTATAAATACACACCACTTAAGGGGCTAGGGGGGACCTGGTTGCTCCACACACACACGCACACACGCACACACACGCACACACACACGCACACACACACACACACACACACACACATTGCCTCAGAGCACTATACTTCAGGACTTCTATTAGGCCTTCAAATGGATGTTTATGCTAGAAACAGGGCACAAAAACTGCAGCTTAGGGAAACAGCAAGGTCAAAAACTTTTAGATGAAAATAATGTACATTTATCGCTTCATTTCTCCATGGAGACTATTTATGTTGGGAAGGGTTTTGCAATGTATTGTGATATTTCACTGTGTAGAAGTGTATACTTTTGGACAATAGGACAATAAGGTGGCTGTACTTTATAGTCCCCATAGGGAAATTTAGCCTCTGCATTTGACCCATGATTGAGTACAGCTGGGAAAAGCTGGGAGAAGGGGATCTATTTTGACTACCTAGCTGGGGGATTAACCAATATCATGTCAGAGACTGGAATCTATAGATAGAGGTACTTTATTATTATTATGATATTCATGTTCCCCATCACCTTTGCGTCTCAGTCAGAGGTTTCAGTGCAGCTTTGACTGTAGTCTTGTCTGTTTGAGGAGAGTAACTGCCCTAAGGACAAAAAGTTATCTGTGTCACAGTCCAGGTGGAGCTGGTGAACTCTGGTTACACAACAGAAAAACTCTTCTAGCTTCAGTCTTACTCCGTTCCCTTGTTTTGGTTTGGTGATGAGATGGGCCATTCCCTCAAAGTATTTCCTCTTAAATGCCTTCCTAGCTTTTTAAAATGATGTGTCACAGCAATAGAATTTCACCCCAGAACTGCTTTTCTCTGATTTAGTTCGTAATGAATATCCATCTTGTTTCTGGCATGCTCAGACCATATAATGTTCAAAGGTGTTGGAATTCTCTTTCTACAGTCTTATGAATTTGAAATGCTTGCTTCTCTTTGGCTTGGCGAAGGATTAAATTCATGAAATTCTGCTTTTAATCAGCCAATAAAGTGTCCAGTGTACTATAGTGAATACTCTTGATGTACCACTTTGCATTCCACTTTGATTCAGAAAGAGACTGAAATTCGCACCACTCATAAAAGACATCGGTTTTGAAATTCATCATTTTCTCTGAGATGTTTCTTCCTTGCTGCATGTCGATGTGCCTTCTGAGCGGTGGTAAAATTGCGAAACAGATGTCCCTGTTGTCCTTCTGGCCTGCATCTATTTGTGTGTTCTCTTCAAACCCACTGTACCATTAGTATTTTTAGTCTTTTAGCACCTTGTTTTAGCGACATGTTAGCTACTTTCTTCCAGCGTTGCAGTAATGGTTTGAGCACTCATACATGCACGCTAATATAAGGACAGATCTGACTTACACTATACGCACTTTAAAGTGGACTCCCGGCTTGTTTTTGGTCTGTGGAGATCTCACGTCCTCTCCTCACCTGTCCCTGGGCATCTTTCTCCAACAAGCCTCAATGTCAAGCTTGTTTCGTTTGTCCATTTAGTCTGTCCCAGTAGAGTTTGTGTCAAGTCTGCCTCGATCCTGGTCCAGACTCCACGAGGCTGTTTGTGTATTTCATCAAAGCCTGCTTGTCCTAATAGAAGAGCCATCTGCCTATCTGTGCTTCTGTCCATCTGTTTATCCACACATATGCATGCCAATCTCTCTGGGCCCCCCCCCCCCCCCCCCCTTTCCTTTCTCTCTTTGGCGTTTATCAATCTCACTGTTTTTTTCTCATACAGTCTGCACTGAATTGTCCGCTATCAGTCCGTCCATCTGCCCGTGTTTGAGCGCAAGCGCAAGGGGCGATGTGTTCATTACAAAGTGGTCAATTACATAAATGATCGAAGTCGAGTTCGCATTTAAAAACACACACTGGTATATTTATTATGTGTTTGCTCATGTGGCAAGCATGACAGTCTCCAGATGACTACCTTTGAAACCTTTTCTACCATGGATAATTCCTGGACATATGAGGGATTACGCCGACTAAAATCTGTCTATGTATTAAATTTGTACCTAGTTGACTTGTGTAAATTGACACACCAACCTAATGTGTTATTGAATCCAAGATCAATGAGAAGAAGCCATGACCTCTTGACCTCTGCCCTTCCTCTTGACCTCCCTTAACTCATTGACAAAATCTAACCTTTGACTAAAATCCATTCAATCATTTTGACCCCCCCTTGACAATTTGTACTTCTACCTAAACAATCTACGAAGTGTAATTTCCCAACATGAGCACCACAATTGCATCGATAATAACAAGCAACATGCATCTATTAGACAATGTCATCACATAATTATTTATCTATGTAACTCTTATTAGAGCGCACAGTGTAAAAGTGTAGCAGGCAGTAACAATTACCACAAATAAAAATACCTTGGATTTATTGGAAGTTCTAATAATGTGCACAGATGTGTTTGTTTATGCAGTGTGTGGGTTCATTCCTGCAATGCTGTAGCTAAACACATAGAGAGATGCTGTTTTTACTCATAAAAATTAAATATATCATTCAATAAAGTACATATAGATGACAATAATCAAAATATGTTTTTTAAACTCTGTATGACAAATCAGGCAAACCCACACTAGTTTTATCAGCACTTGTATTGTATCCCCATGTTCTGCACAAAAGATTGCATGTATGTATTTTGTGCTGTGTATGACCGTTGGTGAGATTTATTAGTCCACATAGAGAAGGATAGAAGTGCGAACAGAACAATCCTATCCTTGGGCAGTTCACGGCCCAGAGCTGTACACCCCAGCAGTATTAATTCATTTTTACATGGACTCTCACTCATTTTCAGGGTCGTCCAGGTGCTCCAGTCAATCCGACGGGAGCGCAGGGAACTCCTTGATCAGAGTGCATTTGCTCAGTACTGCATTGCGGGTCTCATGTATCAACAAGACAAGGAAGTCGTCAAAAGTTTGGTTATTTCAAACGGGTGAGCAGAATTAAATGTGCGACTAGTATTGGCAGAAGCTGAAGTTGAAATGAAAAAAGTTAAGCAAACGTTAACTTTTTACTGCCTCATTAGAAAGCAATGCTACAATTACACTACAATGAACACTGGTAGTCTTATATACAAGTGTATCACTCACCATGCTGTTCTGTTACTCTAGTACTGCTTAATACTTTTACTTTTTATAGTCATTTATTAACACTCTTATACTATAAATAATCCATGTATTGCCAATTTGCCATAGATTTCTAATCCTTTTATTGCATCCACTTTGGTGGATGTTTACTTGCATCATGTTATTTACATTTTGATTATATTTACTTACTAAATATTAAAGGTGTACTGCACCAGTAGAAAAACACCACCTGCTTGTTTCCATGGAGATGTTATTACTTTCCCCTATAGACCCTTCCAGTGTTGGTTAAAGGACACATATTCTGCTACAGTGACTTTTTTGAGCTTATAATCATGTTCTAACAATGTTCCATCATCAAAAACATACCTGGAGTTACATTCAGCTGCTCTGAGATAATGCTGTTCTGAGAAATGTTCATTAGAAAATCCATCCCCCTCATCAGCATCAGAAGCACTTCCTGTTGAACTCCATGATCTGGGATGTATTTTCAGATCATCTACATCACTTATCTGAGAATCTTTAGCTGTTTTAAGTCCTTAAATCATCGCTAAACTTGTTCTGAGCATTTCTTCCATTTAAACATGACAATTGCTGCTACTAGCTTGATAATTACACGTAGCACAAGTTTTTTTTTTTTTTTACAAACATGACATGGCAAATTAAATGTATTCAAGAGCATGTTTAAAGGCTAATAACAATACAAAAAATGCATAATATTTTTCCTTCAACATAACGCATTGTTCTATTAACCCGGTACGTTTCCAGGAGTTAGCACTAATGCATTTAAAATGGGGCAGTTAGCGTTAGCCTAACAATGAAAAACCAGGGCAGTTTTGGCTACCAAGGCTGGCACTGTAGATTGTTATCATTGGCACCAAAATTTGCCTATATGCTAACAGCCTTGTAATAAACATTTGTTAAATCCAATGCTATTCTGGGCAATAATTCACCAAAAACATAGCAGGCAACGAGATTGACAAGAACATTTTTGTTTGGTTTTACAAATTGCCGCAAATCTTACGTGAACTTTAGAAAGTGGAAGTTGAAGTTAGATGTTAATGTTGATGATGTTATTACTTATTGGCAAATGTGATGAAAATATAAATAACAATTAGGTGTCTGCAAATGACTGGCTGCTCCATTAAAAGGAGCAGGATAGAATGTAAACACAAGTACCAGGCTGTGTGCACAGCTGTTCTAAACACATCACTCCTGGAAAGGTGTTCTGTGTAGTTCCACATTACTGACCTTATTCCAGAAGTTGCCGTGGGCGCCGCCATCTTTTTTCCGTTGCATTAGGGCGGGCAGACGAGCTCAACAGAAAATAAGTTCTACACAGACTAAAAAGCCGTTTTCAGGTTGCCCAGGAGATCGGTGCATTGCTGACTTGTTGGTGCACGTCTACATTAAACATTTTACACAAATTAATCTACTTTATATCACATTTTAGTGGCGAGACTTTTCTCTCGTTCGCCATTTGCGTGAAGGGGGTTCTTGTCAAACCGGAAGTGCCTTTACTACAGAAAGGTGGATCTGTGGCAAAAAGAGGCAAAAGTGGGCGGGCCAGAATAAGGTGAATATCATAGAAATATTTTGCAGTGCTTGGGTTTCAGCTTCCTGTTTATAGGTGACATTTTGAGGGCTCATTCAGTAGAATATAAAAAAAAAAAAAAAAGTAAATTGCCATGGCAACAGTACTATAATTTTTCATCACTTATGGTTAAATTTAATGAATGTTCTTATGTTTTTATTTACTGCCTCAGGGCTTCATTTAAACCACAACTTACCCGTTTAGTGAGGGACCTACAAAGAAAACCATGCAGACGTGAAAGCAGTCGACCTCCTGTAGAGAACACGTCATGTTTTAGGAGAAAGAGTCGTGTGGTGAACCAGCAGTGAGGAAGAGTGGGATGAAAGGCACACTGGCTGGTACACCTCGGGCTGCACCTCAGGGCGACGGCGCACAGGTTTAGGGTGCTCTGAAGCGCCATCACTGCACTTTGGAGATGCCACTTCATGACAGACAGCAGACGGAAAAGAAAGAAATATTTTTATGATCTCATGAAGGAGGTACGGATAGTGAAAAAAATATCAGAATATTTTCCCTATCTTTGTTGGTGCAAAAGTAACTCAGGATCCTCCAAAAAGGTAATTTAGTCAAGTAAATCCGTATTTGTCAATTCGTCAATTGTGTGCCATTTTTTTCAAGGCTCACCTGGCAAACCGTGAGCAACATTTCAGGCGACATGTAGCACAGCGGTTAGTGCTCTCGTTTCAAAGCTAGAAGGTCCTGGGTCCGACTCCTGGGTGGCCCATGTTTTTGTACATGTTGTACAAAAACAAAAACATGTACAATAGGTTCCACCCCTCTGGGTCCAAGACTCCCCTGAAAAAGAGAGTCTGAATCTCAGAGGGACTATCCTGGTTAAATAAAGGTCGATAAAATAAAATCCACAAGCCACACATGTGTTTCCCGGTACACTGGTGGAAAATCAAGCGATTAGATAACCATAAAAGAAGATTCCAGTTTATTAAATAGCAACACATTTTTGGCTCCTTTTGTAAAAGTCAGCATTTATTTTTAAACATGACACCAATTTAGTTTTCTCCCTTTGATGAATTTTGTAATTTACAATTTTTTTTAATGTACTTATGCCATTGTGGACTTTATTTGCCACATCTCACATCCACATTCTTTTGCTAATTTTTGCTACTTCAATTATTTAGTGTTTATTTATGTATTTAATTATTTGAGAAGTATTCTAAAATTGTAACTAATAAGTTAATAAGTTCTTTTCTGGATCAGGTAAGTTCATTGAAGTCTAGTTTCCTCCTCTCACAGGATCTCATAACTATGCAGTATAACACTCTGGACGCTGATTGCTTGTCCTGCATTCCTAGACATTTAAGCCGGGAAAACTAAGCGTAGTTTTAAGAATCCCGATGTGTGTGCATGCATGTGTTTTCAATCTTTAATCTCAGTTCAGCAGATGCTTTATTACTCACTCAGAACCATTATCAGTAATTTCGCTCGTGATTATTCTAAAACTAAAACAGATGATTGCAAAAAAAAGGAAGGAGGATGTATTGAACGTTTTTGGGTTGTTGTTTTTTTGCACCAATGTGTGTGGAACATACATGCGAGTGCTTGGACTTTTTTTTTTTTTTTGTCTTTTTTTTACAAGTGGTGATCCATTACTTTGTCAGCTCTTTCCCATGATACCACAGCAACAGGAACACTATGTCTAAAGAAAATGACTTCATCCGCCAGAAGACAATACCAGCTCATTCCTTCATTTCCCCTCCGCCTCCCTCCTTTTATACCTTTTTATTGTACTCCCCATCTCCAACACTATGCGTCTCTCCACCTTTACAAATGTCTCTGCAGTCCAATTTTGTCTGCATCAATATTGCATGTCCCAAATGAGTCCTCTTTTTTACATAATTGTGCGACAGAATGCTATCTGTTTCCCAATGTTTTCATTCTGTTCTCTTTTTTCCACACTGCACATAATACGGTACAGTCATTAGCATCTGCCATCTCACTAGCCCCGAGCTAACTGACCTCCCTGACACGCCGCCGAGTACGCCTCACTTTATGTAAACTTTTTCAGACTGCATTAACATAGAACATATATAATAATGTGGAGATATATTGACTTTCCCCTTGGTCCTTTTACTTTAAATGGGACAAGTATGACATATATGCAGTCTTGTGTCTTTGCGTCATTATAATACACATCAGAACATTTCAAAGTAGATTTTGTTGCTAAGGAAAAGGCTCAACTGAATGCCAAAATTAAAAACACTTTTTTAGACATATTTGGAGAGTTAATTCTGTCTTCTTGTAATAATTATCTAGGGAGTTTCTTCTAATAAGACAGTTGTAAATAGCTATAAGCTATAGCTATTTACAACTTTCTTGGAACTGTCTGGAAGAAACTCACAAGTTAACTTTTTTAGACAACACAAAGTAACACTTAACACAAAATATGTCTTTTTTTATCTTAATGTCAGAAGAAGAAGAATCAGAAAGTGGTTTATTGCCATTGTCAGTGAAATTCACAAACATAGGAACTTGCTTCGGCGTAGGTGCAACATAAAGCAATGGATAAAATATAAAAAATATATAAAAAGGCATGCATAAAATTAAGAATAAAATAGACTGAGATAGACTAAGACTATATACAGAATGTACAGTTGGCAGATAGTGCAATGTGCAAATGAGTAGTGCAAATAGATTGTTCTTAAATAATATTATATATATATATATATATATATATATGTGATCTCATACTAAATATCAGCCTTCTTCCTCATCTCTGAAAGCCCCAACTCACAGAGTTCAGCGATTTTGGAATGGACCGCTTATTTTAATATTGTTTTATAGATCACAAACCTTACATGGAAAATCATTTACATAACATTTTTGTAAGTAAGTCCGGTTTATAAAGACCTAAGCACCATTCTTAAAATGTTATGACAAAGGTGTTTAACTACGTTTGAATATTTTAAAGGAGTGTTCAAAATTGCTGGTGGAAATCACATGGAAGAAAGATAATTCTATAAAAAAAACTTTAATGGGTGTGATTGATAATTAGAGAAATGCGTGCTGTGGGTTTGGCAATCACGAGGCTATAGGGCCAAGTTAATTTTTGATTTGTCAATTATATCACAAAGACTATTATACTGGACATTTCTCAGACGTTGGTGAAACAGTTATCCTTTGTATTTCTTATTGTATTATAATAAATCACTCACTAATAGGCAAGAGTGTTTCATAGAAGTTTCTCTCCATAGACCTTTCCTGCTCTTGAGACGGCAGCCTCTGAAAGCACTCCCAACACCGTTAGATACTGCCCCTGTTCCTGTCTATTACATATTTTATTAGCAGTGTAAAACGACACAAATGGAAAACGACTTTACGGGTTCAAGGGTTTTGAGGATTTCCTCCATTTAAATCTTTTCCAACCAGATCCATTTCTAATTTATGTGAAACTAGTCTGTGAAGTGGAGCTCTTTTGTAAAAGATGCAAAAAAGTAATGCATTTCAAAGCAACAATTTCAAAAGCCCTTATTCAAGATGTGAAGGGATATTATTATAATTCTGCCGTTTACTGTCACATTAGTGGAGATATAGAATGTGATGGTTGTCTTTGGGGACTCCCGTTGCCATGACTGCATTCACAGGTAAATACCAACACCCAGCTCATTTACATTGGCCTCATTATATCTGGTGTTCCCTCCCACCTCTTTTTGGGGCCAGCTGTGCCGTTCTTAATATAGCGTTTTGAATGGGAAAGTGCATATGAGGTGGATGTAAATGCCAATGTCTCACAGCAGGGACACAGATGACAGACGGACACGGTGCATGGAGAATTATGAGTGAGATGGAAATGTCCTTAATTATTCATTTGTAGAAGAGTAAATAAAACCTTTCATGGTGCAGTGGAAAGGCTGGTGAATAAACTATTTACATCTGTCACTATGAAAGCAGAGTCGGAGACGTATGCTTCTGTTCCATTACTTTTTATGAGTCAGAGAAGAATTTGGCATTTGGGGATATTTTGAATTTACATTCACTTGTAGTTTCGTATTGTTTCACTGTTTCATTTTGGCAGTGGTTGTAGGTGGTTGGGTGATTTCGCTGGAGTTTTGTTCTGTTTCCCTAATCTTTCTATGCAAACTATAGATACAAGGAAGCAAAGCAAGTTGGGGTTGCAAAAACTCTGCAGTCTCAGTGTCTCTGTGACATTGAATAATTTTTATAGTAAAAAAAAAAAGCTAAATTGACACAATGGCTTTAGATCAATATGTCCCTTAGCGGAAACAATTTTACATTTTTAAAGATTTCCCACTGATTTGACTTATTTGCTTTATTTTTTGACAATCATGTTAAAAACGATATACAAATTTTAACAAATTCATTAGAAATAATAAGAGAGGCTGTGATAGAGAGGCTTAATATCACAGACAAATTGTTCACTGATACAGTAAAAATCCTCCAGCTACGGTAGTCCTGACCAAGCTTAGCACAAACCTCTGTAGGTGGGCCCCCTGCTCCTGTCAAGATGCTAGTGGCATTGACGGATGGGTCAAATGCAGAGGACAAAGTTCCCTAATAAAGTGTACCTTAACCTTAACCTTAAAGTACCAAGCCCTGTAGTTACTTGGTACTGTTTGCTACTGGCACACAGAAATAAGTTATTACTCACAACTCACATACGTACTACAAAGTAATATAACTGTGGTGTTGTGTATATCAATTATGTATATAAATTATGGCAGTTAATCCTGGCTCAGCTCAGACCCCTTTTGACCCCTGGGATTTATCTTCTCTCACCTGGAAATAGTTAAAGGAATTTCCTGATAAGAAAGAAGACGGGTGTCAGCTCCTCCATTGTCTCCTGGATTATTGACAACTTGTCTGGCAGATCCGAGTACGAGCGGCTGGAGAGCACCTTGTCTGATACCGTGGTCAGGAATGAAGGGGCTCCTCAGGGTACTGCCCTGTCTCCATTTCTGTTCACTCTATACACCTCTGCTCAGCTTCGGGTCCTGTTCTCTGATGACTCTGCGATGGTTGTGCATCAGCGTATATGAGATACAGAGGTGAACAGAAGCTGGAGTACTGGATGCTAATTTCACATTTTTTGGACAAACCATCTTCTCCTGCACCAAGACCAAGGAACAGGTCATTGATTTTAGAGGAAAGAGGAGCCAGTGGAGCCCATTAGCAAGAAGTACCTGGGAGTCCTTGTGAACAACCGGCTGGACTGAAGGGACAAATGTAATGCTTCTTATAAAAAAGAGCATGGGCATGAGTAGACTTTGCTGAGTGGCTGTGTGTTGAAGACATTCATCACTGTGAGGGACGGGGGGGCACTGGATAAACTGCTCTCCATTATGGACACTGCCACTTCAGCGGACAGTGCTGGGGCAGAGGAGCACATTCTCCAACAGACTCCAACAGCTCCGCTCCCACAGTGAACGACACATTCTTACCTTACTCCATACAACTATACAACTCATCCTCACGTAACAGATAATGTCATGTCAAATACCATATTCCTCTGTGCACTAGAACTCCTTCTCTTGTTTTTTTTCCTAGTTTACATATACTATAATTTTACTATTTGACAATTTTTTGCTAGTTTTACTACTTTAGTTATTTTAAATTTGTTTCCACTTATTTTGTGATCTGGTTATTTGATTGTATTGTGTGGGCTACTGTGTCCATAATTTCCCTTGTGTATCAATAAAGTTTGTCTAATGAAATTGGCATTTGATTAGCATGGCTCTTGATAATTGGAATACAAACAGTAGCACGTAAAAGATGCTTCGAGTGCCAGGCTTTGTCTTGCCAACTTCGTTTGAGTTGATGTGATTGCGTGAGTGTGAGGCTGTGTTAATATGTACGTACATGAAGTGCTTTTGTACCAGTGTGACCTCCTCAGTGTGTGCAGCAAAATGACAGGCCATTCAAATCCAATTAGAGAGACACAGAGAGCTCCACAGCATCTTTCATTCATGTGTCACTCATGCTCCAGGCCTATCTGTGCTTCCTCCAACCGTTTGAGCAGTATTTACTCACAGACTCACACATTCAAACATGCAAGTACGTTTTTTCTCTATGGTCACCTACAGTATTTAGTTGCACCTACGCCGAAGCAAGTTCCTATGTTTGTGAATTTCACTGACAATGGCAATAAACAGTTTCTGATTCTGATTCTGATTTAGACTGAGTTAATGACTTTTATATACTATAAAAAGATATTCATGGATTTCATATTGATATAGGGCTGCTGGATTGTTGTAATCTCATAGTACTCATAGTTCTGAAATAAATTGTCTTTGTTTTTTGCTTTTGCTTTCCATGTTTTTTGTTAAGTTATATTTGTGCTCTGTTCCGTTCTGTAGTGAAGTGTTTCCCAACCAAGGGTACGGGGGTACGTGAGCAAATACCAGGGTGTACTTAGAATGGTTTCAGGTTTTAAAAGAAGATGAAATGTACTTTTATGTGAGTAAAAAGTGTTTTTAGTTGTAATTTAGCATCTTTTTGGAGTACCTTGGATCATAAATATAATGAAAACAAAAATATATTAGTAATAATTGACAATATTCGAGAATTAAACCCATTTATTTGCCTGAAACTCAAGTTAAGGGGTACTCTGAGTGTGAGACGAAGCTTAGGGGGTACTTGAGACAAAAAAGATTGGGAACCACTGCTGTAGTATATCTTGTTTTGTCTCTTGTCAACAAGGAAACTTAAACTATTAAACAAAAAAGAAATAAATTGGATGTGTCTCAATACTTACGTCACAATTTCCATATAATTTCAATTTTGTTGTAGATAAGACATTTCAATAAATTACAAGATGCATTTATGTAATCTATAGGCAATTAAGTCAAAAGTAGTTTATTTGGTTTAATGATTAGACACTGAATTGGATAAATAATAATTGTGTCTCATAAGTAGCATGTGTGTTTATGATACATTATATGCTACTCAAAGACATATATTCAGTTTCAGAGTTTTTTATTTTGTGCATTTTACTTTGCTTTTTATTTATTTTGATGATTTGTTTGACATTAGGTCTGTGTTCATCCTGACTGCTCCTTTGTTTCTCTGCCTTGTCCCTAACAGCAGCTCCTCCTCTGCCACTGATAAAAACACACACAGCTCTACTCTCCCTTACTACTAAACAAACTACACCAAGTAAAGGTGTTTAAACAGAGTATTTGCGATGTGTGTGAATTATGCGGATGGCGGGTTTTGAACCTTTTCGACCTTTTTTTGAATCCAACGCTCAAGTCTGATTAAACCACCATGCTATATGCTATTTTGAGAATTGTCCCATCCCAACTATCTTGTATTCAATTGCAGGTGTTTAGTGCTAAAATATATTGAAAAACATGCATTCTGACAATGAGTGAGGTCACCTTTCCACACATTTGGCCTGTAACTTGGCCTGGTGACATCACCTTGTCCCAATGGAGAAAGAAAAGTTTAATGCAATACTGTTCCAGGCAAAGCAATTACATCTCCATGGTGACAAGCAGGCGGTGTACCCTCCACAAGAAAAGTTACATATAGTGCACCTTTAAAAAAAAAAGTCCATCACATCTATCACCACAAAACCTAAGACTAAAACAGAATTGATGGTTCTTCCACCTCAGTTTGTTAACATTGACATTGACTCTAAATCACAATTATTGAACTGTAAAGTACAGTGTTTATATTATAAAATAGTGTTCAAAATGTTGCACACTTTTTTCTTTTCTTTTTTTTTACAACAGTGTATTGAGTTGTTGAAAACATACTAACTCAAACACAGGCAACAAAAGTACATTAAAGTAAAAATGGAAACACATGTAAACAGTATTTTTTATTACACTGTGAAGAGTACTTAGCGCCTCTAATGCTAAACCATATATTTACTGAAAAGAAAGTTTACAATTTGTGACTCTTAATAAATAAATGTGGTTAATGGTGTACTAAATCAAGGAACATATTAGTTATGCAGTTTTACTTGATCCACAGCACAAATATTCTGCTGCTTTGGCTGTATTTGCCTTGATTTGTGTGTTTGCGTCAGTGTGCACACTAAGCATTTATTTATAAGTGCTTACAGTGTCCACGCTGACACTTTGGTTGATATAAGTGAACGTCCACCTACCCCCTCGTGCACGCGCTCACTGCAGGGGCTCTGTTTCTATTAATGCCCGCGCTAAGATGCAACTCAGCTTTCTGAATTATGTAAATGAGCTGCTGTAAATTCATGACAGAATCAATGGCTTTCATTTTTATCAAATCAATCAGGCCTCCATCAGTTCAACCCCACAGTGCTGCACCAACACACACATAAGCAAACACTAGGTCCCCGCTAGGCCCTATATTAATCCTGCCAGGGTAGGTCTTAGAATAATGAGTTTTGGAATGATGTGTATACAGTCATAAATATCATTTTGGCTTTTAACCATCAGCTGATTCATGATTATGGATGTGTTTGTGTGTGGAAAAGGAGAGGTGTCTGATACCGTGAGTGGAACTAGCATCAGTGTTTGATAAACTGTATGATGATATAAAAAAGAAAAGTACAAAAATGAAAAGGGATGGCCGTAGGTAATGCATAGTAATTATTTGTCGCACATTTAAGATCAAGCTTCTTTTTGGGTTTCTTTGAATCAATGGCTTGGGTGTGTTTTCTCAAAAATGCAAAATGTGAAGTCAATTGTTCAGTAGTACTTAAAAACTGTGTTAAATGGTTCATACTGTTCTGTTAAACTTCTCTTACCTTTGTTAACAGTCCACAATTTCTCAGTCCTCTAGTTATGTTCTTCACCTTTCTTTTTTACTTGTAAGCCTCCATATTTTTTGTGTGTGATCGTTGTTTTTTGACACAGGCCATGTGTAGCTGTTGGTCTGCTGCTTTCTGCCGGCAGGTGGCACCTAAAAAGGGTTCCTTGTACTTGAGAGTCATGCTGGTTCACAGGTACATTGCGTGAACAAACACCTTTCTTAGATTAAACGATCCATTCCCACACTTGGCTTTTCTTTAGCGCTCTCACACTCCTGTATGACTGTGGCTCTGTTGTACAAAGGTGGAGCACTACATTAGCTGTCTATAATGTGACAATCATCTGAGCAGTTCGTGTTCATTAGAGCTCATGAAGACACATGAATACGTATAAGAAAATCGTATCTTGGCCGGCCATAAAATTACAGGCATGACCATTTAAAACTAGCTTGAAATTGACTTATTATTTCATACATGAACATTCTCACAAACCTGTTGTTTCAAAAAGGGATATAATTAACTTGAAACAAATCTAAATCTAAAGTTTCGTGACACACCTTGGAATCATTCTTGGATTTTCGCATTAAACCCGATGCCTAACACTCCTGCCACTTGTGATCCTTAGACGTAATTACAAAAACACAAAGTGGCCATTAAACATGTGATATTTAAACACAGCCTCAGATTGATTGACTAATGCACCATATCACGTTCGCACTTCCTCCCTATATCAAATAAATTCCAGTCTGGCTTTTATTCCAGACAACCTTGGTTTGCCATTGGACTCTCATCGTGTTACACAAGCATAGCATTTCCAACATTTCCTCATATCCTTCTTGCTATTTTTTATTCTCATTCTAATGTCCAATCTGCATCTATTTTTAAGTGACTAACTTCTCAAGCTACTCCGTTCCAAGGTGAGCCGTTTAGACCTACCCCGCTGATTAAACCCATGCCACCAAATGGAAAAATGATGATGAGCAAGCTTTTGTTTTCACATTTTTCATCCCTGTGCCATTAGCTCTACAGAAATTGAGCGGTCATTATGTTCTCAGTCCATTATTATTCATTATGTATTATACCTACACGACTTAGAAGCCTGGAGGGAACTTTGAATGCATCAGAGCTTGGTTTGAATAGTGTGCAAGTGAACTTTAGTTATTTGTTTCAGGTTAGATCAGGATAGGATATCAAATAAATGCACTGTGAAAAATTCATTTGTTTCGATTTCAGGATAATAATCTTAATGCCAGACGTTTTATTTTTATTTGATAGAATAGATTACTTTAATTATTTCTAACTGTTTCTAACTTGTTTACGTGCCAGTGGGTTATTTTCAGCATCACATAAGCAATTAAATCTTATCGAGTCAAAAATTCTCAAATCCAGTTAATATTATAAATTCAAATATTTTGAATATATCAAACTGGGCTAGACTAAAACTTCAAGCTGGATTTCAATACTAAGGAAAAGGGTTTACTGGCTTGACTGGAAGGCAAAAACATTTTATAGTAAGAGTCTTCACATTAATTTAGCCAAAAACAATATTGTTTTATTTCAAAGCATGACAGTTGGCGGCTGTGATTGGCTAAAACTCCTCTTCTAACAATTTCAATAAGTGCTATCTAGCCTTGTGGAGAAAATTTTCCTCAGAATTTGACCCGTAGCTCAATTCTACTTGGCCTGTCAGAAGCAGTGGACCAGATCTGAACCAGAGTTGGGATTATCTGCAATCCAGTTGTCCTCGGAGGTCGGATTTTCCGAGTTCTGAACGCTCTCACTTCTCGGAAGTCTACCACTTAGAAACTCAAAACCTCGAGTTAGACAATCCAGCATGGCTGAAACCTTCGTTTGGATAAATTTTACATCCAACAGTTAAATTATTAATGGTTCTGGTGTTATTTTGTCTTTAGTTCTCTCCTGTCCACACGCTGTCTGTGAACACGCTGTGCTTCTGCAGTTATAAATACATCGTCATGCATGTTGCCAACGTCTACACGGAGCTATGACAACAAAAGCAGAAACTCACATTCAAATGTTGATTTATAACTTAAACATGTAACAACACTGTCTGGGTTCATAAATAAACTTAATTGAATCGATATTTTGGTTGATTTGAGCACCTTCTTGGGTTTTATTGTTTGATTTGAGTCGTTACAGCCCATACACTGTAATGTATTGCTCATAACCTTCTTCCGACTTGGCGCTAGAACACAGAAACTCGGAGAGAAAACGTCTCTCTAGTTTCGAGTTCCAACCTCCAAGGACAACTGCAACAAATGAATGAATGACATCAAGTTGCAATACTGGCCCCAACTGATGACTTCCTCATTTTTATTTTTAAATTGGCAAAAAACAACAAAACCAATGTGAAGTTAATGAGGATCAAAGTGATAACCATGGAAGTGATAACATGTTGTATTTAATTTGCTTGGCTTGCTCTCACAGTTTATAGTATGATGTTGGCATGACAACATGAGACGGGACGTGCTGGAGAACTGTCTTCCATAAATAGACTTGAATATGGGTTCCACGCTACAACGAGAGAGAGATTTTCTTTTTTTTTTTTTTGTGCGTGTGCCTGAAACTCAAGTGAAAAAAAATCTGAAACATGTTGTGATCCATCTCCATAACTCCCAAAGAGAACCTCTTTCAACTCCCATGTTTTGCTTGGAGCCACTGTCTGTAAACTGTCTGGCATGTCTTGAAAACTCAAAATCTTAAAACAAGGACTTGTTATGAAGTCTGTTGCGCCAAAGCAAGTGCATCAAAGGCCGGTCTAGATAATGCGTTTGTGTTGCAAATGCATGCCCCCTTGTTTATTCGCGATCAGAAGTCATTATGAGACATTAAAGCCATTCAATACACTAGCGTATTGATCCCGTCTCTCAAAGTTGCATTAAATATTCATGGCCTGCTATGCGCACTTCTTCCTCCCGTAACCGCACATACACATGGGCAGATATAAGCTTTAGCATAGTCTGTGTCATCTGGAAGAATATTCTCACTCACAACGCCATCCTTCACGGCATAAACATGCGTGGTAAATTAAATTACGTTCACAATTTCCTCTGCTTTGCGTTTTTTCAGTTCTCTCGTGGTAATGCAAAAAGACAGATATGAAACTGGTTTAAATAATCATCAAAAAAACAATGTTAGAGATGAAAAAATGGCAACCGCGAAAGAGATCGGGAAAGGGGGAAAACTAGAGGATGTTATCACCTGAATTATTAATCAAGATAATTCAACTCCCGGTGACAAAAATATCCAGCTCTGCACAGCATCCACGCATTTAGCCAAACCATAAATAAAGGCAGTGGCACACATTTAAATTCACATATGAACACGGCAGTTTATCTTGGCAACTCGACAGTTATCGGCTTAAAACGGGTCGAGACAAAATGAGAATGGAAGAAGTTGTCATTGCGTGAAAGAGATAGACAAGAGGAGAGGACAGATACACAGGGGAGAGAGCGGGAGGAGGGGGGAGATAAGTTGAGGAGGGCTGTTTGATAAGGAAAAAGTTCCCATTAGAACTCAACAAGGGCTGTGATGGAAGGTCACCTCAAGCTAATACTGTGAAGACGCACAATGTAATTCAAAGTGCCATCCGCTTAATCAGAAATTATATACAATGTCAAATTCCCCGGTGCTTTGTATATGGTGCTTTCCCTTAAAAATCTGCCATATTTTAATAACTTTACATAAACTAGTCCTCCAGAATGATTTGTCTGTCAAAGTTAGCATCAGATATGTGTGTAATTTCATTTGTTTGTGCAAGCATTTCAGCAAATTAAAGGAGACAGATTATGCCTTTTGTTAGGTGCTTATTGAACTATAACAAAAGTAGATCATCATTTTACATTTTGTTCATTGTAAATTGCAATAATGATGTAAATCTTAGCAATAAATACTGCAGAACTGATAAGCCCTGCCTCTTTATAGAGACATTTCAGTGTAACAAGCAGCAGATTGTCGTTTAGGTGTTTTTGTATTTGAAAAGTGGCTATAAAAGTGGCAATTTTAGAACGCTACATATGACTCGAAGTGTTAATTCTTCAAATAATCACAACTAAGTACAGGAACGTGGGCGGGGATAGAGGGTGGGTGAAAAAACAGACATTTTCTGAGCACTTGAGCCTCAGTTGCAGGACAATACAGGATTACTCAAACATGCACAAATCGCTCATAATACAGCTCTGAGTGAACTAAAAAAATAAACACATGGTTAAATTAAAGCTGCTTTTGTATAGTATATCCCCTTTACAGATACATTATGAACTTAACTTTATACATTATAAACTTTCCTTTATACAGTAAGAATGCATGTTTTTCCTAAGTATTTCTAGCATTATGTACCTTTAGCTTTACAGGGAAAGCCCTATAACTCACAAAATTTAAACAAAAATCAATATTTTAACAATATAATTTTAGCTGCACCCCCTTCTGAAGGGGCTGAAAGGGTTTCAGAAGACATAGGGAATGGAAGGAGAAAAAGAGGGTTTGTACTAGGGCTGCACAGTTAATCAAAATCTGCAAGTTGAATGGAAGCAATTAGCAAATCTCAAAGGCTGTAATTTTTTAAGTGCAATAATTTTCTCCAAACAACAAAATATCCTGTTTTATTCTGCATAAAAACTTCTAACCCTAGTTTAGATTTGTTAAACATGTTCTGAAACAAGTGACAAAAACGCAACTAAAAGAGGCAAACACAACTGAAAATGACAAAAAACTTGTCTAATAGCGACAACTTAAAGTGACAAAAACACAACTAAAAGTGACAAAAATGTGATTTAAAGAAACAAAAACATGACTGAAAGCGACGAAAACTTAACATGTTTTATTTTGTATAAAAAGTGCTAACCCTGTAGTTTAGATTTCTTAAAACATGCTCTTAAATAAGCGACAAAAACGTGACTAAAATTGACAAACACAACAACTGAAAATGACAAAAATACGACTGAAAGCAACAAAATGTATCTAAAAGCAACAAAATCGTGATTAATAGTGACAAACACATGACTAAATGTGACAAAAATGTGACTTAAAGAAACAAAAACACAACTGAAATTGACAAAAATTCAACGTATTTTAGTCTGTATAAAAACTGCTAATCCTGTAGTTTAGATTTGTTAAAACATGTTCTGAAATAAGTGAAAAAAATTTGACTAAAAGTGACAAACACAACTGACAAAAATGCATCTAAAAGCGACACAAACATATCTAAAAATGATAAAAACGTGGCTAAAAGCGACAAGCACAAGAATACAAGTGACAAAAACGTGATTAAAGGAACAAAAACATGATTTAAAGTCTCAAACCTACAACTGAAAGCTCCAAAAATGTGATTAAAAGTGACAAAAAGGTGACTAAAAGTGGCAAACACATGACTAAAATTGACAAAAACATGACTAAAAGCAAAAAAACGCAAATGAATGTGACAAAAACTCAACTGATAGCGACAAAAACGTGACAAAAAGCGACAAAAAAACGTTTGGAAACACAGTAGTCTGTCAGTTCATAAGTCTTTTTATCAATTCTCCTGATTGTGTTTAAAATGTGACCCTTGACCAGAATCCCTTTATTAAAAACATCCTCGCAAACCTAATCGCGATTGCAGAACTGGTAAAACAAAATCGCAATCATATATTCTTCCCAAATGGTGCAGCTCTAATTTATACAAAAACACTGAATCCAAATCAAACGCTTTAGCCATGATTTGTTTTTATATCATCACATTTCCTGCCCCTACTTCACATGATTTACAAGTCATTCCCCAGTTTCTTCATGATGAGAAACAACTTGTAATCAGAAGACACCAAATTGGCTCTACAGCGGAAGGAAACAGTGGATGTATGTTCTGTGTAGCTGACAATTAGGCCTGATATAGACAGATAATCTCATTTGCTGCTATGAGCCAGTCGAGCTAACCCACAAACATGAAATACCCCACGGCAACAGCAGTCATAGCACCGCATCTCTTTATACCAAACGCCTTGTCAGGGATTTTTATACTGCCACTGGCTTTGTGGTAATTACGTTTCTGTTTTTTCCTCTTTTTATTTTCTTCTTAGATCTAAATTGAATCACGTTGAGGGGGAAAAAACCATAACAATGCAAGCTGACAACCCATGACACTTTATCAAAACTTGGCTATTCTGAACTTTAAAGGCAAATGGCTTCGTTGTGTTATTTTCGAGAAAAATATTTAATCAAATTGTCAGGCTCTTGGCTTGTATTAAAGCAAGTTTGAGAAGGTCGTTAATAGGATTGAATAGTATCCACTTATTGCTTTGATAAATTGGTGCTTTTTTCTTCATATGCTTTTGAGACATCCTCTTTCCTGGTTGCAAAAAAGAATGCTCAAAATAAACTAAATCTTAGCAGAAATAGGAGCTCCCTTGGGTGCTATACGAGAAACGATTATATTGGATTTAGTCTGAACAACGGGCTTGTAATGGCTTTTTTAATTGTTGTTTGTTTCATTTCATCTTTATTACGGCAAGATCTTACAGGCAAACCTTTTTTTGGTTTGTCTTAGGGTCAGTTGGCTCTCTCGACATTCATGTGGAAACAACAAACTTGCTCCTAAAGATGTTTCATTATTTTATTTAATCTACTTCATCCATAGATTTCTGTGGGACTGTGTAAATTCAAAATGTTCTTAAAAAGCTTTTTTCTCCCACAGAGACATAAAGATCAGACCTTAACGTAGCTCTGACACACACCAAACTTTACAGTGTTGTATTTAACGAGATTATGACAAAATGTACTGATAGATTTGTTAATATCTACTTCTAATCCTGATTTTTAAAAGACACATTTTTTGTCAGATCTAGGTCACTCAAAAACTGAACATGATATACGAAATGTTCTGTCCATTTTTCTAATTTAAATGTCAAATACGGGCACTCTTTACACATAAAATGCTTTATTTGTATGTGAAAATATTACATGATTAAAAAACAAACAAAATAATTGTGAGGTTGTGACATGGTAAGCTAATTGTGACAGTTTAAGATAAGGTTTAAGAGATTAAAGGGGCTGCACCTGATTTTTTTACTGTATTGAAACGGGGAAAAACAGAAATAGTTTGTTTTAAATTCTTTAAATATTCACCGCAATAAGTTTACAAGCACTTTTCTCGAGCTCAGCGCAAATTTGCCATCACAGTAAAGCTAACAAAGATTAGCATACTAACAGCGCACTTCCTTCTTCTCGGAGACTAAAACGCTCAATAAACAGATGCAGAGACAGCGGTGTGGTCTCATTTTCACCCAAGTAGACACTTTACAATATAGTATCTGTACCAGGACAACACCGATTTTTACTTTTTTTTATTATATGCAAAAAAATTGGTCACATGAACTAGTTCTTTTTTCACCTTTCAAAACAGTAAAGGTGAGATACATCTCCTTTAATGTCTCTACAATGCGAGTGGGAAGAAAATGCCTTTTTCTGAAATGATTGAAATGTTCGTGGACACAAATCTACTGCTGGAATCACTGTTTTCATAATAGTTCCTGCGTGTGAATTCATCTGCCTCAAACGTGGCTTCTTTATTCTAATGCACACAACCGCCGCCTCGGAAACTAAATGGAATAATCATAAACCGACTTTTCTCCTGATGTGGTGTTGGTTGCCTCAGGTTACGACGCGGGTGTTAATAAAAACACACTGAACATATGTGATGTTCCTAAAGCATGATTAATGTGCTCTTCAGCCAACTTTGTCTGCTACATTTTCATTAGGCTCTTCCCTCTGGTGCCAATAAGAGCAAAAGCAATCAAGAAGCAGCGCGTCATGGCAGGACACTTACTGTAATTTGTCAGACGCCTCCTGTTGTTCACGTTATGACTTTTGCTACAACATCATTTAAAACGACATCCACAAGAAAGAAACGTTGCACACCGCTGACTGAGGTAGTTTAATTATATTGTTCAGAACATGAAAGTGTGACAGAGGGAAACAGAAGCAGATGTTTTTAGCTATAAATATTATGACTTTTTCATTTAGAATCACTCCAGTGCGTTTCCAAGTACACAGGCTTGAAATCTCTGAATGAAAATGTTAACTTTCTCTGCTCAGATGGTGGTGTTTACATAACATTGTGAATTGCCAAAAACTATGATCCTGTTGCGGATTGAACAGCTTTCTTCCCGCTCTGTAAAACAAGTTTTTCATTTGGATAGAGTCTTTTCCCATGTAATGAATGTGAATTTTCCATGGCAGGATGTTGATGTGTTTCTCGCAAGTGTAAATTTAATTTAAGTGGTCTGGTTCATCAACAGGAGTTCTAAATGCATCACTAAATTGGCATGATTACTTTTTTAAATGAGTCTTGAAGGTGTGTGGTGTGATTTTCTGATGGGGGGTCTGCATGGAGATTTTACTATGCTTCTTGTTGCTTAAAAATATGTGCGTTCTTAATGGAGCACATTTGCTAGTCCACAGATCAGGGTTTGATTTATAAAGCACGGACAAAAATGTTACTGTCACATTACGTTTGATTAAAATAACAACTTTACATAGAAATCAGAGCTTTGTGTATCAGGGTTTTCAGAGATGAGGAAGAAGCAAACTTTACTTTTTTCATTCTTACACTTATCTTAGCGTAGTCTATACTTTTTTACTATTATCATAAATTGTTGTGTTATTAAATGTTGCACCTTACCAGTAATGCTCAGAATACTTTCATACTTGGCAATGTGGGTGAAGTGTCTTGCCTAAGGACACAACAGCATTGCCTCCTCCACACGCTTCATTTTCCAGCGGTCTCCCATCCTAGTACTGACCAGGCCTCGTCCTGCTTAGCTTCCGCGATCTGACGGGATCTGCATTGACAAGCAGGCATGGTCTGTTTGGGAATGAGATTATAGACACTGTCAACCAACTGACTTTTTATTTTAGCTTTTAACAATGTTCAGACACACAATTTAAAAAATACACTCACTAGAGCAGTGTTTTTCAACCTTTTTTCAGTTGCGGCACGCTTTTTGGGTTGACATGACACCACGGCACACCAACTACAATTAAAACCATGTTAAAAAATGACCAAACCAGACCATTTAGTTTTAAATAAATATGGTAAATAATGTCTATGCCACTGTCTGGTTCTTTAAATTTGTCAATAGTGATGGTTTTGCGTTCGTTTTTGGATCAGCAGTTGCTCAGGACACTCCAAAAATGATTAATGAGTCAATTCCGTCCACAACTGTAATATCTAATATGTAAACTGGGCAAGGCACACCTGGCAAAACCTCAAGGCACACTAGTGTTCCCCAGCACACTGGTTGAAAATCAAGGCACTAGAGCAGTGTTTTTCAACCTTTTTTGAGTCACGGCACACTTATTTTGGTTGAAAAGATACCACGGCACACAACCTACTAAAACATTACTAAATCAGACTTTTTAGTTGAAAAAAAAAGTTACATAATGTGCCAAATAATGTCCGTGCCGCTGATGGTGATTGTTTTTGCCTTCTTTTTTGGTGCAGAAGTATGTTCAGGACAATAAAAAATGGTAACTTTTCCAATTCAATCCTTTTGTAACTCAAAATTGGACATTTTTCAAGGCACACCTGGCAACACCTGAAGGCGCACTAGTGTTCCCCGGCACACTGGTTGAAAATCAAGGCACTAGAGGATGTTATGAGGTGAAACGAGCCTTCACGAACTACTCCTATAAGTTTTAAAATGCACTTGTGGTGATTATGCTCTCAGGTTGGGTTCATGTGATGTAATAACATTCATAGATTGCACTCATTACAGTTTGCATCATGAAGTCAACCAATCACTGCCATGTGAGACCAAAACAACCCAAAACTAGTGAGCAGATGGTGTTGGCATTATGGCAGACACAGTGTTCTCAGCTTCTGCAATCTAAATCTCAAATTTGCAGATATAACGAGTTCATGGACAAAGAAAAGTGCCTTTCCACCTGCATGTGTTTCTTTTATTGCTTATGAGTATTCTTCATTTAATTCTACATCCGCACATTGCCTAATTCTGCATTCCTCTGCATTTGAAGTTTAAAACGTAAAGGAACATGTGGAAATGTTTATGAATTCAATGTTATACCCAGGCAATATGCAAATAAATGTAAATTGTCTGTTATTCGTCGGTGTGTGTTCTCAGAAGGTATTTCGTGTCATTATGCAGATATCATAAATAATATACATTAAAAGAGAGAGCGATACTACTGAGGGCTTCAAGTTTGTGCAAGCATTTTACTCTTTATACATAATTCATCTGGCAGAAAATGTGTGCTCAAAATATTAGCCTACTCTTTTTATTTGCCCCACAAAGCAATAAAATGTATTCTGCATTAGTCAGTTCTTGTTTGTGTGAAGGCCACATTTGTAATATAAAGTATGACTATAAAATGGCCATATAAAAACGAACAAGACAGCATTGAGCGCTTTCAGCAGTTCGTTTATCTAATAACCTCAAGCAGGGACTCCCCCTCCAAACGCAGAACATTTGAACAGCTTGGAGTTCTTTATGAAAATTGGAATGAGATGTATAATGGGACTGCTGACTTTAATGGCACTGTGTTGGGAAAGTGGAGTTATTCCGATTCACAGAAAACCATTAGGAATCAACCACATTATAAATCCAAATTGAGACAGAAAAAATAGAGATACAGTATATTCAAAACTAGAATAATGAGCAACATGGAAATAAAATTAACTACAAATTTCAATGTAATCTTCCCAAATGTTATGAAGTAACATTTCTGCACTTTTGTGATACATTTTACCCTGCATTCACTCTTTACAGATATATGTTTGCATTCCTTTCTGATGGATTTCAATATCAATATCATCATCAGAATAATCTAAAAAATATATTGAGATATTTGCCCCCTAACCCAAAGATTAGCAGTTTGATCCGTGCTTCCACCAGTACACACTATAGACTGACAGAGAAGTTGTGAGTCACTGCGTCTGAAACTAACACAAACATGTTTTTCACAGCCAGCAGTGTTAAGGCTATTAATCTATTCTTCGTTGTCACCTGATCCATATTTAGCATATTTTTTCATCTTTTGTTTCGGTTTTGGCCTAAGAATAGAGGTATAAATGGGTGACAAGTTGTACCTAGACCACCATTTCTGTTCATAGATGGATTGCCTCTTCTGACATATGACAGCTCTTTCAAACCATCTCTTCTCCTTTATCAGAATCTGAACTTCACTGTCCTCAAAGGTGTGGTTTGTAGCCTTGAGATGGACATGCATGGCAGACTGAGATCATGAGCAGCTCTCGCAACTAAGCAGCTACTGGACTGAGTGGCGAAACGTCTTCACTCTTAAAACGTTTGTCCATTTGATCGGATTCAACCTCGGTTTATTTTGAGCAAGACATTTCATCCAGCTGTATGGGCGAGGTACTAGAAACAAAGAGATTGAGGGATTGGCAGTGGTTTGAGTGGCTTTTCTCAGTCTACCCCATGGCAGCTGTGGCTATAGGTTGCAGTGACTGAAAGAAAATGAGATGAAATGGATTAAATTTGTGTGCATGCACTGAAATGTGCACTTTGCTGTTGACCACTTTGTGATCCAGAAATACATATACGTACGTATATAAATAATCACCTCTTACAGCACTTTTAAGTATTTTGAATCTGAAATCGGAATATATCTAAATTTAGATACTCTAATATCATGAATATGCATCATTTGAATAGCAAGTATATTGTTTATAGTGAAAATGCTACAAAAAGGGCTGATTACATAGAAATACAAATTGAAAAAGTGATGCTGTAAACTTTCAAATAAGACCATATGATCACATTTCTGCAGTTTTGTGATTCATTTTACAGACATTTCATATTTGGCTGATAATTCAACCTCAACTAATGCGATGAAAGACATGTTTAAGCACATTTCTGACCAATTAGCATAATATCATCTGACTTTGGTTATCAGTATACTCATTTTTGTCAATATCGCCCATTCTTAAGATATCACAACATTTCAGAATAGTTTAAAATGAGCTGCAGTTGAGAATTATTTGGAAAACAAAAACTGGAACACAGTTTAATGTATTCATTGTCAAAGATGTTTAAGTTTAAGCTATAAGATATTAATGACGCATTTGTGGATCAAATGTTAAGGCAAGTTTTCTGTTTAGACATGTCTTTCTGAAACAGTAAATCTCCCATAGAGTTATACAGGCTTCCATGCATTTACCCACATGCAGACTCGGTTATAGGGCTGCGCTGCTTCATGCAAACTCAACACCAGTCTTCATTCCTGGTGACACTCTCATACTCTCACACTTGACAGGTGTTGAATCCTCTATTCTGCATGTTTGTCAGATAGGTGTGACAATGAGAATGTGATTAACAGCCAAGCTTAACTTACAATCAGAACATTTCTGTATATTGTAGGATTGAGATTGGTGGCTGACTGCTTGCAGCGCACTGAAAGATAGATCGAATGAGGAGGAAAAATGTTCCTATACGGTTGATTAAATGTACCTTAACCTTAACCCAAACCTTGACTTAGAATCCTATCGTATAATCTGTGGTAGAAGAGTTTTCCTGGAGCCTGATTTTTGAACTCCACTAGCAAATGGTCTGCTTGAAGTCGGCAATTTTAGTCCCGACAATGTGAAAAATGCCTGCAATTTCCTACATTGCAGGATTTCCATGCTTTTTTATGCCCTGATTAGACTGCACATTTCACTAAGACATCGTGAACATGATTATATTGTAGATTTCACCAATAATTAGCCTGTTTTTCACGTTTGACAATTCTGATGAAGTTTACAATTGTATTTCCTGGTTGGCCACGGCAGTAATTGCGACATAGATACCCCACTGTTAAACTACTACAAGAGCAAACGCCAAGTTTAGGTAAATTGTGTGAGGATTTAGATTTGGAAAAGAATAGTGGTCCAAAAGCTCCCAAAGTTGTTTAGTTATCCAAGAATATTTAACTGCAGCTATGGGCTGTATTTTAACATCTACAGAACAATCCGTTTACTTTTCTGAGGTAACGCCAGATCATTTATGACTCATCTTGATTTAGTTGAGCTCATAGAACTATAATTAAAACTGGAAGATGAACCCACGTTACTTCCTGATATGGAGCCTGCCATCTTTGCTTAATGGAGGCTGCCATCTTTGCTTTAGGGGCACCACGTGACGACAGTCCCCCATGATGCTTTGAGCAACAGGAGCGATCACACAGCTTGCAAGTTTTTGTGTTAACGTTAGCTTGTGTAATTGTAATTGTATTCTTCATTCATTCATTCATTTTCTACCGCTTATTCCCTTAGATCAAATGTGAAAGCGTCTGAAATGAAATAAAATACATCTTACAGGTATCGCTAGTCTGGCCATGTCCACATGCTTCTGTTTGTATTGTCCGACATGCTCGTTCACGTGGCTCGTACATGTTTACCGGGACGTCACTTAATATAAAAACGGTAATTTCGGTGATTTTTGAAACTGTAGAAAAGAACATGTACTTCTATTTTATTTAAATACCAATAATAATTAATAATTAAGTACTGTCTGCAATTATAATGTGCAATTATAGAAAAGGCTGCAGTACCTCACGGCCTCTAATCAATCTGGGACACGGACAGAGCCTTATCCAGTTCATTTAATATATCCATGGTTGAGCCAGACAACATGGGTTCTGTTGGGAGTTGCGGCGGCCATCTTGCGAGTGCAGAAAGCACAACATTCTAATAGAAAATAATATTAGAAACAGGGTGATACAAATCATAGATTAAAATGTTTAAATTCACATATAATTATATATTTATGGTTCTATACTTTTTCCTGACAAACTGCCACTGATATAAAACTATATTATAAATATTTACCATCCACTAAAATTACAAAGATATGAGAATGAGAACCTATATTCAGTCATATTCACAGTAGTTACCAGGTAGTGGACCTGTTTGGACCCATATCTGGACTTTAAATCATGATGATTTTTGTCCCCATAAGGTAGGCAGATCACCCTGAATTGAATGTGTATACAGATTTTAGTCCGCAAAATGTGATAAATAAACACCCATACTTGGCTGCTCGTGCACATCAGCTCTCACACACTGCCGCTCCTTTAACACACACTTCATTTGCGCTTTGACAGCTCAGTACACGCAGCACAAGAAAGAATTGACAGTTCAAGGTGACGGCTGTCTCCAGTCAATCCAGTGTTTTACAGTGGGATGTGAGCTCTGTGTACCCAATTTATCTGAGGGCTGGGGCGCAGGGCCGGACCGATTGAGGCTGCCTCTGTGTTTATTACTCCGCAGAGGTATGTCAAAAGACTGGATAGCTCTCAAATATAAATCTTTACAGGTGTGGTTATGTTAGGCTATTTTCTACATTCAGACAGTAAATGCTTTTCACTTGCTCACAAATGTAAGTCAGGCTAGTTTAGAATCATCTTGTGAAGACTGTGGCTTTTGGTTTTGGATATATTTTTATTTTATCTGAATTTATTTGTATTAACCTTATTATAGAAGTTGCCTTGGGCACCGATATGAATTGTGTCCCTCCATCCACTTGTATTATTGTATATAGAGCCACCGATCTTGACAGAAAATAAGTTCTACTCAGACTAATAAGCCGTACAAAAAAATGGTGCAGTGTTGACTTGTTGGTGCACATGAACATTGAACATTTTACCCAAATCAGTCTACTCTATATCATGTATATTTCAGTGACGAGACTTTTCCCTCGTTCTCCACTTAAATGAACGGAATTCCCGCTCTACCAGTAATGCCAAAACAATGGAAATGTCAATTTGTAGCAAAAAAGACTGGACGGAATCAGGTGAATATATCTCATTTTATTAAAAAATTGATTTATTACTGTTATATAAGACGCTGTTTTTGATTTCAAAAACAGTGTCCGGATGACTATCTTTGAAACCCTTTCTGCATGGATCATTCCTAGACAAATGAGAGATTACACCATTTTAATAAACAAGTTAGATTTCTTTATTGTAAGCGATTCTTTATTTTATTCCCGACCATGTTCTTGAACTTGTTTGTTACAACAATTCAATGTGAGACGAGGGATCAACATGATGGTTAATTGATAATTGTGACTGTTCAGGCGGCAATATAAGGATAAGAGTAAGAACAAAAAATAATAATAATTGTGAGAATCGTATCAACAATGAGTAATTCCTGCTCAGTCTGTCTGTAAAGTACTTTTTTTATCTGACTGTTTATGTGACAATATCATTACCTTTTTCATTCATACAGTTTGATTTCATAAAGAGACTTTTGAAAGAAAGCGAGCTAAACAAATCTATTTATTACTGTTATATACAGTATATAACAGTAATAATATATATCATATACTGTACACTGTTGTTTGATTAATGTGCCAGCGATTGTGAATAATGGTAAAATGCTTCTTCTCACAATAATTGTAACACTAAAATTTCATATCTTGACATCCATATGTGGGACAAATTAAGGTTTTCTTATCTCCTTGTATTTGTTCATTAATCACTTCCATTTCCAATTAGTGGAGTTACTTTTTGGGTCATTGGGTCACTAGTATTGTCATGATTCAAAAATTTTAAACTCAATTTGATACTAAGTAATGTTCTTGATTCTCGATACTGATTTCGATACCACATTGATTTTTAGGTCAAGGTTTTAGACACAGACTGACATTTTCCTCACTAAATAATAGTACTTTCTTTATTAAACATTGTGGTCTTACAAAAGTTCTGATAAAGCTCAAGATAATCTAAAACTATTCATTAAAAGGTCAAATTTTGTCCTATAAAAAGGATTTTTAAAAAAAAAATCATCATTACTTGCTTAAATGAGTATTCACAAGTTTTAGTATCGATTAGTATCTGGTTTTCAACGCTTTTGAACCCAACCCAGTTAGAACATTCATTCATTCATTCATTGACACGTACCTGTGCACCTATGTGGGTTTTTTTAAAGGTATGAACGTCCCCATGCAATAAAATGCTTCTAGTTTTCCCTCAATAGTGAATAGTATTCTTGCAATGTCTAAACTAAATTCAATAGAAATACCATAACATAACTTCACCATTCTCTCCATCTCTGTCACCCTTTGCACTCTAACAACATCACACAATGTTATATATATTCTTAATCCGTGAGGCAGTCAAGGCTTGCTGAACAGCCATAGAGATTTTTAAAGCTTTTGTTCTTTCTGGCTCAATCATAAAAAGTGTTTCGAGGCGCGGCAGGAGCGAGCTGTCAGAAATAAACCACGGCTATCAATATCCCTCCGCAGATATCATTATTTTAGTTCTTTTCAATTAATTATGGGAGCGTGGTGAGACGGTACTTTAGATCTCATTTCAGGGGGCGTAAATTGGTTTGCGGGCATAAAAACCTTTATTGAGGCGCACACGCATAGACACGAATGCCGGTTGTGAACGGTGTGAAGAGTAAGTTTTGCCATGGAAGTTAAATGTGTAATTTTGTGCTTGGAAATCGGATCGTTTTGCCGCGCATCGACCGGCTTATCATCAGGCTTTTATTGGAGCTAAAATTCTCTCCCCTCTTGATGCTTTGTTCTGCTTGATGATTTTTTTTCTATTGAATCCCACATTCCTTTACTCTCTCCTTGGTAACAGTAGCTTTCTCTGCAGGGTGTCTTTCATGGTTGCTCCACCCACGCCACCCCCCCACCACCACCTCCATTCATCCTCTGCTGTACCCAATCAGCTGGGGCGAGGGCTTTAGGCGGACTGACGGCTCAGGCTGGATGCGTATAAACCGCGCGTAAACCATGGAGAAGCAAGTGGAAAGAGAATTTAAAAGGAGTTATGCAAGGTACTGGCATTCAAGAAATCAACTTTGAAAGTGCATTTAGAAACCCAAAGGCATGTGTTTTTGAGTAAATGTACAGAACTGAATAATCCACAGAAGAAATGATGATATAGCCTCAATAATACACAGTAGAAGACATATGTGTCCTTCTACTTTAACAGGAGTGTGTGCAAAGAGGTAGGATTTCACAGAAAAACAAATACATTCTTTGCCTCAATGCAAGTTTTTAAGACAGCAGTTCCGAAAGAGATGTCCAGACTTTCCTCTAAGCAGACATTTATTCTTTTTCTGAGAAAATACGGATGCATCCACAGGCCCGCGGAGAGAAGCAGTTTCTCCACCGTGGCCTAAGTTTGCCCCTTGGCGTCCTCCTGATAACATTTCTCAGTCTGTGTGTGTTGGAATTAAGAAGTACAGCATGTTTCATTGTTGAGCCACAAAAATTCAAACTGCTCTTGTTTTTTTTTGTTTTTTTTTTACCTGTTTTTTCTGGCTCAAAGGTTTTATTTGACATACTTCAATGGGGAAAAAGAGGATAGGGACATCCGATGAACAGGAAGCAAACTCACCTGTGGCAAGCACCTTTGGCTTGTTTTTAAATCATGCATTAATATGAGAAGCCAGAGCTCTGATCATTTAAACAGTGGTAGCATGTCAAAAATATCAATATAATATTTAAAACCAAAGTAACTCGCTATAAACACTCAAGTTATTGTAAATGAGAAGATGTTTTGGGTAAATTGTACTTTTTTGAGTAGAGTTTTATACTTTAATTGTAACAAACCTTCAGTATAATTCAAGTGTAATTGGCTACGTTTGAAAATATAGTTACTGAGCACAGCACAAGCCCTAATCATTGCAAACTCACATCTCCGATTGGCCAGAACTGAGAGCAACTTAATACATCTTAAAATGGTTTAATTAATCAAGTTAAGCAAAAAACTGATCAAAAACATTATATAAAGGGAACTTATTCTGTTACAGTGACTTTTTTGAGCCTTTAATCCTATTTTAACAATGCTCTGCCATCAAAAACATACCTGTATTTAGCTTTATTCACACTATTTTTGAGGAATGCTGCTCTCCTCTCTGACCGTCAAAAGCACTTCCTGCTGAACTCCCTCGATCAATGAAGTTTTTTATGATTATATAAGTCACTTATTTGAGAATCTTCTGCTGTTTTAAGTCCTTAAATCATCGCCAGACTCGCTCTGAGCATTTCTGCCGTCAAAACACGATAACTGCTACTACTCAGTTCATTAATCGTTAACGCATGTTTATGCTTGTGTAAGCGCTGTGCCGCCAGTAGATGTGCCTAAACTCAGTAAGTGTCAGTGAAACTGAACCAGATACAGATGTTCATTTTATTTTTTACAAAAAAGTTTTTTATTTTTTGTTCTAAAACACGAGATGCCAATACGGTACGCATGTTGCCTTTAACATTTTTAAAGGCTAATACAAGGGCCATATAAATTACATAATTACATAATTTGATACATAATAACACCTTTTTTTTGTTAAATGATTGTTTAACTGTCAAAATATTGAGTCAGTTGTGCCTAAATTGTCCCTGCATTGTTGATGGATTGTCTCTTATTGATGATATAGACAGAGGGATCCACCACTGTTTAGACACAAATTACACACAAAAAAATGTAAAGCAGATCTTTGTTTTCCAGCCTCATCCTTGTCCCTATCTCTTTAGCCCTACCGTCTTCATCCGCCCTCTCCCGCTCTCTCTCCGCTCTCCTTGGCAGTGGACGGAAGGAGTCAGCGTGATAAATAGGTGGTGTCCGATGTGCTTCTCCTCTCCGGTCGCGGCTCGGTGCACTTCTAGCCCAGCAGCGTGCTCCATCCTGTCAGCAAAAAGAGAATCACTGAAATGGCCCGAGCCTACGTAACGGTACCCACACATAGACACTTCAATAGATACAACATAATAGGCTAGACAAAATAGGATAGAGCTATTGAGGTAAATGTACGTATACAATGCGCCATGGTTTTCACAGAGCGGCGGGTTTTCTGCCCAGCCAGAGTCTATTAGTGTTCACAATGCATGCAGTCCGGGTGAATTAACTTCAGCGGTCAGCACCATCGACACTCCGCTAGCACTTATTTATCCTACCCACTTTTCCCATTATTGTATGTCTGCTTTATTTGGTTAACTATTGCGCAAAAAAAATCAGACTAAAGGGCCTCCAGCCTCAGCAGGCAGAGAGGGGTCAATACCTACCTCACTGGTGATGGATAGCAACCCTGAAGTGAAAGCTTGAATGTAGTTTTCTTTCTTTCCTATACCCTCTAGTGACATCTGTCCTCCGCCCAAAAAAAAGCCATTATCAAAGTAAACATCCGTGTCTCGTGGTGCGCAGTATACTCAAACCTTTAATATCTTTTAATAGCGCTGGAGCAAAGTCATCCCTCACCACAATCTCCCAGACTTCCACCTGTCCAGATCAAATCAACATGCTTTCTAACGCACACTGCTCTGGGACTATAGAGCCAGCACAATTGGTAAGCATGACGCAGTTTATGTTATTGCCCATGAAAAAAAAAAAAACTTTAAGTGTTGTGTTTATCATCTTAGAATCTCCTGAACTGAAAACTCTATGAGGTAGTGATGGGCCATTTTTGGTATCAGTATGATTTCAAAGGGGTGATTTTTTTCTTTTTTCCTGATACCGATACTTTATATTTATATATATATATATATATATATATATATATATATATATATATATATATATATATATATATATATATATATATATATATATATGGCTCTAAAGGGCAGAACACCTGACATTTATCTGTTCAGTTTGCTGCTGCTGAGTGTGTTTGACACAAAACTATGAAGAAATGGACCTCACATGTTTAAAATGAATGCCTAAAATGAATGAATGTCTATAATTTGCATATGCTAATTAAAATGTTAGTATGCTGTTCATGTAGGGATAACAGTTTATAATAACTACACCCTAATTAGCCTTAATAAAGCACAAACAAAGACCTATGAGCAGTTATTTTATTCAGAATAATTCAAGGTTAGTAATAAATTATTCAGGCTGATTGTCCCTAAAAATGACCAACAATTCAAACTGAAGCTTTTTCTAAAACTAAATGACTGGGCTCATTGTGAAGCTGCTCTCTGCAGTTTTGGCCTCTGCGTCTGATTCTTCTGATTCATACTCTAATTAGAAGTGGTAACAAGTTCAGAGTAAGTTCAGAGTACAGAGGAATGTCAAATCAAATTAGTTTGTAGTGCCCAAAGTTGCAACAGCAGTTGTTGCGGACTTGAAAAAAAAAATCTTGATTTGACCCACAAAAGGTTCGAAAATCAACAATGTACAGTGGGAGAGGGGGTAGGGGTTGTGGCATCTGAGGTTGAGTCATGTGAAACGGTGATGAACAGACAACAGGTAACTTAATATTGAATATTGTTGAACCAGAGGATAGGGCTCAAGCTCCTATTTCAAAAAGGAATGTTTCAAGCCTGTTCTTAAACGTTGAGACTGTGTCGGCCTCTTTAACATGAACAGGAGCTGGTTCCATAACACAGGAGCTTGGTATCTTAACGCTCTGTCTCCTACTGCGCTTTTAGAGACTCTAGAGACCAACAATAGTCCAGCATTTTCAAAGGGAAGTGCTCAGTTTGTACGGTATGGCACTGTAGCATGTTTGAGGTAGGATGGGTTTATAAAAAAAATTCAAATCAGATTTCAAATCCTGTCTAGATTTTTTGGAGTGAATATAAGGAGCGAAGCTGCTGTTGGAGGCATGGACTGACAGTAGACAGTAGATTTTTTGGTCTTTGTTTTGACAATTCCTTTTTCCAGCCAATGTCACTAAAAATGAGATTTAGAGAGTCTTCATGGAATGCCCATATAAGGCCGATTATTTATTTTTGTTTTAGGCTTTTTGTGTGTGTGTGCGTGGGTTTGGAGTAAAAACTGATTCATCTCAAAAAAATTGATTTGACTAAAAAAGGTTGGTCATGTTTTCTTTTTATGTTTCACCTGCCCAGGAGCTTGATAGTTCTCTTTTATCAGATGATGGACAACAGGAAATAAATGAAGAAATTCTAATGAGACACTGGAATTATAAAAGGTTTTTAATTAAAAGGGGTTAGGGTTATGAGTTAAGATTTTTATTATAGTTAGTAAGACAGAATCATTCTTAAGAAACACATTGTGTCTAGGACTACACAATTAATTGAAATCAAAATCGCTATTTTAATGGACACAATGAGCATTTCTTTTAAGTGACATAATTTCCTCCACCAACAACAAAATATTGTGTGTCATTCTGCTTTAAAACTGCCAACTCTTTCATCAAGATTTGTACAGGCATGTTCTTAAATACATGTGATTATTTTATTGTTGTCACTTCTCCTGGTTGTGTTTGAAATGTGAACAGAATCCTATTATTAAAAACTGAAAAGCAAATCTAATCGCTGAAAAATCACAATTAGATATTTTTAACCCAAATTCTGCAGCCTTTATTTGTTCATTATGAATTAAGTTTGCGTTCATGCTATATTAAAGCAATCAAAAGTGTAACCCATGTTGGTACTACCAACTTAATGTCAGCTTTGTGTTCATCCAACAACTATCAAAGTTAAGTTTGTACGCTATAGGAGTAACACAGTTCATTTGTCCAAAGCCAACGTCCCCCGTGTAATTAACCTGCCGTTTTTTCAGTTTAGGAGCTTTATAACAGAACATTTGACAATTGACATTTGTCCCCTCGATGCGGCTGCCATACATCACCTGTTGCATAATTGAAGAGGTGATCCCATGCTTAACCCTGGGCCCCCATTTGCATTGTTTTCAACTTAGCACGTGGCTAATAGCTAGCCTAAAGGCAAGCCGGCTACTCAGGATCGAACACCAATTTCCCGTAGTGCCAAGGGCTTACTCACAGCATCATTTGAAATAGAGGAGAAAAGGTACATGCCACCGCACTGTTCACTTCCTCATGCTACACAAACATGGCGAGCAGGAGAGAGGCCAGAGGCTGTGTGGAATAGGAGCAGTGAAGGTGCTATTTATTTAGGTGATGAACCAGTTAGAAAAGGCCCTATAACTCCACCTCTTTTTAGCCTTTATTCTAAAGAACTGCATACCCTTTGAGATCATGAGGAAGCGCTGCACAAAAGGAAATTGAGTCCAAATGGAATAGAGCGCGCACACTGTCCAGGTCTGGCCTCCAGGCACTTTTCTGAACACGTCTTTAAATTGGGTTGTAAAAGTGTGTATCTGCTGGATTTATACAAGACAGCGACAGACTGAGAGCTGTGGCTGTGAGGACAACACACTAATAAAAACAAATAAATCTATTTAGTGTTTTGGATTTATTTTCCGTTCGCAAACTGCACTGGTGATAAAATCTCTATTGCACTGACTGATACTAACCCTTTGCTTGCAGTTCTCATTTACAGTGTGCGCATATAGGGTCTGCTTGTGTGTGTTAGTGCATCACGACACTTGGCTTCGTCAGCATCATCTTTGCCGGGGAGTGTGCGCTCATAGTTCAGCCGCAGATGCACCGTGTCATAACCAATACACAGAAAAGGCCCACAGGGTTCTCTTTAACAACAGATATCTAACCACACTCGTACTATTGTCTTTCTTACTGCTTCTCTGCCACACATTTCTATTGCTCTCTATTATTACGAGCAAGTCAACACAAATAAAAGCATCGGTATTGGTAGACAGCGCGGCCAGTGTTGTCGAGTGTCATTTGGCAGGTTAGAGTCAGAGGAGGATATTGGAAGAGGGGCCTCAAATCGAAGAACTATACAGGAAATAATTTAGCTGGACTGTTTTGTCTGGTGCGCACGAGATTTCCAATGCGGCTTTAATTGAAAGGGAAAAAGAGACAGGCAAAGAGAGAGGAAAGCTGTTACAAACAAGAGCATGATTTATGAAATCTATGGGTGCGTTCGTCAGCGCCAGCTCATTATGTATGCGAGAGAATGCGAGTGCGGGAAGACGGATGAGTCGTCCTGGTGGCAGAGGAAGAGGAATGGCGGCGCTAAACTCTGCTGGTAATCAACTGGTGAAATTAAACATCAAAAAACAGGAATGATTGTGTGCGGCAAAGTCATTTGTCTGCAATTAGCGACCGGGCGCATAACTCACACAGTCAACGCACACAAGTTTAATGGAACAGGATGTGTCACTGTGTATGTATCTATGTGCATGTGCGGGCGACATAAAACACAAAGTTAATAAAGTCGGTAGACATTAACAAGAGCAGGGGCCAGCGGTGACACAGCCCTTATTGAGTGCTTCCCAAGACCTATTACTTCAATTTATGGCCTTTTCGACGGCATTTGTTTATGCTAGTTTAGTTAAAGTGTGAAAGTAGTCGAGTAAAAATGTCCAATTGAAACAAATGAATGGGACGTCTTTGTTAGAGAGTAGTTATTGTTTATTGCTTTTGAACAGCCAACAAATCTCTTAAGATCTAAAATCTATTAAGAATGCTTTTGCTGGAGTCTTTTATTGATAACGGTTATGACTTGTATTTAGACGTATCATATTTTAAAGCTGTTAATCCTATAGTCGTTTAGTCGATTAATCGGTCGATGGTGCGTAAAAATACGTTTTTATTAGTTGATAAGTTTATAAGCGATAATAAGTGAATAAGAGCTTGAATTAAGTAGTGTTTAGCTTGATTTGAGGATATTCATTCATTCATTTTCTACCACTTATTCCCGTTAGGGGTCACGGGTGACTGGAGCCTATCCCAGCGACTTTGGGCCTTAGGCGGGGTACACCCTGGACAGTGGCCAACTCATCGCAGGGCTAACACAGAGAGACAGACAACCATTCACTCTCACATTCATTCACTACGGGCAATTTAGAGTTCTCAATTAACCTACACAGTCATGTCTTTGGACAGTGGGAAGAAGCCGGAGAACCCGGAGAGAACCCACGGTAACACGGGGAGGACATGCAGACTCCACCCAGAGAGATCGTGTGATGTTGGTCTGGTCTGGGATTCGAACCCACGATCTCCTTATTGGGAGGCAGAAGCTCTAGCCGCTCTGCCACCGTGCACCTGATTTGAGGATATTCCATCTTAAAATAAGATTTGCCAATGAAAGCAGAATAAAATGTGTACTTAAATTAGAAAAACATATGCATTTTCTCCCTGACAGGTTGGACTATTATTTTACGAAAAATATATATTTCAAATTCCGCTAAAATCTTTACAAATTTTATCCCAGTTCAGCTTTTTTTTACTTCCTGTTTGTAATTGTAAATTATGACATCACAATAGGAAATTATGAAGAAACCATCCCCAAACTTCACTAATATAACTCTAATGTGAACACCTTTATTTTGTTATATCAATGTTTAAAAAAAAAAAAAAAAGTAGTTTCTTTGGTGTTAATTATCCCAGTTCAGCTTTTTTTTACTTCCTGTTTGTAATTGTAAATTATGACATCACAATAGGAAATTATGAAGAAACCATCCCCAAACTCCTCTAATATAACTCTAATGTGAACACCTTTATTTTGTTATATCAATGTTTTTAAAAAAACAAAAAGTAGTTTCTTTGGTGTTAATTATGCATAACCTTTGCCTCCCAAGTGTGATGTCATCAATTTGTTCACTTCCTCTAATTTTTCAACTTTTCTCTACAAACAGCTCCCTGATTGGTAGAGGTATTCATACACTGAATAATGTCAAAATTTGAAAATCATAAAAACCTGTCATACGCACTTTAAAATGAGTTTAAACTTGCTTGAAATCAGAAAGAAAAAACTGCATATTCCATTGGCAAGTCATATTTAAAGACAGTAAAAATATACTGAAATTAAGTTTAATTTAACTCAGGCACTTGTTTTCTTATTTAAGATGATTAAATGGCAAAAACAAAAAGACGAAGCTGAAGATTTTTGATTGAATCATGAGCTTAATGTAACTTTATATACATGTAACATATAAATACACTGTTTCCTTGTACTTTACTGTATAAATAGTTGTTGCTGTGCAGTTGTGCTCTTTTGAGTGCAGTTTGGATCAGATACATGGAGATACATAGTTTTGCTGTGTTTCCAAACCCTTTTTTTTAGGACTGGCCTTTTGTCGACCAAGAATGTCTTTAGTTGACTACAGCCCTATTATATTTAGTAGTTATATCGAAGTATAAATCAGATATAGTAATTGTATCAGCAGCTTTAGCGTTGATTTCAATTATTATACTGTTTAAATAGATCCATGTCAGCACACTCATTGCCGCCTGACAGAATGTGGCCACATTAAACCGGACAGGTGCAGACTGAGTCACCATCTCAACAAGTCCCACTGTGCTGTTACATGTGCATGTATTTTGTGCAGCATTAATGTTGTCCCTGCACATATTGACCACACGGCAAATTCTGGAATATTCAAAAAGATACAGAATGTTTTCTTTAAGGATCTGTACACAATTCTGAGCCATGAGTGAAGAGCATGTTTCAGAGTTAGTCCCTTGTCTCACTCTGACGTTGAACTATGACAAAGAAAGTTTCCTCATGATCATTTATCAACATCATATAGACTCTTTTATTTCATAAATAGCTGCTTTTACCAAACGCCTGCATGCTCTGGCCTTGAACCACACAAAGATAAACATTTGGACAATATGATAGCTGAAATGTTCACTATTTTTTTATTTATTTATTTATTTGATAGGGACAATGCACATTAATGAACATCAGTATAAAACAGATGTAAATATGCCGGATTATAGCTACAAAGCTAATTTTCATCCGTAGTCCCTAGGCAGGCAAATACATAAAAAATTACAACATGCAACACAAATACAAGGAAAAGTTAAGAGTCTAATGGGTCTAATGAGTCTAATGGTCACATGACTGGTTTGTTTTCAACCATCGTTTTTGTTGAGTTTTAAAGCTGTTCAGTGTAGGACTCTCCCGTGTTTGCAGAGGAAGACTGTTCCAGAGGTTAGTGGCCCTCACTGAGAGAGTGTTCTGTCCGAAGGTTGTTCTTCTGTAGGGGACTTCACAGTCTCCTCTGGAGGAGGCTCTGGTTCTCAGACCTCCTGAAGTCTTAGGTTTGAAAAAGACAGACAAGGGAGGTGGGGCTAGTCCATGTAGCACTTTGTAGATTAAACATACATACTTAAAATTTATAAAATTTTCAAAATTTAAAAGATTATACTTGTTTAAAATATTACATACATGAAATGAATTAGGTTTTTGGTCAAAAATTTTAAGAGATTTTTTATACAATGATTCAATTATTTTCAAATTGGTGACAGTGGTTAGAGACCAACTTGTTATGCAATATTCGATATGGGATAAAATCAGTGAATGGAGAAACATTCTAGCAGCACCTAGTGTTAAAAAAGGCCGTATTTGTTTAAAATTTTTTAGGTTAAATTTGACAGTATTGGCAAGTTTTTTAATATGATTTTTGAAAGACAAAGTGGAATCAAGTGTCACACCAAGATACTTGAATTCTGTGACAAGTTGTAATTCTTCTCCTCTCAAGTATACTCTGGAACTTTTAATCTCTTTTGATTGTTTTGAGAACATCATACAGACCGTTTTTTTGGAATTTAGAAGCAAACACGATTTAAAAAGCCAGTCATTTACTTGCTCCATGGCTGAGGTCAGAATGGAAGCTGCCTCTTTAACACACCTTGCATGTGTATAAATTACAGCTACTATCTGCATACATTTGAAAATTAACATTATTACATGTTTTGGGAAGATCATTTATGTACAGTGAAAATAACAGAGGACCAAGTATTGATCCTTATGAACACCGACAGAAACATCCAAAAACCGATGATTTTACACTGTCAATTTGTACACATTGTTTTCTTGAAGTTAAATATGATTTAATCCACTGAATTGCCTCTGGCGAGAAGTTGAAGTTTATTAATTTTGTTAGAAGAATTTCATGGTTGACAGTGTCGAAAGCCTTTTTAAGATCGAGAAACACTGCACCAACACAGGGATATATATCCAATTTACTCTTGACCATTTCTATAAAGAAGCTGTTTATGATTCAGTGGAATGGTTTGCTCTAAAACCAAACTGCATGGCATTTAAGTTAAAGGGACTTTTATTTAAATGATCATTTATAATATTTGCTACCCATCTCTCAACAACCTTGGAAACAACTGGAAGTATACAGATTGGTCGATAATTCGATATATTTGATCTGTCACCAGATTTAAAAATTGGGGTGACTATGGCCAGTTTCCAGGATGATGGGACAACCCTCTGTTTAAGTGATAAATTAACCATGTGTGTTATTGGTGCAATAAGAGACTCTTTGCATAATTTTAGGAGATGAGTATCCAGTCCATGAATGTCTTTGGCTTTTTGAATTTTTAATGAACCAATAATTTGGACACTTCCAGCCCTGTTATTTCAATGTGAAATTAAAAACAGGTTGTGTGAGATCAATGGATCTTGTTTTGAGATCAGGAGATGGAAATAGCTCACTTATTTCCTTAACAGAGTTGAGAAAATAGTGATTAAATTCATTTGTCAGTAGATCTGGATCAGACACTGTAATATTGTTTATTTTTAACTCTATTTCTTGTTTTGCTTTTTTATCCTTCCCAATTAATTTATTTATATTTTGCCAGATCTTTTTGGGGTTTCCATTTGCTTCAGAGATAATAGTCATGAAAAATGTTGCTTTGACCTATTGTACGACAGGATCACAAGGGAAAAAGGTTTCAATGGAACCGTATTTTCTGCACTATAAGGCGCACTGGATTATAAGGCGCACTGTCAATGAATGGTCTATTTTTTAACTTTTTTCATATATAAAGCGCACCGGACTATAAGGCGCATTAAGCTAAACAACCTTAAATTCTCGCAGCTGCACTATTCTCATATCGTACTGCCTGACTGATAGCTTTGAGTTTGAAGTCCGCGTCGTAAGCGTGTCTCTGAACAGGTGCACACTCATTCCCTACATACTCCTGCCTTGTTCAGTGGACTATATAGTGCCCTCAATCACGGAGCGATTCGGACACACAGCTCACTATTTTCTACTTGCCGCGGGTCACGTGACTCTGGTGTCTGGGGAAAAAAAGTCGGCAAAACTCCGATATAAATTGATTTCTGTAGTGAATATGGGGCAAATCTGCCTGACACGCACATATTTATGGACTAATGATCATCATACAGGTTTTATTTATCATGGATTTTTCATTTTCATTTCAGTCATTTTTATTTCAATTTTCAGTGCACTCCTTTTGACCTGCTGGACATTTGGACACCACTAAAAATGGCATGACCACTAGACAGTGCTCTATACAGGGAATAGTGTGGCCATTCGGACACAGCTGTAGTTTTATTATGATAAAGCACAGTATGTATTAAGCCGCAACGCTCCTGACTGCCGTAATGACAGCCGTAATGCCGCTACCGTAATACTCCGACAATTATGCGGTGCAGCCTTGTAGTTTACCGAAGTCGTAACAAAATATTTTGACGCTGTGTACCACATAAAATCAGTTTGAGGTCAACAAGCACAACCAGAATTAATCCATATATAAGGCATTCAGTGTTATAAGGCACACTGTTATTTTTTGAGAAAAATAAAGGTGTCTCATAGTGCGGAAAATACGGGAGTCATCTAGGCAATATTTTTCAAATCAAGACATCTAGAAGTAATTTTCAATCTGAAGGGAGGAGTTATGAAAGCGCTTGTGCACTTGCTCGACTAGTTTTGGGTTGTTCTGCCCTTTATTTACAAAGATTACCTTAACCCCTCGTTGAAACTATCCCCTCAACTTGTTTTTAAAAAAATCTCCCTGCTTAAATTTTGCACTTCACAGTATAAACACAGAAAGCACTCAAATGAGAGTTTACAATTAGCTGTCCACCTTCAGCCAGAAACCACTTATTTGAAGACAGTGAAGTGAAAATGTTATGCAGGTGAAGGGATGTTTAGATAGAGGTGTGAAGGAAGCAATCTTTGGTAAACAATTTAAAAAAGAAAGAAAATCCTTCACAAACGGTGGGTTAAGATTAAATTTACGGCCTCAGACCTCGGTGAAAAACCACTTAGCATCTTTGAAAGAGGCAGAGAACAATAAGGTTGAACAACCTGAAACTAGGCTAGTAAGTAAACAAACTCAGCACCCTCTCTTTTCAGAGCAGTATAAATTTTAGCCTCTCAGACCAGTACCTTTAAAACCTTTTCTATGCAATTATTTTATATTATTATTATTTTTTTTGTGGCATAAGTTTATTATCATATTGATTATTTCCACACTAACATTCCAATTTTGAACAATTAATTAATCACAGGATTTACATCCTGCTTCCATGACACCCACAGTGTTTTTCAGTGTAATATTCATTCTCCCACCAGCACCATTAATGTACACATTCACAGAAAATGTGGGTGAAATGTCTTGCCTGAGGACATAATGACAGTTTGCACTAGAGCCACTGCTGCCATCCAAGTATTAACCAGATCCCGTTTTGCTTAGCATCCGAGATCTGACGAAATCAGCATTGACAACAGGTATGGCCCTGTAAGTTGGTAAGAACTGTGAAGAACCATGGTTAAATTCTGTAATTGTAACATAGTGCCTTTCCCCTGGCAACCCAAAAGTTGTGGCTGCTTTATGCATTTATGAGTTCATGCGCTTTATACATTCTTAATGTCTAATCAAGGACAGCACCAAAACGTCACAAAATGCCCAAAAGCATCTTTTTGGAGCTAACAAGTCAACTTTTTTTGTGTCATTTATACATTCAGTACCATGTAAAAAAGAAAAAAAAAGAAATAATAATAATAATAATAATAATAATAATGCATTTAATTATGATATTTAATTACAATTTTCCCCACAGTATTTTAATGCACTGATTGATTACTTGATGAAGGAACGTGTGAAATGCCTGTACTTTGTGGATTTTTTTCTTTCCTTTTTTCACAGTGTAATCTGTGGGAGTTGTGTAAGTATACTGTTTATCTCTGTAGGGTGTTTCTCGTCTCAGTGCTCTGTATGGCGGCTCTACATATCACTCTCTATGAGCTTTTAGCATTACAATGTCTAGCTCTTTTATTCACATCCCATTGTCTGAATGAATTCCCAGTGTTTCCCAGGATTAGTGTTATGATCTTAAGCCTATAGTTTCCCTAATCCCTGACACAATTGCATGTGCTCATCTAAGCTATATAAAAACGGCATTAAACTCTGCCGCCTAAAAGTGTTCTGCTCAAGTTCACTTCATGAATCTTTATACCATTTCTTTTCCAACGAAAGGATGTATAAAGTTGAATGAGATTATCATTCCATTATCATCGATCCAAATACTCAATATCCAAATCTGAATTGCATTGATTTTAAATTGTATAAAGAGCTTTAGCCTCTTGATTTTGAACTATTGTGCCCGAAGTTGTTGCCAGGTGTGCCTTGAAAAAATGTCTTATTTGGATTCACACATAGTATTAACTGAATAATTTACCATTTTGGACTGTTGTTGAACATTCTGTACCTAAAAAGACAGCAAAGCAATAGAGCTAGACAGTGGCACCATCATTATTCCGCATGTTATTTACAATTTTTTAATTAAAAGGTCTGATTTGGTAATGTTTTATTAGGTGGTGTGCCGTGGTATCTTTTTAACCAAAAAAGTGTTCTATTCTCTCTAATTTACTAGTTTGTTTGTATTTGTTTTTTTGTTTGTTTGTTGTTGTTTTTGTTTGTTTTTTAATCAGCTAAAAAAGTAAATATCGAAATGGGTAAAAAAAATCCAAACTAATTTAAAATGGTCCAATCTTCTTTAACAATTCACTATTGGAATAACTGTAACTCATGTACAGTTATGAACCGTTTGGGAACTAACTGAATACATACCAAAAATACGCATTCACAATACTAATTTCTCATTTCTGTTTTCTGGTACTGACATTTGGTAGTGTTCAGAATACAGATACTTTCCCAATAACATTACAAACAGTGCAACATAAACATAAAGTTGTTTCAGTCCTATGCGTTTCAACACCATAATGTAATGCACCTCTGTATTCTGCAAACGAATACATTCTTCCCAACTCTGGTTATGAACGTGTGTGTTTTTAAATATCATCTTTAATGAAATGAGCACTTAAAACATCAAACTACACAGCAGCCTAATAAGAGGGAGATGAATGTTTGTTGTTAATGATTAAAGTGCAATGGCAGGTCCCTTTATGGAGATCTTAGATGGGTTTTCTCTGCTCTGAAAATTGCCTCAGTGGAGCTCGCAGGGGGGCAGACTGCAGGGGAGAGTCGGGGAAGCTTTTAGATGATTTGTATGAAGTCTCCACACGAACACACACACACTCGCTCACACACACACACACACACACACACACACACACAATAGCCCTTCTCTTTACGCCTCACAGGAGCATGGACTCTGATCTAGGTCTTGTCCCAGTACGTGTCATATGCTCTAACAACTTTGTGCATGCGGGGGAGCACTGGATTCCAGGGGTGTGGAAAATGCTAATTGGTAAAGTTATGTAAATTTTTAATCGCCTTGCCAGCAAAGAATACACACTTCTCCAATAATTTACAAAGATGGGTAGTCTGGACACCAGTTTTATCTCCATGAGTTCAGGCGTGATTGACAGGTGGATTAGCCCAGGGGTTCCCAACCACAAGGCCACAGTACTGGGTGCCAAAGGAAAATATTTTTAAATGTTTTATATTTCTTTTTACACTCTACTGCTAATTCCCTATGTTTTACTCTGAAAATATTGTGTAACATAATCTGTTAAACACCACATTTTTCTTAACTAGGGTAAGGGATTGTGTGCATATGGTGCTGTTAATGCTGCCCCTGCTCCCTTCCATTTTTCCAGTTTTATTGCCATTGTGTATAATAGTAAAAACATAAAATATGATCAAAAGCATGCAAAAAGAAGCATGCTAAAGACTTGTTGTTAGAGAGAGTTGTTGGCATGAGTTGTTTAAGTCACAGGTGTGAGTCTAGCGGCCGAAGGAAAGGCACTGTTGTAGTGGCTCTCCTGCCTCTTGCCTGAGCGGAGCATAACTTTAATAGGGTTTGGCAATATGTTGATTAAAATCTAATTGTGATGTCAGTCCTGTTATGTTATGTTATGTTATGAAAAATCGCCATTTTTGAGTCACTAAAACTAAGATGCAATTTCCCACCTAGACCTCCTTCAGCAATGCTTTGAGTGAGTGACAGGTGGATTTAACCAAATTCAATAAAGCATTAACTTTCAGAAAAATATTCCTTCCCCTTCACTATACTATAAAAGAACACACAGAAACATCTCGACCGACCCCGAACCACTTGACCGCTCTACAGGGAATATGATCTGCTGCCATCAGGGAGGAGCACAGCATGCTAGCACTTTACTTACTTTTTAATGGTGCATGTGTTTTAATTATTATTATGCTAGTTTGTGTCTTTTAATATTTATCTACAGCAACTATATAGCACTTTGCCTAAGACAAATTGCCCTCAAGGACAATAAAGTTTATTCTATTCTATATTAAGTTTACTTAAAACACATGTTGTGGCATATCGCCCACCCCATAGGCTCAAATAGTCCCTGTCCAGGATGAGAAGTGTCCTGTAGACCTACAGGTCTTGAAGAGATGGAAGGCTGCAGCTGATCACCTTCTCAGCAGAGCACACAATGCACTTCAGTCTCTCTTTGTTCCTAGCTGTGGCTCCAGCATCCCACACAGTGATCAAGGAACTGAACATGGAGTCATTAATGGCTGTGTGGAACTGCACTATCATCTGCAGCTTGGCTTTCCTCAGCTGCCGAAGGAAGCTGCACCAGGACACCAGCCGGTCCACCTCCTTCCTGTGGCAGACTCATCATCTTTCGAGATGAGTCGGATGAGGGTGGTGCTGTGAGCAAACTCTATCAGTATTACAAAGTACACAGCCCTATAGAGATCCTGTGCTGATAGTCTAAGTGTTTGAGACATGCTTGCCCAGCCGTACACACTGTCTCCGGTCTGTCAGGAAGTCAGTGATCCACCTGCAGGTGGAGTCAGGCATATTGAGCTGAGAGAGCTTGTCCTGAACAGAGCAGGGAGGTTGGTGTAGAACGCAGCGCTAAACTCCAAAAACAGGATCCTGGCATAGGTCTGGATTCCAGGCAACATTGTCCACTCCTACAATGTAAATGATTAGGAAGATCAAATACAGGCTCTTTTTTTTAGATTCTAACTGTTTGCAATCCAAAATCTTGTACAATCCGTCCCTCTCCACTTTTTAAGTCACTGGCATTGGAGTTATCTGCCCGTTGTGACAGAAAAATAACATTTATCAAATGCATTTATTGACTGAACATTATAGTTAAACATTATCATTTTCCACATATTTTTTGACAACAAAAACAGGCATTTCAACAAATCATACACTTGTGTTTTGTCAGGGTCATCAGTGCTTAACCTTTTTCCCAGCAAGCAATGCATAGAACAAGGTCTATTATTTCACAACCATCAGAACCACTTTTGCCCAGTTTTCAACAGCCATCTTAACCTCTATTTCCACTTGATGTCCTCAATCTATCTTTTTCCTCTTTACCTTTTGACCTTTTCATTTTCGACTGCCTCTACAGCGATCTGCTCCTCTATCTTGTCTTCTTCTCACTCTCTCTCAATCCTGCTCCTCCGCTGACCTTTTCCTTCCCATTCATCCCTTCTCTTCGCACCTTTCCTCTGCTCCTTCCTGGTCTAGGTTGTAATTCAGCTTGTTTCAGGGCCAGTTAGGCAGCCACTGGAGTTAATCTGTCTTTTCAGCTCATAAATCACCGCTTGGCATCTCTCTCTCTTCTTCTCCTCCTCCGTAACCTCTTGCATATGTTGAGGTGATTGCATTTGGCAGGTAAAGCAGGGTGTTCTTTGCAGAGCTTATAAGTGATGTGGCGCTGGATGTGCCACAGCCAATAAGGACCGAGCCGCCAAATGTCAGGAAAACTCACGAGTGATTCTTTCAGTGGAGAGGTCTGTTTGCATTGCAGCATCATATTTTTTTTATTTTTCATTTCACGCAGTGCACCTGATTTGTCTTAAAAATGTAGGGAAAAAAGGTTCATTTTAAGCAGTTTGCAGCGGTCCAAACTTTCCTGCTTCTCTAATGCACTTCAGGAATCTTAATTAGTAACTGTGATGATGCTTTTCACTACTCTCAAACACCAGAGTTGAGTTTTGCCATAACCAATGGTGGAAAGTAGACAAAGTAGAAAAATAAAAGTACTGTACTTAAGTATACTTTTTGGGTATCTGTGCTTTATTCAAAGTACATTTTATAGTGGATACTTTTTACTTGTACTTCACTACATTTGAGATCAGGTATCTGTGCTTACTCCACAACATTTTAATAGTGCTGGAAGTATTTCTGTCTGAGGGGTAATTTTTAGCACCTTCACAGTGAAATTCTACCTAAAAGTTATGGATTCCTGTTTTTGAGCAAACAAAATGATACATATAAAAACTTTACAAACAACTTATTGACTTAAAATGATGATCACCACATTTCACTATTTTATGGCCATCAAAAATCTGCACAAAATATTTAACATAATTTGACTTAAATAGATTTGTTTAGACTTTTACTTGAGGATTTTTTTTGTGCTTTTACACAAAACTAAATACTTCTTCCACTGCTGGCCATCATGGTATAAACTAGTGTGGTAAAGAGTGCACTTCCACGTTCAAGGAGAATTAAACGCTTTATAATAAGATGCAGACAGCACACAGCAATATCATTTTGATTATAAGAACTGCTTTTACAATATAAAACAAACAAAAAATCTTTACTTTATTACATAAAGACAATTGGGTGCAGACTCTTAAACATGCAAATATGTCACAACTAGGACTGGGCGATATTGTGATAAAATCGAATCGTGAGCTTGTCCCTTCAAGCATCGTAGCCTGATATGACCTTCCTCCAGTGGTTAGGTTTTCACTAAATGGGCCGATATCAGACAGGTTCACTGTACCAGTAGTTCTTTTATAATTCCTATGGGTATTGACTAAAAAACTGTACCCCATCATCTATTTTGTATTGTTTTAATTTAGCTGATAATTGGATTATTATTGTGGGGTTTTTTTTTATGGCAGATGTCATACTATGAAATATACATCCCCTTATGATCTTGCACTGAATACTATTTAGTATTAAATATATACACTTAGATATTGTTTGTTCTTACAGTGTGTCATCATCATTTTCCATAGTCGCTTGTATAGTTAACTGCACTTTTTTACTCTTAATTTGTGAGTGAATTATGGCTCCTAAACAATAGTAACACATTTAAGTCAAACTATACTTTGTAAATTATGTTTCTTAAGTATATTGCAGTGGTGATATACACTGTTGTTGTCTTTCACCAATTTATCCATGTATACACTACGATATATGCGAAAGGATCTGATCAATTCGAAATAGCTGAGATGGCTTTGTATAGTTTTGGATATTTTCTTAATATCTTTATCAATCAATCAATCAATCAAGCTTTATTTATATAGTGCTTTTCATACATAAATTGTAACACAAAGTGCTTTACAGTGTATCCCTTGTTACGTCCTCGTTTCTGAATAAATTCTCTACTGGCATTTATTGTTTTGCCTTGATCTATCCAACGTTTTGTTTGACTGTAGATTGTCTGATTTGCCATTTGCTGCCAAGACAGATGGACAATTCTAACTGACTAATGTGTACCAACTTAACTCTCTCCCTTCTCTTCTCTCTCTGTGACATATCCATGACCAGGTGCATGGGAAACTGTTGGCCTCTGCCGCAGACAAAACCACATCAGGAACTGGAGTAGTGCAAATTGATGGGGGCCCAAAAACGAAAGAAAGGGGAAGGTTTGAGAGAAAACAAGTCGGCGTAGCAGGAGGGCGCAGCCAGCTTGAAGACTTTTGAATAGGTTCAGGGCGGGAGAGGGGGAGAGCCTGAAAGAATGTGCTGTGCATCCATTGTGCCCGGTTGTTGAATGCAGTGTTAGTAAGCTAAGTAGTAACCAGTGATTTACAGCTCCAAGGCCGCACCGGCTGAAATAGACTAACAATAGGCTTTCACGTGCAGGTCTTGGTGGAGTGGATAAGCCATACGGAAGAACAGTGCCATTGTAGAAGTGAAGTGGTGCCGCTGGAGTGTTGAGGAAAGTAGTGGTTACGTACTACAAGACACTCGAGCAAAAGCCGGGACGAGGAGATGAAATTATGCAACGCTAAGAGAATACTGAGCTTCTACGAGAGCATAGTCGGACACGAGGATGGTAGAAGGCTATGATTAAGCAAGTACGGAACTACTTGAGATGGTGAATTGGAGCTACTGTGTATGAAAGGTTACACTACTAATGTCACAAAAAGGAGTTAAGTGCAAATTGCGTCTTTCTAATTATGACTTTGTTTCTTTCTCAGAGTTTTACACCTGTCAAGTGACAATGTGTAAAGAAAGTTTAGCTGTCTATGTCATCAATAAGTGACATTCCATCAAAAATGCAGGAACAATTTACAGTTTAAAGGTGGGATCAGGTATTATTATATGTCAATCATCACCATTGGGTAATTTATATAGATTTTGGCACGTATTATTTTTACAGTATGGTTGCGGTGAGTGCATACTGACTACGAGGCGGGTGCGGTTCGGGGCGGTCCCACAAGGCTTAGAAAGCGGTTAAAATCAATCTGTCCTGTTATACTGACCTCGGAGCACGGTTACACTGACAGTGGAGCACTGCAGGTGTGGGTGTGCGCAAAGAATCTGCATGAGGTCTGTTTTTACGCAGACACTTGAGTTTTCACTTTTGCCACACATGGACCGCTGTGCACCTGAGTAGATGTTACCTGGTCTTCTTCAAATACTTATTTTTGGTTTTTCAGCTGTATCTTTGCATCGTTTTTTAGAGTATACTTTTTTTTTTTAATCCATTTCATGCCAATTAATCAATCAACTGGTTAAACACCCATACAATTTACCTTACCTCAAACATTTTTCATATTTCATTTTCTACAATCACAGTACATTTCCTGTCTTCTACATCTAATCTATTTTCCCCATTTCAAAACACATGACATTTATTTATTGTTCCGTCGTATTTTGTGCACCACACACCGAGGTATTGGGGGAAGGCATTGTGCAATCTAGCAGCTGGCTCCGTGAGATTAACTTCCTCCCTTTGCACCTTACACTTGCCGGTTCTGTAAAGACCTCCTTGGCCACTAAAACAATTGCTCTGATCAAATCGCCAGCACCTACAATCGCTCCGTGTTCGCCGAATATGACCTCAAAACACAAAACCTTTTACTTTATTGCCCAGCCCATTGCCCACAGCTGGTGAGAAATGTGCAGACAGCAGTCGTTACGAGCGCTGTCTCTCAGCGTGGGGACCTTGAAGAGACCTATCCATGGCATTAGAACAACAAGCTCTGTGACGAATGGGAGAAAATAGAGGCTTCTACGCTGCCTATGTGTGTGCGAGTGTGTGTCTGTTTGTGTGTGTGTGTGTGTGAGTGAGCGACTACACGTTTGCCATTTTGATTCGTTGAGAAAGAGGGAAGAGAGGGAGAGCCACTCGACCACTCAGGCTCCATTGCACTGCGGGATTCAGATAAGGGCCCGCATTGGGGGAAAAAATCTCCAAAATCATTCACCTAATCAACAACTGCGTTCCACACTATACTGCCCACTCCACTTTGCATATAGAGATACTCGTGGTGAGATGGCAATTTCTCAGTGACAGATTTTGAATGGAGCTGTAGAGACGTTGTGGTAAAAAGAGTGTGAAAAAGATAAAGGGTGGCGATTCATCCGGCGGGAGTGTAGACATTCTTTTTCATTATTGCACTGCAGGTGAATAGGAAACAATCTTACATTTAAAGATATCAATTTGAAACTTATCCTTTAGTTTACTCACATAAATGTAAGAAAAATTTTCATTTTTTCCTCACGTAATGTTTTCATAGAGAAGTAAGGCATTTTAGGTGTAAAAACAGCCAAAATTACACATATGACATTTAAATTTGAAACACATAATTACAAAACACATTGGGGATTTTGGATATCTTATTTAGTATTGTAGTAAACTACTGTAAACAACAGAAAATTTAGATTAGCCTCATTTTTAGTTAACTTAAAGCTTAAAATCTCAAGCTTAGAATTAAATATCACCAAATCCTTATACGTTCTGTAAGTAAGATCCGTGAAGAGCATACATTTTGGGCGGATGAGACACTGTTGCTCTTGTGGATTCAGAGCTGAGGACAGGAGCCGAATGGAGTATGACATCAAATTTACATTGAGGAGCTCTGACGAACCGACTCTGCTGCACTGATTATCGTGTTTGCAGCTCGTGGTGCTAATTGCATTTCGGTCAGATGCAGAGAGCTGAGAGGCAGTAAGGGTCTTACAGAGTACCTTAAGTGGGGATTAACATTGTGTGCATTAGATTAGAGGACGTCCCACTGAGATCATGTAAATTGAACAGCTGGTTCTCCAAGCGGTTAAAAAGTAAATGGGCAAGAAATCCAAAATGACTAATATGTGTACAAAATAATCAATAAATCTAAATCTTGTTATGTCAATTTTTTTAGATTTAAATATCCCAAATATGTGAAATTTGTGCCATTTTTATACATACATATGGATGATTACATAAAATACCTTATTTCTACATGAAAACATTACTTGATGAAAAACTTGTACATTTTTTTCTTGCATTTATGTGAGTAAACTACAGTTACACATCGATATCTTTAAATTCAAGATTTTTTCCTATTCACCTTTAGTGTCTCACTTTAAAGAGCTAACAGGTTGGACAAATAAATATTATATTTTATATAATTATAATAGTTTAATTTTGCAAAAATTCTTTAAAAATGTTATCCCAATTTATACTTTTACTTCCTAGTTGTAAATGATGACATCACACTAGGAAATTACCTAGCAACCATTCTGCACCCTTGACCAAAACTCATCTAATGTCACAGACTTTTTTATCTGACAAATAAAAATATATGTGAACACCTTTTATTTTGTTGAATTTGTGTTTAAAAGGTCAAAAAAGTTGTATAATTTTTTGCTTAACATTTGGATGGATTATGCCTCATTATGTCATGTCATCAGTTTATTTTCACATCCTGTTATTTTTCAATTTTTTTCCACAAACAGCTCATTGATTGCTGTAAAACTATAATTTACAGCTATTAATACATCAACTGAAGTAAAAATTAGAAAATCATAAAAACCTGTCATAGGCACTTTGATTGCGCTGTATAAATAAATGTGATTGACATGAACATGGCATTTTAAATGTCATAATGTTTGGTATTTTCCAATTCAGCTTTTTATGTAATTAATAAAGACACAAAACAAACAAACAAAAACGATCTGTGCAGACCCCACAGACCTGACTGTACCTAATGCCGCTGCATACTTTTCCCATTCAGCCTGTGCCTCCTCCTCTGTCCTCCCCCGCCCCGGAGAGATCTCACTTCTGACACAACAGTTAATCATACGCACTTCGTAGGTCTCCCCAGCGCATGTGTGTGTCCAGAAGCACTCCTTCATTTTCACCTCCACAGAGGATCTTACACTACACCTTATTGTGATATCTTATTTAGCTCTGTCTTTTTGTCACCTGGTTTCTCTGTTTTCTCGTTCTCCGAAATCAGAATCTCTTAACCCATCAAAATGTGGGGCGCTTAATTCGACAAAAATGCAACGTAATGTCATAAATGTCATTCTTGAAGGGAAAGTTAAGATTTTATTATCAACATTACTTTAATATACACAGCTAAACTTGCAAAACTATTCATGCTGTAGCAATACTGTAGAAATCAGGAAGCAGTGGCTCAGTGGTTAGAGCAGAGGGGGGCAAACTAAGGCCCGGGGGCCACATGCGGCCCTTTTGGCATTTTGATCCGGCCCGCAAAGCATTCAATAAAAAATTGTATGAGTTAGGTGTGGTGCATTTGTCATTTTATAGTTTCCTGAGCAGCTGCTTGTTCATTAAAAATCAGTTATGAGAACAGCCACCACTAGAATAACACCAAACTTTGATGCATTGGATAAAAGGAGTGACCAACCACACTGTTCCCACTAAATAAAGGTAATGATTTTTGCTATTCTGTAGTATTTTTTTGTGTATTTTAGGCATTAAGTCTATGTGTAGTAGTATGTGTGTAAAATGGTCCGGCCCCCAGGCAAGTGTAAAAATCCAATGTGGCCCTTGCGTCAAAATAATTGCCCACCCCTGGGTTAGAGCATTAGCCCTCCAATTGTTAGGTCTGCTGTTTGATTGTGTCCTTTGGCATGAAAGGCTGCGATTGTAAGGAGTTGTTGTTGTTGTTGTTGTTGTTGTTGTTGTTGTTGTTGTTGTTACAGTTTTTCATTTTGACATATTTTTGGGCAACGCTTTAGATTAAGGTTCCTTAGAAAACTATTTATAAGTTGTAAGTGAGTTAATAAGCACTAGTTATTGGTTTGTGCACTTAAAATACCTTATACATGGATATGATCCATTAACCTAAAACATGTTTGTATTAATAAACGGCATGTACAGAGCATCAATAATCTTCTTATTAGATTGTTCTCATTTATAATATGGCTAATAAATGCCCGTAAATGCCTTATAGGTGCTTATACACACACCTCAAGTGCTTATTAATGCGTTATAAATAGTTTACTAAGGAACCATAATCTAAAACATTACCCATTTTTGAAACTTGGTTTAGTTTGATCATTTGATTCAAACATTTGGGTGGCCTCATCATTTGGAACATTTCTTATCAGTTCACACAGTTTTCAGGTTCTTTTTCAAAGCTCAACACACAGCACTGATTCAGAAACATGCTGCGAATACTCTGGCCCAAATAGAAACGCAATATATATCTAGAAACGCAAACATAACTGCAAAAAACAACTATTTTTGAGCACTCAAAATATAACAGCAAAGAATGTCACACATGAATCAAAGTAAGAATAAGGTCTCAGCAGAGAGTGCAGACCGTATGAATGAACATCCTGTAGTAAATATATATCGGTGTGATCGGTGTGAAGTGTCTTTCAAGCACATATACATATTCCAAAAGCAGTGTTGATGAATTTTGACAACTTTCAATTTTCTTCAACAGAAATAGTTTCAATAAAACCCAGTCCGCAAATCGGAAAATGTACATTTATTGTTCTTTATGGAATATATTTACCATTTTTGACACAAAACACAAAGCTATTCCAGTCCTAAACCAATGAGAGCTTTAGGTCTTTCAACGCAGAACTAAGACTTGTGCACTTCAGTCCCAAACTCAAATCCATTAAAGAGACTTAGTAATGATTCTCAGGGAGTTCACTTTGAAAAGCCACAACACATCTGACTATTGCAACATTTGGAATAGATCAGCAATACATCGGCCAGTCAAGTGTAAAGCATGATATGTTTAGTACAAATGTGGTGTGAAATGTGCCGTTTCTACTCGAGTGGTTCAGATTCAAGCAAACTTTATTGGCACAGTCAGCTGAGACAGGAACAAGCTGACAGGCCATGAGCATCTAATCAACTCACCGTACTGCACTGGCCACGGAGTAGAAGGCAACCTCCAATAACGACCAGGTTTTATTTATTATTTACTTGTCTCTGTCTGTAAGTGGTTTGGAGAAGAATTCAGGCTTTGGAGGAAGAAATCTGACTGTGTTTTTTTCGTATTTGTTTATATTGTCTTGCTGTATACTTTGAAGAAGTGTGAGTTTGACAGACCAATGAGGCCATTTGTGTGTGGGTGGTTTTCTCCCAGAGCTTCAGCCTGCTTTATCACCAAAAAATGTTGCATCTTTAAAGGCGCATTATGTAACTTTTCTGGTGGATTGTCTGCCACCTGCTTGAATCCATGAAGATGTTATTCCTTGCCTGGAATTTTTCACAGTATGGCATTAACATATCTATTTTAATACTAGATGCTGTTGCAATAGCTGAAGCTATTGCGAGTGACTGCGCAATTGAATTCGTGTGATGTTGGTCTGGTCCGGGTCCGAACCCACGACCTCCTTATTGGGAGGCAGAAGCTCTAGCCGCTCTGCCACCGTACACCTGCCAAAAAACAGTTTAAACAGCAAACTCTCCTGAGGACCAACAGAAAGGCTTCCACTGTAAAAGATAGGGAAAAATTGCTCGGCAAATTATGAAAAAACTACAAAAGGTACATGTACCAAAAGTAATAGCAGACATTAGAAGACTAGGAACTATTGAAAAATGCAAAAAAAATTCAAAGAATTTAAAAACTGTGGCCTGTGAAACGTGCCGAAAAACCGGAAAATACAAGAACAAATAGTGACTGCCTATGTATAGGCAGTCACTCAATGATGTCTAATCTATAATTTACTCAACCTGCCAGCCATTCCTTATTTCTTTTGAATGTGATTTACGTGCCCAAGTTTATTTATTTATTGGTGTTATTATTATTTTTTTTTTACTTTTCTAGCAGATGTTGTCTAATACTTTAATACTTAAAACACCGTCTTAGCGTCGCCCTTTTGTCATTTGGTAGTGCCGGCTGTCTTTTTGTGTTTTAAGTACAGTGTTTTAAAAAGTCAATAAAACGATTAGAATAATTATTACAATACAATATACTCAATAGCTGCAAAAATACCTTGAAAAACATGCATTTTTACTGTGAGCGGACTTGTAACACCTCCAGAGTCAGTGATTTATTTTAGATATTGATCATTTTTGTCCCGAAATGTAATTATTATCCATTCTTTATCTCGCTCAAACCCCATTTTGTTTGTCTTTTCCACAGCCTGCAGTTTTAAGTGGCAGAAGATAAAGTAAATGTCCGGACGGAGAGCCTTAGCCAATTTAACCAGCCTTGTTATGATTATACTTTGATCTCAGTGCCAGAAATACACAAATAACCTTGCCATGCTCCTCTCTCCAGGGGTTGAGGGCCCACACTGCCCCTCACATTTTTCCCGCTATTACAACTCAGCAACTTTTGAGGTGTGGAAAATTGCACTTGCTCTCCGGGATATTTTTAATTTCCTATTAAGCTTCATTACGCTTGCACAATCACTGTGAACTACGCACACACCCGATATCTCTGCCCAGCACACTCACCTCAGACTCCGATGATTTAGCCACTTATTCCGGTGTAGGTACTTTGTCTACTCGGGCTGCAAAGTCTACTCGAGTAACTTCCGGCAAAAGTTGACGACGACAGCAAGGTTATTTTTTGTAATTATGCTTTATTATGACTATTGATTATGACAATTGCAAAATACTTCAGATTATATTCCATAAAAATATATATTCATATAAAATGTGATTAAGTAGACTATAGACCTCGCTCCTCGGGCTGTGATTGGTTGTTCCTCTCGTCAAAGCGGTCCACCCTAGTCATAATTTACCACTGACGACAAACCGATCAGAAAATCATTCAATCATTCAAATATTACTTATTATACTTATTATAATTTTTGCTTCTAATTTGTACATTATAAATATAAATGTTCGGAATAAAAATGAAGAAACTGTACAAGGATGTTTGATCTCTAAATATAACTGTTCCGCATGTTGGAGTGTATTATGAGTAGAAATGACACGTTTGAACCATTGAATGACCCATATATTAATATTAAAGGATTAATAATGAGCCAAACCACGTATATTGTACTATTAAAGTCTATATGACAGGTTAGACTACACATTTTACTAAAATATAGTGAACATGATTATATTTAAGATTTTACTAACCATTTTGCCTATTTGTTCCCAGTTTGACAGTTCAATTCACCTTATTCCGGAAGTTGCCTTACGCGCCGCCGTCTTGTTTCCGTTGTATTAGTTTACATGGAGCAGACGAGCTCAACAGAAAATAAGTTCTACATGGACTAAAAAGCCGTTTTCAAACTGCCCAGGAAATTGGAGCGTTGTTGACTTGTTGTTGCTCGTGTTCATTAAACATTTTACACAAATCAACCTACTTTATGTAACATTTTAGCGGCGAGACTTTTCCCTCGTTCGTCATTAGCTTTAACGGAGTTCTCGTCAAACGGAAGTGCGTTTACAACAAAAGTGCGTATCTGGCAAAAAGTGGGCAGGGCAGAATATGGTGAATATGTTTAAAATGTTACTTCCTGGTTGGACATGGACTGCTAATTTGAGGTAATTCCACAACTGTTACCTAGCAACCATTTTCAAAACAAAGGCCAAGATCCATATAAATTGCACAATAGTTATAATTTGATAAATAATAATAACTGATAGCACATTTATTTTTTTGCATGACTGTTTAAACTGCCAATATAATGTGTCCGTTATCTCCGTATTTATACGTCGCTTTTTGATGACATAAGTAGAGGGATTTCGTTAGTAACTCAAGCACTACTCCCTGTATTTTTAAGGTTTTATATTTAAAATTTTCTTCACAAATTGCAACTTCACAAATGTAAAACCATGCAAAATATTGACTACAGTTGCTATCCCACCAAAGTCATAATTAGAATATCATATATATATATATATATATATATATCATATCATTGTCAGACTTTAACCCTTGGTTCTCAGTGAGAATATTCAGTAAAAGTGAATTCATCAGCCAAATTCAGCTCTGCCTCATAGTCGTTAGTCTTTGTTCTCAGATTTAAACCGTCTAAATATGATCAATAATCACAAAAGCACACCAGAATAAACAATATCTAAACATAAAAACTGATCACATATCTTCGCTGCATCATCAAAATGCGACGTTTCGCGCACCCGAGCCGATATTGTGGGCCGAGTAGACAATGTACTGACACCGGGCTAAAAATGCTAACTCCAGTCTTTGTCGTGTCTCCAATGGCAACTGGGACCTTTAGCCCTCCCCTGTAAGTGTCCATTTCACGTCTCTCTAATTGTGTTTTGCATGTGTGCCCGTTGTTCTCCCAGATCCAGGTTCGATCCATCACTTGGCTCGGATCTATAACAGGAGCGGTGGATGGACACGTTAGGTTAGACGGGGAGTGATGCGACCGGTATTGATCCCCTTGCTTGGTAATTACAGCTCCATTTATTACCATGGTGAAGGGGGATCGTATTTAGTTTGGGCTTGTAAGTTGGGTTTTGAGCGCGATGGAACAAGGTCAAAGCGAGACAGGGATGGATCATTTTACGTTGTGGGGAGATTTGATCATTGCTGCTGCTTTTTTTCCTGACACCCTCCGCCCCCGCCTTTCTCTTTCTCTCTCTCGTCTTTACTCACTCTATCTTTATATTTTTTTATTCGCTCGTATGGCAACGCTGAAGGAAGAAAAGCTTTGTAAAGAATATGCTTGAGGAAAGTGTTCCAAAAACTCAAAAAATACGCCAGTGTTCACAAAATATTGGACTGAGATTGATGACTGTCTTCAATGTGGATATTACGTTTGACTTTAAAACAATTTATCTTGGTTTTGAAACTCCAACAATGGAAATGAAAGATAGATACCTGTGAAAATGTACTTTGGGCTGTTTAACAATGACAAAAAAAAGCAATTACAAGGAGATGGATGACAGGGACAGAGCCGGCGGTTAAGGACTGGACTGAAATAACATCGGACATTTATAAAATGGGACAGATCCGAAAGGGGACATATGCCAGAATGACTTAGTACGAACTACTCTGTTTCGTTTTTGCATTTTCACTCGCTTGTCTCATAAAAGTGTCCAAATATGTTCTCTAAAATATAATTAGGATTTAGGGTAAATTGTGAATCAACATAAAATCAGAACACACGCTTATTTCTTATTGCCCAGAAATGTCATTGTTTGTTTTCAAAGTCTGGACTGGACTGGCCCCATCTCATACAAATTTACGAGACCGTCTCTGTGGTCGGCCCTCTGGAACGCTCTGCTCACTGTTTTACGTCCCATCTTAAGACACTGGCTTTTAAAACCACTTGAATTGTGTCGTCCTCCCTTTTATTTATGATATTATTTTAGCATGTTGCTAATGTTGCTAAGGTAGCGTTTGTTCGTTTGTGTTCTTAAATCAACCGTGTGCAGCAACAGTCTTGTTTATAAAAATCAGAATCGGTTTATTTATAAGTGTGCTCTATAAATAAAGAGGATGACTGGATGAAACTTGAGAATGTTGCCTACTTTTACCCAGTTTGACAATTTTGGTGAAATGTATAATTCCTGGTTGGGCTTGAGCAACAGAACAGACATGGAGGTAATTCTGCACCTGTAAACAAAAATACACTTTAATTACACAGTAGTTATAATTTGACAAAGAATAATACCTGATAAGACCTTTATTTTGTTAAATGATTGTTTAAACGGTCAGAAAAATGTATCAGTTGTTGTAAATTATCTCCCACTATTTCCCACTTTTGTTTATTGACGCCATCACAAAGAGATTCGGTTTTAGAACACATCTTTACTTCATTTTTTTCCTTCCCAAACCGCACCTTAACAGACGCAAAACTATGGTAAACCTTAACCACAGGAACTATCCCACCAAACAAAGTCATCATTTGAAAGTTAAAACAAAAACGCACGATGATGTGGTCAATCCAATATGGCCGACTTCCTGTTCATCACGGGGCACTGCTCCAATCAGATTTCAGGCTTGTCTCATGACCCTCCCATTCAGATTGGGGTCAACTTCTAGACCTTGAAGGGGCCATGCATTCTCACAATGCTCATTTTATAAATATTTTCCCCAGACCAAGTGATCCATGGTCAGGAGGACGATAATTTTGTTGGAAAAAAAATAAATAAATAAATAAATAGCCAGAGAAAAACAAAGACTTTTACCAGTTACTTTGTTACTGACTCTGGCCAAACACTTTATGAAACAAGTTATGAAACTGTTGTTAAGTAAATGTCTAACTGCTAAATATTTCTATTTAAAGACAGATAGATCCATCCTTCGATTGATTTTTCTTTTGAGTGAACCCACTGGTGTTAGGTCTATTACTGCCTCGAAATAAAGCCCAATAGCTGCAATTACTTGGACTTCAGTCTCTTAATTTGTGTGCTTATAAGGAAAAACTTGTCAACACACTTTATTTATTTAACTAATTCCATTGTCAGTATTTTGAGGCGTGCGTTTCAATGCAGTCATGGGAGTGAAAGGTGCCTGAATGTTGTCGTCGTTACAGAGTTGGGGCTGTTTACGGAGATGTGTGGGTGTCAGCAGCACGATCAGGTGGGTGCATTCTTCTCTGCCGTGTACTGTTTTAGTGCGGCCAATATTGTGTCTGAATATCGAGAGGAAAAACAACCCTGTTCTCATTGGTTTACCACATCCCGTCGTTCAATGAGTCACAATCAAAACACACACGCACCCACAAAGAACAAATACTATGTGAAACAACCAGAATGTTTCAGGGGCGAAGAAAGGTAAAGAGTTTCACCGATTTGTGTTTTGTAATCTTGTTTTTTTGATGTTTCATTTTGACTCACTTGTACAGAATGACGTTAAAACTGTCAATAATTTATCTTACTTACTTAAAATTCCTTGCTCGGTTCAATTTTCTCTATATAATTTCTCCTCAATTTCATGTAATTTGGTGAATATTACAGTCATGAAGTGTTCCTTATGCCCCCTAAAAATACTGGTGGGTAAATTATTGGTAAATAAAACAAGGCTCTATCAGACTCAAATACTCAGACTATAATAGTAATAATTTAGCCTATACTAAACAGATTTATTTGCCTTGTGTGAGACAAAGCTAACAAGGTACTTTTGGGAACCACTGGTGTTTATTATCCTTTTCAATTTTGCTTTAACAGGGGGTTTTGCAATGAAGGAACCTTTCTCAGTTCCTGGTAGTTTTTTTCAGTTTCAGTACCCATTTTGGAGTGGGGCCACACTTTGGGGACTGTTTTATCTCCAGCTCAGGGGCAGGTACTTTCCAGTCGGACCAGATTAAAGTTTTACAAATTTAACTTTCTTGGAAAAATGTTTCATTCATTTTCTGACAAACTTTTTTGATCCACAACATAAATAACTTGGACACAGTAGCTACAAAAACAATTCTTAATTAATAAGTAGTGTCTAAAATTCTAGTTTGTGCTTTAAAGGCATAGATGCATTATTTACAAAGTATATATCAATGTTTATTCAAGAAACTAACTATATGTTTAATAATAATTTACAAAGGTTAGCGTCAGGGTTAGGGTTAGATAATGTTAATGATTGTTATAAAACACTTGTTAATGGATTTGTCAGTGATTTATAGTATGCATGCCTTATTATAATAAATTCTGCTTTTCATTGTTTGTTTTTTGTCCATCACAGTTTTATGTGCAGGTTTACAGAGCTCAAAGGGAGTCATTAGGGATACTTTTGTATTCCTAACTGAATTTATTATTTAAATGTTTTAATTTTACAGTCAGACCCACTTTCAGCCATTGCCGCTGTGTGATTGTGTGCAGGGGGAACTGGATAGTTCCTCTGACTAATTTAGGACTGAAGAGTCAGACTTTCTAGCTGTAGCGTCTAGTTTCTATGAACAAAAACACTTCTTAATAGCAGTTTTTGCGTTTAGTCACATGATGAAGATCTTCTTTTCTCACCCAAGCCACACTTTTCTTTCCAGGATTGAAATAATTGAAATTTGTACAAGCAAGATGAAAAGCAATGACAGTATCACATTGAATGGATTATAAATAATGACAACAAACCAGCTCTCTGTGGCTGTCCTAAAATGATTTCATTTTATTCGTGGCAGACTGAAGTTTGCTGGTGTAATGTTGCTATGGTAATCCACTGGCAGCGTTCCAGTAATAGATTGATTTTAGTCGAGTTATTCTATACACCCAAGAATGGAAGAAATCTTTCTCCCCTTTGTGTGTGCATGCGTGTCGATCTCCCGTGTGCCTGCGTATCTCGGACTTATCAATCTGCAAGCGCGCTATTGATTGGCCAAAAGATATTTCCTCTAATGTGCTCGGTGGATAAAGAAGAAGGGGGGCCTGCGAGCTCTCAAGAATGCCTATCTGTCAACATTTCCAGACATGGAGAGGGTGCGCAGGATTGGGTAAAGCTCTTCGATCATGCAGGAAGAAAATAGCATCACACAGTCAACACTCCCCCAGAGAGAGGCTCCAGCGTGTGGATGTTTACTCTGTAGGAGGCACATAGATCCTGAGAGGTGAACAGTGGAGCGTGAGCTGTGTGTCAGGGTTTACAACGTGTTTGCTGGTAATACACAATCTCTACGATGTTGGATTTTAATTGGGGTTAGCCACAGTATATCTGCCCCCAGTGGAAAGGAACTATGTCATCTGTTCACATACATAAGACCTTCTCCACTCTACCTCGTTTACTTAAAGTGGCAGGGTTAAATATTACATGGGAAAATGGCTGTGGTAAATATTTGTCTGTAGTTTTACACCAAGCAAGAGATAGTTTGTGAAGAAAAGTTGGGGGAAATGTTTTGGAATAGATGAAGATGAGTTTTTAAAAGAAATACAAGCAAAATGCATGGACAATTTACGCACAAGCAAGACCTTTTATTTATTTTTTTTTAAAATAATAACTTGTGTGAATTAGGCGAACTTCTGCCCTTTTTTCTTTATCGTTGTTAGGCAGTTGCTGGGAAAATCAGTCTGCTCCATAATTTCGAGTGCAGATGGTATGACTGACAGCTGGATTAGCCAATCAGGGATTATGGAGGACCAAAAATGACATCATTGGAAATAAATAAAATAAAGGTGAGTAAAATTTTTAATTGTGTAAATAAATACATGCATTTATACATTATTGCATATACACTGGCCACTGAAAAACAAAAATCTTGTATTTTACATTTCTGTTTTGATTAATGCATTTCTACATGTTTTTAATTTTTACAATCATTGTTTTAAATAAAACATTTTATATTTTAAAATATATTTCGTTCTACATTTAGTTATTTCCACATTTATTATTATTTTTTATTTTTAACATTTATTTATCTCCATGTTATTTTTACATTTATGTATTTATTTATTCATATCTGTTTGGGTCAAATACTTACCAACAAATACCAACAACAAATACCACTACTACATCTTCTACTACTACTACTTTGAAGTAGTTGTAGTAGTATTTGTCCCAGATAGAAGCAGTGTTTGAAAATAAACAGGAGGACACAGAAATACCACAGCGGAAAAAAGAGGGGGGAACAGAAATAAATAAATATTTTTAAATGTTTAAATAAATGAAAAAATATAAAAATAAATGTGAAATAAAATAAACAAACATGTAGCTAAATAAATGTAGTATTTTAAAGATAAATATATTTTTAAATAAATGTATGTTTTATTGCAGGGGTGTAGGTGGCAGAGTGGTTAGAGCTCTTGCCTCACAATAAAGAGATCATTCAGAGCTCGATCATTAGGAGAACCTAATGGAACAAGCAGAAAATGAATGAATAATGTTTTAAAAATATATTAAAAATCAACTTTCCAATTATGTTATTTTTTATCCTCTATAGGGTAAAGTTAAAGGACTATTTGCCATTAAAAAATAAAACTGTACAACTGCTAAAAAGCCAAAACAATATGCCACATCTTTGAGGAGCAACTGTTATTCATAAAACACTGGTGGAATAGAAATACAGCACAATGTTTTGTTGTAAATGCATTTGTGAATTTTTAATGCACCTGACTTGTGCTGCAGACCACTTGGCCAGGTCCCCCTGGTCTCAATCTCAGTGGGTGTTTTCCTGATTAAATAAAAATAAAATTTAAAAAAAGGAATCTGCATTAGATGGCATTTTCATGACAACATAAACTGAGCAAATCTGTAGAGATTATGTAACAACTATTCGTCGATGTAAACCCTCATTCGCCCAGGTGTGGTCCATCGTAGAAAGGGGTTCAGAGGTTGTCATCGAGGGACGCCGTTTAAAGATCGAGACGTTTCGACTTTTATACAAAATTGATTGACAATGACTTTTGGATTGACAATTACTTTTGGATAAAAGTCGAAACGTCTCGATCTTTAAACGGCGTCCGGATGACAACCTCTGAACCCCTTTCTACGATGTAACAACTATGTTACGGTTCAACATTTGTGGATTTTCTGTTTGGATATTTCTTTTTTTTTAAAGAAAAGAAAATTCCCCTAGATGTATCCAGTTTACTTGAGTACATTTACGTGAGTACAAAACACTTCCTCCACCTCTGCCTCTCTTCTTTCCATTAGAATGATGTGATGCTTTGTGATGATAATGTCTCTTTTGCTTTTCTACACCCGAGCTCCAGTCGCTCCTCTCTCCAGGCCCTGTGCACAACTTAGCCAGTCACAACAGACCCAGCCTTTAGCTCTCAGCGGGGGAGAGAGAGAGAGGGGGGGAGAAAAGAGGGAGAGAGAGACTAAAGAGGAGAGAAAACAGAGGGAACTAGGAGAAAAGAGAGAGAGAGAGAGCAAGGGGAAAGGAAGAACAGAGACAGAGAGATGGAAAAGAGCTGGAAGGAAAGGGGAGAAGAGAGAGAGAAGGGAGAGGCGACAAGGAACAGGGAGAAAAGACAGAGAGAGGTGAAAAGATGGGAGTAGAAAGGAGAGAGTAGAAAAGAGGTGAGAGGGAAATGGTGGAAAAAGAGAGACAGACGTATGGGAGAAAAGACAGAAAGAAATGAAAGAGAGAGGGACAAGAGGGGAGACAAGAGGAGAGAAAAGAGAGAAGAAAGGAGAGAGAGAGTTTGGGAGGGAAATGGGAGAGAGAAAGGAGAGAGAGCGGAGGGAAAAGAGAGGGGAAGGAAAAAAGAGAGAGAGGGGAAGTGAAGAAAAAGGAATGGAGAGAGGGGATGCATGAGGGGATAGAGAGACAGGAGTGAAAGGGGAGAGGAAAGAAAAGGGGATACAAATGAGAGGAGAAGAGAAAGAGAGATAATAGGGTTACAAGAGAGAGGAAGAGAGAAAAGAAAGGAGAAGGGATGAAAAGGATGAAAAAGAGAGAAGAAGGAAGACATGAGAGAAAGGGAGAGAGAAAGGAAAGTGAGGGAAAAGGAGTTACAAGAGAGAGAGAGAAAGAAGACTGAGAAAGAGAGGAAAGAAGATAAAGGGAGGAGGAGAGAGGGGGCGAAACACTGCTGCTCTTCTGTTATCTCACTTAACGGCGCCTCTGATGAGGACAACACTCTCTCTGCCACTTTAACCCTGCGCGCTCTCTGCTCATTTGTCTGGTGGCCTGCTCCCGATCGCACTTCCTGCAGCGGAACATGGCAGCTCTGACACTCGCACACATTGCGGGAGTGCCATGGCTGTGTCGCACACTCACACCCTGCGTCCGCTTACGTGCGCCTTTCCTAAATAGGCCTCATCCCATTGTTTCCCGCGTAACTGACGTGTGTGTAATTATCTTTGGCGTGAGCGCGCAGCCTACAGTCTTCGGTGCGTGCGACGTGGAGGGCGCTGGATGTAGAAATGGGATTCAAACAGGAGACGGGATCATAGAGTGGAGTGCAATAGAAGATAGGTAAACAGCTATACTCTAATTACTCCTCACCCGCTGACACTCATTTACATACAAACACAATCGCATTCCAGCGCAGCAGAGTTCAGTCGTGTAGGGCTTGGTATCTTGCCTGTTGCAATTCATTCAAGCCCACGTTCACACGGGTTAGACATTAGTCAAAGTGAGGCACAAATAAGGAGGATGTTTTCTCAGAGAATGCAGCTTGAAAGGGAGGGGACGTAGCCCGTGCTCTGTCTTTGTGGTTTAAAAAAGGAACAGCAGTCGCAACTGAACCTGGGTTGCAATAACCTGCATATGAAAGACAGAAACAGGTTTAGCACAGAACCTACAGGCCCTGGTTAATGACTCACTGCAGGCGCTTGGGTTTTGGTAATGAGTTCTTTAAAGTTTATGTCCAACTAGTTTAAATTGCATAGGAACACAGGCACCCAAATGTGAGGCTGGTCCTGCTTTCTCATTGGATAATCGTCCAAACAGCAAATGAAAACATCAACAACTTGTGCAAGTGTTTTTGCTATAAACTTTGCAACATTTGGCAGTTTCTTTACAGAGGAGACAGATATGTAATGTTTATGCAACTTTTAAGACAAATTTGACATACCTTAATTAAGTAACTTACAAATAAAAGAGAATATAAAATAAGACGAACCACATTCGATTCTTAAGGCGAGACACTGCAGGCAAAACACATTTTTTTTTTGTTTTTTGGTCAGTTTGCTCGCTCAGCATATTGGCTTTCATGTGGAAACAACACACTTGCCCAATCTGCTCCTAAAGATGTTTTATTCTTCCATTTAATCCACTTCATCCATAGAGTTCTATGGGATATAGTAAATTCAAAGGCCGTTTTCTTAAAATGTATTTTTCTCCCCTTGGGACATAAACATCATCACTTAAAGTAGCTCCTACATACACCAAACTTTACAATCTTGGCCTCAGCAAGATTTTGACAAAGCAAACTAATACTAAATCTGATTTATTGAAGTTTTAAGTAAAACGTTTAGGACAATTTTCAGTCAGATCTAGTTTACTTTAAGATAAGAAATCCAAAATCCCATCTGTTAATTTTTTTCTGTAAGTAATATGTGTACAAAATGAACCAAAAAATGTAAACCTGGTTCTGTTTCAGTTTTATATATCCCAAATATGCGTATTTTTGGCAATTTTTACACATTTATTTATTTCTTTCTACATGAAAACATGACATGATGGAAAACTTGTAATATATTTTTTCTTACATTTATGAGAGAAAAGTACAGGAGAAGTTTCAAATTGATATCTTTAAATTTACAATTCTTGCATCTGCAGAGTCTCACCTTAAAGCACAAACTCCTGAAACTTTCTCTGTAGAAAGTGAGGAGAAAAATGTCTGATCGCTGACGCGTCATTAGGAATAAATACATACATGAGTGAGATAATTGATCTTCCTCACACCAATTACCAACGATTCACTCACATGCACAGGCGACGGGGGTGAACAGTCTGAACTGACCTTCAGGTTACGACATCTTGCATTTTCAGATATCCGGTGTCTAGCAATTAAACACCGCGCGCTATAGGCATGTTTATTTTGGCCCTGCGTCCAAAATACATCCCTGAGATCCACAGACCCTCGGTAAACCCTATTGTGGGCCCATTACAGTGTGATCGAGGGGCCCGGCAGCACCACTGAGACTGAGTGAGTGAGTGAATGTCAGTGCAAATAGGTTACAGGAGATTGATGAACTAGTGAGAAGAGGGAAAGGGAGCACTAATGGAGTTAAAAACAGGCTATGATTGACATACTGTATCAGGTGATTGACAGGAGACACAAGTGGCACTAATGAGCTCATATGTGTGATCTGAATTCTCAAACTTTAGAGCCGGGAAACGTTTTATTTGAGGGTTATTGCATCATTTTCAGACACTCTTCGTTGGAGGAAGAAGAAGCTATTTCATAAAATTAACTTTAAAAAATAATTAAATAGAACGCAAGCCGATGGTAAGTCAATGGAGAAAGCCTTTGGTTAAACTGACCGAACAAAACTAAGTTCGGGATAGACTATCAAAAAACGGCCGTTACCATGGAAATCTGCTGTGTTTGCTGTTGATGTTGGTACACAGAAAAACATTGGCCAAAACAATGTAAAAAAAAAAAAAAACAGGGAGCAAAAAAATCGATGGAAGAACCTGGTAAACTGCTGGGTCACTTCTGGTAAATACACATATCAATATATAGTTAGAATACTTTTGCTAAGGTTAGTATTTAGCATCTTAAAATCTCCTTTGATTTAACATTGGGTTAACTGAAAATGCTGCTATCTGTGATGCCATGATGCCGACTATTTTGTTTTGATCTTCTTCATTGTTTTATTCTTCAACCTGACAGTATTTTAATAAAGTGTAGCGTCTCTCTCCATGTGTTTGACAGTTGACTTTTTAACAATTAAGCTCTATTATTATTAGGCTAAACATTGGCTTTAATTCAGTTTAGACTACTACCCAAAAGTAAGCCTATAGTTTCTTCTGCTTAGAACCAGATTGAATAGGCTATGAGATTGCAAATGAGGAGGGGCAGTGTAGCCTAAATGCCAAAAACAAAACAACAACAACAACAACAACAACAAAACCTAAGACAAAAAACAAACCAAAAGAAAGAAAGAAATAAATAAACTGGAGCAACTTAGAGCAGTAAAACTCAACCTGGGAGTCAGGACCCCAAGATTCTCAGGTGGGCCCTAGGAGTTCTTATAAAAGAGGTAGGAACTAGCGTGTGAATTGTTCCATAACATATTTAGACATATTAACTAGAAAATAATTAGGCTATATTTTTTCCTTATACGACATTAGCTTCTTTGGTGAGAAGGCTTTTAGGGGTGCCAGCCTACCCACAGGTAAAACAGCCTGGGGAACCGGACCACTGGCGTAGAGAATGGTTGTGGACCCGGTTCCAAGGGGGTCTTTGCCGTGTCGGGACCATACTCGCTGATGCCCGGGCTCAGAATTGTGTGTCAATCAAACCTGGCCCCCTCCCCTTCTCTCGCGCCTATCTCTCTCCTCTCAAGCCTGCGTCTCCACGCGGCAGGCAGTCGTTAACGGGCGGCCCCATATCTCTCCACTCGTGTCCTAATCTCCACCTTAAAGAGTCCAGATAAAGCACAAGTGTCCGTGGCAGCGGCGCGGCAGCAGAGGAGACGACAGCGGGGGAGTCGGGAGTGAGTGGAGGAAAAGAATGATGAAAAGGGGGAGGAGAGCGGCTCATTCCGGCTGGCCGCCCCTGCTGCTCTAAAACAGGAGAGAGAGAGAGAGAGAGAGAGAACGAGAGAGAGAAAGAGAGCGAGGGGGGAGATGGCAGAAAGCTTTAGCATCCAAAACACACGGGAGTGGTGCACCACCGAGAGCGGAGCCCCGGACCCACCCGAAGCATCAGCGGCAGCATCACAAGCGGCGGTCCTTCCGCACAGACCCTCACCGCGCGGCAGCGCCTCCGCAGCGGCCAGAGGTAAGCGCTCTGCCCGGGGCTCTGTTTTACCACAAACTTCAACACAATGCACACTGCACGGCAACCTCTTAAGTATAATTTAGCTGCTTAGTGCTTCGGTGATGTCAAGACATGACCCTCGTAAAGGCACTGTTCGTTCATCTGCCGTGTAAACTCTGTCTGCGCGTTATCCATTTCCCACCATTTACAATTGTCTCGCATTTGTCTTGAAAGTTTTTAAGCTTTGTTGTATGCAGGATTGAACTGTGAGTGTGTTTCACGTTCAATGCTACAGTAGGTTAGTCTAGAGCTGTCGAAAAATAACTCAAACATCGTTTTAGATTCCAGACAACTGTGAAGAAAAAGCATTTAGCTTTATTGATCCGTAAGTCAAGTTTTACTCGCAAACTTAAGTTGTATGACTTCAGTTTCGAGTCATTGGTTGCAGGTCTCCGTTGTGATTCGTAGAAACCGCCAAAGTTGCTTTTCACTTGCAACCCAAGAAAAGAAAAAGAAAAAAAAAATGCTAAAATTGTGACAAACGTGCGTAAATTGTCTTACCACAGGCTTGAATGTTCAGTATAAGTAACAGTCACATAATTCCATTCAGGTAAACTGTAAGCCACTGAGGTCTGTGACAGCCTTTTATGTGACCGATTTTTAAGGAAAAGGAGTAGGGACCCCCCTCTTTGACCTTCTCCTTGGTTGTGCATGTGAAGGAGCGAGGCAGGAGGAACATAAGGAAGGACTATTGATATTCAAACAGACAGAAGGAGAGAGAAGAGCCAGACCAGAGAAAGGGATGCTGTGGCTCGGGCTCCCTGCTCTAACAGGCTAATCCTGGCTTTTTTGTCTCTCTTTATAATTCATTGAATTTTGTACTTCTCTCTATTCTGTCTTTTTTGTGCACTTTGTCTTGCTCCTCACTGCTTCAGAACTGTCATGGGCTCCCACCAGATAAGTCCTCCTGGCTAAGGGATTCAAGCTCTAATTTTGTGGTATTTCAGATGATTAGGTTTAGAAAAGGGACAGAAGTGCACAGAGTTTGGTGCAATTAGAGGGATTCTCAGCAGAGCTTTATCGGACTGATTAGATGATCCACCTCAGCACACCGCCACATGAGCGACAACCAGCTGTTGTTTATTTGAGAGGATTGACTTGTGTTATGTTTGTGCCTTTAACACTGTCTCACTGTGTGTAAATGTATGTGTGTAATTGTGCTTGTGCATGTATGTGTGCCAGAGGTTGGATAAGCCCTAAGGAAGTGAGTTGTTTTCAATCAGCTCTGTAGTTACCAGCTGTGCCCTCACATTCCCCCCGAGTGGCACAGCCTAGGTACACACAGAACTAATGCATACTATTCAACCTTGGCCAACAAATTCACTCTTTCTTCTTTTCTCCTTGTCCCCTTTTCTCTGCAGACATTAATCATCACCTGCTCCATCTCTGCATGTGATTCCTGAGAGTGGACTGGAAGCAGCACTGCTCACCACAGTTTCTCTCCATGTTTGTTCCCAAATACCCGGTGCCACTTCTCTTCATACCTGCCATGGTGACATGAGACACCCCTGAGTGGTTTCAGACAATCCCTGGGGGGTGAACCTAAACGGCCAGCTGCAGAGACCTCCTCAGTACCAGAGTTGGCGTGACCATGACAGTGGCAGTCCGATTCCGTCGGCACCTGCGCAGGCTGCTCCTCCTGCTGGCGTCCTGTTGTCTGCTCTCACTGCTCCTCTCTGCCTACTTCCTGTTCACTAACTCCACCCCCTCCATGCAGCTGGGCCAGTCTGCCGAGCCTGCCTGCTCCCAGCCACTGTCTATGTCGGCCCCGTACCGCCAGTTGCCCTACCCTTACCCCCCTAACCCTCCTCACATCCACGTGCACACGGACCCTGTGGTGCTGGTCCTGGTAGAATCCCAGTACTCACAGCTGGGACAGGACATTGTGGCCATACTGGAGTCAGCACATTTCCAGTTCCGCATGGAGATAGCTTCGGGAAAAGGTGACCTTCCGCCGCTGACAGAGAAAGGCCGTGGACGATATTCACTCATTATTTATGAGAATCTACTAAAATACGCTCACGCGGACACATGGAACAGACAGTTGTTGCACCAGTACTGCACAGAGTACAGAGTGGGCATTATAGGTTTTTACCGCTCCACTGAAAACTCGCCTCCTTTACTCAAACTGCGAGGCCTCCCACTGGTACTGAAGACCAACCAGGCTCTAATGGACTGCTGTGTTGTGTCTAGTTCTCCTCTGCTTCACCTCACTAAGCCTGGATCGGACAGAGGGCCCCTACCAGGAGAGGACTGGACCTCCTTCTACTCCAATCACTCTACTTACCAGGCCGTGCTGCATGCACGGGCCAGAGAAGGGGCCCCTGGGGCGGGCAGTGGAGACAATCCAGGGCCTGGCTTCAGTGCTGGACTGCAGGCAACAGTTCTACAGGACATGGGCCTTTATGACGGGGTGAGGAGGGTGTTATTTGGCCAGGGCCTTGGATACTGGCTGCACAAACTCATCCTGGTGGATGCCATCTCCTACCTCACTGACAGGAAGCTGTCTCTAGGCTTGGACCGACACATACTGGTGGATATAGATGACATCTTTGTGGGGAAAGAGGGAACACGCATGAACGCCAAGGATGTCAAGGTACTGTTGCAAAAAGAAGTTAATAATAACCCTTTTTTATCTTTATTATTGATTCAATAAGCCCAATCATGTTCAAATACCAAGCTCCTATACCTCATGCATCTTCTACTGTATTAGATTAAAGAAGTAGCACGGGTAAATAATCTATGCTCAGTGTAATGCATTGAATATGGGAGGGCTTTCTTTAGGCTTTAAAGAACAGTACAGCCTGTGGGTAAATCAAATGTTGATTTTATCAATGTATTCTGAAAGTTCCTCATCCTTAAGAAACTTATTCAGCAGGAGACTTTGAGAGCATTTGAACCCGGACATGAGTATTTACTTTGTGTTGAAGCGTATGTTGTGTCCAAGTGTGTGCTGTGTTTGGAATATATGTTGGACCACAGCGCGGGAGTATTTATCTCAACTGAAGGTTTTTAGCAGAAGTAAAGAGGCCATTTAAGGGAACAAAGAGGTGGAGTGAAAGAGACAAAGCGGAGGGCTGAGGCAGAGAGAGAGGGAGTGAATGAAGCAGTGAAAAGATGAATGGCACTTACTCCTCTTTTCCCACGTTCCTCCTCTTAAAAGAACTAAAGGAGAGTCAGCCATGCAGCCCGCCTCTCAACACAGCTATTGTTGCAGTACACACGCTTGTCTGAGAGTACACACACCTCCTTCTCTACATATATACATACACTCATACAGTATTTGCATAGAATTATGGTATTTACCTCCTATTAGGAGGGTTTGTGGGTGACAGGGTGGTAACTCGGCTCCGAACAGTGGTAACACTTTTGAAATGGCACTAAATTGTGCTCACTTTTTTGTTGTCTGTTTTGTAACGTTAGATGCACTGCATGATGCTACACGATTCCTCTGTACCTCTTGTCCTTCTTGAAGTTACTTCCTTCCTCCACCCTTGAAACAAACACACACATATACACACATAAAAACAACAACAAGACAATTATGTGCAGAAGAAAATGTGAATCCTCTTGTTTAATGAGTGTGAAAGTCTAGCCCTGTGTCTAAAGGAAATTGTCCTGGGCATTCAAATCCTAACCAAAGGCCCGAACCTTTTCTGCCTTAGCCACCAGAACAGTTGAAACAAAGAGAGCAGTGAATTCGTATGGTGTATTTATACACCATTTCTGTGAGTCAACGCATGACACCATTCAGTTTCGTGTCATCTTATTGTGGGCATAGATGACATGATACCATCTGTAAAATTGTAACATGTAGCATACCAGTCACCTCAAATAACCACAATACGTATAAATTGTAAAGAAATAATTGACAGTCTGTCTCTGGCCCATCAGCCTTGAGGACAGAAATAGTTCCCTGTCTATGTATGTGTGACATTGATGTCAGGAGCGCCGACTAAAGGTATCTGTCTGTTTCATCTCTGGGTAGGCCTACTGTATACGTGCGTAGGTGTTTTCTCAATCACTCCTTTAAATTAGAATGTCACTTTTCAGTCCGCGCGCTGACAGCTATCCTATCACAGGCTGAAGAAAAAGCCAGCCACCTGTCCGCGCCTCAGACCTGCTGAGGAGATGAGAGGAACAGGAAAAGAGTCTGAGAAAACAGGAATGCTGTGGGTGGCGGAGTGAAGAGGAAGCCCACCACCACCCTGGAATATAAAGAGGGTGCTTGAATCCAAAAAGGATAAAAGAGTGCAGATTCACGCACTGTCACACACCGGGAGGGAACACACACACACACACACACACACGCTCACACACAGCAAGCCAGCTTTCTCTATTTGGACTTTTCGTTTTTAAGTCTGCCTGAGTCTTCTGCTTTGTAGCATAAATATACATGAGGATGAAGCGGTGCCCTAACAGAGGGACAGCAGAGATGGAGAAAGGGATAAAGGAAAAGGCCAGAGCGACAGAGACATGCTAATGCCATTCGTAACACCCCTCTTGCATGTTTGTCTCTGCTTTAGGACAGTTGGCAGTCACAGAAAGTAGCTGGTGGAGAGGAAGGCGCCCAGGGAAATAGCTAGCAGCAAAGTTTATGATTTGAAGTGCAACAAAACGCCGGAGGGAGATGAGGGTGCCGCACAGAGAAGGGAATGTTGTGATTAGTTGCCGTATTTGTAGCCTCCTGAGATGCTCCGGGTGTAGTTGTCAGATTAGAACTTTAACCTAGACTGTATGCAAATGGGTGTACGTAAATAGTCCCCGTATGAGGTTTCAAATGTTACGCACTTTCATCTCTGTTGCCCCCGACTGTGTAGCTGCAGTACTTGTAATGCTCCATGCTTTTTCATCTGTCACATCAAAAAAGTTATTTCATATCAAACATTTCTATATTACGGTAAGAGCTGCAACTAATGAATTGAGATTTTTTTAAAATACAAAAATGTAAAAATTCATAGTCATTCATTCCGTTGTAAATTATGCTTCTATTTGCTGTTGGTTAATGGTTGCCACCACTCTAAGGCAGCAAGTGTGTAAAAGCTTGTTCAAAAAAAAGAAAAGAAAACAACTATATTACTATATTATTAGTTACAAATTTCTGTAATTAAACATGCAAATGTGTTGTTACTGTCTTTATCTAGACCTGCTTGTGCCCATGCTTCGATCTTGTTTGCTTACGCTTCTTCATAGTTATAGTTTCAATATGATTCTAGCAACTTTGTTTCCACTAAACTATCGTGTCCTTTACCTGAACATTTATAAGGAGGACAGTCCATTTTAGCAGTACTTTCATTTCACACGTAACAATACAACATTTCCTGGTGGCAACACTTTGCAGCTCTCATCTTTCCCCTCTCGACGTCTTGATTGTGCATGCTTCCTCTTTGATTGGTATAAATTGTTATGCTCAATAGGCCTGACCGTGATGAGTCATAATGGAGGACAGCAGGTCAAGTCAAGCATCAGTAATGGGGACAGCATCTTGTATTGTATTTATAATACCATATGTACCTGTAAGACAATTTTAGACATTTTTGCATTGAGCACCAGAAGAGTTTGTAATGCTAGTTGAGTATTTTTTGTTTGCAACATCTGGGCGTTGCTGGCAGGATATGTTGTTTGACAAGTCATTTAAGGTGAAACATTTACCTCTCTCACAGCCAATGTTCAATCTTGCCGTTTTGCTGGAGACAAGAGCACGACAGGAAGAAAGAGAGGGCCCAATTAAAATGCCACCCTCCTTCTCTCTGCACTCTTCATTAGTCTCACCCCACGAGTTCATCTGGTGACAAACAATACCTCCACCCCCCTCCACCGCTGTATCTGCTCTATTAAAATGACTCACAGGGAGACACCCTGCCGATGACATTTCTCAAAATGAGAGATGACGCCAGTCAAAAAAGTCTCATCAATGAGCGGCGCGTGGCGAAAGCACTGTTTTTTAATTTGTGAGTGCGGGTTTTTCTGTCCTCTCGTCCAGAGTGGTCATTAGGGAGGTGTCCAGATATCATCACCACATCCCTCTCTTGCCTCACTCACCTTTTGGCTCCACAATACTCTGCCCAGTCAGTCATCAATATCTCTAGTGTTTTTCTATTCCCTTTTCAAAGCTTCTTTTTACCCTTTAACCTCAATGTAGTATCTGTCATCTAATCTAACAAATAATCTAACATTTCTATCTCCCATTAGCATCAATGTCAGTGATGTCAAAATTTCAAAATTCACTCTGTGCAACCTAACAGCTGCTCCTCCTACAGTAAAGACATTTTTGGTCCAACACTCCGCTACTCTTCGCACCTGATTACTTTACGTTACTGGCAGGCTAGCTCTGGAGAAGTTACAAGAAATAAACTAAGTCTTAGTTGTGTTTGTGAAAACGGGTTAATAATGAAGGTTAGATAGCTAGTGTTACATGTTACCACGTCAGCAACACTAGCACTGCTCATTAGCACAGCCTACTTACCCTCATAGTTGTGGATGTTGCAGGTAATGTACAATTTAAATCCCTTTTCTTGCTTACTCAAGGGAGCAGGAGAGAATGAATCCACAAGTCTATGGACATCATTTATACACATTTTCGGCAGGTCCTGGAGGCGTCTGAAAAGCCCGGCATTGACATTTTGAAGCCAAATGCAACACAACAGCTGGGCTACAAACTGGACCGGAAATGACTTTGCCGGTAGGAGGAGCAGCCGCTAGGCCGCGTCAAATGTTATGCACAGAGTTGAGCTCACTAACTTCATGTTTTGATTTTTGTTGTTTTAAAGAACTTGTATAATAACGTGCAGAAACTGTTACAGGAATGTAGTCTTTACATTCCTGTAATGCACCTTGTCCTGCTCTACTTTTTAACAGTTTAAATTCTCAGTGCTCCTTGTTTTGGTATCCAGACAAAATGTGCCTAAAGGAGCAGTATCATTTGAAATGAAAACCCTGGTAGAAACTACATTAGAGACTTAATTCTGCATGACAAATCTCTATTGCGAAGAAGTGATAGTCGTTGAATCGCCACTTTGCCCTTCACTTTACATTCAAATATTTGCTTAAGTCAAATTATAACCAACTGTCCAGAGAGGGTTTCATTCAATTGTCTTCATTAGGCAAGTCAAATAATGGCTTCTTTGATGTAGTCTAATGAGACAGACAAGTGCCGCTTTAGCCTGTAGGACAGAACATTCTTATCCAGTTAGGAGTTATTATACATATTCTCTGTGTCCCTAAAAAAATTGAAGAATTAAATTGCTGGTTTATAGAGTTAAGGCTATGTGTTAAAGGAGATTAGTACAAAAGTAATCCACTAGTAACGCATTATTACTGATTCCTGAAGTAGGTCTCTTTGCTATTATCTTAGCAATGGCACAAAACCCTGGAGTAAAAGAAATATATAGAATTTATTGTATTTTCTTCATCTGCAATTCTGAGAGCTTCCCCATTCATATTTTGCACGGCCAGGTCCAGAATGCATTACCTTGAAATAGATTAAATAATTTTTGCTGCTTTTAAAATTACTCTTGCGCCTCAGTGGATGTGGGACTTCTTGATTTAAATACTTCTATTTGCAAGGAATTCTTTATGGTCACTCATTCTTCCTGCATCTAATTAGTTTCCGTAACTTTCATTATTACTGCATTGTTATTATTAAAACTGACTTAATCCTTTGCAAACAGGGATTCAAATAATTCCACCTTCTCTTCATTTGACTTCATTAGTAGATTCATTACAACCTTCATTTTCCCCTCTTAATTACCTCAAAGAGTATCATTGCAGACTTGGCAATCAGTGACTTTCTGAATTCTTGAAAGTAGAAGTATTTTTTTTAATGAATAGTCTAGTATAAATACTAGATAAATACGTAAACGCAAGTGAATCGCTTGACGTTTTTTGGAGTTAAGCGCTATCCCGGCTCTGATTTGACATGCAAGAATGGAAGTGAGACAGAAGCCACGAGTAAGCAAAGGCAGACTGGCATTAACTGGTAAAGTGCTCATCAAATAGAGATGTGTGACCCAGTTAAATGTGCTGGTCTAGTACACATGTTAGATGCATAGATACACATACATGCATTCAAGGAGATGGAGCAGGATCTTTGACCTGGTTTAACGCAGAATTTAACCGCATTAAGTCACTCATTTTCCACTTGAATTGAAAATGTGTTGTTTAAACCTGTTCTTCTGAACTTGACATTAGGTCTCGTCTTGGCAAATACCAAAAACAGTTCACAATTTTTAATATAATACGATATGTAATTTTTCGAAAAGAGCCGATACATTATAATAATAATTATACCGCTAACATCCAGAGCAGCTTAAACACTGACGGTGGAATCTCTGTGTTTTCATGGGTCTCTTCTGTTTTATTCATACACTATGATATTGGACTGGCACTTGGTATTGCCAGCTATTGTGGGCTCGAGTATCAGTATTAGATTGATCCTTGAAAAAAAGTTGCACTAGAACCATTCAAATCAAAACTATGTGCCAGAGCTAAACCAGGTTAGAAGGTAAAGAAGTAAATCCCAAATGATCCAAACCTCTTGATGTAGGACTTAACATCTAAATCAGGTTAATAAATAACTTTTTACAGCCCCAAACCTATTGGCGTCACACTAACCGTAGGACTGGAGTATAGTGATCCTTAAATACGTGCATTATATATATATTTATGTTTACAAATCAAAACACATATACAGCTATGGTTGTTCATTCTACTACAACAGCATTTTAAAAGCTACTCACCACTGCCAATGGTGTGTGCAATACTCTGTAAGAAACAACCACAGCAATAAGAGGACTCATCTGTTTGCTTTTTGTTATTGCTCTGAAACAAACCGAAAAATCACAACAAACTCACTGCACCCCTTATATTGGAACCTAATCCAAGGATTTAGTATCACTTCTCAACAGGCATTAATGAAAAAAAGCTGAATTCTGGCACTTAGTGAGTAAACAACCATTAGCGCTATTGGACTATAAACTTTTTTTCAATCTTTCAACAGATTTTTTCAGTTATACTCTACGCAGGAAAGAAAACAATACCGTTGCTATAGGGAATTTGATGGAGAGGGGATCGTGGTGAGATGCTGGGAAGAGGATTGTGAAAGCCAGTGATTGCCAGCTGTCCTGATGCCTTTCCCCCATCTGTTTGAACCCCAACATCTGACTGGCACCCTACTTACCACTTACTTAGCACATACACACACATGCTAGCACACTGGCACTGCTTCTGTCACCCGCCGCATTAAGCAGCTGTAGGACTGGGCAGGAGAACCAGGCCTATTGCTTACAACTAATCCCAGTTACCTCCATCACTGCATCACTAGCCCAAAGTCCTGTCTCCTGCTAAGCCAACCTCGCCTTCTATGTACATAAACTGCCTGTTATGGCCCATTTGAAAACCATCCCGGGCTCTGGTGTGTACACATTGGCTTCATATTGCTTAAAGCTTCCCATGCTACCCCCCTCAATCTGGCACCATTACCCATAGAAAAAAAAGTAGTAGCAGCGGGAGGGACTTGACTGTCTCTTAGAGTAAGTGCTAGGCTTTTGTCACCGGCGCAGTGTGTTTCTGCCCAAGAATGTTACTGTTGGTTGTAGTTTGTGTCACAGTTTTCCTCCCGTTTGATACTCCGCTAGCTCTCCCTAAGGTGCTGCACTGAAATAAAAGACCCAAAACATTCACAACTCCACTTTGGCCACGACAAAATTCTAACATTTGCAAGGCATTAACCAAAGAAACCTGTAACGATATGTAACATTTTGTATCCCTTTAAAATTGCAGCTCAGAGGACTATTTGGGGTGTGTTTAAGGTTCTGTTGCTGTTTGATGCCCTTGGCTTTTATCTTTAGGTCTCAATGGAGCAGTTGAAAATAGATTTTTATTATTTTACCATTTCCTTTTAGCTTTGCACGATGATGAATACTCTCATTTATATCTATAACTATACTGGCCTTTTGCCCTTTTTGAATTAAAAAGTATAACCTCCGTACATGGATGCAGCATAATTTAGTCAAATCATTTTTGAGCTTTTCTTAGTTTTGCTACTGATGTTGTGTCCTGTTTATAGACCACATTTTGAGGATGTTTTACCATTCAAAAGCAAATTTGTTTAAAATTTTTCATCACCCGTGGATAGCCCCCATCCATATTTTCTGCATGAATTTATCTTATTAGAACATTAATGCCATGTTTTGCTTATAAATTATACCTATAAATTATAGCAAGCGGTCTTTTGTGTGAGAATACTCCATCATGACTCCATCTATTGGTAAATGTAATATAACAGGCGGTCATGGCAAGATTATTTGGTTAATTATGATAATACCAGTCACAGTATAATCATGAGAAAGTAAATATAATAATTATGGCTATTTTTGAAGCAATGTTAAGTGTTTTTGATTCAATCTGTAGTTAAAAAAGTACTTTTTATATATATTGGTTTTCACATTCACTTGTTAGACAATGGGAATGAAAGAAAATTAAATATTTGACTGTTTGATTACAGTCTCAAAAATGTTTATTCTCACAATAATCATAAAACCAAAATTCTTTATTATGACATTTGCTGCTATAACTCATCTTATTGCACTGTTTGTACTTTATGTCTGTGTTTTTTACTGCTAGAGGATGTAACACTGACCTGTTCATCTTATTTTTTACTCTCTTTTGACACTGAGTCACTTGTCAGTATTTTTAAATCCTACCAAGAACCTCTCAGTGACACCTTACTAATGATTTTGTAAACGATTATACGAATACGACAAAGAAATAAAGGTGTAAGGTGCCAGAGTGACAGCTGGAGGTCCTGGGCTCACCGGGGCGCCCGTATAGCTCCACAAAAACTAGCACTGTTCAGACCCCTGCATGGCTTCCCACTTTTCTGCTATGCACATCAAGGCCGCGGAATACAAATGAGCTGTTTAAACGAATCCAGCACCCACTTGGACACAAACCTGCAGCGGCTCTCGCAGATAGCACACGCACGTTAATAATGCATTTCGACCAAGTGCATCGGGGAATGTATATTGAGTTACCATGCAAAGCACTCAGCTACAAACTTAATTTTATTCTTAAGTCTTTTGAATCCTCACATTTGGGCCCCGTGTGCGCGTGTGTGTGCGTGTTAAGATGTAGAGGAAGCTGTAAGAGGGGAGACAGGGGATCAGATTAGGGAGCGGTGCACATCTGTCAGTATGCAGCCATCTTCCACACCATTAGATTAGGCCTAATGAAGACAATGCAGGATGTTGGTGTGCTTGTTTGCGTAACTGGAGCACACACAGAAGGTGAGAGGGTGAGCGGATGGACCATTGCAACTACTGGAGTCAGCTCTCCCAGATCTGTTAAACGCGGCGTGTCTAAGGTGCCCCACTAAAGCGGCGAATCACACGCACATTCTCTTAATATTCCCAAGTTTTCAAAATAAACAAATTTGGTCGGCGCAAACAGAGCAAAGTGCAGCGATGGCAAGAAGATGGTTTGTGCGAGAGAGATGCAAGAGTTGTAGACGGGTGAGTGAGAGATGGAGAGAGAGAGATCTTTCCACTGTGCTGCTTCAGCCTTCCTTTCAAATTAGAACAGAGCCGTCTCCAGAGAATGTGACATTTTCACGGAGCGAGCCAGCGAGAGATGGAGGTTGAGAGGGGGAAGGGGGGTGGGCAGAGGGAAGGAGGGACGTTGGGGCTTCAGTTAGTGTTAAGGCCGGATGGAGAGAGTGATGAGAGGAAGAGTGCCAGTGTGTATGGGGAGGGTGGGGTTATTAGTCCACCCTCCAGAGGCTACTAATGCACTGACCTTCATTAACTCGCATTACTGTTGGTGTGTGAGAGCGTGTGTGCGGCTCTTTAGTTAACACTCATTACAGAGTCTTTGTTTAAAGGCCAGTAAACTAATGAAGCCGTTAAATAAAGTGAAGAAATCCTGATTTGACTATTGGAAACACAGACTTAAGTGTCATCAAAAGTCAATGGGATACGCTTCTTGGACACAATTCAAAATGGACTTGTTTAGAGTATCTTTGAAACTAATGTGCCCTCAATTGAAACTACTATTACCATTTCTCTAGAGACTCTACTTCACTCAAGAAGGGCTGTAATTTAAGTTTGATTGAGATCGAGATTCAGTCATGGGTGTGGAGCGGAGTTCAGAGCAGGGATGTCAAGATTATTGGGTTAATCGATAATGTTTACAATCACAATATAATCATGAGAACTGAAAAATAGAGAGAATTGTAGGTAGTAATTTCAGTTCATTCTATACTCCAAAAGCAACCTATTTATAAAGTATGTTTTTATCTCGCTGGTAATGTGACAGTGTCATTACTTTTTCATTCAGAAAGTTAGATTTCAAAATGCTAGAGAGAACTGGTGATCTATTAAACATCTTGTAGTCTTGCAGTGTTGTTTGGTCATAGTGCTTATTGTGAGTCATTGTAAAATTGTGACATTTTCTTCTTACAACAATTGCAATAATCACATAAAATTGTATGTTCCTACGTCACCAGTTCAGGTCTTCAATGATTGTAATGAAACAAAATAAGATTGATTGAATGGTGATACATTTCTTTTGTCTAATCGCCCAGCCTTATTCTCAAGCAAACAAAGTGTAGTTTTGTGACCCCATTCTGTAAAAGAAAAGATGTAAAATGTAGTATCGCGTACAATGGACATAAATAACACTAACACAGATTGTTTCTACCACTAATTTAAAATAGTGTGCAATGTTCTCACACAACCGCCATATGGGTTGTATTTTTTACTGAAATATGTGTTTACTGTAAATAGCAGATATTCTGAGCACTGATATTTGTTTATCTGTCCGCAGGCTCTCCTTGAAACTCAGAAACAGCTGCGCGCTCAGATCTCCAACTTTACCTTCAACTTGGGCTTCTCGGGGAAATTTTACCACACAGGTGCAGTATATGCTCAAATTTATCTTCTCGCTTTCCAACTCCGTAGATAGTTTCTCTCAGTCTGATGGACCATATCACTTTTTGATTCCTTCTGTCAGTAAAATCATCATATATCATGTAGAACTATAACCTCTGAAATATTCCATGTGAAAAGGTTACGTCTAATCTTGGCAGTACTATTAAACATTTATAGTATCACTGTATTTAAATATCTTTACTTCAAGGGCTCTCTCAAATGAAGTGCAAACCTTGGTCACTGCAATGAACTTCAGTAGCCAGCCTTGTCAAAAATATGTTGCTTTACTGACTCTGAAAATAGAGCCACAATGCTATGGTTTGCAAATCTATACATTATATTTCGTCTACAATGAACACATCAACGATTGTGACCTCTGCATGTTTTTACACTTTACCCCATTAACATAAACCAGCTGGGAAGTCCAGGCGAAAAATCTGGTGTGGTCAAAGTTCCTTAGTAGGACAATAAATTAAACCTTACCCAAAATATTTAGTTAAAACTGTAGCCTACCTGGTTTGCTACAGTTCATGGTTAGTGCCTACTTTCCTAATGTCTTTGTAGCAAAGAGGGTGGTGTAACTATTGCTTTTTAACTTAACCTTAGCAGTTAATTTAAATAACAAACCAAAAGCCAAAAACGCCACCGGGTTTAAACCAGAAAATAAAATAATGAGGACGCACAGGTTCATTGCAATCATAAGGAGGCATACTATAATTGATTCTATTTATTAAATAACCATTTAGTTGATAGTTGTTGAGATCCTTAAAAAAACATTTGTTCACAGCTGTTCACAATTGCACATATTCCCACAATTGCACGTAATTCAATCATTGCAGCTTCCCCGAATATTAGTCTTATTACACATCTTATTCCGTGAGGGAAATAAAAGCAAAAGGCAAGTGTCCTGAAGACAGGATCGAAGGGCCAGAGGCAAGACAGTGGTGGACCACGGCTTGACCAGCCCCCTTTACCTGGATGGTTTTAGATAATTAGCTCACTGAAAGACTACCACAATGTGCTTGTTATGATCGAGCCTACTTCATTGTTCATTTGCATGCCAACAACGCACTTCCCGGTTCTCTGCATGGTTATAATTAGATACAGACAGCAAAGTGGTCTCATTTTGTCCCCAAGAGCTGCTTTTACATTATATATGCACTGTAAGACAGAGTTTACTTACTTTTTATTGCATTAAAAAAATACAAAAGTTAAATGTAACACAGTATTACGGTTTTCTAGTAAACTGTTATATTGGTACAACCTTATAGCCATTTTCAAGCCTTAACTTTTCTTCAAAATCACATAACTTTTTTTTTTTTTTGCAGTATCTTTAACACAAGGATATACTATGTAAACACAGATTGCATTTGTAACACTCTCTGAGTTTGGACTGAATTCTTTAATTCTGCCCACTTAGATCTGCACACACTTCTCAAAGTCCATAGACTACATACACAGAAGACATTTTATAAACAGAAAGCACATCGTAAAATACAAAAAATAAAATCAAGTCCGTTCCAGGTTTTGAGCCTTAGTCTCCATTGTCCAAGTGTTAAACAGTTCTGATATCAGTTGCTAAAAATAATAAAACGTTAAAAACAAGCTGTAATATGTCAGACATATTTGAGGGGGATACTCACCATCAAACCAACAGAAACAATGTGATACTGGTCCTGCTTATCTCTTTTTCCCTCACAAAATGCATGGTAGAATTCTGTGCTGTGTTTAGATGATGGTTACATACATACATAGGTTTATGAATCTGAGGATTGTTTCTGTGTTTTAATCACAAAGTGCCCTTTTTACAGGAGTGTTGTTTTTTTGACAAAGTTGACTTTTTCAAGCATTCTGAATTGTTTTGTGTCTTGTCTAAACAGAATGTCTATTATGATAAATATCAGAAAAGATGCCAAAGCTTTAACATTAAAGACCTTTTTAATTTGTTGGCATTTTACTGTAATTTGAATCTATGTTTTTATCAATATAAAAGCTACTGTCTAAGGTTATTCATGGCGTTGTTCTTTATACAGAATAGATTTTCACACAATTTCTTGGAGCATATTTATGACCACTGACGTATTATTCAGATTTTTTACGCTCTGTGGTTCACAAGGGCAGATATTATTGATTTTCTTAATAACAAAGATGAATTCGAGATAATGAGGCAAAAGCTCTTTCTGAACATATTGTAAGTGAGATAAAAGGTGATGCAGCACAGAATGTATTACCGTGGTAACAGTCTTAGCTACCTATTTAGCAACCTGACCTGAACACAACCCAGCGCTGAGGAAGTTCAGCGGTATTATATCCACCAGGCTGTTTGTCTTTTCGGGACGACACATGCTTATTTTGCACCTTGATTTGTGTTTGATTCTTTCCTCTTGTCCTTGTTTCGGGTGTACAGGCACAGTGCAGGAGGACGAGGGCGATGATTTGCTGTTGCGATACGTGGATGAGTTTTGGTGGTTCCCTCACATGTGGAGCCACATGCAGCCGCACCTTTTCCACAACGAATCCTCTCTGCTGGACCAGATGGTTCTCAACAAGCAGTTTGCTCTGGTGAGACATATCCTCCACACATGTGTCCAACACAGCTGTCTCTTCTCCTCTGTCTGTGCTGTCCTTTTAATCAGACTTCCTTCTTGTGATTGCGTTTTACTTCAAGGACGTTTGTGGCTCACAGCAATTTTCTGTTCTTTTCCTTATTTTTGGCCTTTGACTTAATCAGCACTGTTCAGTTTTCACAACTTGCCTTTTCGAAAGATTATAAAAGAGGCGCTAAATCAACAAACTAAGATTTTGTTTGCAATTATAATTTATTATGAATGCAAACAAACTGAGATTTTGTTTGCAATTATAATTTATTATGAATTAATGACCAATAGTTTGCATTTAATGTTATTGATTTACAACACAACAAAAACTGTATAAATGAAAATTATGTACTGAATACCAATTTTGTTCCGTTAAATTACTATTTACTCTTTTCATTTTTATTAATTATCAAATTTGTTTGGCGTGCATTTCTCTCTGGGGATTATTGTAATCACACTTTATCCAGTTAGTCAAAAAGCTATTGCAGCTTTTACTCCCTGCTTCTGGCCCAAAGTTGTCTGTATCGACCTGTGACCTCTGTAGTTTGCTAATACACTTAAATCAACACTCAATTAAATTGCATGCTGTTCTTAACTCTACCAGACAATTCATGTTGTATAAAAATAGTGTAGTATTGCAATTTTTCAAAACATTCAGGGTCATATGCTGCATTCCTCCAGCTCGAACTGGTATTTCCTACTTTAGAACAAGGATACTGTCAAGAGATTCTCACTTCACATACGAGATCAACTGTGATTTGTTGAATGATAATCGCCACCAAAAGTAGATCTGAGGTGGTAATTGCCAAATAAATTATGTAAATATCTGTTACAAGTTAATTCCAACAGCATTAGCCATATTTGTTTACATACCAGTTTACTTAGCTAGAAAGCTCTGAGGTCAGAACTCATAATGTTCAAGTGGTAAATATTCCGGGTTCCAGTTGCCTGAAATTCAACAATACATGTAGGGTGCAATTTTTCAACAATGAAAAGATGATGATTGATATTGCTGTTTAAAATGATGAAAATGTAAAATAATTATCTACACAAGCTATAGTTTAATACTCAATACCATAGAAATAAGAGGATATGTCTTATTTGAGAAAATGGCCGAAACTCCTAAACACCTTGGTTTTGATGATGAATGTCACCTCTTCTTCAATCACATACTTCTGTTTACCAATTAAAATCTTAATCTCTTAAATCCCAGCATCTTAAAATCTGCTTTTACCACAAATTGTTTGTACACTTTAATCAAGTGGAGTTTGGAACTAGGCTAAAAATAAAATCACTCTCAGAGACCATCAAAAATGACTAACATTGTGCTGTATAATCACTAAAGCAAATTAGTTTTACCGTGGACAGACAAGGGTCAGAATGCCCCTCAAAACAAAATCCATCTCTTTTCTAAAACTTGACAGAACATAATGTCTCGTGAGTTAACAGCAGCAGCCACACCTGAGGCCTGTTTATTTCCTGATTAAGCCGCAGTGCATGATGTCAAGTGCTGTTGTCGCCCTATGCGCCTTTGTTAGTGATTCGCATGACTGTAATAGATTGTCATGTCACACTTATAATAAAACGTGAGGGGCCCAGTGCGCATTTGCCGAAGGTGAGTGTGGTCGTAAACAGTGATCCCTAACCTCTACCACACATCTGCTATCCCATCATGCCCGGCTGCTGCTGCTGCTGCTGCTGTGGATGGAGTGTGTGGGAGTGTGTCAGCACCAAGGACAGCGCCATCAGTCTGGAAGATGCACCCAGGATCCATCCACCCTCACACACAACATATTTACACACGTTTTTTTTAATTCCCACCCGAAGGCCATAGAGTGAATGCTTTGTGTACAAGGTCAGATCTATGTGCAAGCCATGTTTGCCTAAGTGATCTTTTTATTTCAGTGAAGTGAAGTGAAACGTGTGATTTGTTGAGATTTTTAAATTATACCACATATTTTTGAGTTGAGATAATATTACACCAATAGTCATAATCATTTCAACTTCAACAAACCTCCTATATGTAGTTTCCAGAATACTAATAATAGTCTGGATTAGAGCCTATATTTGTTGGACAGAAGGCGGCAGATGAGCTTTTCTGCATTGTCTGAATGGTTTGTTTTTCTTCACAGAGGATTCGATTTTAACATGTTCCTGCAGTTGCCTACTCTATACTGTTTTGTACCATTTCTTTTCTTTGGCTCATTGTTTATTTATTCACACACTGAGGATGTTTAGTTTAGATAATGGGCCAGTCTGGCATGTGGCAGTCATGCACTGCCAATGGCCTCTCTCACCACTAACATACATACTATTACTCACATTATATACATACAGTAGTGTCACAAATCATGGCATAATCGTGATCAGTGTTGTTTAAGGACAATATCAAGTTGGCCTTGTGGGGATTGAAGCAGTAAACTTTCTGGTTAAAGCATCATTTCTGACTACAGTTGCTACAGTTGAAAGTCATAACTTGTTTTGAAATTACTAGAAACATCTTCTTTGTGTCATATGTATTGTCCGAATCCATAATTATTTTTGATTTGATCCATCCTCACACACAAATGCATGCATACAGTTTTAATTGCACTTGAAGGCTCAAGGCTGTGAAGCACAAGCCCTGTGTACAAGGTCAGATGTGCAGGAGAAGTCAGGGGGTTGTCAAAGGTCTACCTCGCCTGTATTTATGAAAACAGCTCTAATGTGGTGTTTTCTTTATGCAGGAGCACAACATCCCCGTGGACATGGGCTATGCTGTAGCCCCTCACCACTCGGGGGTCTATCCAGTGCACATGCAGCTGTACGAGGCCTGGAGGAGGGTCTGGAACATCCGGGTCACCAGCACAGAAGAGTACCCCCACCTCAAACCCGCACGCTATCGCAAAGGCTTCATCCACAACAACATCATGGTGAGCATAACAACAGCCCCAACAAAGCCCTGGGCTGTTATTAGCCATCACAAACTCAAACGGCTTATCTGCGCTCAACATGGCCATACATATACAATGATTGTCGGGCTAGACCGCACTGCGCTGTGTGTCATGATGCTGAAATAGTTTAGTACAGAACTTTAAAACATGATGTTTGTACAATAGCAGGTGTACAGCATAGATGAAAAATAGAAAATGAATCTACTTATGCACACAGTTCTTTTTAAGGGCTTAAAATATTGCTTTGTAAAAGTAATTAACAATGTAAGCTGATCTATATTATTTATGATGACATTTTGAGATGTCTACACAGTAGAGACATACAGAAGGCTGTAACATTTATAGCATTTATAAAAGATTCAAATTACATTTGAAGCACTTCATATCAGCTTCATGTCAGGGTCCTCTTCCAACCCAAGTGTCCATGTTTTTTAGTTTTTCATGAAGCTGCATTGTGTATGTGGGCACTCTCTAATACCTTTAATATGTAATTAGCTTTCAGGATACACAAAAGGTATCCCAATTACATTTTAGTCATTTTTGTTGTTGATTACTAGTTTTGGATTATTAATGTCCTTTTCGAACTCATCAAATGAAACCACTGGTTCTAGTTACATTCTCCCCGTCCTTCATGTATGCAATGGGCACATGTGTAGGAGGACATCTTTGACCTCGTCTGATTCAACGTTTAATCACACCCTGATGCTGTTTAACAACTACTGTGTCAAACATACAGCTCTTGTAACCAGAACAGCCTAACCTCTAGATTCATATTTGATTAATAATTCATCAGTAATTGTTTGCAACAATAAAACTATTGTCAGCCATTTTGGATTCTGACTCCATCTCCCCCTCCTTCGTCATTCCTCTTCATCGCGTGTCATTCAAAAGCTTTTGTCACTTTGTACAATGGTGCTTCTATCGACAAAAGGACCAATCACCGCCTGACACTAAAATTACCATTCGTCAAATTCTTAATCAGTTCAAAAATGTGCTTTTGTTTCTGCTAACATCTTGTCGAGAGGTTTTTGATAGACGAGTATTCTTCTGCCTTAATTGCAATCTGACAGTTTGACATGTCTAGATTTGTTATTATACATGATCAATAATAATAATACAAATCATTATTCATTGTACTAAACCACAGAGCTCACAATAAAACTATGTTTCATACTGGGGAAGAAAATGAAAGATCACAAAGCGGTAAAGAACAAAACATTCAATATGACTCATGATTTTAAGAATTTTCAGATAGGAAAAGAACAAGTAATCTGTTCTTTTATTGTAACTATACTGTAAATATAATAATTTCACTAATCTTGCTAACAAATAAACAGACTTTATTAGGTTTTATGCTGATATAATATAATTTTGAAATAGTATCAATTCTTGAATTTATTTATTTCTATCACATATTCTACCAAATCAACAGACACAAGGAGATACAAATCCCTTTGTCGCTCAACCAATATAATTATTCATTTTTGAACACTGGAAGAAAGAGAAGAAAAACAAGCAACTTTCATCAGATTAAAATATAAAAGATTTAAGATTTTGAAAGCATGAAAACAAAACAATAAATATTTCCAAGAAGAAATAGTCACAAGTGCTTCCCCGAGACTTGAAACAGATGCAGATGCCACATTATTTCTCTGTTACCTTTTTCTCTTTAGTAAATGTTGTCCATGCTGCAAATCCCACTGGAAACAGAACAAGGACGTATGCAAATCAGACTGAATCCCACGGCTAAAGTAAAGCCTTTTTGTTGATAGTGTTGTTCATGTTCAGTACAGGAGCGATGTGAATAAAGACCAAAAACGTCTGGATATATGTGCTCTACCGATCCCTGGAGGCTTACTTATGATACCGCATTTGTTAATCAGTGTGTACTCTGTATCTCACTTGTGATTGTCCCCATGGAGAGGTTATGATTGCACACCCTCTGGGAAGCATGGATGTAAATTATAACAATCCATTGTCATCCTGTCGCTGTCCATCAGTAAAAACTATATATCATAGCACAGGGTTATATTACACTTATTAATATCAGAATTATTCAGTATTGAGCACGTTTTATTGACCAACAGCGGCAGAGTTGTGAGCAGTTCAGTCCATCTACTACAAGGTCAAGAGCTTTGTTTTTGCATTGGTTTCCTGTGTGGAGCCTTCCATGAACCCATCCAAATTCTTCAGTCCGTACTGAGTCACACAGAGGTCACACTGTTTTTGTCAAACTCAAGCACTTCCACAAATGTAATTTTCATTTTTCTATTTTTCATTCTTGTGTTGTATTTCGCAAGATAGGTACCTCAATATGGTTTCTATCGATAAGATAACAAAACTATACTTTACTTTCCCGGCAGGAAAATGTATCCTCTGTATTGGAACAATCTTTCAGTGCTTCCAGGGCAAACTGTCAAGAGAATAATGGACGAGATATGCAGGGCCGGAGATTCTTATCCAAATCTTAATCCATGGCATAGGAGGATGCACACATTCATTCAAACCCAGGACCTTTAATGAGAACTTTAATGTCTTTATATACAGTTTTATTATGATTTAATATTACAGCTCAGAGGTTGGACACCAAATTTGACATAGTGGTATCACTCAACCTGGCTATCAGTGATTTTTGAAGGTCCATATCTGAGCTTTATATTTTGGTATTTGCTGAGTTATAGAACCGTTATCAGCCCTTGAAGTGTGCAAACCCATGTTGAAAAATTAACTTAATTGATTTTAAACCCACACTTTCTAGATGTTACTAGAAATTCTATAGACCCCATTTACCAAAATAATAAATAAGTAATCCTACATACTGTTTTTCAAGTCCACTTTACACTCAGCTCAATGCAGTACAGATTAAATATTAACCATCCTTCCTTGAAACTCCTTGTCTGCTTTTAGTTCCTTGACCATCCACGTGGGCCTTTAGCAAGTTACCCAGGCAACGCTCACTCCATCCCTCAACTTTCCTCCACCTTTTACTTTCTGTTGTTGGACCTATTAGCGTTCTTCCTCTCCCCTCCTGTGTCCACCATGGCGGGCTTCTGTCCGTCTTAGTTTGCTCGGAGGAGGACAGGAGATTGTCTTAAGACTGTAAAATTGGTGTAGTGTGTCTTCGGCAGGCGATTGAGAGCCACCCACCGGACCCTGGCACTATCAGAACAAATCAGACTGAGCTATAGCCAGTGCATATGTGTGTGCGTGTGTATTTCTTTTTAAAATGTGCTCTATCACTTTGAGCTATGGCCGTGTGGATAATTGGTTTGGTGAAATAGTGCTGAGTGTCTGTGGCGGTGCTTGGTGGCCTTCTCTCTCTCGCTCAGCTGTGGGCACGTGTTTTATGGATAAACCAATATCGCAGTGACTCAGTATTTCACGCTGACAGTGCTCCACCAGGAGTTCACTATGAAGACCCCCCTTTCTCACTCGCCGTCTTTAATTAAGTTAATGAAGAGGAAAGTCATATTTTCAGTTCTAGCTGTATTATTATTCATATCTGGTGCTTTGTTTGGATAGAAGTTTAACCGCAAGGAATCAACTAGCAAGCGTAACTTTTGTGATGGACCCAAGCTGAGATAAAGAGAAGGTTTGAGGTCAAATCAAATCAAGAAAATCTGCGCACAAAACAAGGCACATCATTTATAACCTCAGACAGGAAAACTTATTTAAACTACAGTCCCAAATTAAGTGTTTTTTGTTTGAATTTGATCTACTGTACATGGTAAGGAGATTCAAGTTCATTTGTCTCGCACAAATCGTACGCAAAGTAATTCAAAGTGCTTTACAGAAGAGGAAAAGTTGCATTAAAATATGAACAGATCAAAACATAAAGAATCATTATAAATTTACTTCAAAAGAGAAGAACGCAGATAAAATCCTTTCAGTCAAATCTCCAACTATTTTGAGCCTAGATTTGAACATTTTCAGAGTAAATGTCTGTCTGTTTAACTGCACAAAATTGAAAATAGAGTTACTGAGTTTCATTAGTAACTTTTCAAAGTAACATTATTTTATGGCATATTAGCATTTTAGACAATGCTTTTACTGTGAATATGTTCTTTGTTCGAGCACTTGTTTGGACAACTATTCAGCAGTTAAAATAATGTTAAATTGCTGAAAATATTGTTGTGATGAGTTAATCCCGTACAAAGAAAAGCCAAACAGTTTATATCTAGTCTTGCAAGATAAGAGAAAAGGTTAGAAGATTGTGTTTTCCCCAAATGCTTCAGGTTAAAATAGAATATTAAACATTGTAAATAAGAGTCTCTGTTTGTACTGGCAGATACCTCTTGCATATTTTATTTACTGACCACTTTATTTTTACTGTGCAAGCAACTGTATTCCCAGTTAGACTCGAACACAGAAATGGTGGAGGTCAACCAAAATTCACACTCCCTGGCTTTATATAAAAATAGGACAAAAGTAAGAGCAAAAGCCCTCTCGAGGAAAAAAAAAAGTGAAAAAACATAACAGAAAATGATTAGCATCCAAGTGCTCAAGTATTTATGCTGTATGGAAATGTGTCTGTGTCCTCCCTCACATCCTGCCAAATGGCGCTCTTTCATATGCAGCGACTTTGCTCAAATTTGTCACCCGCTACTTAAAAGGAGCCTCTTTGGGAGAATGCTAATTCCTGAGAATAATTTTCCGTCCAGTAATAATTTCAGTCCAAATCCAATCCCTTTGTGGTTGCGTGAAAGCAGAAAAGTTTTTATTGGGGGGCAAGTAGAAGTGGAAGAAGTGTTTCAAGTACTAAAAGTGCTTCGGCTTTAAAATGACTCATGTGGCTTTAATACTTATAATTACCAATGTTGAAGTCAAAGTATAAGATATTTTTTTAAAGAATATAAAGAAAACATATATAGAATAGTGAATATAGAGTTTATTATTAATCGTTGCCATAGTTTATTTGCTATTTCTACTAAATGCTACTGTTTTTGACTACTTAGAACGTCCTCCTATTGGACCTATACATACTCTTTTTGTATTTAGAGAAAAGTGTCTTTATTTTTATCTCTCCCCCAAAGCAAATAGAATTATTATGCAAATTCGCATAGTTAAAATCTTGGCTGTCATATGCTGGATTTTTACTTATCAATAAAACGCCTCAAGCTCCAGTTTCAGCCTGATTAAAGGTTAAACATTATTGGACTTAGGGAGATTGCGTGCTCGTATTCCTTGATCAATACCGCCGTACAGAGAAAATGCAACCCCCACAACATACAGCTATAACATTTTACAGCTGATGTTCATCTGTTCTTATCAGGTTTACATCCATTTTAGCCCTTCGGCACATGTGACCAAAAGCTCCAACAGTGGTTTTAAAAATCCCCGGGTTGATCTTTCCGCCTTCATGCCTGCACTGTTGACACAAGTGGGACTGGGCAGCCTTCTAAGTATAGGCGCATTCATGTAGAAGATCAGTGCCCCGTGACAACCTTCATACGACTCAAAAATAGCCTGTCCTTTCCAGCAGATACTTTCGTTCCTATAAAAAGCCCGGATAGAGTGCTAACCTGTCTGCTACCTCTACGGTGAATGCCCACTCTCGCCGTACGCTTCAGAGGTGCACCCTAACCCGTGTCTGTTTATGTAGGTGCTGCCTCGACAGACGTGCGGCTTGTTTACTCACACCATCTACTACAAGGAGTATCCCGGAGGACCCAAGGAACTGGACAAGAGCATCCGCGGAGGAGAGCTCTTTCTGACCGTACTGCTGAATCCCGTGAGTTCAAATGATAATCGCAGTACTATATGATGGGTATTTTCCATATTTTTACTCTAGGTTTAAGCCTAGACGAAAAGTATGCGAGGATAGAAAAGAGTTGGTACTGTAACTTTCAATTAAATGCAATATTCTTTCTAGAGACTGAGCTTTCTGAATTGTAGTAATGTATTTTTAGTAGCAAACAATAAAAAAGAGAATGCTTTCTAGTTTAGGTAAAACTTAAATTACTTTCAAAAGAAGTAACCTACTGAGTTGTCTTTGAATCTCGTCTTTAATAGTAAGACAAAATAATAAACAAATCAGATGATGGTCCTGTCGCGATAATTACGACATATCCTTCAATATATGATAGAAAGATATATCCAAGGTTCAATATTACTATTATTCAACTATACTTTGTGGACGTTTTGGATGCACGCTGGGGAACCTTATCTTTGTTTTTTGACTAAATTTGAATCATAAAGAGTGAAATAAGTAGCTTTTCTGGCTCATTTTCAACTAAACTAACTAAACTGATTCAGTCATTTATTTATTGTAGCTCATGTGTTGTTGTTTTTTTTCACCAATATTTCACATTTAGACTGACTTTGTTTGGGATTATCCAGCTTTAAGGTTGGGTAGTTGTTTCAATATTGTCATTTATCGTGATATTTCTCTGACAATATTTCATACTTCAAAATTTGTTACTGTGACTGGCCAGTATGTTGCACTTCTGTAGTAATCCGGACATCCAAAGAATAAGGAATATCCAAAACAGTCATCACAGCTTTTTGTCGCTTTACTGACAGTTGTCACACAGAATGAACAGTTTTTCTCACTACTGGAGCAAATGAACTGCACTGTCTTAATAGACGTGTGCCAATAGATAAGACTTTTTCTTCTTGAGTAAAGTAACTGTGGAGATCTACTTCTTCTTCACTTTGGCCTAAGCACCATCATGTCATTTAAATTTTTTTTTTGACAACATAGAACGCTCTGTTTGTTATGAACTCTCTTTCAGCACCAATTCAGGTTGAATCCATTAGGAACACGAATGTAACATAATCTTTCATGAGGCTCTGGGGACCGTGTCATTTGTGTCTCCCTTGTACATATAACACAAAGAGAGAATTCCCACTGTGATGTCTAAACCAGCCTCTGAGTGCAGTCCGAGTTCCCTCTGCATTCTCCCGCTTCCTGTGTGAGCTACATGTAGCCGGTGCCTTTTTGTTGTCAGGATTTTTGCACCTCAAAGACTCTGGGGTTCACACGCTTGTTGCGGAGGTAACTCGTCGCTGTCTGGTGTGCCTTTTCTCTTCGTCAGCGGCTGCTAGTCGTTGCCGCGTGTTTCTCTCCCACTTTAAATTAGGTCTCACCACAGGGGGGCCGCTGTCACATACACCGACAAACACCCCCTCTCTCACACCCCCGCTGCGCCCATGTCAGTGCGCCTCCCGTACGCCTTTGAATTAAAGAACAGAATTAGGTTTTGGTGGCAGTCAGGATGCGCATGAGTGTACGCCGTTAAGCATGGAAATCCATATGTGGCTCTTCGCGCTCTTACCAGAAAACCACACGGAGAGAAGAGGAGAGAAAAGGCCTGTAAAGTGTCAGGTGAGGAAGTGAGGAGCTGGGAGAACTGTCAGAAGTTGGCAAACATCACAGAGTCAAGTGCGGGCTCCCCCAAAAAGCTGTTTCAAACGATTCATCTTTCTCGCCGTCTGTCTTTTTATCAAGTGAAGCGATTGTTGTTGAAGTTAGAGGGTTTTGTTAGTTTTTGCTGGACTCTTTTCTTTGATTGCTGTCATCTATCTAAGCCTAGGGATAATACAGAGAAGCCGAGACAATGCGTAAAATGTTTCTTGTAAACAATTATTATGCATCTTGCTTTGGGGCTTTGCATTCAATACACCCAGAAACTTTATAAAACAAGGTAATTAGTAGGTGCTGAATGTTAATTACAGCTGCTTTCAAAATATATTATCAATGATTATTTAACTGTCCCATCCGAAAAAGATATTTTTTACCAATTCAATTTTTTTGTTAGAAAATAAAGCTTTCACACTGCAGGCCAGAAACAAACTGGCGCACATTCAAAGTTTTTCAGAAGAGTTGGATTTTAGAATAGTATGAATTTATCATATATTTATTTTTGACTTTTTTGTACCTTAAACTCAGAGTTCGCACTGGAGCATAAATGACAGATGAGCTTCTGTTTTTTGTGTCTTTTTAAATATGTGAATTTTCATGTCACACCGCAGTACACCCTTGGGATTACAGCGTTAAATTTACAGTAGAGCTAAAAGTGTCATTTTATTAAATAATGTACACATTGTTATCTTATCCAACACCTTCTTTAACTGTCTCTGGAGTGACATTTATTTTTTTAAAGAGAAGTGTGACAGTCACGCTGCAGGACATTTTACAGTTTTTAATTTGTGAAAAATCTATAGAAATGGGACACAACTTCATTCTAAAACTATGTGTAGTTTATAGAAGACATTTTTATGCACTGTTGAGTTGAATTTTGACAGAAGAAAAACATTATTCACAAAGTCATTTAAAGTGCGAATGCCAAAAATGGACTTCACGTCAAGTACCCATGCACAGGATATTTTTCCAGGTATTTTTTTTTGACTCAACATTCCAGTTAAAGTGGTAACATCTCCACTGAGACAAGCAGGTGGCAGATTCTCCACCAGAAAAGTGACACAGTGCACCTTTAAACAGTACAAAGCCAATACTTAATGTAACATGCTTTACTTTGATATATAAGGAGCATTCAGGTCCATTTTACTTATATCAATATTGACATTAGTTTATTCTTGTGTCACTGGTTTAATAAAGACCTCATCATCGTCTCTTAATTCAACACTTTTAACTTTAGCTGTACAAAACAGAATACAACAAGCATGGACTTTGAAAACTGGGGCAGCTCTTCCATGGACTTTTTTCTTAACTTCCCATTTCAAACGAAACAATAACATCCCACAAACATTTCAGCCTGGGGCACAGTTGCATCCACTGTGTCTTCACTGGTCCAACAGTGCGTGGGTATGGCCCCCAGCTCTGCGCGCCTTCTCACATTTCTTTACTGTTCACTTTGCCTATTGTTAAAGTAAAACTAACCCTCCAATGTATCCAAAAAAGAATAATCTACCCTTAACAGACATCCAGCGCTGCCCGTGGCTTCCCAATATTGTATTTCCTGTTCGCTAAGTGTTTACATTTTCCTCAGCAAAGTCAACGCCTTTCTGAAAATATAGAAAGTATGAAGTGGCTTGTGTTGGGTAAAAAGTCGCAGGAGTTTAATCTACCTCTTCCTGTCCGAGGGATTGCTGAATTGCTTGTAACTGTGTGTATTGCTAAGTGAGACAAATTGCATGAACAGCAGGGGCCGCTGGGAAAGTGTAGCAGACAAAACAGTCAAAAAAAAATCGGGGGAAGAAAAAAAAAAAGTCCTCCTACTAGGCAATCTGCACTTGTATCCAGGGACCGTACTGTAAATGAAAAGTGGCGTGGACCAAGGTTTGTTGAAGAAGATTTGTCGTAATTATAATTTGGTTTTGAAGATAAGAGAAGCGGACTTTTTCAGAGGACCTTGACATTAATTATTAAAAATGAAATGTCAAGGTTTTCAACTTGTGATAGGGCACTCAAAATACCGATTTAGCACAAGAGGAAATTACCAGCCCGAAATTATAAACCCGTAAAATCGAACGTATGCGCGGCCAATTTATAAATACAATCTTTCTTTTTTAAGACCGTCCTCTCCCAGTAGTGCACTTGTCACTATTCTTCAGGTTTTCATCATGTTCCAAGTGTCAAGGCAACAGTTTGAATGTGTATTATTTAACAGACTCATAAATCTTGCACATCTTTTTACAGCAGGAACACAATTGCTGTCTGATGATGAATTGTGGTGGTGCGGATGCTGCATGGTCTTTGTAATGATAACAGCTGAACGTGGAGTGGCTTTATTGCAGGTGGTATTATTAATTATGGTTTATATTTTATTAATTGTGCTCATTAGCGCTCGTTGTAATAGGGGGCCAGTTTTAATAGCAGCTTAGACCAGGTAATCTTTGCAATAGCTGAACAAGAACTAATAAATGACAGAGGTTTTTAAGATAACACTTCATATTTGAACTTTTTTTTTGTCGCTTGAATAGCAGTTACTAACTTTAAACTCCAAGGCAAAGTTATACTAAGCCTGCGACATAAAAAATGCTGTCTGGGGTAAACGTTTAGGAATATTATCTTTTTGAGTTGTGGATATATATATATATATATATATATATATATATATATATATATATATATATATATATATATATATATATATATATATATATATATATATATATATATATATATATATATATATATATATATATATATTAGTGGTGGGCATAGATTAATTTTTAATCTAGATTAATCTCACTGTAATCTTGGAATTAATCTAGATTAATCTAGATTAAATGGCTCATTTGAATTCTGGAAGACATTCAGAATATGTGTGCTACCCAAATAATGACTAAAAGTAAGTCTTTGAGAACGGGTTTCTCAAGCCAGGTGGCGCATTAGACCAGGGGCTCACCACATCAGTGCTTGGCCCGGCATTAGCTAAGGGATGCTTTGCGTTTAGGTGGTACTTGAGACTGGAAGAACTCCTACAGTAAACTAATTCCGCATTGCACAGGGTGCAAACAACCTTAGTCTTGTTGAGATTTCCATTGGGAAGCTTCTTAAAAATAAATTTTCTAGTCAGTGTTTCTCTGTGAGCTGCACTGTCCTCCTCTCTGATCACAGCCCCTCAGCTATAATTTGGTTTAGGTAGAATTAATTAAAAAAAAAAGGATATCATCATTAAGTTGTGTTCAAATCAGAGTCATGGTGTTTTTTCCCTCCAAAGCTTTCAGTTTTCTGATGCATTTAATATAAAGATTGACTCTTATCCAGCAACACTTCTGTGCAATATTTATTTAATTCTGTATTAATTTAATTCTGTGCTTAAATTTCCCCTGGAAGCCTCTGGACAAAGTAACCTGTGTGTCATGTTTAGATCATAAGCCCATGTTTCAAATAGGCCTAATGATAATTTACAGTTAACTTATGACTAAGGATGTCATTGATTAGACTTTACTGTAGCTCTGACACAACAAGACAATCTTCAAAGCCTAAATAAACCTTCCGTCAGTGGCCATTCATTTTCATTCTTCCAGTTTTCGCTTGGGATTATTCTGTGCATAAAGCACTTAACGCCTCGTTATGCACGCGGCTAATTTGCATATCAATACACGCGAAAACTGTGCAAAGCGCTAAACTTTGTAGACGCGCTGTGGCGTTTGCTCTGATTGGTTCATGATTTTTCACTGGGGCTGAAGACAGAGGAGTCTGTGTGGGTCTGTGCCGCGCTGCTCACGGCGCTCACACCACTGCCGCGTAAAGACGCGCGGAGACAAGTCAGATCCAAAATGAATGAGCTCAAATCAAGTTTGTCATCGTGAGTTCTGAGAGTTCAGGGTTGGACTGATTAAATCTCCAAAAGTGCACAGTCTGACCCTGGATTAAGTTTGTGTAATGTGATGGTTTGACTCCAGAGGTAATGATTTTAGTGGGACTACTTTTAAGTGCGTCAGGTGGAGGAGCTCCTTCTGCGTGCCTGCTGGTACAGCGTGCTACCACCAAATGTTTTAGGGGTCCGCAGTAACGGGCCGGAATACGTTACTTTCAGTCTTGATGGGGAGCGCAAATCTTCGCGGTAATTTGCGCTATTCTAGACGCAATAGTTCGTCAGCTGTTTGTTCTCAAAACTACGAAAAATACGAGGCGGGTTGGTCCAGAAGAAAGAGTAGGTAAAAGCGTATGGGATGTAGAACTTTAGTTCCGAGCCTTTGATTTGGCGCTATGTGTGTGTAGCTCGCGCCTCTCGCTCTCTTTCTCTCTCGTTTTCTCTCGTGCGCGACAAAGATTTTCTCTGCGCGATGCCCCTGGGAGCTGTGCGCAATTGCGCACGCGCGCAGCTTAGAGGGAACAGTGCTCCCAACCCAACTTTGAGAATAGATTAACGGCGATATTTTTTTTATCGCCCGATAAGAGTCTCACGTTAACGCAGCACGTTAACGCCGTTACCGGCCCACCACTAATATATATATATATATATATATATATATATATATATATATATATATATATATATATATGTCGATTATATAGACTACATGTTTTTAAACTTTCACAATGACAATTTTCAGACAATATTATACCAATCCATCAGACATATGCTAAATACGCCAAATTATTTTCTAGATGAGTTAAAATGTCTTAATTTCATGATAAAAATCTTAATCTCTGATGTTTTGACTAGTTTTTAAAATGATTCATTTGATGGAACTAGATTATTTTACTTGTTTCAGAGATAATTGATAATTGTACTTACCCCATTGGCCCATTTATTTTTTTATTTTAAGCTAAATTATCTCATGTCAGAAATACCTGTGAGATATTCTGCATCACATAAGCATTTAAATCTCATTTATATAAAAACTTCTCAAATCCAGATTAAAAAATATAAATTCAAGTCATTTTAAGCGAGGCTAGATATACATATATACATATAGTTTTGCTGTGTACGTGCCTGTAAATGCATGATTGAGGCTTAAGTATCACACAAAACATGGATGAACACTAAAATTAACCACAATAGTTCAGAAATATCACATTTTACCTTTAATTGTTTGGGAGATTACACTGCAAGCTTCTTTTTGTTATATTATTCATTTTCTCCCACGTCGAGTTTCTAGCTTTTTGTTCTTTTTTTTCTATTTTCTATGTAACGCAGACTAATTAGTACCAACAAGATGGCAGGTTATCCTCTTTTTTCTTATGGAAATGTACTTTGCAAAAGTAATGAGATGAACTTCAAAATCCGTCTTGCGTGGTATTTTTGCATCAAAAGTTCATCTATTCTACAGCACCGACGATAACGCCATGAGATCCAGGTGTCCTCCAAACTAAAAATAGACACCCATTTTCACAAATTTGCAAATACGTTCTATTTGGCCATATGAAGTGAATATTTACTCCACCATTTTGCCATGTGTCGTGACTCTGTGCATGAGTCAGATGTTGTACATTGTGCCCTGCTGCTTTCTGCGCATGTCCTTCTCTGCATAGCTCTTTAAAATCATTGTGTCTTTATTCACTGAAGTGCTGGCGTCATATGACTGTGAGCGAACAGAAGAAACCATGGGGGATCCCTGCATGTGCACTCTCATATATATTACATAAAAAAATGTTCTTGAGAGCTGGGGACATGCTGAAGCTAATTACATTTTTATTAGCAATTTCGACTATCTTTTGTCCTTCTCTTTCAGACGCCTGCTTTCTTAATCTGTGTAATGAGAGATGAAACTGGTCTTGCCGTATCTCTTAATGAAGAGGCCTATTAAACATAAAAGCAATTTAAACACTAAATGGGACAATTTTGTGTTGTACTTAACATGTACATTGAGACACATGCGCTCTGCAGTATAGCACTATCAAATCAAAGTCAAATCATTAAGGCTACAATTATTTAAAGGGGCATATGCAAACTAAACTTTATTGTGTTTTTAATCTTGTTAACAGTTTCCTCATCATTACTTTACTCAAACTTGTATGTTGATTGATGCATGTTTGAATAATCCTATACTGTCGTGCAATGGAGGCTCCAGCGCTCATAGAATTCTTGTTTTCACCTACCCCCTATCCCCGCCCACATACTTAGTTGTGATTATTTGAAAAAAGAAAACTTAGATTGACATGTTGCGATCTAAAATGTCATTTCGCCACTTTTCAAAAATAAAAACACGTAAATGACAATCTGCTGCTTGTCACAGTGAAATCCTACAATGAAGAGGTATCAGCTCTGCAGGAAGTCAATGGAACTGTTTTTTTTTTGTTCTTTTGTTAAGCTACATTCAGTCAATTTTGCAGTTTACATTGAACATATATATTTCAATACTAGTTCCTGAAAAAAGTATAATATGTCACCTTTAATAAATTGAATATCCACTGCACGTACCAAAACACACCATAGTTTTATTAAATGTATGGATCTCTTGAAACAGTAATACTTCTGATTAAAATGTGCACTGTGAACCAAATATTGATCGGTAAACATAAAATGCAAATCTTATCACAGTCGCAATTATATTTTTATTTCAAAAATAATACACAACAACAACAAAACGCCCAAAGATTCAGTTCACTCTTTTCTTATACGTTTCCATTTGCACAGGCTTTTATTAGCGTTTGCACTTTCAGCCGCTAATCAATAGTGTTTTGTAGCGTTAATGCCTGGGGGTATTGCTATTATTTGATGATCTGCTCATTGGTAGCATTGGCACTTTCCATTCGATGACTTTTACAGCCACATTAGCCACTATAGCATCGCCGCCGCGTGACATATGGGACTACTTTACATGCGTGCGGTGTCCTTATGCAAACATAGATACCACAACTAGAGTTAGGGGCAGATCAGTCATCATTAGGCTCTCCTATTCATCCTATCGAGAACATTTAAAACAACCCAAGGACAGAAAACACTGGAGCAAATACTGTACGTCAGCAATAAATATGTTCATAGGGATAATACTTTCATTTCAGATCCCATGACTTACTGTTGCATATGTGTGTTGCGTCCTTACATATCGTTACATGTGAATACTTCTCCATGATTCCGCATCAGACATCACTAAGCTCCCTCATCTCGCCTAAGCGTGACGATCGATTGGGCGACCTCGACTCTGCAAACAGCCAATAGGCCACTAGTCATTCCCCAATAAATGTCCGCATAGAGACGCGGTTAGGGGGCCGACGTAGATGGAGAGATGGGGAAGCAGGAGAAAGCGGCGACGGGGCGAGGGCAGGGTGAGAAGGTGGCAGACAGATTGAGATTTCATTTTCAGGTCACGGCGTCTTGTGTCGCTTGAGAATCCCGACACATAGACACAGGGGGAGGCAGGCTCGCACATACAGAGCTGCAGATGTGTGTGCGCGAGGGGAGAGCTGACATAAGCAGAGCCGGAGACATATATCAGGCCTGACATTTAGCGCTTAGCTCTGCCACTAAGCTTATTAGCCAAACACCAAATATCAGCGCCATCTCCCTCCTGGATCCATGCTTTTTTTACAGCCAGCAGTGTATACTGAAAACCTGCTGTTACATAGAAAAAGTATTAGTAAAGGAACTATTAATATCTCTGTGGGATTTAGCCTATTCAAGCTTGTCATTATTCACTCTGTACATTTATTGGATGAAATCATATGCGTCTCCAACACTATAAGCCTCTTCTCTTATATATTTTTAATCTTTCATTCCATTACTTAATCGATGATATCTAATGCGGGGTGGTCCTTACAACTTTACCAATAGCAAATTGTTTCATGAGGAGATGTATGTCAAAATTATTCGGTTAATCGATAACTGTGATTATTCAGGTCATCATAAGACCTAATAATCCAGAGAATCATCTGCAGCAATGATGACTTCAATTTATTCTCCATAAAAGTCAGATTTCAATGTTTTTTTGTTTGTTTGTTTTTTATGCAACAATGACAGTATCATTACTTTTCCATTCAGACAGTTTGATTGATGGTTGAAGAGTGGGTAATGGTCATCCTTTAGACTTGTGAACAAAAGAAAATTAAGGATTTCGTTGTTATTGTTTGGTCATAGCTCCAACAATTGTGAATTGTAGTAAAACTGTGATGTTTCTTCTCACAATAATCGTATCACTAAAATTTGATATTGTCACATCCTGAACACCAGCTAAGAACAAGAAGTGACTAACTGAACCAAAGTGGTCAGATAGAGCTGTGTCTCTCTCTGTCGACTGAGATGATTTTTTTTTACATACATTTGTGCAGAATATTGCATAGGTTTATATTAGGGCTGGACAGTTAATTGAATTTGGATCAAGATTCAGCCATAAAAGTCTAATAGTGAACAAAATACTACTCATTTCTTTTGTGTTAAATGGCACAGATTTGTTTGTCTTTCTCATTTATTTTCATGAAATGGATACTTAAACCTATTTTAATTTTGTTTTTGAAAAGAAAGCAACGATTTTTTTTTTTTTTTTTTTGCCATATCTCTGAGTTTTTTCTGAGTAACTCCATGTGTATTCCAACTAGTTCCCATTCAATTCACATTAATTCAAACAAATTTATTCATGTAAATTCCCATACTATGTCCAGCTTTGTAATTCCATAAATATTTTAACCCCTTAGCAATGCTTAGACATTACTAGAACTGATGTATTAAAACATGTAACTTAGTCAGAAAAGAGTTTAAAAAAAGTATACAGTTTTCCAAAATAGATTACATAAAGTTAAATTTTTTTCCCACAAACTTTTTTTTTCACATATTGAAAGATATTCAAAGCATAAGGCCATAGAGTGGTGGTAAATCAAGTCAATAATTCAGATTCAGATGTTTCAGATGTTTTTGAGATTCAAATACTTTTATCTTCCCGTTTCATTTCAACACACTGTGCGTATACATCATTAGTTATGGTTTAGTTGCATTAATGTTGAATTTAGTTATGACATTTGTACTTTTTAGTTTATTTATGTATTTTTCCATATAATTTTCAATGGCAAAATATGTTTAAAATCTGCAAAAGTAAAAACACAAATTAAGCCATGACACCAGGATGCACCTCTGTTTGTAAAGCCCCACATCTCCCCCGGTCTTTCTCTGCACCGTTGACTTAAGATCACATGTGAACGTCGCACACCGTACTCTTCGATCTCATTTTCACATCTCGCGTCTTTCTCTCGGAGTTGATTGCCACTTGAAGATTTGGCAGCTCATCAATGCGTACTGTTCGTGTACCTCTAAAAATGACTACGCAAGACTAAAAACAGTCAGACTAAAACTGACAAAATGGGAAGCTGGAACTCGGCCCAATAAAATGAATTGAAATCATTTGCAGTATTGACATTCAGCTTTCAATTATGTGCTGATGAGAAGAAAGGCGGAAAGATGGACTGGCAAGCCGAGCAATGTAGAGAAGAGAGAAGGGGAGGGCTGTGTAGTTCCTTTTAGCAGCAATAACAATTCAATCATGGAGAAATGTATGTGGAACTAAGTGGACTGTAATGAGAAGAAGGAGCACTTTTTTTTTTTTTTTTTTTTTCAAAGATGGCCCACACTTTGAAGAGAGAAATGATCTTGTTAGCGAGTTACGATGTAGGGGAGTTAACCTACATCAATAGTGCGCTGGGTAGCAGGCTACACAGTTAGCATAGTAATTATAGTGGACTCATAGACTGGGGATTTTGTAGATGAAAAGTGTGCACGCTAATGGAGCTGCCACGGAAGTAATAGTTGTTTTAATCTGGCACATAGAATAACATTTTGTACTTTGTTTTGGACAAGAATCCAGAAAATAATGCTTTTATTATAGAAGAAATACATAGTTTGTAATGAGTTTGAATGGGTTAGTCAATAAATTGGTTTCAATTCACCTTATTCCACCCACTTTTGGCTCTTTTTTCCACAGAACTGCACTTCTGTAGTAAACGCGCTTTCCGTTCGACGAGAACAATGTTCACGCAAATTGCCAACGTGGGAAAATTCTCGCCACTAAAACATTAAATAAAGCAGATTGATTTGTGTAAAAAGTTCAGCGTACATATGCAACAACAAGTCAGCAATGCACCGATGTCCTGGGCGGCAGGAAAACGGCTCTGTAGTCCGTGTAGAATGTATTTTCTTCTGCACTCGTCTGCCCCATGTAAAGTAATACAACAGAAAAAAGATGGCGGCGCACACGGCATCTTCCGGAATAAAGTGAATATAGGTATCAATGAATGACCGAAAATGACCGTTATTTGGTGCCAATATTTTCGGGGAAGAGCTGTCTGTGTGTGCTCATGTGTCATTCATGTGTCATTGTCCCCTGTGCATCAGACTTGTCATTTTCTAATTTTCTATTTTTACACAATCGTGCCACAGATTATTTTAATTTATTTAATTGTGCTTATTTGATTAATATGGGGTAGTGCACATTCATTAATATGTGTTGGTCCAACATGTAAATGTGCTATAGTTAGCCACACAGGTGGATTTTCTGGCTTCTTGTGACAGGACAGTGCAGTGCAAAATGAGGATGAGACCAGGGAATGACTTGCAGTAAACGGTCAGAGCCAGATTCAAACTCACAACCCCTGCAGCTCACCCCACAGACATATGTACTGTCCACTCAACCATGAGCGGCACACAGGCTGAATGTCACACAAAGACACTGAAGATCCATGAAAAACAGTATGTAGCTTTAAATATTTAAAATTAGAGCATGCTAAAAGCACACACTGTACACACAACACAGGTTGAAGACAAACATGACAATAGACAAAGACAATCAGACAAGACATCAACAAGGCAGAGACATCTGTAAAAGACACACAGTTATGCTTACATGTCTGATTGTCCAAAAGCCATTCTTTGACATATGAAGCTATGAATGATGTCATGTTCCTCAGCTCTGTGGGGACCAGATTCCAAGAGTGTGTGGTGTGGACTGAAAAGACAGACTGTCCAAATCAAGTCTTTTTGGCAGTCTCCTCTGCTCGATGCACTGTATTTGTGTTTAAGTTTAAATGTATTAGTGGAGGTGGGGCCAGCCCAAAATGTCTAAATAGGTAATTCAATTATACCAATCTATGAAATTATATCTGTTTAAGATTTTACAGTGATTATATGATAAATACATTTTAATCCTTTTAATTAAAGTGCAAAGTTCATTTGTGATTTTTGTGTGTGGTCCTTGCTATAGATTTTTAAATCTAAATATCACTATCGGAAAATATCTGTTATCAGCCACAGCAGCAAGCTAAATATCAGATATAGGTATTAGCCATAGACTGTACATCAGTGGACTAAGGGATTGTGACGTCACCCATAGCGTTTGGCTACAGCCAAATGAAGCCCATCGCGGCTAGCAGTTATAGCGGCTAAAGTGGAGCCAGACTCCATATTTGGAAATCCGAGTGCGTATCGTGGCAACCACACAGACTAATCAGGTGCGCGGTTGCTAACGGTATCCGCCCCTAGGTGAGAGGAGACGGCGGCAACGTGCGGCGCTAGCTGTCAATCAAACCTGTTGCTAACACGAGCGAAAACGGCCCCTGGAAAAGGAAGCACCTGATTGGTCAGTTATTATTGCTAATAACTTGATTTATGAACAACCTAACGAAAAAAAAACACCCGATTCATGTGGAGTGAGTCAAAACAGACGTTTTAGTTCCAAGATGGTGAGCTTGACAGAAACAGTTACAGAGTAAAGGGCACCAGTGTCCCAATAGAAAGTGAATGGCAGCTCGGCTTTATGGAGCCAGGAGCTCCTCTATAGCTGCTTCCTATTTGGAACGCGACGGCTAGCATGCTAACATGGTCCACTGATATCTACAGTCTATGGTATTAGCTCAAAAAACAAAAACAAAAGAAAAAAGTAATAAATAAATCCATATTGGACCATATCTAACAAAAATATTTAGGTACACATTTTCACTATTCAAGTCACAAAATAACAAAAATTCTAATGTCAGATTATTATTTTGGTTTTTACAACTTGTAACAGCAAAGAATATCTGGCTGGATTTTCCTCTGGATGTCGATCAATGCATTTTACAATTATATTTTATTTTTAAGGCAACGTAATGCCTGTTGGTCCATTAGCAACAAAAATGCCATGATACTTTTATGATTCTTTGATTTAGCATTTCCATCCGTGCTTTCAAATCCCCCGTATGGTGTCAGTATCATAAAAGAATGTTTACTAGACTGGAACTAACCCACAATTATTTTTGCCCCCCAACTCTCTCTCAACAGCCAACACAAGTCATTTCTCTAAAGACGCAGTGATGTTTGGAAGGATTGGAACATGTAGCAAACTCTAAAACATGTCCGATGTTGACTTAATCTCGAACAACATTGATTTTGTGTTTGTGTGTGTTTTTGGACGACATGCCCAGACTGACATGCTTCATCAGAGCATCTAGGTCAGCGCGAGATTGAAAAGGACAGAGGGGGGAGAGAAAACAGGAAATAACAGCAAGTGACTTTGGGACAGATGACAAAGTGAGTCGATGGGACGGATTAAAAGGAATCAAAGTAATTAAAATAAACAAAAAATATAGATTTGTATTTTAAAGCGGGATTAAAGCCTATGATATTAGTGCAAGAGCAGGTCGTTTTAGTAGTTAGGCTATAACTATACTGTATATACTGCGGTAGGTGGGGCTACTTTATGTTAAAAGTTTGGTTAACAGTGGTTGAAAAATACTCAATTTTGTTACCTAAGTAAAAGTACAGATATGCGTGCAAAAAATGACCTGTGTAAAAATAAAAGTAAGTAAAAGTTTTGAAGTACCTGTTTAAAAATGTACTTTAAGAGAAAAAGTAAAAGTATTTCGCACCGATTTTGAAAACTGTTAATTTTTAGTCATCAAAGGTAAATTCGACTAACGATTAATTTACTATTTGATTCTAACGATTATTCTTTCGATTAATTGAGTCGTTGTTAGAACGCACACTGCCTGTAAATATCAGTTTTTTACGCAATTTGACTCGGATGAAGTTAAGATCATGTCGCTGGAGGGCAGTATGTTTACACACAAAATAGGTTTTTGATCAACAACACTAAATGCACATGTTCTCGGTATGTTTTTGAAGTTTTTTACGAGCCATAAAACAGCACATGGCATGTTTTGAAGTCTGTGTATATCAATCGAATACAATTAGTCGAATACTAAATTAGTTGCCAATTATCTCAATAATCGATTCATTGCGATTAATTGATGAACTTGTTTCGGCCCTATTACAAATCTATTTCTTTTTTTTTCTTTCTAGTAGATATTGTTGTTTGGTCAAAGCCAGGATTTTAACTCAAATCCTAAATGCGGAATGTCACTGTGAATGAGCAACAAATAACCCCTTAATTCTTACAAAAGTACTTTTCAGTCCAGTAAAGAAAAACGCAATGTAGTTAAAAGTGCAGATTCTTGGTCTCAAATGTAGTAAAGTATAAGTAAAAAGTATTCACTGTAAAAACAACAAAAGTAAAGTGCAGAATATACCTTGCCTGGATGAGTTGACAAGGACGGTGTGGAAAAATGGCTGAAGTCAAGCTGGACACTTCACAAGCCAAGAACAGCCTCTGCCTCAAACGGCACAGTGGAATACGCCGGCCTTTTCTTGAATAAAATAAGTTTATTGCCTGAGTCTGAAATCCTCTATTTCCTCCTTGTGGCACAAACTGTAACTTGTTGTTCATGAAATAGACTGGTCTCTTAAATGGTTTCAACTTGAGATAAGCTTCCATAAGACTTGTGTGCTATGATCCTAAATCCTGATGAATTTAAAGGACATCCATTGGGAAATTTGCCCTGCCATTACGATCCCATTAAGGCCCAGATTTACAAAGGCAGGTGCTGAATTGCGAGTATGACTTCAAATTTGCATCCGCTATTTTGTGGGCGTGTTGCAACTTATTTATTGTTAGTAACTGAGCGCATTGTCAGTGGCGCAGATCTATAAATGAGTTTGCTCCTGCTCCTGGAGATCAGTCACACGTGAGAAGTTCTAATGATAAATGATGATATTCACTACTTCATAAGCCAACAAGAAAAATTCTATACATTAGTTTAATCGGACGGCACATCATGTTTTTTCATGAGAGTTTTGTGTTCAGGGCTACAGGGAATATCTGTGTTTAGTGTATCAAACATTTGCTCCTGTTCAAAACGACACATGAGAATCCAGGCCGTGTCGCAGGTAAAGTTGCGTTTATTACCTCTCCCTCCGTCAAAACAACACTATTATTTTGTGGTGGGCCTATTTGTATTTGCAAATGAGCCAAACTCAACCATTTGAAACTATTTTTAACGCCACAGTGACATGTAAACTGCAGTAGTCTGTTCTGCACAAAGTTTATCGCTTGCTTTTCGGACGTATTAAATGTTTACGCAGTTTTGCTCCTTGCAGTCTTCATAAATCAAACAGCGCTCGCGAAACATTATCATTTGCATTTTCTCCGCCTCTAATTTTGCGCACTGGGGCAAAATTGTCCTGTGTTGCATATTCATAAAGTCCCATGTGCTAAATTTGCGCTGCGGACTGAGAAAGACACAAGTCTCAACTGCACACGCTTCTTGCTCCAGTTAAGTGCGCACAACACATTTTGCATCTGTGCAAACGCTCAGGAAATCTAGGCCTAAGACTTGAATAGACTTTCATACGCTTTGAAGACTTTGGAGAAGGAGGCAAGACCAATCATCTGTGCGTTCTGTGCGGGTCCCGTCTGGATCTCATGAACTTTCTGAAAAAAAAAAAATGGTTGTCAATGGTTATGTCACAGCACAGTGGTTTATAGGGGTTGTAGCTGCATTACTGGCACCTGACACATTCACCTGACACTTGTTACTTTAGTGACAGGTGAATTACACAGTTTGCGGTACAAGTTTGCACTATTGTTCTGATCTTGTTGTCATTGTATATAACTTTGATTTAACTTTTATTCTACACATATTGTCTTTTGCATGCCCTTATTTTTATCTTAGTTTAGTCTATACTTTTACTATTGTTATTAGTATTTTATTAGTATTATTATTATATGTTGCCATCTGTTGCACATTACCGTCAAAGCTAGTTTCTAGTTTGTGAAAGTTGTTCACTGATAATAGCAATAAAACCCTTTCCTGTTCTGACAAATGAGAGTGGAAGTACCAGCAGCGAGTACTTTTTGCTTTTGAAGACAATGATTAAATGTGAAGTCAATCAATTGGGGTCGGACCCATTCCTGTCATATTCATAGTCCTAGTCCAGTTCCAGCTTCCGAGTGCGATGTGAGGCTAATTTTGCTCTTAAATTATTAGCACTGCCTTCTTCCATTTAGCCACATAGAGGATTCATAATTGTATTTTTACCCGGTGAGTCCTTCTACTCAAAAGCTCTGAGGCTCTGTGTCACAGGGCTAACAGCACCTCAAGTGTTCCTCTGTTTTTCTTCTGTATTTCCCATTAACCTGCCAAGGTTACACTCCTGCTCATTGCCATTGTTAGTCTCTCCACTTTCCTCCACAGTTCTTTAATTACAAGCACAAATCATCTTCCCTCTGCTCCTTTGTTTTGTTTGGCAGCCAGTTTTTAAGGCCGGGCCACATAGTGAATATTTCCATGTTTAATAACACGGTGTTGCCCTTTTCTATATGTAATATACGAAGGTGTAGAGCAATTTACTGCAAAACATTTAACAAAAATGTAATTGATGAGTTTAATTTTGTCAAAAATACACAGTTTTACATACATACACATTTTCAACATCTAGAACATTTCTGACATTATTTGTAAGGAATGTAAAATAGGAGTTTTACTGTATAAGCTGTGCAAGTGGTAGTTTACAGTAAGTAGTTTCTGGAATTCTGGAATTTTACTCATTTTTTATCCTCGGCTTTTAACTCAGTTTAAGGGTTGACTATTTACTGCTTTATCACTGTTTGTTATATGTCCTGTTGAGCATTTGTGCATCACTTTGGTCGAATGTGTTGTTTCAAAAGTGCTGTATAAATTAAGTTAAGTTGAGAAGTATTTTTACGTGAGGAATTAAGTTATATTTAGCCACAAAATATTCAATTAGTAAAATGCGATCTTCACTGAATTTTAGTGTGGCATTTTGTGAGAAGAGATTAACGATAATTTATAATTACTGACACCCAAACCAAACTGTAAAATCCTTAATTTTCTCTCATTCGAATTGTCAAATAGATCGCTATTCATCTATTATTTTTTTACTTTCAGGTGATTTTTTGTTTTTTTTGAGTATAGATTGAACTTCGTTTGTAAAATGGTGACATGTTTTATTTTTTGTTGTTGTTACAATTATATTGCGACTTCAATAATCACGATTAACATTAACCAAATAATCATGTCATCCTAGTGCTTAATTACACCTCAACCTGCACTTCCATTTATTAGAATATATAGTGCAGTTGTAATAAAAAACTGTTATTTCCCTATATACCCTGGTTGAGACAGGGTATAGGTCAGGATCAAATGTACTGTGGAAGTGTTTGGCTATAATTGAAGGGTTCATTTGCAAATAAAAAACAGATATTTCTGGTTTGAAAATTTGTCAAATTGTTGATCCCATTTTCTACACATATTATTCATTACTGTACAGTTGAGGGGATTTGCTCAAGAAGCGATGAAATATTATTTTTATTGCGCTAAAATATTTCTTTTGAAACCACTGCATGACTACACAAAGAGTAAAACGTAAACCTTCGACAATTTTATCTAAAGGCATTTATCTGTTTTTGCAAATGAACTCTTCAGTTACATTCATGGGTTTCAGAGTGATGAAAAAAATCAGGAATGTCGCCATAACAATTAACCATTCAAAACACAATTTTTTTTTTTTTTCTTTTAAATAATCTTTAGTCGTCCTTGTTGCACTAAACAAACAGGAAACTGAAAACTCATGAATACTGCTGTGGTTTGCTTGAGTTTGACTGAATTGGAGTACTTTTAATTAGCCACACAGTATTCGTAGTACTTCTCTTTCGGCACACATATTGTTCCCAGTGTCCCCCCCGTGTGAGTCAAGCATCAGAAGCTATTGAGTGCTTTGAAGGGAACATAAATCACTTTTTGATCACCTTTCCTCCGCTCAGAAAACACATAATAACACACGATGAGATGTGGGTGGTTTCTCAATGCCTTCTATAGCACCCTATTTACTCTTACTCCTCAAGTCACGTTTGATTTTAAATTAGACCATAGATACTCACTAAAAACATTCATTTCTTCAAGGACGGGTGATAACGTCGCCGAGATTCACTCGATCCAGTGGACGAGAAGTGCCGGAGTGTTTGTGCGTGCGTTGTTGCTGTTGTGGTGCTGCGTTTCTGCTCGAGTGGATGTGATGCCTTAACAGCAGTTCCACACAGTTGCTCCGACATCAGCCCGATTGATATGAAGTAGACAGGGCCTGGTGGAGCGCCGCTAGTTTGCCTAAAGTGAGAGCGGAGATAAGACAGCTGTAAACGCGCGCAATTGCACACACACAGACACACGGGCGTGAAGGATGGCGCTGACATGTTCACAAACACACAGACCGATTCTGGCATGTCCATATGAGCCAGGGTAATTACCAGCTATAGCAAGGTGTCACGGTTTTAGCAGTTTGTAGCACTTGTTCTTGTAAGTGGTACTTTCTGGTGAGCTGACATATAAGGAGTGCTGAAGATAAGGAGGTTTTGCACTTTGTTTTAGGGTGTACATATATTAATTGTGCTAATTAACATACAACTTATAGGTTTAGCTATTTTTACACGCTGCAAATGAACAGGAAAAAAAGTTGGATTTAGATATTTAAGTTTGAAACTTCTTCTGTAGGTTACATGTAAATCTATAAGAAAGAATAGGTATTATTATAACTTTTTGTAATGTTTTCATGTATAAATAAGGCAGTTTATTTCACATATATGTGAAACATGGACAGAGCCAGCTTTCAAGTTCTTGCTTAATTTTACATTTACGTTAGTTACTATTTCGTTTTGAGTAAACTAGGTTAAAATATAACGAAAAAAAATCGTAGAAAAGGTTACCGAGGTTGTCATCCAGACACTGTTATGAAGATCGAGAAGATTTTGACTTCTATCCAGAAGTCATTGTCAATCAGTGATTGACAATGCGTCCAGATGACAACCCCTGTAACCTTTTCTACGATGGAACACTGCTGGACGAAAGAGGGATTACATCGAATAACTAAAAAATAGCAAAATAATTCTAATGTCGCCTCATTTCTGTGTACGCTTTTACTTTAACAGATGATTTTGATGTCTCTATGGAAGAAAATGGCCTTTGAAGTTACAATGTACCATATGTCTATAGATGAAGTTGATTACATTTAATGGTAAAACCTTCATTTATTAGTATTAGTCAAGCACATATCATTAATGACCCTGTTTGATGTTATTCTGCAAATAAATAGCTGTTGACTAACACCCTTTCATTGATAAACTCTTAATTGACTTATTTATTATTTAAGCGGCTGTGGCTCAGTTGACAGAGTGGTCGTCTTCTGATTTGACATCCTTAGTTGAACGGAAAGACCAGATGAATACTGCCGTGGTGTCCTTGTGCAAGACATTTAACCTTCCTTGCCTCTGATGTCTGTGTGCACTGAATGGGTGAATGGTTCCTTGATGTAATGAGCTTTGAGTGTCTTGAAGGCAGAAAGCGCTATATACAGTTTATGAAACCATTTACCATTTAATTGCGGCTTATTAATATAAAATGGATATAAATTATTGGTAAGTTTTCTTCAGAATGGATCTTATTAGCGGTAGTACAGAAGAGAAATGTCCAAGTTAATCAGTACTTTCATTATTTTTCTAAATGTTTTTTCTCTCTCTCTCTCTGCAGATTGTTAGATTTAAGTTTCTGTTCTCCTGCTGCTTTTGAATTGTGCATTGTAACGCTGAAATTTCCTCATTGTTGGACAAATACAGTTTTAAGTCTCGGGTTCTGGGAAACGTTTTTGTTTTGTTTTGTCAGTAATAGTTGTATTCTGTGTTATTATTCCGTTCTGTTATTATTGTGTTTTTATTCCGTAAAGATCTTTAATTGCTGTATTGCTGAGAATGTATGCACCATTGAAATAAACAAGATCTGGCACTGCGTTACTAGTAGGGATGGATTTTGCAAATTAACTTTTCACTTATGAATAGACACATAAATAATAACAAATGATAAGCAAATGATAAAGAATAACAGAATGTAATTAGTTGGTATATAAAATAAGTTGTTGAATAATTGTGTAAACTTAATTGTTGCTGTTCTACTTCAATTCTTTCTCTTTACTTTGCAAAAAAAGAAAAGAAAGAAAATGCATTTTTGGAGCCAAATATTGACTGATCTTCACCCATATTGGTGCTGGCAAATATATATAAAAAACAAAAAAAAGCAGATATTTGGCACCAATATTTTTCAATACTTAACATAATTGCTCGTCTATTTCCATTTTTACTCTTCAGTTTGTAAAAAAAAAAAAAAAAAAAGAAAGAAAATATCAGCATATTTTCATCCATATTGATATAAGATTTCGGCATCGATTATGGCTCGGATATTTCTTTGATAATTGATACTTTTGATACCAATATATTTCCCATCCCCATTTACTGGAAATATGACATCTTTGGACACTCACAATTGCACACAAACTCGCCGGCGTGAAGGATGATACTGTCGTTCTCGCAGATACATGAATAAAGACCCTTTGTGACATGTATACTTGCTCTATCCTCCCATCCCTCCCTCCCTCTCTCTTTCTCTCTCTCGCTAACACTCCACGTCTCTCTTTCACACATGTCACTTTTTCGGTAAAACCATCAGTATTCGGAACGGCATTCCAGGTCGGGCCGGACGCTGATCCATCAAACTCACCGACACTGTGTCTCTTTGTATCTACGGCAACCTTCAGCATCCCCGGCAGCCTCCCTGTCACCAGCTAATTCGCAGCGTGTGTGTGTGTGTGTGTGTGTGTGTGTGTGCGTCTATGCAAGTGTTGTTATTCACACCAGGAGGCCTGTTCCACAAATACAGAATTCACACGTGCTCAGTGCAGCCAAATAATTCATATCTTAATGGCTGGTGGTGTCTTATCCCCGCTGCACTTCCCCATGCAGTCCCCCAATCACAAAAGAAGGGTGTGCGCTTGTCTGTGTTGCTGCTATCTTTGCTTGTCTCTTTGATCAGCCTATAAAAGCACTGAGGCATGAATAGATAGCCTGGAATAACACATTATCACCGCTGCCTCTCCGTTCGCCGCACACATTAACGGTCATGGAGGCTCTCTGGTGTCTAACTGGTGTCTCGCTGCGCCCCTGCCTTCTCCCAGTGGCCTCAGGGAGTTTTCTGCAGCCACACTCGACTTGGCAGATGTAATCTTTCTCAGTGAAAGTTGCACGGCGGATTTTGATGGCAACTGGACATATAGGGGTGGGCGATATTGATGAAAATGTGTGCCTGTGATGGCGATATTCAAATAATATTTTGTCAATGTAACAAAAATGTGTAAAAAATGTGTAAATGTATTAGTTGAGGTTTAGATATCAGACAAATGGGATAGGTCTGTAAAATTTATCATAAAAGTGCAGAAATATCGTAGATGTCTGTATTGTAGGAAAAATGTGCATTTTCTATGTTGTTATGAGCCTTTAAACATGCTCTTGAGTACCTTAAGTTTGAAAAAAAATACAATAAATAATAATATTGTAAAAACTAAATGAACATCTGTATCTTGTTCCTTTCAAGTCAAATCAAACTTTATTTATAAAGCACTTTTCATACAAACATTGTAAGACAAAGTTCTTTACAATTTACAGTCTCCAGAAAACAATCTCCAGATTTGCATCATTTGGTATCTAAATCTGTATTGAGCATCAAGTAGGACTGCACAATTTACCAAAATTGAATTTGAATGGATGCAATTAGCAAATCGCAAAGGCTGCAAATTTTTAAAGGACACATATTCTGCTACAGTGACTTTTTTTTAGCTTTTAACCACGTTCTAACAATGTTCTGTCATCAAAAACATACCTGGAGTTGCATTTAGCTTCATGTTCATGATAAAATCCTCTCTACTCCGACCATCAAAACACTTCCTGCTGAACTCCCTCGATCCGTGACAATTATTCAGACGTCATACATCACTTATCCAAGAATCTTCTGCTGTTTAAAGTCCTTAAATTATTGCCAGACTAGTGACATCATAACTAGATTGTGTATAGTGCTATGTGCCATCTACTGGCTGCATACACTCAGTGTCAGGGCACACAGCAGATAAACTTGTTCATTTAGTGCATAATAAACATGTTTTTATTTCAAAACATGAGATGGCAAATTTAAGGTAATCAAGAGCATGTTTAAAGGCTAATAACAATGAATGAATGAATGAATGAAAAATGCATAATATTGGTCACAGTAAAATAATTTCCTCCATAAACAATAAAACGTCCCAATTTAATCTGGACAAAATAATTGCAATCAGATAGTTTTCCCAAATTGTGCAGCTCTGGTATCAAGCTTTTTCAAGTTACTGAAATGTAAGTTTTGTGACAACACTAACAAGTAGTGAGCTCATCAATCATAGGAGTTTAGTAGCCGTTGTATTTGTTGTTGCGGTATAGCTTGTCTCTATGGTGACTTTGTAAAAGAGTTTTGTCTAACTGAGTTTCTGTCACCACCCATGCAGGCGCTACGACTATTGTGGCTCTTTTCTCAACTTCACTTAGCATCAATCAAAGTTAATCTCTCCTCTGTCTAATACTCCAGACTGAACTGCTTTAAAAGTTGTATAATATTTCTTAACAAAAAGTTACTCTGCTCAGTTTGATGGCACTGGACACGCTCTCTTTTTCAGTTCATCACAGAGAAAGAATCTATTTTCTCTTTGCTGCAGTCACAACAAAGTAATTAGATTTACTCAGTCCTTCAGTAACACAGGGTCTGGGGAAATGAGATTCTGACTTCAGCAATATAAGAGAAACGCCCTTCTATATATTTGGTCTTTTTCATGTTTGTTCTCTTTCTATTTAATGAGGGATAGTACACATTGATTGACAGGTGTGAATTGGTTCAGCATGTAAATGTACATGAATACATGCTAATTTTAGAGTCATCTGTGGCCCCATGTGCTTTTTGTAGTAATGAGAAGAACATACAGCATACACTCGTTCAAAATAAAATGGACACATACACATATTTAGAAAGAATAAAGATTTGGTACATAGCTAGAAGGCATTATTTATTCCCACTGGTATTGTATGTGCAACTACACTTTTGAAGAACTTTTAGTGCATTAATATTTGAGCTTTAGAAGGTTGAATAATTAACATAACTCATTGTCAATGCTCAAGTACAACTTAAAAGAGCACTATGTAACTCCCTCTGTTATCTGCTCTGTTAATGTGTTTATTTAAACGTACAATCTAGGGGAGCAATTTACAATTATTTTGGTAATCGATTAATCTAGCGATTATTCTTTCGATTAATCAAATTAGATAGTTAATTAGTTGTTTATAACGCAAAAGTCACGTGATGAAAATATTTGTTATACTAAATTTGACCCAGATGAAGCTGAAGTGAACCCGTTTGAGGATCTTGCTGGATCTTGGTGGAGTAAATTTATGGACAGAAGTATGTGTTCATCAGATACCAAATTTCATTTTCATTCAATTTCATCTTAATTTGAGTAATAAAAGTTATTTTCTCAGATCATGGCATGTTTTGGAACCTATGTATAGGCCTGTCAAGATAACACATTTTGATGTACAATATATTGCAGCCGAAAAATATCATGATTAACAATAACATTAAAACTACTTAATGCCATTGGCAAAATAATCTTAGTGCAAGATTATCCCATTTTCTAAACATACAATATTGTCAAAAACATGAATTTCAATAAATAAATATACAAATTTAACAGTTAAACACTTAGTTGTATGTAAGAGTCATAAATGTTCCATCTACAACTCAAATATAACTGTATTAATAATTTCCCAACAAAGTAAATGTACATGATAGTCCCAAAATATATAGTTATTTCTATCATATATTGAACAATCTAGTTATAGATATAGTAATTATCGTTACAGTCATAACTATGTATAAACCAGGATTAGAGGATTAGTTCATTAATTGATTAGCTGTGATTGATCGATTGACTTGCTGCAGCCCTAGTACATTACAAATCTCTTTTTTCCTGTTTTGTAGATTAGTATATTTATGACACACTTGTCTAACTACGGCAACGATCGCCTGGGCCTGTACACGTTTGTCCACCTGGCCTCCTTCCTGCGCTCGTGGACCAACCTCCAACTGCACACCCTGCCTCCCCTGCAGCTCGCTCACAAGTATTTCCAGCTCTTCCCCGAACAAAGAAACCCGCTATGGCAGGTGTGTTTGCCCATATTGTATTCTCTCTATAGTGTTTGTCTTTGTAATGATATAGGCTCATTATGTCGCCTGTTTGCTCTGCCGCTCGAGTATGTTTAAAAGTCTTCATCTGTGCTCCGGCAGAACCCATGTGATGACAAACGGCATAAAGACATCTGGTCCAAAGAGAAAACCTGTGACAGATTGCCCAAGTTCATGGTGGTGGGGCCTCAGAAGACAGGTAAAACCCGCTCACTCACACTCACAGACATGCGTGGGGCTTTTGTGTGTGCAGGTGGGGAGCTTCCATATAAGAGCCCATTCATTTAATAGCCTATGTTCTTTGGTCCTGTCAGACAAAGAAAAAGGAGGGGGGCGGCTCTCCCCTTTCCACCCACATACTATCTACTTTAGCAGCCTTGAAATAAAGCCCCGCTCACCCCAATGTCTCTTTGTTCTCTCTGTCTGAGAAATACAAAGAACTTGTAATAATCACTAATGCTACCTTCTTGTGTTTTTGAGAGTTGTGCTGGCTGATGACACTGATGTATAATTTTATTGAAGATTTTTCACGGTGCAATTTCTGTGTTTGAAAATTGGATAGCGGGCAAGGGCAGAGGAGCAGGATGTGTGAATAAGTGTAAGGGGAAGTGAGCTGCTGAGGGTGAGACAGAGGGCATGACCAGAGCCCCAGTGCGGATTGGTGTCAAATAGTTTTGAATCATTTTATGGCAAGGTCTGCACACACAAGCACACACACACACACTGTGTATTCTCAGCAAGATATAAATCTGGTGCAGGGGAAAAAATGGTGGTATGGATCAGTGGCTGACAGCTCTCACACACAGACACACACGGTGCTCTGCTCTCTGCTGAGCTGAATTAACGAGCCACTTATGAATTATGCCCTTTCTTCCAGGGACGACAGCACTTTATCTCTTCCTCCTCATGCACCCCTCCATCTCCAGTAACTTCCCCAGTCCCAAGACGTACGAGGAGGTCCAGTTCTTCAACACCAACAACTACCAGAAGGGCATCGACTGGTGAGACCTATGTCCTGTTTACCTGCTGTAGTGAAAGGTGAAAGGAGCCGCTGTGAGGACACAGCACTTTTAAATTTAATCCAGGAGACTTAATGACACATTAAGCTGTTCTGAGTAGTTTGTCATCGTCTTGAAAATGATCCTTTGCAGTCTGCATCCAGAAGCCAACAGACATATGGCTGCCTAAATTGACCCATAAAAGGGTTACTTACTTACTGAGACAGCTGTTGCTTCCCAAAGTCATCCAGAAATGACTGAGGATTCTTTATTAACCACAGTTTAAATGACACGGCATCTTGGAGATGGCAGTGCAAAACCAGAATGATGCTGTAATAGGCACTTGAAGTCTTTGACTTTTGAAATTGTACCTGACTTTGAGAGCGTGTAATTACAGCATGTGTGCTGAGCTGATTGATATTATGTTTATCCCTGATGTGTGTCAGCACTGCAGGCTTATACTCTCTCCTCTCTTCTCTTTTGTGCTCCAGGTACATGGAATTTTTCCCTGTGCCCTCTAATGTTAGCACAGACTTTCTCTTTGAGAAAAGTGCTAACTACTTCCCTTCAGAGGACACCCCACGAAGAGCTGCTGCTCTACTGCCCAAGGCCAAGATCATTACTCTGCTCATCAACCCGTCTGACAGGGCCTACAGCTGGTACCAGGTACAGTAGATGTGCCAGACACCATCCCAAATGTGCTCACTCCATACTGCATCACGTTCTGCTCCAGTTCTCTATTGATTAGAATTGAGTGTGATTTCATGCTATGATGTGTATTTAATGGGGCAGATTTATCTATTTGATAAACGTAAAAATGAGCTTTACACCCTGTTAAAAATAAGTTAGCAGTTAGAGAGGTCTGACAAACATAAAAACTACCATACATTATCTTGGTTTGGTAAAGGTTCTGTTATCTGTTTTATTCTTTGCGTCTGAAGCACCAGAGAGCCCACGAGGACCACGCCGCCCTGAAGTTCACTTTTTATGATGTCATCAGTGCCAAAGCCAGCGCCCCTGCTGAGCTCCGGTCTCTACAAAACCGCTGCCTGCTCCCGGGTCTGTACTCCACACACCTCGAGAGGTGGCTCACATACTATCCCGCCAACCAGGTGAGTGCCCGGTCAACAAGCTCAGAGTCAATACCGCACTATCTTGTTTTGAATTATAAATGCTTAGTGCACATGGAGGTACAAGAAAAACTATACCTCAGTGATTTAACAGCTGCTTGCGCAATGTATACTTTAGCTACATCCAGTTTGGCAAAAAATGGCCAAATTAAAAAATGTAACAAAAAGTAAAGCACAAAAACTGTAGTTCCCCATAGTAATTACTACATTATAAAGAATAGAGAGTCAATGATTCCGGTATCAGCGCTGGGGTTTAAAATTCAAGTAATGTTAGATCTCAACTCGTAACGTTTGAATTTTCATTTATACAATGCTTTTTAGTTATTTTTGTTTTCACAGTATCGGTATCAAACAGAAAAACATGGACTGAAGCATCTCTCATACCAAATGGCGTACTATCAACTGCAAATCTCAAAGAATATACTTACTCCCTATTGTAGGCCTACAGTCTGACCTCAAAAGCCTGAATGACTATGGGCATACAGGACAACATTTATTGATAATGTATATAGTGAATTTACTATATTCTCTAAGTTGCATGGTGGCACACTCATCTCATAGCAATAAGGTTCTGGGTTTGACTCCTGGGTGATGTGGGGTCTTTTTGTGTAGGTTTCCCTTGTGTGCTCCAGTTTACCCTGTCACTAAAAATATGTCCAATAAGCTCCTCCCCTCAGGCGCCAGGAATCCCCTGAAAAAGAGATTCTTAATCTCTGTGGGGCTTTCCTTATTAAATAAAGGTCAACAATAAATACATTTGAATGTCATTTTACTAGAAGTGTTCTCAATATTGCTGTTTGTTTAGGTGATGATCATCGATGGTCACCAGCTCAGATCTGACCCAGCCTCTGTAATGGATGAAGTTCAGAAATTTTTGGGAGTGACTCCTCACTTTAACTACTCCCAGGCCCTGACGTGAGTTTACCAGTGATGCCTTCTTTACAACTACAACTGACAGGGTCAAACCTATGTGAACACTGACATCTAGTGGTGAGCCAGTGGCTTACTTCTAATGGCCTTTGGTTATGTTACCGTCACAATAGCTATTAGCTTCTCAAAATTATTGAACCACTGTTTTAATCACAATTATAAAAGGAGGGAAATTGTAGAAAAAGTTTCAAAGGTAGTCATTTGGACAATGTTTGGTCGTCAAAGTGCCATTTGGAAATCTCATCATGCTGGATTCAGGTCATTTAAGTAATATGTTATTCTTGCAATTATTGGTGCTATTAGTGTGAACACTAAATTTTGAACTTTAGTTAGTTCTTATATTATTGAATAGGGATTCTTTCCTGAGATTAATATAAGAGCATTCAGATGCGTTTTGATGTATAGAGAATAAATGGAGCACATTTGTTACTGCTGGGCAATTCATGAAATTTAGGTTTCATTTTGAGAGTATAAAGCAATAGCTATGAATAATTGTAATTTCAGCTATGAGCCAAATAATTGTGATTATTATTTTTTGCCATATTCGACCAGCCCTATTATCCATGTGCCTACACCTAAAAACAGAAGTACAAAATTCCAGCATTACTCGTCATTTGAGAGTAAACACCATGGACCTTTTTTTTATACAACTTCATGTTAACAACCAAACTTGAGCTGCTCACAAATTCCATAACATATATATATATATATTGTGTCTCTGCATCTTCAATCGAGTTAGCCTTCTCTTCAGTCCCTCTACCCGTGACCTTTAAGTGGAGTTGAGACGAGAGGTAAACTGTTTACTTGTGGAGCACCTCTCATCACACGGCAATCAGCTCCTGAGCCTTCACAACCTCCAGACAGGGACATCCAGACTGCCGCGTGCACATGCATACCAATACATCTGCAAACAGATTCATTTTGACAGAATAATGAGTGTGTGTGCTTTGGCTAAAGGCCGAGCTACACAAAAGCCTAATCTTTTCTTTCTCTCCTAATTCTGGCGACATGGCAGCGGGCTGACAGATACTCAAATCTACAGCCCATTTATTTAATCCTCTTTTCCTTTCTCTGTGCTGTCCTGGCAGAGATCCACTTAACTTTTTCTTTATTAAAGCACTCATGCATACAGATAAAGAACAATATTTGCACCTAATCTTTTATCCTTCGATGAGTGGCAATTAGCAACAAAAATGGCAAACGGCAACAAATAAGTGACATTTCAGAAAGTCTTCAAAACATTTCAATCTAAAATGTTAAGTGTATAAATTGTTGCGATTTGAAGCTGTCATTTTATCCGTGCGTGGGGGTGGGGGTTTTCAGGTTTCAGTCTGGCTTGCTCAACATCATTCCATTTTCTTCAAGACTAATTCCTGTTCATCCACTTTCTAATAGATAGGAAAAGAAAGCAAAGCATACAATTGTGATATAGATGTACTGTCCATCTGAGTTTTTAGTTCCAACCTTTGAGTAGAAACATGGAACTGCCTACACTTTGGCCGATCCTTTTGGACAAGTACTCTCCAGTAAGCTTTTTGTTAAGTCCATGTACAACACTAACTTTTTTGGGAAATATGTTTAATTCATTTTCTGACACAAAGAGAAATTCCACAGTAGCTCCAAAAATACAACCCTTATTAGTGTGGTAACTAAAATTCTGAAAATCTGAATACTGAATAGTGTTTTATTTAATTGATTATTAGAGCTTTTGAGCATCACAGTTATATGTTCAGGTTTACAGAGCTCAAAAGGAGCTGAAAAAACGTTTGTATTAACTTGATTGAATTTGAAGTGCTCTGTAATAGTCACTTAGACTCACTCTCAGCCACTGTCGCTGGGTGAACACGCGTAAGGGGGGACTGGGGGCTTCCTCTGACTAAACAGGGAATGAAAGATAATAGGGGCTTAGTTCTTGGTACTGTGCAAGAACGCACATACACTGCTACTACTAAAAAATGTATATAATTCTCTGCTTAATTATGGAGGTATATATTTTAAGCAGGTTGTTTACAAAAATACTTATTAGGTGAGTAGATACATCTGTAGATGAACTGGGACACACAATCAGTTATGTTTCAAAACTGTCTGAAATGTCTTTGCAAGTTATATTGTATTAATGAATTTGCAGTCTTAGGTGATTTATGTGTCAGATGTCCCTATAGCCATCATATTGTAATCTCTTGTGCTCTTAGGTTTGACCCTCAGAAAGGATTCTGGTGCCAGCTCCTTGAAGGTGGCAAGACCAAATGTTTGGGGAAGAGCAAAGGCAGAAAGTATCCTCCTATGGAACCTGAGGTATGCATGTGTTCTGAGAGGAATGCACTGATGGAAGAGAAGGGACAGCCCACTGTGACCCAGAGTCTGTGCTATATTTCCCAAGACAAAGGCGTCTGTCAGCCAATAAGAAAATCACAACTTCATTTGAGAAATGGGGAGTGACATAGCAGCCACAAGGGGGGGATCTGACACCTGAGTAAAATACAAGCCATAAATCTTTGTCTTTGATGGGGATTGGACTGCAGCAGAAATCACAAATGGAATCACACAAATCGTTAGACCTATATGAAGTCTATTAATCTTTCTCTGTCTGATCACACATGTACCCTGTACGGAAGGAGGGAAAGGAGAGAATCATATGGAGAGATTATTGGATGGATTTATCAGAAGGAAAACATTTATCTAATACCCAGAACATACCTTGTGGGGTAATTTTGCAGGGTGTAGTCACATCGAAGCGACAGATACATTGTTGACATATTTGTATTGTGAGTCATTATTATGATTAAGGAAAATTAAATGTTACAGTTACAGTTTTATTAGTACCTTACATAATTTGAATATGTTTATAATTACATTTTATGTAATCCACTATGATTTGCATTTTCATAGCCAGTAAGAGACTGAAAGGCGGGACTAGGTTTTTTACCTTTTAGTGGTCCGACTGTGACACTTATTAGACCAACTAATCTACAAAGAAGTAGAAGTACAGATTATTTTTGTAAATGTTTGACAGGTAAGTCTAGATGCTCAGGACATGTCCTGTAATTATTGTCTGAAAACTTCAATTATAGGTCAGCGTGATCATCTGAAGAATTACAGGTATTATAGTTTGATAAGGTCATAAAAACAAATTAAATGAGTCATTCATTTAAGGTTTTGAAACATGCTTATCACTTATACACAAAAACAAATATAAAGTTTGTTTGCAAAAAACTACAAGAAAATTCCAAATGCTTACAATTTACTCTTTGTCGATCAGCGTGCATCTTAGTGCAATCAAATATTATTCTATCCTTTCTTGAGCAAATCCCCCCAATTATATAGTTGTTAATATATGTGTAAAAGATGGACTCAAACAGAGAAACTTTGTGAGTTTAAAAAACAGAGATATCTGGTTTTGCAAATGAACTCTTCTTTCTTAATTCCAGAATAGAGAAAAAGTGAAGGTTTAACTTCAGAATATTACAAAATCTCAACTAGATATACATGATATCCAAGCATGATTAGAAAATGTAAATGTATTTAGGATGTTTTAATTTAATAAGAGATTACTATGCACACCTAGCAATGAGAATTTACTGTTCAAAGACTCATTTTATCAACAGATTTATTACCAGTGTTGGGGACGTTACTTTGAAAAAAGTAAAATATTACACAAAATGTGATATATTAAACAACTTAGCTACATTACTTAAATTGTTGTTAAACTGTACTGTAATTATTGCATATATTAATAAAATGTGTGCTTCTATGTATAATTAAATCAATTTAAATATAGCAAAACATCAAATTAGTTGTTTAGACCAGCTTAAAAAGCATAACACCAATAATAGTAATAGGCAACATCGTCACAACGTGTCTACAAGCTGCTTATCTCTGCGTTTGATCTGGTTTCCTCACAACAGAAGTCATGTCTATGGGTTTTAGCACATTCAACGTGCTCCTTGTTTAAGCTGTGTACAGATGTTTGCTTGCAGAGGAAGGTATATACGAGTAACATAGTAGTAACTAATTAAGTATTGTGTTAGTAATTATAGTTTAATGATTGTACAGTACTATGTTAATTAAAATTGCAATATATTACAGTAAAGTTCTAGTAACTGTTTTTCAAGCTAAAATACTAAATTGAAACTAGAACCTAGTATTTTTCACTCTTTTTTTAAATGGAGAAGCCATTATGTAAAAATATGTTACATTATTAGCAGATATCTGCTGTCGGTTAATTACTGAAACTGTATTAAGGTCTACTTCATTCTGCCTCCATTCGCCCCCATTCAGGAACATTCAACATTCAACGACATATTAAAGGGGCAGGTGTTTAAATAACTCTCTGGGCGATTAACTCTTTTTAGAATAGAAAGCATTTGATTACATTTGAATAGTATCATTTTTGTTTAGGATTGTAGGGTCCTTAAATGTCACATCTAATTTTATGGCTTATGGTCATTTCAACAGACAACAATCGTGCTTGTGTGTTTGAATGATGACACGATTTTTAATATTATATATTTTCTTTTTCTTGGTTTATCTATGCTGAGAGGGAAGACAAAGATCCTTTTGTCAGTTTTATGTTTTAGATATTAATCATAACCAGGTCAGAATGCTCCAGCTCAGTGTTGCAATGTCATGTGAACTTAACCAAATTTTGTGTGTGTGTGTGTGTGTGTGTGCGTGTGCGTGTGTGCGTGTTTGTGCGTGCGTACAGGCTCGTGTGTATCTGTCTCGATACTACAGAGAGCACAATGTGGAACTGTCCAAGCTGCTTCACCGCCTCGGACAGCCTCTGCCCTCCTGGCTGAGGGAGGAGCTACAGAAGGTCAGCAATATTCACTTACTGAGTGTCTTGAAAAGTGCTGTACAAGTATAATGCATTATTATAATAATAATTATTATTATTATCAACATTATTATTTTAAGGTAATCATTCACTAAACAAACAAAACTAAACAACCCGACAGATGCATAAGACAGCAGAACATAACATATAATATTTTCTGATCAGCAGTTTTATTCCGGATGTTATTGTTCTCATTATTATTTGTTTATTTGGTCGGGCAGTGCCTGTGACTGTAATGAACATGCATGATATACATACGACAAGCACGCTGGATTGTAGCCATGGGATCATTTCCATCTGTTGTCCTACATTCACTCTCATTCATACACTGGCATGCATAGACACCGGAGGTAAGGTGGGTGAAGTGTCTTGTCCAAGGACACAATAGCGGTATGTAGAGTACATGTACAAACAGCCCCTGCGGCTTCTGGCATTTACAGTGCTCTCAGTACCAGGAACCTTAAACCCAACCCTGCTTAGCTTCCGAGATCTGACAAGATCAAACATTCTCAAGGAAGTATGGTGAATACACATTCATTAGCTCTTGTCCTGACTCCAGGCTTGGGACTTTCTTCTTGTTCTCTTTGCATGCCAATCTAAATTAGGACGTTATTTGCATTTTAAAACATACTTTTAATCGGTGATTTTAGATCACCTCTCACAAGCCAGTACGCTGTCTCAAAATCCCATCAGAATCTGATGACCATTGCATATTTTATTGCTTATCAAATAGACACAGGATGACACAGGATCTAACCCTGTTTGTGAACTGTGCTAAGTAAAAGAACTAGTATTTCCTGATGACTGTCTTATCTTGATCTTCAGTTTAGAGTTGAATGGTATTTGACAGTAGCTGTTTTCAAAATCAGATACAGCCATTTGTTAAGTTACATTCTGTAGCTCCACATTCATTTCATTACATTCTCATTTCTAACTGATATTTAATCAATATGTAAACAGATTAGAATTAAATATTTTATTTCTTTTTTTTTCTCCCCTGATTTCCTGTCCCACTCTTTCTTGCTTGAACTCTTTTCTTAAGGTTAGATAACATTTGCGTCCATGAAGCAAGGTTAAAAGATCAAATCCGGGACGCTACCTTCAAATGCATTGTCTCCAGCCCTGAGAATGAAGTGGGAGCTTAGGTGGAGTGGGGACGTATTGTGTGCCTTGGACCATGTGGAAGGTGGACCGCCGCTGTGGAGAAGTCCCATTCACATGAGAGACAGTGGACTCCAAAAAAAGTTGGGCCGATGACAGTTTGAAGTGCTTACAGTGTTCGCCTCTTAAGATTGACTCTAACAAAAGAGAAGACAGGAGGTGCATGGAGCATTTGTTATACGCTCCAAAATCTGCAGCAAAGTTGTTTTATTTGATTCCACTTTTAATTTATGAAGCCAGGACAGCGCTGGTCAGCTGTGCGTGGTTCCCTTGTTTGAGATGACTTTGCACTAAGTTCTGTTCTATGTTTTACCACACGACAAACACAACACCTGTGTGTTCCTTCCTTTTTAAGTTTATTTCACAAGGACTAAAAGGTACAGATGCACAGGCTCAGGGTGAGTTCATGCTGTTATTTTCTCATTGTATTTTCAGATCCTGTTAGTCTGCTGGTTGTGTTTACCCTCACAGATGTCGCCTGGGGCTTTTGTTGAAAACTACATGAGTCACTGAACCAAAGATTGGTGGCTCATTATTTTCTTATGACAACCACAGAGGAGTACTAAAACTATACAGCTGAGCGCAAGTGCTGTTAACTGCTTAGTTAAAACCTGTGTTGGTTGTTAAATAACCAAAAGCAAATGAATGCAAAAGACCCATAATTCTAGGACTCTAAATTAATCAAGTCAACCTTTGTTTTCTTCTCAAAGTTTGTTCCTTTTCCAAACCAGTGGCCTACATTGTTTTGCATCAATTTGAATGCAAACACCTATGTGTTAAACACAGAAACCAAAATGAAATAAAGACTATATCTGACAGCACAACTGTGTCTTCTTTTCTTTTATGTGTGTCCCACAAATAAACACAATCTCTTTCAGCCTCATGTATCCTCTGCTTTTTGTTACACACATGAGAACTGTTATGGTCGGTCAGTGTATGTTTTGAGTGGTTTGAGTAAAAATGAAAGTGAAAACCACTATTTAATTTGTAATATATAAATTGTTGCATTAATAAATAGTAAAATGTTAAGTACTGTGTGTTGCATGTGCAGAAAGGTGTGGTTCACATTTTAATTTCTAATAATGATTAAGAATGAAATAAATGAACAGTTTTCCCACTTCTAGACAAATGGTATGTTTGACTCTTAGCTTTTGTTTAAGTTTTTGTTACTTGTCTTGAAATTTTGGCTTGCTTTTATACATTACTGAAAGCGAGCCCAACCTTATTCATAGCTTGCAGTAAAAAAAAAGTAAAAATGTTAAAAATGCTTTAGGTCATAAAAGATTAGGCAGTTGATCTTAACAATGCCAAAAATTCTCGTCTTCGATGTTGTGGATCCTAAACTAAAGGCGACCATAAGAGGGCACTCTTAAAAAAGTACGCTGAACACCAGGGCAGCACCATGGCCAGCACGCTCACCAAACAGAAAGGAGGTCCTGGGTTCGGGGCATTCTGTGTGGAGTGTGCGTGTTTCTTTGGTTGGGTTTTCCTCAACAAAAACATGCACAGCTAAGGTGCTCCTGACCAGTCCAGCTGAAGATCTGGAGATGGGTCCCTGGGTGCTGGGCTGTGGCGCCCACTGCTCCTGAAAGATTTTTCCAGCACCACTGAAGGATGAGTCAAATACAGAGGACAAATTTCTCAACACATGGACAACAACCAGAGACGAGGCATATAAATAATACGAGAGTGAAGTCAATAAACAAATAAAGCAAAGAGCTGGCTTTATTCAAGTATTTTAGATTATCTCAAAGCATTTTCCTGGAATATGGACTTGAAGAATAAGACCAGTAAACCAATAATACTTGTTACTTTAGACTTTGTGCTTCATTTTAACACCTTATTCCTTTGTTATTGTCTGCAAACATATAGCAGCACACAGACACCTGAGTCGTAGTTAAGACCTGTAAAGAATTCTTGTAAAGTTTTCAAAGTTAGTGTCAGTACTCATCAGAGGCATGCCTCCCCTGTGTTTGTGCATGCTCTGTGTACCGTGGATAATACACTGTGGTCCCTTAGACATATAACAATCACATCTTACTTGGCAAAAATCATCAAACGTGTGCTACATGTAAAGAAACAAAACACATTTTGGAAGAAGGGCTATACAGTACAATGAAAAAATAAAGCCACAAAACAAAAATATGACAGTATTTATAACAATGTTCAAAATAATTTATAACAATTACAATTAAATTATAATAAGTAACATAAGTGCCGTCAATGAGCAAAACATGCTTCTTTTTATAAAAACATCAAGTCCACCTCTCAGCGTCATGACATCATCACTGAAAGGACCTCTAAAAGAAACTTTGGACAGATTGGATCCATTACCTTCTCCTGTCAAACTGTCCAATGGTCCTGCGGATCCAGGAGCTGAAGGCGGACACTTTGGTGTAGACGCCTGGTGAATGTTGAGTCCTGCAGGCCAGGCCCCAGGACGTGACCCCATAAACCACCCATCCCCCTCCTGGCCGCTCACACACCAACGGGCCCCCGCTGTCTCCACGGCAACTGTCCACACGCTTGTCTGTGTGAAGGCTCCCTGCGCAGAGCATGCGGCTGGTGAAGGCGCTGTGGAAGTGCAGCTGGCAGTGTCGACGAGGGAGCAGCTCCAAAGGGGCCTGTTGCAGAGTCTTAGAGTATGATCGCCCTGAAGAGCAACAAGAACAAAGTTTGAGATCGATCTATTCAAATGTCCTTGAGTGCTTGTATTAACTGTTTTATGGTAGTGAGCTACTCTTAAGTGTTAGTACTAGTACTAGTAGTAGTTTCAACTTAAACAGGACTTATCACTGGACAAATTCTCTGTATTACACATGACTGAAAGGGTTTAGGCTGAAGTGCAACACCCTCTTCCCAAACTCAGAAACCGAGAATAATACAGCTCACAAATATCAAAGTTAAACAGCAAAATAAGAAACAAGAACTAAGGAGGGATAAAATATAAAAGATTCCACTCGGTATGAACTGCTCTTACAAATTACAAGTTATAACTAGTTAATTAACGGGTGTTGTCTTTAATACAGATAGATTCAATCACATTTCTACCTACCTACCTATTCTACCTCGTGTGCAGCGTGTATACAACGTAAAATGGAAACAAGCAGACAGTGGTGATGAGGACAATTTCTTATCATCGTCTAATCTCTTAGTCCTCTGCATGAGTTCTAATTTTCCCAAAAGCAATGACCAAGTGAAGAGAAGCCCTCAGCTGTAAAAATAATTGAGCTGAACATTTACCTGAGAAGAAAATACTTCAAGCACACATTACAAAGTCACAATATTACTGCTAGAAAAACTGGTCTAAAATAGCTGTTAATATACTACCACTATTGTTATGACTACTCTATTGTTACTGCCTTTACTACCACCAGTTCACTGTTCACCCATTTTGATATGCTTAAAATGTACTGGTGTATTATATGAATGTAAAAAATGCCAGGCCTTTTTCAATATGTTATAATAGTATTGATAATCAATGCAGTACAGTTTAAACTACAGTGTTTAGCCTGTCTGCACCTAGCAATCCCCCACGAGGTTGTGAAACTCCCATAGTCTTTTGTTACTGAAGGGGGAAATTTTCTCTACGTCATTAACTAGATTTTTCACATTCTTATCTCTGTCAAAATCTTTCAACACTTCTAATTGAAGGTGATTCACTTCTCTGGAATCAGAGAACAAACAAACCTGATAATAAATAGTAGCATTTTGTTTCCTTTTTAATTGTATTTCCTGTAAGGTTAAAATGGTTCATTCTGCTTAATTACTGTTACATTATACTGTTCCAGTTCTCAAAATAATAACAGGAAACTTTGCATGACAGGTCTAAATGTTAATCATTTCACTAAAGCATAGTCAACATCATTTTATTTGTCCACAATTTGGCTAAACAATCGTGTCTAATATTTTCTTGTTTGACAATTTGGATGAAGTTTATACTTTTAGACATGGAAAGCAAATGTGACGTCCGTACATGTATTTCTATATCTGTAACCATGGTAACCATACTATAAACAAGGGCCAAAGCTTGTCTTATTTACACAATAGTTATTATTTGACTTGTAAATATCTTTGAGAACATTGTTATTTTCTTAAAATAATATTTAAACAGCAAGAAAAATGTGTTCCTTGTAAATTGTCTGTATTTTGGATGGGATTTTGTGTATCCATGGGTTTCAAAGTGATGATAAACTAGCACCAGTGGCATAACAATTCAGAACTAAATATACATCTTTCAAATGGACAAATGTCCTCAAATATCACCTATCCATGAGTTTCAGCTTCCTGTTATAGACACCCAATGGGGTATTAATAAAGGTTAAAGAGATAATCGCCATGGTAACCTATAGTAACCAACATCCACTTCCAGCAGTGAGTAAAAGTGTAAATGTTTTTTATTTAAATACTTTAAAAGGTGTGCTTTATATGCCCATGTTCTATCATAGGGACAATGGACATGTGGGAAAAATAGTTTTACTTACGTACAAAGTAAAGTTTAGGTCTAATAAAGAATCCCTCTGTATGACACCAATAGGTAAAATCTATTGCAAAAGGCAGGAATCATTTATGCACAAAGAACTCTTTTTTTTCTGACAGTTTAAACATGTGTTGTCATATATTTTATTTGTACAAATATAATTAAACTAACAAGTTTTGGCCCTTGTTTACAGCATGGTCACAAGGTAACTTCTACATCTGCACTTGTCCAACCTGGAAGTAAATGTAAAACCTCCACAAAATAAAAATTGAAAAGTGGAGAAAGTTAGGTAAGATTTTTAATAATCTTATCTGAAATATAAAATAATCTAAGCAATGTTTCAGACAAATGATCAGTCAGATGCAACTACTTATCGCATAGTTTTAATAATGTCAAAACGAGGCCCCAAGATGATGTTGTGCCCCTGGGCCAGGTACACCCCTGTCATACCTGTGTCTCCCCAGCCAGTTATGTGACAGTTGGTGGCCTGTTTGAGCACCCTCTCCTTTCTGTGTGGCAGACAGGCGGGGAGGACATGCCGGTTAAAAGAAACACACTCGCCCGGCGCGTGGCCCATCGCCCCGGGGGACAGGCGGACCAGGGCTATGTCGTAGTCAGTGCTGGTGGTGTGGTAGCTGGGGTGGAGAACGATCTGCTCCACACCGTACTCCTCCTCGTACTCCTCAGGGACAAGAGAGTGGTAATCCCCAACACGCACTTTGTACTCCTTTGTGCTGTTTCCGTACCTGTGCATCAACATCCAAACATTAATGTGAAGTATAGAGTACGTTATGAATTTGTTTTTACAACCCTGATAAATATGAAACTGTTCCATTTCTCAACACTGTTTCCCACAAAGTTTATTCATATATTTATTTGACAAAACAGACTTAAAATATGTACAATATATATAATGCATTTTCTTACATTTGTTTCCAAGGGGAATAAAAAGGACTTCTTAAACACTGTGGACAAGGTGCGTAGTGTCTGAATACATAGGTCATTATGACATTGCATGTCTGTAACAAAGAAGTTTCCCTTGGCGATGAATAAAAGTAATTCTGATAGTTTTAAATAGTTTAAATTTTTCTGTAAAACTCTGATGTTTGTTTTACATTGATAGGGTAATCAGGGTGAAACTTTACAATTAAAAAAATATTTAATCTGATTTAGAATGTAGCTACATCATGAAATCAAAATAATTAGAATCGATCAACAACAGAAATCACATGTCCTTAAAATTTTCTGTGAATTCTCACAGTCTCACAATGTCACGCGAAGAGGAGGTGACTCTTATCAATTTTGGCTGGACTAAGTAGTCATCTAATTATACAAAAGGCATTTGTTAATGGCAGGTTGATAAGAACTTTAACCACATAATTAGGTCTTTTGAAATGTTGAAAGAAACTGAAGAGCACTGTGGTTGTGTTGCTTACGCACAGCTGTAATGCCAAAAGGTAAAAATAGATTTGAGATTGTGACATGTGACCACTGACGCAAGTAACTTGCATATACTGGCAAGTGAGTACCACCGGCTCAAAAAAAAAAAAAAAAAAGGGTATTCTCTCTAAATCGTGAGGAATTGATTTAAATTGGCTATAGACCCCTTTAAAGGGGGTAAATGTATGTATGTATGTATATATAAAGGACAAACTTCAGATTTTTACCTTTTACTGGACAATTACATACTGAAATGTTGCGCCCACAATTGTTTTTTAGCTTAGTTTTTTTTAGCTTTAGCTTAGATTACATTTCCTGTAGATTTTTTTTCATCCCTTTTCAACTGAGGAGGAAACTAACTGATCTTTACACTCTTGAAATTCAAAATGTGTCTTTTTTAATTCAGCATTTAGATTTGATCAACTACAATTAACTCGTTATTGTTTGAGGTGTGAGATTACAAGCGTCACTGCTAGACAGAAGTTTCTGGTCTGTTGTGCAAGGGTGTTCTGACGGTCACATATTCAAACGCCTTTTGAGGTAGTCATTGCCAAAGAAAACAGCTCATACAAAGACAGGTATTTTTGATGACAGACAGGGCGTCAAGCTTTTTATGGCTTTGTCATAGAACAATAATAGCCCATTAAGCAGTTTACCTGTTTTGCCACAGTCTACCTGAAGAAAAGGTTAAAGTAACTAGGTTGATTTATTAATTAGCATGGATCTACTAGTGTCATAAAGAACTCCAGAGAGTAAATGTCAAATGCAGACATGATAGAATATTTGTCATCTTTGTTTAAGATGTCTGCTGTATGCATCATGTGACTGACCGCAGTTGAAGGGACTTGTGTGGACTCTTAACATCTTAAGAAAAGTGATTTCCTTCCAGCTGCACCATATCTACTGCCAAATCACACCCTGATTGACCAGTACATAATCAGTACATTCCCACATGCTTCTCATACGGCCTCACTTTTAGATTGGTGTGCATCTGACCTTTTGAAGCAGTGTGCAGATGTGAGAACCCAGCACGTATCAATTAGAGTTGCTCCACAAACCAAGCGACCGTCACCACGAGACCCTCGCAAACGGATTGCTGCCTGCCATGGCCAGCCTCCCCTTCAATGCAAACAAACAAAGCCAGTGTTAGAAAATAACAGACTCAAGTGAGTCAGCTGGAATAATGGCAATGCCTGAATGAGCAATTTATCAGTTAAATAAACACAGCACACCTAATATAAAGATCATTTTAATTGTGCTGGTAATGAAAATAAACAGAGATGTATTACTACAAAAGACTTGGATAAACACAGCACATCTAATACAAAAATAATATGAATAGGGCTGGTAATGAAAATAAACAGACATGTATTACTTCATAAGACTTGGATAAACACAGATTATCTACTACAAAGACTAGATTAATAGAGCTAGTACTAATCAAAATACACAGACCTGTATTTATACAAGCAAAGCCATGGCCATTATCGCTTATTGTTGAATACAGAAAAACATGTCCTTCGGCAACGCTTTACTGATGCCAAACGTCCTACACAATGAATGTAAATGTGGCTATTATGTCTTATTTTTACGGCCCAGACTGGTCGTTTCCATGTGTTATTAATCCCATGGCTTACCTCAAAGAGTTCTCTCCTCCAATAATTCGGCGTTGGCGTGTATGTATGAGCTTCAAACCACAAATTGAGCTGACAGGATCTGACCGAGACAGAAGGAGAGAGACAATTGTTATACCATACATTTTGGTACAGGTGATGCGTTTATGAAATGTTAGCTTTTGAAAGAAAAAACAAGAAGCTCATTATGTAAATGCTAAAATACATGTTAAGTTTAGCTTTTGGTTAATACGTTTTTCAGGGGTTGTCATCTGTCAGTCTTAATACTCATCCGCTTTAATTCATCTTTATGCCGTGTGTGTAAAAGTAAAATGGTGAAAGTGAGTCCATTTAGCACAAAAACACATGTGCAAGTAACAGATATGAGCCTGCTCTGGTGTGTGTGACAGACAGGGTGAAGTAATAACAGCTTTGTTCATTTTACCATCTGGACATACGGTATACACACTGGGGCAGCTCCAAATCCACTCCCCAATTTGTCACACAGAGTTTGGTTTCTCATTCATTTTTCACTGCATTTGGAAGTGTTTTATACACATAGAAAACATTACTCCACCGCTGACAATATATCATCTTTGGTTGAGTAACGTGCCAACTAAATGGAATAAGATGGAAAGACAGTGAAACTTTGAAAATCAAAGCCAAAGTCAATGTGATTGAAATGAAATAAAGTGGTGGGCGGATCAATATTGATATATCGATACTAACTGAAGCATCACATTTTGAAATACAGTTTTGTTTATCTGGGCATATATTTAATTTTTTATCAGTTCAAGCTGCAGTGGAGCGAACACGTCAAAGTAAAATTCTTTATAGTAGAGTTTCAATGTATTTTAATACAAACCTCATTGCTATTGATTTCAGATATTGAATCGATATCACAACAAAATCACTGGTATCACCCATCACTTATACAGTAAAGGATTTATTTTGGAATGAATGGCATGAAATTTAGACTCTATTAGTTTGAAGACATTTTATAGTAAAAACAAAATAGTGAGTTATGTATGAATTATATTATGTTAATATCAGAAATTGGATATCCTGGAATCTATCACAGGGTGACTACAATGCGGTAACTTGAGAAGTGAGTTTTTGCCGGACATAAAAACTTCATGACACAGTGATTGACTGAATAGCACCAGCATTACTTCAGCTTCTAATAAAAAGAAGAAAAATACTCTACAAGGCTGACCTTTGACCTCTTTATAGGCCTGCTGCATGGTCCTATAGTTGCAAATGACCCCAGCATCCTCACTGTGGCGACAGTTATGTGTGCCTGGGGTCTGTTTGATGCAGTCTGCTAGAAAGCGCTCGTCTCCGCTGCACTTCACATTGTCCACGTGGATGGGGCCGGTCCCTTCACCAAAATATGCCATCACACGCGCCTTCGCAACTCCGCTGGTAAATAAACAGAATGAAAAATGAGAACCACCAGTATACGGACGTAAGATATGTGCTTCAAAATGTGTTTGACATCTTCAGACTTTGAGGCAAAACAGGTCAAACTAAAACCGAAAATATGGGACGCCCAGATTGCCTTGGCCTTAAATTTAGTTGCGTCAAAAAAGATGGATATCTAAACTACATGTTTTATACATATATGTATATATACATACAAATCAAATCAAATCAAATCAATTTATTTTATAATGCCCAAAATCACAACAACAGTTGCCTCGATGGGCCACAGGTAAAAGCAGTTCAGATAACTGTCCCAGAATGCCCCTGTCCTTTGACCCTCCTTCAAGTGAGGACAAACTACAAAAAACCCCATGGGAAAAAGTAGAAACCTCGGGGAGAACCACAGTGAAGGAGAGATCCTACTCCCACAGACGGACAGGCTGCAGATGAACTAGGACTGACGCATCCACTTGGACTGTGGAGCCAGAACCACTCAAGAGGGAGGTGGCTTTAAAGAGTTCCTCCAGGCGGACGAGGAGCAGTCCACCAGTGTAGAGAGATCCTCCAGCAGGAGATGAGGAACAGTTCATCTAAAGTAGAAGGAGTTCGTCCAGGCAGACGAGGTGTGGCTAATCCAGCTGTCCAGGCGGGTGGCGCATAGATCGTCCAGACAGGTGGGGGTGGGGGGGTCGTCACTGGAGCAGCCGCCGCAGTGTCTGAAACAGTCTCCACTCCCCGGGGGAAGTGGAGAGAAAGAGAAACATGTGAACAGCAATGAACAGACTGCAGTTGAAGTAATATTAAATATTGTTGATAGATAAAGTAGGAAGAACCAGAGGACAGTGTTCAAGCTGCCATACTTCCCCCAGCAGAATTGCTCCAAGAGCAGCGTAGCTAAAACTGTAGGTTTTTATTTCTGTTCCTAACTGGCCTGACCATAAGCTATTTCAAAGAGGAACGTTTTGAGCCTGGTCTTAAATGTAGAGACTGTGTCGGCCTCTTTTACATGAACAGGGAGCTGGTTCCATAACACAGGAGCTTGGTAGCTAAATGCTCGACCTCCTACTGTGCTTTTAGAGACTCTGGGGACTAACAATAGTCCAGCATTTTGAGAACGAAGAGCTCTGTTTGGATGGTACACTGTACCAAACTTTACGTATCGTGAAAATAATTAGAGAAATTGATCAAAAGCACTATAACTACCGCTGGTAAAGTTAAAAATTAATTAAAATTTAAATTTAAATGTGTGGACAACAGGACAACATGGATTACTGCACTTTATGGCTAAGTGTATACATTTGAACTGTGGTCTCAAAAGTTGCAGAGAATAAATCTTCTCCCTTAGTATTTTAAATGTTTGTTTTATGACACTAACATACAATATATACAATATTGTAGCTGGGACTTTCCCCTGAGGGACTTGCTTAGAAGAAGTTCTTGTATTTCCTGACAATCCACAGGGAGCCTTGTGTTTTTCAGACGTATGTAACTCTGAGACAGCACCTCCCAGAGCAGATTCTAATGTCTAACCCATAACATCAGCACTAGAGCATCACTCAGAAATGCAATAAACCACAACCCATCATCAGTTGTTTTCACTGATATCATTTGTCAGGTAATATAGAACATGTATGTTATCGCCATTTAGCCAAAACAGAAGACATTCTGGGTAAATTGTGTCAGGTTTGAGTGATTTTGATTGTACAATTGTCTGTTATTGTATCCATCGCTAAACATCACTGTCTGCAGTACAGATGGCAGTGTCTATTGATTTTTGTCTGTACTCCATCTCTCAAGCTTTGCAGCTTGATGTCTGTGTAATGGCTTTTCACCACACCCCTGTGAGCGATAATCTTAACATGGCTTTTGCACACCTCAGACATGCTCTTCTTTACTTAAGGCTTTCATGCACTCCAGATGTGGCTCACATTGACTCACAGATGTCTCTGAGTAAAGTGGGTGACTATATAAATATCCTAGAGAGTGTCATAAGAATACATGTTTTGATTTCACTGGCTCTCTTTGGTCATCTTCAAGTCATTGTTTTGGAAAACATGCTGGGGTTTCAGATGGAGGGGATAATGAAGGGATCATATGAGGTATTTGACAAACAGGTCACTGTGAATGTGTCATTTGCATTGGGGACCAGCACTTTAATTGAATGTTTGTCTTGGCTCTGCTCAAGTCAGAGTTAGAACCCTATTATCAACATACATGGCAGCACATCAAGTGCAGTAAAACTATTTGTTGATGATCCTGAAGTCCTTAGTTATAGTGTAGAACATGTAACTTTTTGAACTTAAATCCTTAGATGCACATGTGGATTGAAGGCATCAAAAGTATAATTTAGCTAGCAATCTGAAAACTATAAATGTCAACACTTTACACAAAAGAACATTTACACAGCATTATGTTTGTATGTTTGTATTTATAAGCTCATAGTTCTTTTCTCTAGTTGCCTAGTTACAACTTGAGAATTGTGTTTTGCTTTAACTGGAATGCCAATTATATGTTGGAATAATATGAAGGTTGCACTTCTGTGTATTTTGACAACTTTTGTTTTCATTTATGTTGATATTACATACTATACCTGAAGCCCAACTGACGACACACAACTTCTGCGTCATGGTCACTCCAGCCATCATCGCAAACTGTTCCCCACTGGCCAGACAGGTACACCTCCACCCGGCCTTCCCCTGGGCTTTCTCCTCCCACCAGCCTTATTGGCATTCCTGAAAACATTCACACACAAGCATTACTTTGACAGATATACTGACATGTCATTCTAACTGCCATAAAATTTGATGCTCAGTTAGTGCATGCTCTCAAGTCAAACGAAAGCAGCTCAATCATCTGACTTTTCACATGACAGAACCTGAAACTCTTCATTTCACTGTCACTGTTTTCCACATGCTTCTTCCTTATTTACCGCACAGGTAACAGAACTATCATAAGCGGGAACTAGAGCAATTTGTTTTTTTTTCAGAATTTCCCACGTAGGGAAGCCAAATTCATGAATGTAAAATTTTTATGTGAAACATTTTAATATAATTTTACAATCTTGCCAAAAAGACTGAGCATTTGTAGTCATTTCTTCACCTGTCAGGCAAAAAGAGGTTTGGCAGTTTACATTGCTTTTATGGCTTTGATACGATAAAGTCAGGGAACAAAATTATCAAATCAAAATCAAATGAAATTTATTGATAGTGTGCTTTAAAAACAAAACCAAAGTGCTGAAAGATCACATTAAAACACATTTAAAACAAAAACAAATAATACAATACAATAATAGCCTAAAGACTAGTATGTAAGTAGATTGTGGGAATGTTTATTTCAACGTTAGTGTTATTATTGCAGGAAATTCCCCATTTACTTCTTTTTGTAAACACAAATAATTCAGTCTCAAAGACTAACTGAGCACAAATTTCATTCACAGTTGTGGGTCATACTAGGAGTACGTTCATACAACTTGCATAAACAGTGTACTGATTGTACCGATGGGATAATTCAATAATTCTATGACAAGCATGTGATGTAGGGTAAAGTAATCCTAGTATATACATTTTTAATGCTGTGGAAAATAATGTAGGCATGAGGACAAAATCAGAACTATTACCTATTGGACTGCGTCTATCTAAGCATAGCACTTTACTGGTGTCTTGGTCTAAAAATAGCATGAGTACTCTGATGTGGGTAAACGTCTAATGTTACAAAAACAAATCCAAAGTGAAATATATGTCCAGAACTGCAGTCATAAAAAGCAGCTAATCCTTTAATAATCCTTTAATAATCAAATTATAATGTATTTGAGAGTTTTAGACAAATAAACATGTGTCTTAGCTAAATAAACATGTGTCTTACTTGATGGAAAGTTTTCTCCATTACGCTCTGGGTTGCAGGCGATGCTGACGTCTTCATGGTGAGTGCAGTCATGGCGTAGCCACTCCCGCTTGTTGCATAGTATTAGACTGGGCTCTTTCCCAGTACAGCTCACATCATCTAAGAGAATGGGACCTGACCCTGTCCCAAAACGTGGGATAATATTTGTGTCAAGCCCTTGAGAAATTACTGTAACTCCAAATCTGTAAAACAATTAGAAATAAGTCTAAAAACCCATGATAAAGAATGGCTCCGGTCTGAGAGCAGACTTAAACTGTAGCATATTTACCTGTAACCAAGTTGTCGACACACCACTTGTGTGTTGGAGTCCGTCCATCCGTCATCGCACACTGTTCCCCACTGGCCACGGTAGAACACTTCTAATCGACCCTCATGACTCCCAGCCCCTCCAGCCAAGCGAACAGTGCCATCTGAAAATAAAGCAGACCAACAATGCAAATTTACCCTTGTTGCTTAAGACAGATGGAGATTATTTATGAATTTATTATTTTACATACATATAATGTCACAAATATTCCAATCATGTCAATCACATACTCATTTAAAATAACCCTAAACTACCAGTGTCAAACATCTGTTGTTTTGGGATTCTGTACTGGAAGAAAGGTTATTCTCTGACATACTCCCACTACCACCTTTTTCTGACGCACTGAAGATATTCAGTATGTTCGTTTTGAATAGATTTCTCACCTGTGAGGGGTGTGCAGGAGACACCAGCATCTTCTAAGTGCACACAGTTATGTTCTCCCCAGGCGCTTTTTGGACACTGTTCCAGAGTGAGCTCATTACCAGTGCACTGAACCTCATCCAGCCACACGGGGCCTGAACCTTTCCCAAAACGTGCCTGGCCCCATGCTCTGGCCACCCCGCTGTACAAAAGAGGGCACTCATGAAAACATATGCTGAATTCATCAAAACATTTGATTTCCTATTTATATCCTATATATGTTTCCAGAGCACACAAGTACAAATAACTAGAAAAATATTGCTAAATATGCATATCTCTGTGGCCCTACAATTCAAACAAAGGAGCTGATTCAGTGTCTGACACCCAGATGTTCTTTATGGCTCGCCCTGTTCACTCTGCGTCCAATTGGAGAAAATACTTGTCATACTTGAAGAGACAGAGGCAGAGATAGAAAGCTGACCGCCCACGTACAGTCATCATTTATTGCTATAGGCCTATATCTATACTTTTTTACTTTTCTAGATCTTTATGAAAGCAGCACTTAGTTGTGCTTTACCTCAGCCCAAGTTGTCGGCACACCACCTCTGCATCGCTGTCATCCCACTGGTCGTCGCAGATAGACCCCCACTGACCAGCGTGAAAAACTTCCACTGTGCCTTCTGACCCTAAGCCTCCAACCAACCGCACAGGAAGTGTGACTTGTTCTAAAAAACAAACAAATTCCACATGTATTATTATTATGATTGCTATTATGATTCTTCTTATTATTGTTATTGTTATTATTATTATTGTAATCTTTTTAAAATACCTTTCTGTTGTATACATGTCACTCCTGCAGCCGTGGTGCACTCTCCTCCATTCCAGTTAGTCCTGGGGCACTGGAGGAGGTCTAGCTCCTCTCCTTGGCAGTGGACTGACCTGTAATGGATTTTGGCCAGGCTGGGACGGGACAAGGGCACTTCACGTGCAACACCTGAAAGCCTTCAACAGACATTGTAACTTACTTAGAGTTCAAGTTATGAACTAGGAACACACATCTTTTATACTGGGCAATGAGGGTGAAGTGTCTTGCCTAAGAACACAACAACATTTCCTCCTCCAGCCGCCTCACTGTGGCATCTGGTGTTCCTACGGTCTACCATCCAAGTACTAACCAGGCCTCAACCTGCTTAGCCTCTAGGATCTGACAGGATTGGGCATTGGCAAACAGGCATGGTCACATACACACGTGCAGACATACATGTATTTATAGGTATCATTATACATAGTCCAATAATTATATAGGTCAATGATATAAACCATTCCATGATTTGCCAAAAACCTTTCACTAGAATTCAGTAAGCCATTTGGTTCAATCAAATTAAAATTCATTGGCCTCAGCTGTCATGGAGGACATTTGCCCTCGTCTCCTTTCATTCTTGTTTGAATGAGCACACATGAGCGTGCATGTCAGCACACGTGTCAGGTCTGATATTTGTTTCAACACATGTACCAGACACACACCCCCAGGGACATTTACAGGATTGTAAACAGTTATTGAATCTGTTTCTACTCAACAAACAAAGAGAACATATTTAGAGGAGCAAGAAAGGTATTGGAATAGGCTACATGTAGAGGAAAGGGCTGTTCTAGAATGTCAGGCTCCAAAAAACAACAACAAAAACATTCAAAGGTTGCACGTTATCACATTTGCAGCACACACGTAAGTCTTGAGGTAAATGCCATTTATGTACACTCTTACCCTTTGCCCAGCTGTCTGCAAAGCACAGAAGCATCTTCTTGCCCCCAGTCATAACTGCAAATGGAACCCCACACACCAGAAATATACACTTCCACTCGGCCATCCAGTTTAGAGCCTCCCTGCAGACGCACAGAGCCTGGAATGAAGACAGATCAAATCACTAAAGATTCCTGCGTTTCTCTAAACAAGTGAGTGAGTGTCTTCACATAATAGTTCTTTAGACTTTCCAAAATACAGGGTGTATTTCTCACTAAAAGTACACCGATAATGCCTTAATTGAGGCTATGCAAACAGGCACTTACTGGAAAAATGCGTTACAGATGTGAAATATGTCACACCTGAAAAACAGAAGGTGCGCCTGACTTAGTGAAACCAGTGAAGACTGAGTAGCTTCACCTACTATAGACTGCTAATTGAAAAAGGTTGGTGACAGGGCCAGAATCTACTGGTGACCAAACCTTGTTTACAGTCGCAGTATCCCCAGTCCACTCTGCCTTTATGGTTCCTGAAAAAGCACCATGGTCGGATCCTGCCATCTGGGTTACGGCAATAGTTATGCTCCCCTAAGCCCTTCTCTGGATACCGCTCCGCAAAGCCGACCACCTCGGTCCAGTTAATGCACCGCGCTCCAGACTCCGTCACGTCTATGGCACCCCGATAAAGAGCGTCTTTCGCGCGGCTCTGAGCGCACACAGTGAACGGCTGAGGGATGAAGGAGGGCACGCTGCACAAACAAGGACCGCTATTTCCAAGCAAAAGTATCACCGTTGAAGCCAAAAATATCCGATTCATATTAGCGATCTGTAGCCTAGCTCTAGATCCCAAATATTGACAGCGATCCGCTTCAAGTGTCCACGCAGGCTTTAGTCTCGGCGTGGGAATGGAGCTGAGACGGGATCAATGAAACTCTGTGTCTTGGCTCAGCTGCAGTCACAGAAGGCAGATCGCATAGTCACTTGCTCTATAGACCCCCAATAACAGGTTAACATAAGGGTTTTTTTTAAACACAGAATGTAGTCTAGGCATTGTAAACAGTTGGGTGGGGCAGGGGGGCTTTAGCTCCAGCCAGGAGCGCCAAGAATCAGAAAATCTTTAGGTTATTAGTTGTCACAGTTAACAAATCATAAGACATGAATATGTTTTGTTCAATTCAAATCAAATCAAACTTTATTTATAAACCAATTTTCATGCAGAAAATGTAACACATTAAAAACAGTCCCCAGAACCCACCCACACCCTGTCCCCACCATCCCCACATTGAAACTTCAACACATCTACACACGCACGCACACATGCACACATTCAGCATTACACATGCACACATTCAGCATTACACATGCACACATTCACATACGCACACATACGTACACAAATGGGCATAAGGCTGAATGTGAACCAGCTGAGAGAGCATCATCAGAGGAGCTGTCTGCACCTGGAGCAGAGAGTCGTCTGCAGCCACAGGACACAGACTCAACACCCAGAGGAGAGATGAGGCACACACCAAGCCTCCACCAGGGGCCCATGAGGCAGGGCCCAGCAGCCTTAGCCAACCACCGCTCCTGGTACAGAGGACCCCTCAGAGGAAACACTGAAAAGCCTAATATGAGTAAAGGGATTCAAATAAAGGAGACTAAAGATAAAATATGTTGTAAAGTAAAAAATAAGACTTAATGTTTAATGTAAAAACATAAAAACTAACATCAGTAATAAATAAAATAATCCATTATATCAAATACCAATATAAATTATACACATTAATCAAAAACTAAGGTAAAAAGGTGGGTCTTGAACCTCCTCTTAACAAACCTGAACGTTCTCTGCAGCCCCGAGGTTGTTAGTGCAAGTGCAAAAAAGGGCTGTAAACAATAAATAGGCAACAAATAAATGAGGTGTGTTCATGAATGAAGCATGGCATAGAGGCCTACATAGGTTCCAGAGGAGGCAAGACGCTACTGGATGAAAAGTCAGCTCCTTTTGGCAATCTGCGGCTCAACAGATTGACCCTGACCTGACAAGCAAGTAGTGACCAGGTCTATTAATCCATGAGAGAAACCGGAATGAGCTCATCCTTAAAGTGTCATGGGGAGGTGAAGGAGGACACCGTTCGGGTCCAGGGCATTGCAGGGGTTCATTCTCCTGAACAGCATGTTTAACTTCTGCTCACTGAGAGAAGAGGAGGAGAAAGGGGTACTGAGTGCATGGGACTTTTAATTATGTTAGTGGTGTGGCTGCACTCTCTTGGAATAAATAACCCCTCAGTATTGCAGTAAGCGTATGGGTTTCAGATGACATCCCCTCACTCTATGGTCCCGTAGAAAAGCAGCAGCACCAATACAATTATTTTGAAAGATCCAGATGATCCACAAATGTTGAACCTTGATTTCTTTCGCTACGTATTTTAATCCGATATGTCAGTTCACATGCAAAACACTGAAAACAATAGTCACATCTTTGAGGTTGAATGATGACGCAGTTATTTTATTTACATTTTTTACTTTTAGAGAGTTATGTTGACAGAGAAGACATACTTTAATTGTTGACTAATTTGATAGGAGGATAGACCTATTACAGCTATATTGATCCTAAACCAGCTCATTTTATTGCGTGCATTTTATTGCATTTGACAACACACTGCTCTCCAACTCAATTTTGAACTGTGACCATCTTAAAAGGCGATATAACTTGAACCAATAAGGCTCTACATCTAGGCAACTCAACATCAACACACAATTACCCTTTATAAACATAACAGGAGCCATTTGTGGTCACGTTTCCAACCCTGCAAGTAACTGGATATCTCAATCCTCATTCATATTTTAGTCTTAAATTGAAATGAGGAGGATGACAAAATGTTGGATCATCTTCTTTCTGTACAGCTCAATAAAAGAGCATTTCTTTAAATCAAATGAAAACAAATGTGTTGTTTTATTTACCAATCTAAAGGGAGAGTAAATGAATGCTAAATGCGATACTGCTGTATTTGTCAATAGTAGTGGAGCATCAAAAACACTGTTGCCCATATTACTGAACTGCAAATAGTTTCACTAATGTCTTTGCACTTTTAATATAGGCTTTATAAAGTTGCCTGTATATGCTATATCTTTTGTTACAGGCCTACTTGGGTGCTCTAATCCATTGGTTCACAGGTTGATGATGCAATTCCAGCTCCCTTGGGTGAATACTGCTTGTGTCCTTGGACAATGTCTGCGTACTCTGGTGTATGAATGGGTGAGTGGTTCTTTGATGTAAGTGCTTCGAGTGCCAAGTGCCTTAAAGGTGGAAAATCATTATATTTTGGAAAAGCAATATAAAAATGTGACCTTTTACCATTCACTACGAGGCCTATAAGGGTGAGAGTGTGAGGTCATTACAATCCAGATTTGAATTAGAAGTGCACCATGGTTCCAAAAAGCTTTCAGGGCTAGGCATGCTTCTTTTTTCACAAACCAGTTCTGCACACAACCTACAATAAGAAATGTTTATTTTTTACACTCAGGTTAAGGTTCGGATTAGGATAGAGGTATTAGGAGCAAATACGATCTTTGGGACAGGTTTGCAAACAAGGTATTTGCAAAAGTTATTTTTCTTTTTAGTAGATCTCCGGTGTAAAAAAAAAAAAGAGAGAGAGAGAGAGAGAAATACATACGCATACGTCATTAAATACCGACGCTAAAATAATGATGTCATCTGGAAGCGCCCAATCGCAGACGCGCTTCAGAATAAACACGGCGTAGCTAAGAAAACTGAAAGGAGTGTTGACGGCGCTCTCCCGGCGTCCCTGCGTGTATATCAAGCGTACCCATGCTACTCTAGCTGTGTTGAACACGGGTTTGTTCATCTGACCACTGCTTTTGCAACAATCGCAAAGCTCAAAATCCCTATTGCATTCAAACGTTATTGCGATAAGAACACTTTTGCCCCATGTTGTATTTGTGCTGAAAAGAAACAAATATGAACAGTCGACTACAGGAAATCCGCGAAAAACAGAAACGTAGGCGATCTCTGTTAGCCCAGCAGGCAAGTGGACACACCACGCTTTCCCCCATCCCCTCTCTTGAGCTTAAAAGTGATCTGTTTTATCATCAGTCATCAATGCGTAACAGGGTTAAGTGTGAATATAAAAGTCATTCGTAACAAGACCCACCCGTTTTGTGTTCACAGCTTGGTGCAAAAAGTGCAGACGCAATTGGAGCTGTTCTCAATAGCAAAGATGAACAAAAGGAGATAGAGGAGACAAGAGAAACATGCAGGTGGGATATTTGAAGTAGTCATTTACTCAGACTATTGCATTAGGGATGAAGATGTTGTAACTCCCCATTGTATATTTCTTATCAAATGTACACCACGTCACTTCTCAGGCTAGAGTCTGCCGCCTGCGTGTCTTCACTGAGATATTATTGCTATGTTCCACACAGTGTGACATTAATCTTATGCATATTCATAGAGACAAAATGGAGGATGCCTTCATGTGACGAGTGAGAGTGAGAGTGCATGTTCTTCAATGTATTTTTGAGCAATAAAAACACCTCATCAAATAAATGCCAAATGAATACAATTTAATGCCATACTGTGGAACATTCTAGCAAAGCAAAAACTAACCCCTCAACCAGAAATTATACATAGCGTACCTTACATTGTGCACCAGAGTTCTTGATGTTTTTTTCTTTTTCTGTGCAACAAGCTGCACCCACCTCAGGCAGACAGGCTGCATTTTTGTTTTATTTTGGGAAAAATTAAACATTGGCCAAAATGCATGAGACTGCTGCTATACTATACATTTATTCTCTCCATCAAACACAATGAGCTACTGTGATGGTGGACATCACAACAAGAACAGTGTATTTGCATGTATTTAGAACACTGCTGTTAGAAAGTTAAGAGCAAATTAAAAGAAAATATCTACAGCTCCTACAATTTATTGTGTGTTAACACATTACTGTGTTGTTCATATGTGCACCCTTGATGTTTACAGGGCTTCGTTTGACAGTTCAACCTTGTCTTCAAAGAAGAAGACACTGACTGAGGGTGATGACACAGAGGAAGATGTGGAAGAACACAAAGTTAGCCTACTAAATTGTTTGATATGATAAAACTGAAACTATTTACTAACAAACAAGGCTGATTTACCTGAATGGATGTCACTGGCCAATACAGTATATACATTTTTAAAGCTTGGTTTCTGATTCAGCTAATACAAATGAAACTACATGCCTACTAAATCTATCCAATTAAACGTGGACTGAATATAGATAGAAATCATTATTTTGTGTAATGACTCAGAATACATGCTATACAGTCCCGACCAGTTTAATAAATTCCAAAAGTTTTGCATGGTTGGATCTTAACAAGGTCCCAAGTAGAGCCTCAATATGTAACAAGAAATTAGTGTGAGACAAAAAGTTAGAAATCCAACTGAGAACCTTTGGGGATGGATGGCAAGGGAAGTTTACAAAAATGGACAACTTGCATCAAGCATAACACAATGAGGTTTAGAAGTAATCAACAATAAAGGTGGCGCTACTTATTACTGAGTTCATGTTTGGGATTTTGATCGCTGTTTTGAGGGGGTTTTGGCGTCTTGTTAAGATCCAGCCATGCAAAATGTGACTTTTGCTCTTTATTCAGCTGGTCTTAAACTTTTGATCGGGACTGAATTGTAATCACTGTTGATACCAAGTGGCACTAATTGAATGTAAACTCCAATTTAGTTTTTTTTTTTTTAACTTGTTATAGGAAGAAATGGAAATGCAGCAACCTGACGAGAGCAACCCATATGAGGAAGTGTACAAAGACTCAAGTACTTTTCTTAAGGTTTGGGAACAAGTATTTACAATATGATTCAAATAATTGAAAGGTAGACCCTGATTTGTAATCATTAGTAGTCTTAGTCCATGGCTATGAAAAATCAGAAAGACATGTTGGTTTGACTGACTTCTGCATTATTTGCACTTAGCCAGTTTGGTTATTAGCATCAGCATTAGCTGTGCACTTTATTTCATACACAATTTCGCTGCCGTGACTAATAGGCCTTTCGCCAGCTTGTGGCACTCGAGCCTAAAAATGAGTCAACTTGGTTGGAAACAAGATAAATCTCCTAATGAATAAACAAGTATGGGCACACATAAATGTCATTATGTGTCTTCTTTTATTATTTTTTTAGGGAACACAAAGCTTGAACCCTCACAATGACTATTGTCAGCACTTTGTGGACACAGGACACAGGCCACAAAATTTTATCCGGGACGTAGGTGAGTTCATCCTACAGAACATATTCCAAAATTTTTGTGCCAGCTTGTGTGAAACATTTTGTTTCTTGCAGGCTTGGCAGATCGATTTGAAGAGTACCCAAAATTACGAGAGCTGATTCGACTTAAAGATGAGCTCATTTCCACCACCAACACTCCACCAATGTATGACAGCATTACTCTGTTGACAATTGATTATGTCTAAAGCAAAGTTTGTCTTTATTCAGGTATCTCCAGGCTGACCCAGAGACCTTTGATTTGCAAGATTTGAAATGTAAATTTGATGTAATTCTACTAGAACCTCCATTAGAAGAATACTACAGAGAATCTGGCATCAGCCACACTGAGCGTTTTTGGACATGGGATGACGTATGCTTTCTTTCATCTCAGAAATTCTATTTATTTTGTGCCATTTTAGCTATGTTTTGTTGTTGTTATAGATTATGAAGTTAGAGATAGAAGAGATATCAGCTCTTCGCTCTTTTGTGTTTCTATGGTGTGGCTCTGGAGAAGGATTAGATCTTGGTAGAATGGTAAGTTGCCTTTTAGCATGATTATTTGGCAGTCAGGGCATGGTTTTCCCAGCATTTTAAAGTCAAACATATTGTCTTCACTGACTTAAAATGACGCACTCACTCAGGAATTAGCTTGTTTAGTGTACATCTGATAACAGTGAGAGATCTGTCATAAAGTGATGAAAACCGTGTCAAAGATAACCTAAGCAACAATCCCATGTATGTATGTTTAAGCCCGTGCTATTCTGATTCTTTTGGTCAGGTTTAGAAAAAGAGCATTATGTTCCTTGTTGGTCATGTGACAAATGGGATGTCACATGATGTTCCTGCATGTCTGGTTATTTTTAACTACATCACAAGAGACTTGTGTACGTTAGAAGTATGTCAGTGATATTAGTACTTTACTAAACCTGTAAACTATTATTCCTTACCTTTCAGTGTTTGAGAAAATGGGGCTTTAGACGATGTGAAGATATTTGTTGGATAAAGACAAACAAGAACAACCCAGGCAAAACAAAAGCACTGGACCCCAAAGCAGTATTCCAAAGGACAAAAGTACAGTATACACAAACTAATTATACTCACTAATAATGACTTGTTAGTTGTAGGCCTTAATATAACATGGTAAATGCAACAGAAAAGTACCCCATCCATAGTAATAGATATTCTCTTTTTAGGAGCACTGCCTGATGGGAATCAAAGGTACAGTGCGTAGGAGCACTGATGGGGATTTCATTCATGCCAACGTTGACATTGACTTAATCATCACAGAGGAGCCTGAGATGGGGAACGTAGAGAAACCAGTTGAGATATTTCATATCATTGAGCATTTCTGTTTGGGTCGTAGGAGATTACACTTGTTTGGAAGAGATTCTACCATAAGACCAGGTCAGACAAATCCCTGCTTATTTTACACGTTTTTTAATAGTTAATACACTGGTAGTCCACTGTAAGGCTGTCTCCTTCAATTTTCCATCCCTTTTGTCTTTCAGGCTGGTTAACAGTGGGCCCGACTCTCACAAACAGTAATTTCAATCCAGAAGCTTATGCCTCATACTTTGCTTTGCCCAACTCCAACCTTTCAGGCTGTACGGAAGAAATTGAACGTCTGAGACCTAAATCTCCTCCAGCTAAACTGAAGTCAGATCGAGGTGGCGGGGCCCCTAGAGGAGGTCGTGGAGGACCGAATGCTGGCAGAGGTGGAGACAGAGGAAGAGAACGAAACCGTCCAAATTTCCGTGGTGATAGGGGAGGGTTCAGAGGCAGAGGAGGTCCACACAGGGGATTTCCACCACGTTAGAATACCATGTGCCCAATATGATCATAACATGATCATAGTATGACTTTTGACACGAGAAAATATTTTCTCAAAATTTTCATATAGAAATTATTTTTAAGCACATACACTTATACACTGATACTAGGCTCTGATACTGTCAACATGGGTCCTTTAAAAAAAATAAATCAATAAATAAAATTAAAACATGCTGAGACACTGCCGTGTAACTCTTTTCCATAGATATTAGGCTCATTCTGACAACTTTGAATTCTTTAGTTAATCTTTTTTGCTATGAATATACTGTATTTTGCAATTCAGTGAACTCCATAAAACTCTTATTACGCAAAGCAATGTTTTGGATTCAAAAGGATGTAGGTTTAAATAAGGTGGCCAGTCTTGTTTTTCAGGTTTTTAGTAGAATGTCTTGGTTTAAATCTCTGAAAGCTGACTGGTTGGCCTTATCTGTTCACACGTTTCCTGCATGCTGCATGAACGTGTTAGGCATGTCTTGAGGTGGCTTATCGTGCAAAGAATGTCACACGCCTTTTGATGTGATTGTGCACACACCTAGATATTATTTTGGGGATTCTTTTTACATACATCGGTTTCCCCTTTCAATTGTATTTGGATTATCAGCACCTAGTAACCCAGTAATTCTTTATTCATTGAAAATGTAGTACAGAGCCTCTCAATGCAATATACTGACTCAATAAGAAGGCTAACTCTGGTACAATGCATCAAATGGTAACTTTTATGTTCTAATTGTGTTAAAATAAATAAAGAAAAGAAAGAAGACAATTTGATTTGTAATAAGATTATGCTTCAATGACATGAAATGTAAGTGTGTAAAGTCGATTATGTTTAAAAATCCTCATTGTCTTTTTGTTGTTTGTGCTGTACTGCATGAATAATGTTAAGGCAGTGTGGTTCAACCTGAGTATGCGCAAGTGCAGGTTGCTCCAAATCTAGGCCACATGCTATACTCACTGTTTTGCATCATTAAGACTATCATAGTGTGACATAAATCAAAGTTGGTCAGATTTGCCCAATCTAGGTAAGCTTTACAGACTAGACTTTACACCTCATTGTTTTTAAGTAGAATGCAATCAGTCATTGGTCCAGGAGAGATCCATTGTAGAAGAAGCTTCAATGGTAGTCAAAATGTGGACAGTGTTTTAAAAATGAAGACATACCAACTTCCATCCAAATGTAACTTGAAAATGACTTTTGAATGGAACATTGTTCAAATGATTACTTTTGTTTTCAAGTAGCCAAATCTTGTACTATCTCAGTATTATATATATATTTGTACTGACCTATCTTTACATACACAAGCCCGTAAAAAATGTGCTATCTTATGCACAAATATCCCTGGAACGGTTAATTTAAGCAAAATTTGGAAGGGCAGAGACCCCGAAGAGGGAGCGGATTATTGGTGAAAAAAGTGCCGAGACTTCTGCTGCCTGTGGCTGTGACTCAAGCACAGCCGATGTCTTGCCCAAGAGCACGCTCCCACACGCAGGCCATTGCAAAGCAAGTTTTGGGGTCACTCCACAGGAAAATTTATAGTTTGTAACGTTGTATATGCCCACATTATAAAGTTCTACATCTATTGTGGACTGTTGTGTAAATGTTTAACTTATTGTGACCAGTCAAGGGGCAGTAGCATTAATTAAATGAGATATCACTATATAAAATAGTGCACATCGTGCGTTTTGATATGTTCGATGGCCACTATTTTTAAGCTATTACATCTTCCCTAGCCTTCTTAGTGTGCTTTTGAGCAAATACGACCGTTGGATCAGAGAGGCCATCAAGATCCATGAGCGAGATCCAAAAAGCTGTGATGAGGGGGCCTACACAGCACACATGGGATGCAGTCCTGCAGAAGGCGTCCTACTGACTACAGCCTACGAGACACTTCACTACATCCTGTGCACCTTCTGAGGAAGGTTACTGGATGTAGCTGAAACATGTACAGCATGTACATCATGTTGTTTAACAGACGAACGTATAGACATAATCACCCTTCATCAAAGATTACAGTTATTCAATCCATTGTGTGGTTTCGTTATGTTGTTTGACTATTGTGGGTGATCTAGCTTCAAAACATTTTAAAATCATTTATTTTCCTTTTTTTTTCTCCTTTTTTCGTGAACACACAAATTGAGGTTGAGTGTTTTTTATTGACAAAAATTATTATTTTATGTTTGTAAAGAAAATAAAGGCATCTGAGATAGGTACTTATATTTGAACCTGCCACGCTGTGCCTCACCAGCTTTAAATCTGTGCACATTTTCAGAAAAAATCTGTTTTATATTACATTCAATGAAGTTTTAAGCAATACAACTTTGCAAAAAAAATAAAAATCTGCATTTTACAAACAAAAATCAACTTATCCCTTAATATAATTCTCCTGACACAACACTAAAACTTTCTTACATATCTTTAGTGAATTAGCAAAGACAATCAAGGTATTCACTAATTCATTCATTTTCTACCGCTTATTCCCGTTAGGGGTCGCGGGTGACTGGAGCCTATCCCAGTGACTTTGGGCCTTAGGCGGGGTACACCCTGGACAGTGGCCAACTCGTCGCAGGGCTTACACAGACAGAGACAGAGACATTGACAGACAACCATTCACTCTCACATTCATTCACTATGGACAATTTAGAGTTGTCAATTAACCTACAGACTACACCCAGAGAGAGCGTGTGATGTTAGGGTGGTTCCGAATTCGAACCCACGATGTTGGGGTGGTCCGGGATTCAAACCCACGATCTCCTTATTGAGAGGCAGAAGCTCTAGCCGCTCTGCCACCGTGCACCCCATGACAATCGAGGTAAAGGTATGTAAATGTATGAAACTGTAGCTGTTGCACATGTGCTTCACTGAATCTGTGCTTCATTCTAATCAGTTCGGAGCCAGGTGGTGTTGTTTGGCTATTTTCTGATGTTTTGTTAGAATTAAGGTTAAAAATAATTACCACACCATGAGCTACAAATATGATTTTTGCGCATTTTGACAGAAAACAGTACAGAAGGAGGTCATGAATTTGCCCTTTTTAAAGATCTTTTTGTCCACATTTATATGCAAAAAAAGTATTGCTCTGTTTTTATTGGTTTCTTTATTGGTTGCTAAAAATAGATAAGGAAATGGGAACACATGCGCTCCGGTACGTCACAACCAAGTTTTGCCAGTTACGCATGTTTATGTATTACATAAATACCTCATCCTTAATGACAAAACAGTAGTGATAGCCTTTTAATTGAACATCAACGGACAGATGAACACAGTTTGACAGTCATCTCTCAAAGGACTGAAGTCAATTCAACCATACTTGAACGTACGATTGGTAAGTACATGATCAGCGTTTTATTACATGAAATAGTGATCATTAATATTTGTATTCATTATTTTTTATTAAGGCGAGACACTGCAGGCAGTCTTTATTTATTTATTTTTTTGGTCAGTTTGCTTTCTCAACATATTTTCTGTCCAGTCTGCTCCTAAATATGTTTTATTATTTAATGTAATCCACTTCATCCATAGATCTCTATGGGACATTGTAACTTCAAAGGCCGTTTTCTTAAAATGCATTTTTTCTCTCATAGGGACATGAGGATCACCTCTTAAAGTAGCTCCAAACTTTACAATCTTGAATTAAACAAGATTTTGACAAAACATACAGAAGGATTTTTTTAATATCTATAACTAATGCTAAAACTGATTTATGTAAGTTTTAAGTAAAAAAGTTTTAAAAAAAAGGACAATTTTCAGTCAGATCCAGGTAACTCAAAAATTAAAAAAGAAATCCAAAATCCCCTCTGTACATTTTTAGTAACTAATATTTGTACAAAATGAACCAAAAAATGTAAACCCGATTCTGTCCATTTTTCAATTTTAAATGTCCCAAATATGTGCATTTTTGCCCTTTTTTACACACAAAATGACTTATTCTACATGAAAACAATTATGTGAGTAAACTACAGGAGAAGTTTCAAATTGATATCTTTAAATTTAAGATTTTTTCCTATTCACCTGCAGTGTCTGACCTTAATTAATGATTTTGTCTTTATTTTCACATCAATGTATAATGAATTGTGACAGCCCAGGACATAGAAAGTGGAGGAAACTATTAGGACCCCAGGAAACGCATCAGACATCTCAGTCTAGAAAACTGCAGTTCTAGGAACAGCAAAAATACTGCATAGACCCCTCAAGCTCCCAAGCCTCCACTGTAGCATAATTATCAAGTAAAAACCAAGAGTTTAAAAAAGTTGTTCTGTCATACTGATTTTATAATAAGAATGGCTTATGCGCCCTCAGAAAAAGTGGAAAATAAAACGCTCTAATAGATTCAGAGAAAGCACTGTAGTCTCATTTTCACCCAAAGAGATGCTTTTACAATATATCTGTACTGGGGCAACACAGATTTGACTTTATTACACTGTTCTGTTCTGTTCTGTTCTGAGCTAGTTCTGTTTTTCATGTTTCAAAACAGGGAAAATAAGGTACAGCCCCTTTAAATTACAATTTTAGTAACTTAGTAGTGTAACGCATTACTTTGAAAATATTTCAATTACAGTTACTAATGAAACAATACTTTCAACACCCACAACAATGCTAAGGAAGAGAATGCAAACTTCTTCTATGGAAACAAAGAACAGGTTGAATGTTCAGGTGAACAGGTGATAAACCTTCGGCCTGACTTCTGCTGTCAGTAAAACATCTCAGAGTCGTTACATATTTCTATTCTTGGTGTTATGTGTTTTGCGACAATCTCAACAACTTTTTTGTTGTTGCCCTCTGTTTAATTATCATTTAGTAAATGTAGACACACATATTTGATTAATTTATACAATTTTACAAATAAAGTAACCCCAAAGTAATGTAGCTTATTACTTTCTTGTGGGAGTAACTAAGTAATGTAACTAATTATATTTTAAAATAGAAAGTAGTTATGTAATTAATGTAATGTAATGTAATTAGTAATTAACAAAGTAAATAAACTTAACACTAGTGACGGGTGGATCAACAAATTAAATAATCTGCCAAATGACAGTGTGGCTTTGACAAACCCTCACCAAAAATGTAGTTGCTCAACAAATATGTAGTTGCTCAACGAATAAAAAAATAATCAAAATATCTTTGAAGAAATAAGGAATAATCTATAAAAATAAAAAAACAAACACTGACTATAACACTAATACAAACATTAGACATGCTTGTTCGTATTCTTCTTATGGAATAATAACATAGATTTTAGTTTTGGGCAGATTTGAAAAACACCAAAAACACCAAAACACTTGGTATTATTGAATTTACAGTTTGTGAATAATAATCATTGTTAAGCTACAAGATGAAATCACAATGTACCACCACACTCACCACGGGAAATTGGTGGAATTTGATTATATGCTTGCTGTTCCCCCGTGCAGCATCTCAGGTGAAGGGGACTCTACACTGATTAAGACAATCATAACATTCATTTTATGTTTGTCATATGTACTGTCCTATAAGAGATTTGTTCTCTGCACTTGGCATTAGTGTGATGCCAAGAAAAATACATCTCGCCAACAAATAGTCTGCAAAAAAAAGATGTATCTGCAATCTAATAGAAGGAACAAGAGGGGCAGTACAGCGCCCTGAGACTCACTTCCTGATCTTGCCATTTGTTTCATAAACCCCCCTCAAAATAGTTTTAATTAAATACTCTTATGCTAAAAGTTTTACTTTTAAGATTAATATAGATTCGCAACAGAGTATCAGCAGATGCAAAGTATCAGCAGATGCATCATCTTTATTAGGTGACCAGTGGCTTATGCATCGAGGTCGCTGTCTCCTACACAACAACGTTATGCACAAGGGGAAAAGACGGCTTACATTTTTGTCTCGAAACAGACCTAACTCTTGTTTCCTTTCTGGGAGGACAAGCTCTGGATTTGCTACCACCCAGAATCCATGCGTTACTCATATAATGTACAGTACGCCCCAGGTAAATCGTTCTGCATTTTCAGTTGTGTCTGCTATACTTTGTCCCGCTCACAACTGAAAATGCAAATGACTCAGTCAAATCAATGACAAAAAACAAATCGAGAACACAGATATGTCTCTCTCTCTCTCTCTCTCTCTCTCTCTCTATATATATATATATATATATATATATATATATATATATATATATATATGTATATACACACCCAAAGAACAACTGAAACTGAACAGTATGTGTGCTCGTGTAATGGACACAGGAAACTGAAAAAATACTGGCCCAACCAAGACCCACTCACTGTGAAAGTTGGCTTGTTAAAAGATTCATGACTTGTCATTCCTTCAGCAATGTGCAGCGATGTGTTAGAAAAACTATACAAAGGGCATCAAGGTGTTGTATTATGTAAACTTATGCACACCAAATAGTATGGTGGCCCGGGCTGAGCCAGAAAATAACTGAAATGGTGCTCAAATGCAGGACATGCATGAAAGACACAACCATAATGAGAACCTGAATGCCGTGACCGCCCATGGAAAGCAGTGGACACTGCGATATAACTGGGAAGAAAATCTTTCTTTTTGATGTGGACAATCTATCCAGATTTGTTCAAATTGCTATTAAATAAAACCAAATCCAACGTCATTATCCACCTGAAAATTTTCTTCGCTCATCATGGTTTAAAAAAGCTGTCTAAATAATAGTAAAACTGAATTAGATAAATGTTTTATTTTGGCCTACAAACTGCTCGCCACACCACATTGCTACTCTACATTTTTGTAAGCCTGAGAATTGTACATTCCTACAGGGTCAGGAATACACAGTGCTAATATTTGTGTTATTATGTTTTATAGGAGAGGAAAGATGAAACCACCTGTATTCCTGGTCCGAATTGGTAATATACAATCAATACTGGTGATGTAACCATGTTTATAGTTTGTGGTGGTTTGGTAATTTAACTTTTTTTTCTTATTTATTGTTTCACAGGACTAATGGTACTAATTACTCATGGGCAAATAACAATAAAGCTAACTAATGCAAGTGTAACAACAGTGCAACCAACCACCACAACAACAACACCACCAACCACTACAACAACAGAGCTACCAACCACCACAACAACAGAGCCACCAACCACCACAACAACAGCACCACCAACCACTACAACAACAGATCCACCGACCACCACAACAACAGAGCCACCAACCACTACAACAACAGAGCCACCGACCACTACAACAACAGAGCCACCGACCACTACAACAACAGAGCCACCGACCACCACAACAACAGAGCCACCAACCACTACAACAACAGAGCCACCAACCACTACAACAACAGAGCCACCAACCACCACAACAACAGCTGCACCAACCACTACAACAACAGAGCCACCAACCACTACAACAACAGAGCCACCAACCACTACAACAACAGAGCCACCAACCACCACAACAACAGCTGCACCAACCACTACAACAACAGAGCCACCAACCACCACAACAACTGCACCAACCACTACAACAACAGAGCCACCAACCACTACAACAACAGAGCCACCAACCACTACAACAACAGAGCCACCAACCACTACAACAACAGAGCCACCGACCACCACAACAACAGCGCCACCAACCACCACAACAACAGAGCCACCGACCACCACAACAACAGCACCACCAACCACTACAACAACAGAGCCACCAACCACCACAACAACAGCTGCACCAACCACTACAACAACAGAGCCACCAACCACTACAACAACAGCTGCACCAACCACTACAACAACTGAGGCACCGACCACTACAACAACAGAGCCACCCACCACCACCACAACAGCGCCACCAACCACTACAACAACTGAGGCACCGACCACTACAACAACAGAGCCACCAACCACTACAACAACAGAGCCACCAACCACCACAACAACAGCTGCACCAACCACTACAACAACAGAGCCACCAACCACTACAACAACAGAGCCACCAACCACCACAACAACAGCTGCACCAACCACTACAACAACAGAGCCACCAACCACCACAACAACTGCACCAACCACTACAACAACAGAGCCACCAACCACTACAACAACAGAGCCACCAACCACTACAACAACAGAGCCACCCACCACCACCACAACAGCACCACCAACCACTACAACAACTGAGGCACCAACCACCACAACAACAGCTACACCAACCACTACAACAACTGAGGCACCGACCACTACAACAACAGAGCCACCCACCACCACCACAACAGCACCACCAACCACCACAACAACAGAGCCACCAACCACTACAACAACAACAGTGCCACCAACCACTACAACAACAGAGCCACCAACCACCACAACAACAGTGGCACCGACCACTACAACAACAACACCACCAACCACCACAACAACAGTGCCACCAACCACCACAACAACAGAGCCACCAACCACTACAACAACAACACCACCAACCACCACAACAACAGTGCCACCAACCACCACAACAACAGAGCCACCAACCACTACAACAACAACATTGCCACCGACCACTACAACTACAGTGCCACCAACAACTACAACAACAGTGCCACCAACCTCTACAACAACCACACCTGCCCCTTCCACAACTGCACAACTTTCATTTTCAATAACACAAACTTTCACAGAAGACCTTAATAATCCCACTTCTGAAGCTTTCCTGAATCTAGCAAACTCTGTTACATCAAAGGTGAGGAAAAACTGTAGACTTTTTTCTTGATTAATCATTATCATTATATGAAATTATAATATGTTTTGTGGGTTTCATAGGTTGATACAGCATTCAGAGCTACGCCTGGCTTTATAAAGAGCAGTCTTAGAGCATTTCGGTACTACATATGGAATTATTTTTTATGTATGTTAACTGAACTGATCATATTAATTTGAAACTTTTCTGTTACAGCCGTGGATCTGTTATTGCAGACATTGAACTGCAATTCAATGAAGGGACTGCACCTGATACCACTTCTACTGCTAACACTTTCAAAGCTGCTGCGTCAGGACCAGATTTTGGCTTGACTGTTGATGTATCAAGTGTCTCTGTGGCTTGTAAGTGTGCCATTCAGATTGTTACCTCAACTCTGTCCACTTTGATTATAATGCGTTTATTTAAATATAAACATTTTGATATTTACCAACTACAGTGACATCAACAACTACAACAACAGAGCCACCGACCACTACAACAACAACAGTGCCACCAACCACTACAACAACAGTGCCACCAACAACTACAACAACAGTGCCACCAACCACAACAACAACAGTGCCACCAACCACTACAACAACAGTGCCACCAACAACAACAACAACAGTGCCACCAACCACTACAACAACAGTGCCACCAACAACTACAACAACAGTGCCACCGACCACTACAACAACAGAGCCACCGACCACCACAACAACAGAGCCACCAACCACTACAACAACAGTGCCACCGACCACTACAACAACAGATCCACCGACCACCACAACAACAGTGCCACCAACCACTACAACAACAGAGCCACCGACCACCACAACAACAGCTGCACCGACCACTACAACAACAGAGCCACCGACCACCACCACAACAACACCACCAACCACTACAACAACAGAGCCACCAACAACTACAACAACAGAGCCACCCACCACCACCACAACAGCGCCACCAACCACCACAACAACAGCGCCACCAACCACCACAACAACAGAGCCACCAACCACTACAACAACAACAGTGCCACCAACCACTACAACAACAGAGCCACCAACCACCACAACAACAGTGGCACCGACCACTACAACAACAACACCACCAACCACCACAACAACAGTGCCACCAACCACCACAACAACAGAGCCACCAACTACTACAACAACAACAGTGCCACCAACCACTACAACAACAGAGCCACCAACCACCACAACAACAGTGGCACCGACCACTACAACAACAACACCACCAACCACCACAACAACAGTGCCACCAACCACCACAACAACAGAGCCACCAACCACTACGACAACAGTGCCAGCAACCACTACGACAACAGTGCCTCCAACCACTACAACAACAGTGCCACCAACCACTACAACAACAGTGCCACCAACAACTACAACAACAGTGCCACCAACCACAACAACAACAGTGCCACCAACTACAACAACAGTGCCACCAACAACTACAACAACATTGCCACCAACCACTACAACAACAGTGCCCCCAACAACTACAACAACAGTGCCTCCAACAACTACAACAACATTGCCACCGACCACTACAACAACACCACCAACCACTACAACTACAGTGCCACCAACAACTACAACAACAGCACCACCAACCACCACTACAACAGAGGCACCAACCAGTACAACCACAGTGCCACCAACCTCTACAACAACCACACCTGCCCCTTCGACAACTGCACAACTTTCATTTTCAATAACACAAACTTTCACAGAAGACCTTAATAATTCCACTTCTGAAGCTTTCCTGAATCTAGCAAACACTGTTACATCAAAGGTGAGGAAAAAACTACAGACTTTTTTCTTGATTAATCATTATCATTATATGAAATTATAATATTTTTTGTGGGTTTCATAGGTTGATACAGCATTCAGAGCTACGCCTGGCTTTATAAAGAGCAGTCTTAGAGCATTTCGGTACTACATATGGAATTATTTTTATGTATGTTAACTGAACTGATCATATTAATTTGAAACTTTTCTGTTACAGCCGTGGATCTGTTATTGCAGACATTGAACTGCAATTCAATGAAGGGACTGCACCTGATACCACTTCTACTGCTAACACTTTCACAACTGCTGCATCAAGATCAGATTTTGGCTTGCCTGTTAATGTATCAAGTGTCTCTGTGGCTTGTAAGTGTGATATTCAGATTGTTACCTCAACTCTGTCCACTTTGATTATAATGCGTTTATTTAAATATAAACATTTTGATATTTACCAACTACAGTGACATCAACAACTACAACAACAGTGCCTCCAACCACTACAACAACAACAGTGCCACCGACTACTACAACAACAGCACCACCAACCACTACAACAACAGAGCCACCAACAACTACAACAACAGAGCCACCGACCACTACAACAACAACAGTGCCACCGACCACTACAACAACAGTGCCACCAACAACAACAACAACAGTGCCACCGACTACTACAACAACAGCACCACCAACCACTACAACAACACAGCCACCAACAACTACAACAACAGAGCCACCGACCACTACAACAACAACAGTGCCACCAACCACTACAACAACAGTGCCACCAACCACTACAACAACAGTGCCACCAACCACTACAACAACAGAGCCACCAACCACTACAACAACAACAGTGCCACCAACAACTACAACAACATTGCCACCAACAACTACAACAACAGTGCCACCAACCACCACAACAACAGTGCCACCAACAACTACAACAACATTGCCACCAACAACTACAACAACAGTGCCACCAACCACCACAACAACAGTGCCACCAACCACTACGACAACAGTGCCTCCAACCACTACAACAACAGTGCCTCCAACAACTACAACAACAGTGCCACCAACCACTACGACAACAGTGCCTCCAACCACTACAACAACAGTGCCACCAACAACTACAACAACAGAGCCACCAACCACTACAACAACAACAGTGCCACCAACAACTACAACAACAACAGTGCCACCAACAACTACAACAACATTGCCACCAACCACAACAACAACAGTGCCACCAACAACTACAACAACATTGCCACCAACCACAACAACAGTGCCACCAACAACTACAACAACATTGCCACCAACCACAACAACAACAGTGCCACCAACAACTACAACAACAGAGCCACCAACCACTACAACAACAGTGCCACCGACCACTACAACAACAACATTGCCACCGACCACTACAACTACAGTGCCACCAACAACTACAACAACAGTGCCACCAACAACAACAACCACAGTGCCACCAACCTCTACAACAACCACACCTGCCCCTTCCACAACTGCACAACTTGTATTTTCAATAACACAAACTTTCACAGAAGACCTTAATAATTCCACTTCTGAAGCTTTCCTGAATCTAGCAAACACTGTCACATCAAAGGTGAGGAAAAACTACAGACTTTTTTCTTGATTAATCATTATCATTATATGAAATTATAATATTTTTTGTGGGTTTCATAGGTTGATACAGTATTCAGACCTACGCCTGGCTTTATAAAGAGCCGTGTTAGAGCATTTCGGTACTACATATGGAATTATTTTTTATGTATGTTAACTGAACTGATCATATTAATTTGAAACTTTTCTGTTACAGCCGTGGATCTGTTATTGCAGACATTGAACTGCAATTCAATGAAGGGACTGCACTTGATACCACTGCTGCTGCTAACACTTTCAAAACTGCTGCGTCAAGATCAGATTTTGGCTTGCCTGTTGATGTATCAAGTGTCACTGTGTCTTGTAAGTGTGCCATTCAGATTGTTACCTCAATTCAGTCCACTCTGATTATGATGTGTTTATTTAAATATAAACATTTTTGATGTTTACCAACTACAGTGACATCAACAACTACAACAACAGTGCCTCCAACCACTACAACAACAACAGTGCCACCGACTACTACAACAACAGCACCACCAACCACTACAACAACAGCGCCACCAACAACTACAACAACAGAGCCACCGACCACTACAACAACAACAGTGCCACCGACCACTACAACAACCGCACCACCAACCACTACAACAACAACAGTGCCACCGACCACTACAACAACAGCGCCACCAACAACTACAACAACACAGCCACCAACAACTACAACAACAGAGCCACCGACCACTACAACAACAACAGTGCCACCAACCACTACAACAACAGTGCCACCAACAACAACAACAACAGTGCCACCAACCACTACAACAACAGTGCCACCAACAACTACAACAACAACAGTGCCACCAACAACTACAACAACATTGCCACCTACAACAACAACAGTGCCACCTACCACCACAACAACAGTGCCACCAACAACTACAACAACATTGCCACTCAACAACTACAACAACAGTGCCACCAACCACTACAACAATGAGCACGACAACAGTGCCGCCAACCACTACAACAACAACAGTGCCACCAACCACTACGACAACAGTGCCTCCAACCACTACAACAACAGTGCCTCCAACAACTACAACAACAGTGCCACCAACCACTACAACAACAGTGCCACCAACCACTACAACAACAGTGCCACCAACCACTACAACAACAGTGCCACCAACCACTACAACAACAGTGCCACCAACAACTACAACAACAGTGCCACCAACAACTACAACAACAGTGCCACCAACCACTACAACAACAGTGCCACCAACAACTACAACAACAGTGCCACCAACCACTACAACAACAGTGCCACCAACCACTACAACAACAACAGTGCCACCAACCACTACAACAACAGTGCCACCAACCACTACAACAACAGTGCCACCAACCACTACAACAACAACAGTGCCACCAACCACTACAACAACAGTGCCTCCAACCACTACAACAACAGTGCCACCAACAACTACAACAACAGTGCCACCAACCACTACAACAACAGTGCCACCAACCACTACAACAACAGTGCCACCAACCACTACAACAACAGTGCCACCAACCACTACAACAACAACAGTGCCACCAACAACTACAACAACAGTGCCACCAACCACTACAACAACAGTGCCACCAACAACTACAACAACAGTGCCACCAACCACTACAACAACAGTGCCACCAACAACTACAACAACAGTGCCACCAACAACTACAACAACAGTGCCACCAACAACTACAACAACAGTGCCACCAACCACTACAACAACAGTGCCACCAACCACTACAACAACAGTGCCACCAACCACTACAACAACAGTGCCACCAACAACTACAACAACAGTGCCACCAACCACAACAACAACAGTGCCACCAACAACTACAACAACAGTGCCACCAACCACTACAACAACAGTGCCACCAACCACAACAACAACAGTGCCACCAACAACTACAACAACAGTGCCACCAACAACTACAACAACAGTGCCACCAACCACTACAACAACAGTGCCACCAACCACAACAACAACAGTGCCACCAACAACTACAACAACAGTGCCACCCACCACTACTACAACCACCCCACCTGTATCGTTTACACCAACTGTTGAAGTTGTGATGAAAATTGAGCAACCCTTTAAGGAAGATTTTAAGAACAAATCATCACCGGCTTATAAGGATTTTGAAAAAGAAATAACAAATGGGGTAAGTAATGTATGATTCATAATTAACTCCAAATAAATGCTTCCATTTATTTTGCTTTGTGTTTTGTATGACAATATTTTTTTTATTTTTCAAGCTTGATAGGATTTATCAGACAAAGTTTGGTCCACAGTTTAACAAGACCATACTAAAAGATGTCAGGTATGAGGGTAAATTTTTCATTGTGATGTACAGCTTTTTAATGCTACAGTAAAATATTGATGAATTATTTCTTTCCTTTCTAGACAAGGGTCAATTGTGGTAGATTTTGATGTAATATTCAATCAGAATGGCACTGTCACTACACCACCAAATGCCTCTGTAGTTGCTTCAGTGTTGGTGGAAGCAGTTAACACCTCCAGCTTGAACTTTACTGTTAATACAACAAGCATCTCTGCAAGAGGTATGTATGCTCTTAAATCCTGAAACTATAATACACTCTTGATCAGACCAGTTGAATAAATGGCAAATGTCACATTTTGCATGGTTGGATCTTAACAAAGTTCCAAGTAGAGCTTCAATAAGTACCAAGAAATTGGAGTGAGACAAAAACAAAACAAAAAAAAACCAATAACATTTCAGTAAACATTTTCTTGAAATAAACAATTAAACTGAAATAGGCTTTTCTGCAGCTGATCACACCTCAAAAAACAACCCGAAACACCCTCAAAACAAAAAGTCCCAATCTAATGCTACCGTTATTGTTGATCACTTCAAAAATGGTTATTGGGCTGCAGTCAGCACAACTAACGGCCTTAATTCGGGTCGAGGATCTTGTAGAGTCTTGACGGACACTCAATCGGATCCTCTGACTCAGTGCTGGTGTAATTTTTTTGGATCCTCCACTTTACTTTTTTGTTTGCTGCTGTTGTTGCTTAATTCAGTTTAATCATTTCGTTGTTTTCAATAGAATGTTTACTGAAACTTTTTTTACAAGACGCAAAATGTGACTTTTGCCATTTATTCAACTGGTATTTTGATTGGGACTGTATATTGCTGTGTACTCAAGCCTTATCTCATCTAATTATTGTACTCTTTCCAAAATTTTAAGCTGTCACCCCTCCAACGTCACCTCCCACAACAACAGGTATTTTATCTTTTTCCTTATGTACAATACTATAATCAGTATTACATTTTCCTTTGAACTCAGCGAGTTTTGCTATTTTGTTTCAGTTTCCTTTGAGCTTAGCATTTTGTTCCAGTCAACAACTCAGTAGCCAGCAGCACTATCCTTACAAAACAATGTCAGGCTTTAGTTTTTCTGTCCACACAGTCCAGTGTCCTGATCAGTTGCTCACAGAGGCTCAGAGTCCTGGAGTCCTGGGGCACAGAAAGGCAGCAGAGAGGTGTTTTAGACAAAAGTCTTCAGCAGCACACAAATAACAGGTTGTCAAAAGTGTTCTTATTATAAACAATGGTTCCATTTGAATCTCTGAGTTAAGTGGTATTCACTAAGTATGATTAAAGGCGCAATGTAACTTTTGTGTGGAGGGTTATTGCTTTGCGTGGCATAAAAATTCAAAATCACACTGTCATGACAGAAAATTACTACTGGAAATTTGGATTTGTTGATCCACAATAACCCACATTGTTCAGAATTATATTTATGGACCCTTAATTATTGGACTAATTGGTCTATTGGACTCAAGTCTACTTTAGGCTTTTAGCCACATTTAAACACTTTTTGTGATTCTTGAAAGTTTTTTTTTAAAGCATTATACATTTATGAGAGCTGTACAGAAAGGCAAAATTCTGGTTTTCAAACTATTTCTCTACAGTCTGCTTTGTTTTAGATAGGACCTGTTTTAGGTTAGAACCTGATCCATACTGTTTCAAAAACATGTAAAAGCTCAGTTTCATAACTGTATGAAAGCAGTGGAAGTGTACAAAATCCATTCACCTTCAAATGAAAGTAGCTCAGCACTACAGAGCTTTGTTTTTTAACTATAATGTTTCACTTCCTTTTATTTCCATCACAATGGGCACCTAATCAGAAAGTATAAAAATGTATCCTCTAAAACATATCACAAAATCAAGTGAAAATTACCACTGAAAAGCTGTTGAAAACTGTTCGACAATAATATATCATGTCCTCTTGATCACTTTAGATTGCGCTAATACAGTATAAATATTCTGATTGGTGGAGAAAGTGTATATAATGTGAATAATGTCAATTTAATTATTTAACATTGTAATTACAAAAAGAAAAGACACTAATGGTGCCTCTTTCTTTCTCCAACGGTCCTTCCAACCACTACAACAACAGGACCCCCAACAACTACTACAACAACAGGACCAACAACCACCACAACAGGACCCCCAACCACTACAACAACAACAGGACCAACAACCACCACAACAGGACCTCCAACTACTACTACAACAACAGGACCAACAACCACCACAACAGGACCCCCAACCACTACAACAACAACAGGACCAACAACCACCACAACAGGACCCCCAACCACTACAACAACAACAGGACCAACAACCACCACAACAGGACCCCCAACCACTACAACAACAACAGGATCAACAACCACCACAACAGGACCCCCAACCACTACAACAACAACAGGATCAACAACCACCACAACAGGACCTCCAACTACTACTACAACAACAGGACCAACAACCACCACAACAGGACCCCCAACCACTACTACAACAACAGGACCAACGACCACCACAACAGGACCCCCAACCACTACTACAACAACAGGACCAACAACCACCACAACAGGACCCCCAACCACTACTACAACAACAGGACCAACAACCACCACAACAGGACCCCCAACTACTACTACAACAACAGGACCAACAACCACCACAACGGGACCCCCAACCACTACTACAACAACAGGACCAACAACCACCACAACGGGACCCCCAACCACTACTACAACAACAGGACCAACAACCACCACAACGGGACCCCCAACCACTACTACAACAACAGGACCAACAACCACCACAACGGGACCCCCAACCACTACTACAACAACAGGACCAACAACCACCACAACAGGACCTCCAACCACTACTACAACAACAGGACCAACAACCACCACAACAGGACCTCCAACCACTACTACAACAACAGGACCAACAACCACCACAACAGGACCCCCAACCACTACTACAACAACAGGACCAACAACCACCACAACAGGACCCCCAACTACTACTACAACAACAGGACCAACAACCACCACAACAGGACCCCCAACCACTACTACAACAACAGGACCAACAACCACCACAACGGGACCCCCAACCACTACTACAACAACAGGACCAACAACCACCACAACAGGACCCCCAACCACTACTACAACAACAGGACCAACAACCACCACAACGGGACCCCCAACCACTACTACAACAACAGGACCAACAACCACCACAACAGGACCTCCAACCACTACTACAACAACAGGACCAACAACCACCACAACAGGACCTCCAACCACTACTACAACAACAGGACCAACAACCACCACAACAGGACCCCCAACCACTACTACAACAACAGGACCAACAACCACCACAACAGGACCTCCAACCACTACTACAACAACAGGACCAACAACCACCACAACAGGGCCTCCAACCACTACTACAACAACAACAGGCCCTCAAACTACAACAACTCTCCTCCCGACAAGTACAACTGCATCCACCAATCCTCCAACTCCAAGTGAAGCAGTTATGTTTGTGCAGTTTTCTTTGAACCAGGCTTTCACTCCAGACCTATCAGATTCAACCACAGCGGCGCACAAAGACTTGGCCAGTAAATGTACGGGCGAGGTAAGAAATATTTGTCTCAAAGCAATTAAATGCCTGTCTTCTTCGAGTTATGTGTGCATTGAAATTTTTTTTCCATGCTTATGTTCTAGCTCAACAGAATTGGGAGAAAGAGTTTTGGTAATGGCTACAGTCGCAGCTTTATAAATTCATTTAGGTAAGCTAGTTTAGTTTAAACTGTGCGCCTTTAACCTACATCTACGTTGATGGAGGTGGTAATTGTTTTCTTTTTTTTAATAATGATTGTAGGAGCGGCTCTGTGGTTGCCAATTCTACCCTTGTGTTTCAAAATGCATCTGTAAGACCAGAAATACAAGCAGCAATCAAACAGTTGACAACAGAACTAAATAGTTCTACTGTATTGGCTGTCCTTCCAAACAGTGTTACTGCACGTACGTACAAAAGGATGGCACAAACCTATTTTACATGATTTATTACTGCCAAGCTGTAAATAATGTAACTATTTCTTCTAATTTCAGAATCATCTGGACGAAGTCTCCATCACACAGTACTTCCCATGTCTATTTTGACATTGATTTTGCTGCTTCTTACACATTTCTTAGCAGATGTATAGCTAAGGTCCAATGTGTTATTAGTAAATGTGTGCAATTTTAAAGTGTAACTCTAAGACAACATAGCACGATGAGATTTACCAATATAATGGGGTAAAAGATATGCTGTGACAGTTTTTTCATATTTGATTATTATCTTTTATTAACTGTTGTGTTCTCTAAATTATACTCAAACACAGGCTATATCCACAGTTTTGTATCCTCAGTTTTGATTCACTTATACCAGTCAATGACTTGCCAGGCTGCTGTAAAATAAATACATATTTTACTTTCAAAAAAATAAGACTTTTTTTATACTATACTATACTACACTATACTACATCTAAACCACACTGGTAGAAATGAAAATGATGTCAAAGTGATTTATAATCCTATATTATGTATAGTTAGGTCCATATACAGTATATTGGGACCTTATTCTGCCCCGCCCACTTTTGCCGTTTTTTACACTTCCGTCTGTAAACGCACTTTCGCCCCTAAAATGTTACATAAAGTAGGTTGATTTGTGTAAAATGTTTAATGAACACGAGCAACAAGAAGTCAACAACGCACCGATTTCCTGGTCAGTCTGAAAACGGCTTTTTAGTCCGTGTAGAACTTATTTTCTGTTGAGCTCGTCTGCTCCGTGTAAACTAATACAACGGAAACAAGACGGCGGCGCGTACGGCAACTTCCGGAATAAGGAATAAATACATCACCACAAATTTCAAATGAGACAAACAATATGTGCCATAACTGCAGACTTTTGGCTTTAATTTGAGGGTATTTACATCCAAATTAGGTGAATGGAAATTACAACAGTTTGTATATGTGACTCCCCACAGGGGCCAAAAGTAATGGGACAATTAGTTGCTTAGCTTTTCCATAGCCAGGTGTGGGTTATTCCCCCCAGTATCTCATTTACAAGGAATAGATAAAAGGTCTAGAGTTCATTTCAAGTGTGCTATTTGAATTTGGAATCTGTTACTGTCAACTCTCAACATGAGATCCATAGAACTGTCACTATCAGTGAAGCAAGCCATCATTAGGCTGAAAAATCAAAACAAACCCATCAGAGAGATAGCAAAAATATTAGATGTGGACAAATCAACTGTTTGGAAAATTCTCAAAAAGAAAGAACCCACCAAACGACCCGGAAGACCACAGAAAACAGCTGTGGTGGATCACTGAAGAATTCTTTCCCCATTGAAGAAGCCCCCCCTTACAACAGTTGGCTAGATCAAGAACACTCTCCAGGAAGTAGGTGTATGTTTGTCAAAGTCAACAAGCAGAGTGAATACAGAGGATTCACCACAAGATGTAAACCAGTGATGAGCCTCAAGGAATGCCAGATTAGAGTTTGCCAGACAACATCTAAAACAGCCTTTTCAGTTCTGGAACAACATCCTATGGACAGATGAGACAAAGATCAACTTGTGCCAGAGTGATGGAAGAGAAGAGAATGGATGTTATGTGTAAGTTTCTTGTCCAGTGCTGCTCCTGCCTTCCCTTTTTTTTTTTTTGTGAAGTTGCTCCGGGCAGGATCTGGCTGAGGACTGGCTGATTGGCATGTTGGTGGCCAATAGGAGGACAGAGAGGAATTTTTAAAAGGAGACACACACAGTGTGTGTGTGTGTGTGTGTGTGTGTGTGTGTGTGTGTGTGTGTGTGTGTGTGTGTGTGTGTGTGTGTGTGTGTGTGTGTGTGTGTGTGTGTGTGTGTGTGTGTGTGTGTGTGTGTGTGTGTGTGTGTGTGTGTGTGGGGGTGTGTGTGTGTGTGTGTGTGTGTGTGTGTGTGTGTGTGTGTGTGTGTGTGTGTGTGTGTGTGTGTGAGTGTGTGTGTGTGTGTGTGTGTGCGTGCGTGCGTGCGTGTATGTGTTATATAATTAAAATACTGCATATCATTTTTTATTAAAGTTGTTGGCCTGTGAGGCTCATGAATGTAATCATTTATCATCATAACTCATTTTCATCATCTCATCAGATTTGAGCTACTGACAATACGTGCAGTTTCTGATGGTAAATATGGTGCAACACGCCCACAAAATAGCGCAGTAGTATACTAGCAATTTAGCACCTTTCTTATTAAATCTGGTCCTAAGTGTACAAAATACAATGTCACTACATTACCGAGTGTTAAAAGTCTAAGCCAGGTTAAAAGCCAGAATAAACAAGTTTTAAGCCTCAAATTAAAAAGGCCAAAGTTTGTGACAATGCACATTTCAGGGGGCAGCTTGTTCCAGAGTTTGGGGCCAGCGACAGAGAAAGCTCGATCACCCCAGTGTCTGAGTCTGGCTCCGTGGACTTCCAGTAGAAGCTGATTTGTTGACCCTGAAAACCTGGCTTGGGTTTCGAACTGAAAGGAGCCCAGTCAAATAAGAAGGGTCAAGGCCATTAAGAGCTTTAAAAGCTTTTAGTTTTAAAAGTTTTTATAGGTTTTAAAGCTTTTAGTTCCTGTTAGAAATCTTGCTTGCATTTTGAACCAGTTGAAAACTTATTATAGAGCTTTTAGGACATGCTGCAAGCAGGGAGTCAAAGGGGTCTAATCTAGATTTAACAGCGTCAAGATTTTTCTTTTTGGCTATATTACGCAGATGAAAATAGCTTGTTTTCTTTAATTTATGTGTTTGTTTTATCATTAACTAATCAACAACACAACCCAGTGTTTAAACTGGGACCCATACTACAAGGCTTACACAGGTTCATTTTACCAATATGAGGCAGAGACAGAAAACTTAAATATGAAATGACATTTTATTTAAACAATCTAATTAAAAAGGAACAATTTTGCATTTGTTTTAGTTGCGTAGTAGTTGGATAAAGAAAACAAGCAAATGTAACAAAGCAGGCCTACATGTTCAATCTGAAATGATATGGTTTGGGTGTGTGTGGGGTGGTGAATATGGTGCAGGAAGGTGGGAAAGGAACTTTTTTTCAAATCTCTCTAATTTCACCTCATTTGATACTGTTACAGGGGTGTTAAAAATGTGCATTTACAATGGAAGTCTATGGGATAAAAAAAAAAAGTGTTCTAACTGAAAGTATAAAGTATAACTCAAACTGATTTTCATATGGGTGAGCCAGTCACAAGGGTATGGAGTTACAGTAAATGTACTGCAGCATTGTTTTGGGGGTTTTAATTGGGAGAAAGATTTAACTAACATCCCCAAAACTATTAATAATCTTTATTAAGACTGAATTGGAAATTGTATTAATCATTGATCTGTTAAGGCGAGACACTATAGGTAAAACAAATTTTCTTTAATTTTCTTTGTTTTTCTTTTTTTTAATCAGTTTGCTGATGTGAAAACAAAAATGTATCCAATCTGCTCATAAAGATGCTTTATTATTTCATTTAATCCACTTAATCCACAGATTTCTATGGGACCTTGTAACTTCATAGGCCATTTTCTTAAAAAGCCCTTTTCTCCCCTAGGGACATAAGGATCACCACTTAAAGTAGCTCCTACACACGCCAAACTGTACAATCTTGGACTCAACAAGATTTTGACTAAACGTACATTAGAAATTTCTATATCAAATTCTAAAATTGATTTATTAAAGTTTTAATAAAAAAAGAGGACTTTTTAGGACAAATTTCAGTCAAATCTAGTTTACTCAAAAAGTTATTCCACAGTTTTTTGTAACTAATGGGTGCTGGATATATGAGTGAATTATCCCGCCGTCATGTACAAAAACTGCACATGAATCAAGAGTACAATATGTTGTCACTATTTCTGTTGGATGTGGATGTGTGCCCTGTTCCCCCCTCCTTTTATGTTTTTTGTTCAGGGCATGTGAGTGGCAGGGGGTGTGGCAGGGGGCATGGCAGGCATCTCCCCCAGTGAGGCAGATGAGGTGCACCTGCCATCTATCACCAAATCTACCATTCACTCACTACAACTGTGCCAGATTATTCAGTCATGTTCGGTAGTTGTCTCCATGAAGTTGTGGTTTTTGTCTTGCCATGTACAGTTACCTGCTCCTTTATCTGCCCAGGTTCTCGGTGTGTCTCATCCTCACTCCTGGAGGTCCACCTGCTGCATTCAAACATTCATCAATACTTTTTTTTCAAATGGGTTACTCACCAAGTATCAGCATGTATATCGAGAAGGACACTCCACATGTACAACATGACAGACCAGAGGTCAGAGGAAATGGATTCAAATAGACTCCAATAGAGCTACCAGGGCCGTCCTTTGCCCATTAGAGCCACCCGTGTAATGCATTCATGCCTCTCATGGCTGACAGTGAGCAACAGCATTCATCCACGGCTCATCGTAATTGGAATGCATTATTCTTAAAACAACAACCATTTTTTGCTAGTTTATCATATCAGATTTGACGAACACTAGGTTGTGCTCTCAAACTCCCTTGTCCCAAAACAAATTCTCTAAAGTCAACTTTATTTCGTAAAGCCATATGTCATTGGAACCAGCTCCCCAACTTGGCACGTGCGGTTGAAGTTAAATATGAAGTCAAGAATGACAGTGAATCAAATCAAATTAAATCAAATCAATTTATTTTTATAATGCCCAAAATCACAACAACAGTTGCCTCGATGGGCCACAGGTAGAAAGCAGTTCAGATAACTGTCCCAGAATGCCCCTGTCCTTTGACCCTCCTTCGCGGCGAGGAAAAACTACAAAAAACCCCATGGGAAAAAGTAGAAACCTCGGGGAGAACCACAGTGAAGGAGAGATCCTACTCCCACGGACGGACAGGCTGCAGATGAACTAGGACTGACGCATCCACTTGGACTGTGGAGCCAGAACCACTCAAGAGGGAGGTGGCTTTAAAGAGTTCCTCCAGGCGGACAAGGAGCAGTCCACCCAGTGTAGAGAGATCCTCCAGCAGGAGACGAGGAACAGTTCATCTAAAGTAGAAGGAGTTCGTCCAGGCAGACGAGGTATGGCTAATCCAGCTGTCCAGGCGGGTGGCGCATAGATCGTCCAGACAGGTGGGGGTGGGGGGGTCGTCACTGGAGCAGCCGCCGCAGTGCCTGAAACAGTCTCCACTCCCCGGGGGAAGTGGAGAGAAAGAGAAACATGTGAACAGCAATGAATGAATGACTACAGTTGAAGTAATATTAAATATTGTTGATATGTTCCTAACTGGCCTGACCATAAGCTATTTCAAAGAGGAACGTTTTGAGCCTGGTCTTAAATGTAGAGACTGTGTCGGCCTCTTTTACATGAACAGGGAGCTGGTTCCATAACATAGGAGCTTGGTAGCTAAATGCTCGACCTCCTACTGTGCTTTTAGAGACTCTGGGGACTAACAATAGTCCAGCATTTTGAGAACGAAGAGCTCTGTTTGGATGGTACGCTACTATTGCATCTTTAAGGTAGGATGGGGCCATATTGTTTATAGCTTTATAAGTCAGGAGGAGGATTTTAAATTTGATTCTAAACTCAACAGGAAGCCAGTGAAGAGACTCCAACACTGGTGAAATATGATCTCTTTTTCTAGTACCTGTTAATAATCTTGCTGCTGCATTTTGAACCAATTGAAAGCTTCTTATAGAGCTTTTAGGACACGCTGTAAGCAGGGCATTACAATAGTCTTTCACGCAGGCACTAAGTCTGTCTACTTGATGGGTCTGATCAGGTTTCATTGATAAATACAGCTGAGTGTCATCTGCATAGCAGTGGAAGTTAATGCCATGCTTTCTGATGATCATACCTAAGGGCAGCATATAAAGTGTGAACAGAACTGGACCGAGTACTGAACCCTGCGGCACACCGTAGGTTACTTTAGAACATGGGGAAGATCTCTGGTTTACATTAACAAACTGGTACCTATCAGATAGATAGGATTTAAACCAGCTAAGGGCGGTTCCACTGACACCTATATCACATTCTAACCTCTGAAGTAGAATGTTGTGGTCGATGGTGTCAAACGCTGCGCTGAGGTCCAACAGAACCAGAATTAAGACCTGCCCATCATCAGCAGCTAATAACAGATCATTTGTGACTTTAACTAGTGCAGTTTCAGTGCTGTGGTATGCACGGAACCCTGACTGAAAAACTTCAAATAAATGATTGTCCTGCAGGTGGCGACAAAGCTGTTTAATCACAACTCTTTCAAGGATTTTAGAGACAAAGGGCAGATTAGAAATAGGTCTATAGTTTGCCAGTGTGTCGGGGTCTAGATTAGGCTTTTTCAAAAGTGGTTTAATCACTGCATATTTGAAGGACTGAGGGACATAACCGCTTTCTAGTGAAGTATTTATTATATGAAGAATGGGATTTATAATTAGGGGGAGAATTTCTTTGAGGAGTCTACTTGGGATTGGGTCTAAAATACAAGTTGATGTTTTGGAGGACATAATGACTGAAGTTATCTCTGCCTGATCAACAGCAGTGAACCTATCTAGTATTACTGAAGGATTTGTATGGGACACTAGCTTTGCAGTCTGGGCTTGCTCAGTACTGATAGTGGGAGTAATTGCATTTAGTTTATCTCTAATAGTTGTGATTTTGCTGCTAAAGAATAGAAGGAAGTCATTGCAGCTTAGAGTAACTGGTATTAAGGGTTCTACTGCGCTGTGACAGTTTGTCAGCCTGGCTACAGTGCTGAAGAGAAATCTAGAGTTATTTTATTTACTTCTATTAAATTTGAATAATATCTGGTTTGAGCCTTACGCAGAGCCTGCTTATAAGACAGAAGGCAAGTTTTCCATTCTTTCAGGGATTCTTCTGTGTGGGAGCGGCGTAAGGATCTCTCTAGTTTTCTTACCCTTTGTTTGTGAGAACGTAGTTCTTCATTGTACCAGGGGGAGGCTCGTTTTGGCCTGATGACTTTCTGTTTAAGTGGAGCTGCAACATCAAGAGCAGATTTTAGAGAGTTGACCATTGAGTCAACAGAGTTATCGATAGCACTGGGACTGGCGCTGTTAACGACAGGATCACATGACATAATATTAAATATTGGCTCTATTATTTCTCTAAACTTTAAAATAGATTTTTCAGATATTGTCCTTTTCATTATAGTTTTAGTCTGAGGAGCTGGATAGTACTTGAGAATAAACTGAAAGGTAATTAGGAAGTGATCTGACATTATTGGAGTTTTGGGGAAGACATTTAGGTCACTAATCTCTATTCCATAAGTTAGAACCAGGTCCAGAGTGTGCTGGTGACTGTGGGTTGGTTTATTTACATTTTGAGTGAAACCAATGCTATCTAATAAAGCGCTAAAGGCATTACTGAGGCAATTATTTTCATTCACATGAATGTTGAATGACCACAGTAAGACAAATTTTCATCTAAATGTTGTGATGTTTTATTATTATTATTATTATTATTATTATTCTATCATTGATTCTTATGTTACCATTACCTCTATTATGACAAAAGGATTTGGAAATGATTTGCTTATTTGAATGATGTGACGGCAATTTTTAAGAGAATCAGGAAGACTAGCGGCCATTAAATGGGCAGCTAAAGGGGATCATAATAAAACAGTTAACACAAGCAAAGATTAACCCCAGAAGTTAAATTTGCTGCCATTTATTACCGCTGTTTCTTCCCTGCGTAAGGTGTAGGAGCTCTATAGTTTTTCAAACTAGCATTAGGTTTTATGTGACCAAAACTGGCATCTTGCAGATAAGTATATTTTGGTAATTTATCAGGGCAATGAAACTTTCATGATTTTTTTGAGAAAAAAAAAAAACATTTGCAGTGGTTTAAAATTAAGATGGAAACTCATAATAAACATGCCACGTCTGTAATCTTTAGCTTTCCTCACTAGAGAGAGAAGAATGCATTTCTGAAATGTCTGAAATATTTTCTTTAGGTTGCCATCTAGCCTTTGTGTGCTGTTATTCTTATTCCATACGTAGAAACAAGTTATTCAAGTCAGGCCATACATTTTATAAAAAGCCAGATTTTCTGGTCCTCACTACAAAAACCTTTCTCCTGCAGACTACTCCCATTTAGCTTTCAAACATTAGGTGCTGGGATCTTTGACACACGGAGAGAAATGCAGTGAAAAGAACATTTTAGGACTCTGAACTCGACCAAGGTAAGCTCAAATAACCCCCATCATTTTGTAGATTTCATGGGAACTTCTTGTAATATAAAAGTAATAATATTTAATGTAATTCCAGGAGATATGAAATGTGAAATATATGCAAAAAATAAATGATATCTTGTAACATGGCCTCAAACCGGAACATTGTAGAGCTGTCAATATTAATTGAACAATTTAATGTGATCACACACATATAGTTGCATTTTTAAATCAGTGTTTTTATGTTCAATAAATGTAAAAAAAAAAAAAAAGCATTTGTTGAAAAAAAAAAAAACAGCTTTCATCAGTTTTTTTTTACATTCAGCCAATAATTTGAAACAAAATAGTAAGTAAAGTAGACAATAAATTATACTTAAAACATAACAGACATTTGCAGATAAAATTAAGTATAGTGTTTTTAGATTTATGCTTTAATAGTTTAATTAAATATATACATATTTTTTTCTGTGGAGTTAAATGTTTTGGAAAATAACTATATGAACACAATTTAAATTTATGTAAAAAAAAAACATTTAGGTTTCAAACGGGAATGGAAAACAGAATACCCATACAGTGATTCCCAAGTTTTTTTTTGTCTCGAGTGCCTCCTAAGCTTTGTCTCACCCTCAGACTACCCCTTAAGTGAGTTTTAGGCAAATAAATGGGTTTACGTCGTATATTGTCAAACATTAAAATTATGTTTTTTGGTTTTAATTCAATTTACGATCCAAGATGCTCCAAAAAGATGCTACATTTACAACTAATAACATTTTTTTTAATTCAACTAAAAGTACAGCTCATCTTCTTTTAAAACCTGAAACCATTCCATGTACCCTCTTGTAACTGCTCGTGTACCCCTTGGGGTCCCTGTACCCCTGGTTGGGAAACACTGCACTAATACCCTGACCTCCACGCCTGAGTGGTTGAATGCTGTGCTCAAACGTTTCACATCAATACCACCTAATAAAAGGTTTGTAATTACCAGATCAAAAACGCGTCTGACACAGAGCTGATCGAGGTCTAAATCCAGACTAAACTGGATCTAAAATAGAACAAAAACTGCTGCAGTATTTCTAACCAAACTGTGGATAAAACTGACTCTAAATTAAGCAACCACATCTATCTGTCTGTCTGTCTATCTGTCCATCAAGGCACGCTGGGGATAAGATAAAGCATAGTTTAGTGTAATCTGGTGATAGTAATGTAAAAGACAAGTTCCTTCTTCAAAATTCTGCTTTCCTCCGTCAACCCAAAACTTGCACAACAGCTAAATCCCCCTGAAGGTCCTGACCAGCCAAACTCAAGATCTGGAGATTGGTCCTTAGGCGCTGTAGTGTGGCGCCAACAGCTCCTGACAGGTTTCCGCAGCGGCGCTGAATGAGGGGTCAAATGCAAAGGACACATTTTTCCTATGGGTACAAAAAGCAGTGTTTTTCAACCTTTTTTGAGTCGCTGCACACTTTTTCGTTTGAAAAGAAACCATGGCACGCATCTACTATAACACTACACTACAAACACAAGTAAAAATAATTGGGAAATAATGTGATGAATAATGTCTTTAGCAACGGCGATTTGTTTTGGTTTCTCTTTTGGTTGAGAAGTATGTTCAGGACACTGCAAAATGGTAAATTCAACATGCAAAAAATCTGTTTGACAAATTTAAAATGTTTTCAAGGCACACCTGACAATACCTCAAGGCACACTAATGTGCCCCGGCACACTGGTTGAAAATCAATGCAATAAAGTGTACCTAAAACCTTAAGCAATTGATTGAATCATTTTTATGTATTGATTTGTCTGAGATACAACTTTTAGTTGTTTTTTTTTCATCTGCAGTACAGTAAAAAAATGTCTTCACTTTTTTGCAGATGGAACCATTAACACTTATTGTCGTGCTGGCAGGTAATGTACAACACTATACACATAGAAAGGGTTTCAGAGGTTGTCATCCGGACGCTGTTTAAAGATCGAGACGTTTCGACTTTTATCCCAAAGTCATTGTCAATCAGAGAGCTGGTATGGGAGCTTGGGCTTATATGCTACTCTAAGTACTGGGAGTCCTGCCCCCAGGGAGGAGTCACTGAAACCTGTCTTGTTAGAAAATTGTTTGTTTGTCACCTGGGACTTGATTAATTGGTCTATCTTGTTTGATTAATGGTTGGCCTCACCTAGTTTCACCTGTGACTAAGGTCTATTGTTATTGATAGTTGGCTGTTGCTCCCTCCTCACTGCTGATTACCTCATTAGCATTTGACTGGTCTATTGATCTGGACCAAAGTGTTAGGATGCTGTCATAAATTTTGGCTAAATTAAATCTTAAGCCCCCATTCCTGTTTAGAGAAGGATTTTCTCTTTTTACAAAAATGGCCTCCTTTACTCCTCTTTCAAACCAGTTCTTCTCTCTGCTCAAAATCTTCACCTCACTGTCCTCAAACGAGTGATTTGTAGCTTTTAGGTGCAGATGGACCGCACTCTGCGGTCCCATGGAGGAAGATCTTCTGTGTTGGTACAGCCTTTTGTGCAATTGCTGTTTTGTTTCTCCTATGTAACGTTCTTTACAACTATCCTCACTGCACTCTATCGAATAAACTACATTGCTCTGTTTCTCTGTCGGCCTCTTGTCTTTCGGGTGGACCAGTTTCTGTTTAAGTGTGTTGCCAGGTTTGAAATGAACAGGGATGTCGTATTGTCTAAAAATCCTTTGAAACTTCTCAGACAAGCCCGAGACATAAGGGATAGTGACCCCCCTTCTGCTGGGGTCTTTTTCCTTTCTGTCCTGTTTCTTGGCTCTTCTGACTTTGTTAAAGGCCCAGTTGGGGTATCCACAAGCTGAGAGGGCACGATGGACGTGTTCTTCCTCCTTCTTTCTCCCCTCAGAGCTGGTGGGTACTTCATGGGCTCTATGTTGCAATGTCCTAATCACTCCCAACTTGTGCTGCAGTGGGTGGTTAGAATCGAATAATAAGTACTGGTCTGTGTGTGTGGCTGCCTTCCTCCTCTCTGATTGTGGAGCAATCAAGAAACGACAACCGGTTGTCCTTAGCATCTTCTCGGGTGAACTTAATGTATACATCCAACCCATTGATATGCTCAGAGAACGTTTCCAGCTCTTGTTTCTTGATTATCACAAAGGTATCATCCACGTAACACAGCCAGAGGCTCGGAGGTGTGCCCAGGAAGGAGGTCAGAGCCTTCTTGAAGAAGGCCAGCACTTATTATTCGATTCTAACCACCCACTGCAGCACAAGTTGGGAGTGATTAGGACATTGCAACATAGAGCCCATGAAGTACCCACCAGCTCTGAGGGGAGAAAGAAGGAGGAAGAACATGTCCATCGTGCCCTCTCAGCTTGTGGATACCCCAACTGGGCCTTTAACAAAGTCAGAAGAGCCAAGAAACAGGACAGAAAGGAAAAAGACCCCAGCAGAAGGGCACTATCCCTTATGTCTCGGGCTTGTCTGAGAGGTTTCAAAGGATTTTTAGACAACACGACATCCCTGTTCATTTCAAACCTGGCAACACACTTAAACAGAAACTGGTCCACCCGAAAGACAAGAGGCCGACAGAGAAACAGAGCAATGTAGTTTATTCGATAGAGTGCAGTGAGGATAGTTGTAAAGAACGTTACATAGGAGAAACAAAACAGCCATTGCACAAAAGGCTGTACCAACACAGAAGATCTTCCTCCACGGGACCGCAGAGTGCGGTCCATCTGCACCTGAAAGCTACAAATCACTCGTTTGAGGACAGTGAGGTGAAGATTTTGAGCAGAGAGAAGAACTGGTTTGAAAGAAGAGTAAAGGAGGCCATTTTTGTAAAAAGAGAAAATCCTTCTCTAAACAGGAATGGGGGCTTAAGATTTAATTTAGCCAAAATGTATGACAGCATCCTAACACCTTGGTCCAGATCAATAGACCAGTCAAATGCTAATGAGGTAATCAGCAGTGAGGAGGGAGCAACAGCCAGCTATCAAGATAACAATAGACCTTAGTCACAGGTGAAACTAGGTGAGGCCAACCATTAATCAAACAAGATAGACCTATTAATCAAGTCCCAGGTAACAAACAAACAATTTTCTAACAAGACAGGTTTCAGTGACTCCTCCCTGGGGGCAGGACTCCCAGTACTTAGAGTAGCATATAAGCCCAAGTTCCCATACCAGCTCTCTGATTGACAATGACTTTGGGATAAAAGTCGAAACGTCTCGATCTTTAAACAGCGTCCGGATGACAACCTCTGAAAACCCTTTCTACGATGGGCCACACCTGGACGAATGGGCCACACCTGGACGAATGAGGGTTTACATCGACTATACACATACTGATTATTTATTTTTATTTTTTATTATTACTTAATTCATTTATTTATTTATTGTACTCTGCAGGTTTAATAGGGGCATCAGCGAACAATGCAACAACAGGTAAAATGACACAGTTAAGGTGATACATTGGTGAAAACTACTTACATCATGTTTAATGGAGACATTTGATCCCAAATTGACTTTTAACCATGTTATAATGATAACTCATTCAAATTTGTAGCCATTACCTCACTCTTTAAGTTGTAGTAGAGTGATTCATGCACGTTAAAGTCAGTAATCCAGAATGTTATTGCTCCCAAAAAATGTTTTTAATTTATTTCTCACAGGAGTTAAACAGTAAAACATCTTTATTTAATATGTACATGTCATTGTTTTCAGATGGAAGCTTATATGTTAAAGGACTCTTATTTTTTCTATATTTCCTGTTTCATATTCTACCCTAAGGACATAATGACATTTGAAAGTTGCAGGTAAAACTAATAGAAGGGTAAAGGTTTTTCATAATATGAGACCTCTAAGAGAGCAAACAAACAAAATGAAAAAAAAGAAACAAAAAAAAGAGGTCTCATATTATGAAAAACCTTTACCCTTCTATTAGTTTTACCTGCAACTCAAAAATGTACAAGAGCGATATGTGTATGTTGTAGTTTAAAATAAAGATTGGGGTCATGTAACAGTATAATGATATTTCATATGGTTCTTTTAGCACCAGCTTCTAATGAGACGCAATCATCCAACATGACCTCACCTTCTCCAACCGACATGACCTCACCTTCTCCAACCGACATGACCTCACCTTCTCTAACCAACATGACGTCATCTCCAACCAACATGACCTCACCTTCTCCAACCAACATGACGTCATCTCCAACCGACATGACCTCACCTTCTCCAACCAACATGACATCATCTCCAACCAACCTGACCTCACCTTCTCCAACCAACATGACGTCATCTCCAACCAACATGACCTCACCTTCTCCAACCAACATGACGTCATCTCCAACCGACATGACCTCACCTTCTCCAACCAACATGACATCATCTCCAACCAACCTGACCTCACCTTCTCCAACCAACATGACCTCCTCTCCAAGCAACATGACCTCACCTTCTCCAACCAACATAACGTCATCTCCAACCAACATGACGTCATCTCAAACCGACATGACCTCACCTTCTCCAACCAACATGACGTCACCTTCTCTAACCAACATAACCTCACCTTCTCCAACCAACCTGACCTCACCTTCTCCAACCAACATGACATCCTCTCCAAGCAACATGACCTCAGCTTCTCCAAACAACATGACGTCATCTCAAACCGACATGACCTCACCTTCTCCAACCAACATGACATCCTCTCCAAGCAACATGACGTCATCTCCAACCAACATGACCTCACCTTCTCCAACCAACATGACGTCATCTCCAACCGACATGACCTCACCTTCTCCAACCAACATGACATCATCTCCAACCAACCTGACCTCACCTTCTCCAACCAACATGACATCCTCTCCAAGCAACATGACCTCACCTTCTCCAACCAACATAACGTCATCTCCAACCAACATGACGTCATCTCAAACCGACATGACCTCACCTTCTCCAACCAACATGACGTCACCTTCTCTAACCAACATAACCTCACCTTCTCCAACCAACCTGACCTCACCTTCTCCAACCAACATGACATCCTCTCCAAGCAACATGACCTCAGCTTCTCCAACCAACATGACGTCATCTCAAACCGACATGACCTCACCTTCTCCAACCAACATGACATCATCTCAAACCGACATGACCTCACCTTCTCCAACCAACATGACATCCTCTCCAAGCAACATGACGTCATCTCCAACCGACATGATATCACCTTCTCCAACCAACATAACCTCACCTTCTCCAACCAACATGACCTCACCTTCTCCAACCAACATAACCTCACCTTCTCCAACCAACATGACATCATCTCCAACCAACCTGACCTCACCTTCTCCAACCAACATGACGTTACCTTCTCTAACCAACATAACCTCACCTTCTCCAACCAACCTGATCTCACCTTCTCCAACCAACATGACATCCTCTCCAAGCAACATGACCTCACCTTCTCCAACCAACATGACGTCATCTCCAACCAACATGACCTCACCTTCTCCAACCAACATGACGTCATCTCCAACCAACATTAGCTCACCTTCTCCAACCAACATGACGTCATCTCCAACCAACATGACGTCATCTCCAACCAACATGACCTCACCTTCTCCAACCAACATGACGTCATCTCCAACTGACATGACCTCACCTTCTCCAACCAACATGACATCATCTCCAACCAACCTGACCTCACCTTCTCCAACCAACATGACATCCTCTCCAAGCAACATGACCTCACCTTCTCCAACCAACATAACGTCATCTCCAACCAACATGACGTCATCTCAAACCGACATGACCTCACCATCTCCAACCAACATGACGTCACCTTCTCTAACCAACATAACCTCACCTTCTCCAACCAACCTGACCTCACCTTCTCCAACCAACATGACATCCTCTCCAAGCAACATGACCTCAGCTTCTCCAAGCAACATGACGTCATCTCCAACCGAAATGATATCACCTTCTCCAACCAACATAACCTCACCTTCTCCAACAAACATTTCCACCCAAAGCACACCGATTACACTTGCCACTACAACAGCAGCTCCTAAACTGGAGCCAAAAATAAAACTTGAATTCAAGATGCAGGAAACTTTTACCCCCAGCCTTGAAAACACATCCTCCCCTGAGTTTAAGGCCTTGGAAGAAAAAGTCACAACGGCGGTAAGGGCTCAGACACGAAATGTATTTTCATTTAATGCATTTAAATTAAGGACATTTTGCATTGTATTTGCCCTTCAATTACACAGCCATTTCTTATCTACAGCTGAATGCCGTTTTTTCAGTCAAATTTGGACCTGCTTTTAACCGAACAATTATTAAAGGTTTCAGGTATGTTTGGCAACTTGATTAGAAATGTTTCACTGTTGATTACAGATATTTCACTATTCACTTTTTTCTTATATTGATTTGCAGTAAAGGGTCAGTGAAAGCAGACACTGAATTAATTTTTAATGAAGAAAAGACAGTTCCCAATGTGACATCTGTTTCCGACACTTTGGTGAAAGCAACATCCAGTTCAAACTTTTCACTGAGTGTGAATACATCAAGCATTTCTACAAGTGGTGAGTATCTGTTCAGTTGTTGTGTTTTGATTATAACTGACAAACATGTTAATACATTTTGTATTTTTCAGTGGTGGAGGTGACGACGGTAGCCCCAACTACTGTCACTTCTACTGCAACAAGTAAGCAACTCAACTAATAATAGTTTAAAATTTTGAACAATCATAAAAAGTTTGCACAATTTTGTTTTACAGCAGAAAATGTTACATCACCACTTTCAACCACCATGACGTCACCTTCTCCAACCAACGTGACCTCACCTCCAACCAACATGACCTCACCTCCTCCAACCAACATGACGTCATCTCCTCCAACTAACATGACGTCACCTCCTCCAACCAACATGACGTCATCTCCTCCAACTAACATGACGTCACCTCCTCCAACCAACATGACCTCACCTCCTCCAACAAACATGACGTCATCTCCAACCAACATGACGTCACCTCCTCCAACCAACATGACGTCACCTTCTCCAACGAACGTGACCTCACCTCCAACCAACATGACCTCACCTCCTCCAACCAACATGACGTCATCTCCTCCAACTAACATGACGTCACCTCCTCCAACAAACATGACGTCATCTCCTCCAACTAACATGACGTCACCTCCTCCAACCAACATGACGTCATCTCCAACCAACATGACCTCACCTTCTCCAACAAACATGACGTCATCTCCAACCAACATGACGTCACCTCCTCCAACCAACATGACTTCACCTTCTCCAACCAACATGACATCACCTCCAACCAACATGACCTCACCTTCTCCAACCAACATGACGTCACCTCCAACCAACATGACGTCACCTCCAACCAACATGACGTCATCTCCAACCAACATGACCTCACCTTCTCCAACCGACATGATATCACGTTCTCCAACCAACATAACCTCACCTTCTCCAACCAACATGACCTCACCTTCTCCAACCAACATGACCTCACCTCCTCCAACCAACATGACCTCACCTTCCCCAACAAACATTTCCACCCAAAGCACACCAATTACACTTGCCACTACAACAACAGCTCCTAAACTGGAGCCAAAAATTAAACTTGAATTCAAGATGCAGGAAACTTTTACCCCCAGCCTTGAAAACACATCCTCCCCCGAGTTTAAGGCATTGGAAGAAAAAGTCACAATGGCGGTAAGGGCTCAGACACAAAATGTATTTTCATTTAATGCATTTAAATAAGGACATTTTGCATTGTATTTACCCTTCAATTACACAGCCATTTTTTTTATCTACAGCTGAATGCCGTTTTTTCAGTCAAATTTGGACCTGCTTTTAACCGAACAATTATTAAAGGTTTCAGGTATGTTTGGCAACGTGATTAGAAATGTTTCACTGTTGATTACAGATATTTCGCTATTCACTTTTTTCTTATATTAATTTGCAGTAAAGGGTCAGTGAAAGCAGACACTGAATTAATTTTTAATGAAGAAAAGACAGTTCCCAATGTGACATCTGTTTCCAACACTTTGGTGGAAGCAACATCCAGTTCAAACTTTTCTCTGAGTGTGAATACATCAAGCATTTCAACAAGTGGTGAGTATCTGTTCAGTTGTTGTGTTTTGATTATAACTGACAAACATGTTAATACATTTTGTATTTTTCAGTGGTGGAGGTGACGACGGTAGCCCCAACTACTGTCACTTCTACTGCAACAAGTAAGCAACTCAACTAATAATAGTTTAAAATTTTGAACAATCATAAAAAGTTTGCACAATTTTGTTTTACAGCAGAAAATGTTACATCACCACTTTCAACCAACATGACGTCACCTTCTCCAACCAACATGACGTCACCTCCTCCAACCAACATGACGTCACCTCCTCCAACCAACATGACGTCACCTCCTCCAACCAACATGACGTCACCTCCAACCAACATAACCTCACCTCCTCCAACCAACATGACGTCACCTCCTCCAACCAACATGACCTCACCTCCAACCAACATGACCTCACCTCCTCCAACCAACATGACCTCACCTCCAACCAACATGACCTCACCTCCTCCAACCAACATGACGTCACCTCCTCCAACCAACATGACTTCACCTCCTCCAACCAACATGACCTCACCTTCTCCAACCAACATGACCTCACCTCCTCCAACCAACATGACGTCACCTCCTCCAACTAACATGACATCACCTCCTCCAACCAACACGACGTCACCTCCTCCAACCAACATGACCTCACCTCCTCCAACCAACATGACGTCACCTCCTCCAACCAACATGACCTCACCTCCTCCAACCAACATGACCTCACCTCCTCCAACCAACATGACCTCACCTACTCCAACCAACATGACCTCACCTTCTCCAACCAACATGACCTCACCTCCTCCAACCAACATGACCTCACCTCCAACCAACATGACCTCACCTCCAACCAACATGACCTCACCTCCAACTAACATGACGTCACCTCCTCCAACCATCATGACCTCACCTCCAACCAACATGACCTCACCTCCAACCAACATGACTTCACCTCCTCCAACCAACATGACCTCACCTCCAACTAACATGACGTCACCTCCTCCAACCAACATGACCTCACCTCCTCCAACCAACATGACTTCACCTCCAACCAACATGACCTCACCTCCTCCAACCAACATGACGTCATCTCCAACCAACATGACCTCACCTTCCCCAACAAACATTTCCACCCAAAGCACACCAATTACACTTGCCACTACAACAGCAGCTCCTAAACTGGAGCCAAAAATTAAACTTGAATTCAAGATGCAGGAAACTTTTACCCCCAGCCTTGAAAACACATCCTCCCCCGAGTTTAAGGCATTGGAAGAAAAAGTCACAACGGCGGTAAGGGCTCAGACACGAAATGTATTTTCATTTAATGCATTTAAATTAAGGACATTTTGCAATGTGTTTACTTCATTTACTACAATTACACAGCTATTTTAACAAGTATTTTATCTACAGCTGAATGCCGTTTTTTCAGTCAAATTTGGACGTGCTTTTAACCGAACAATTATTAAAGGTTTCAGGTATGTTTGGCAACTTGATTAGAAATGTTTCACTGTTGATTACAGATATTTCGCTTTTCACTTTTTTCTTATATTAATTTGCAGTAAAGGATCAGTGAAAGCAGACACTGAATTAATTTTTAATGAAGAAAAGACAGTTCCCAATGTGACATCTGTTTCCAACACTTTGGTGGAAGCAACATCCAGTTCAAACTTTTCTCTGAGTGTGAATACATCAAGCATTTTAACAAGTGGTGAGTATCTGTTCAGTTGTTGTGTTTTGATTATAACTGACAAACATGTTAATACTTTTTGTATTTTTCAGTGGTGGAGGTGACGACGGTAGCCTCAACTACTGTCACTTCTACTGCAACAAGTAAGCAACTCAACTAATAATAGTTTAAAATTGGAACAGTCATCAAAAGTTTGCACAATTTTGTTTTACAGCAGAAAATGTTACATCATCACTTTCAACCAACATGACGTCACCTTCTCCAACCAACATGACGTCACCTCCTCCAACCAACATGACGTCACCTCCTCCAACCAACATGACGTCACCTCCTCCAACCAACATGACCTCACCTCCTCCAACCAACATGACGTCACCTCCTCCAACCAACATGACAACACCTCCAACCAACATGACCTCACCTCCTCCAACCAACATGACGTCACCTCCTCCAACCAACATGACAACACCTCCAACCAACATGACAACACCTCCTCCAACCAACATGACCTCACCTCCTCCAACCAACATGACCTCACCTCCTCCAACCAACATGACCTCACCTCCTCCAACCAACATGACCTCACCTCCTCCAACCAACATGACGTCACCTCCTCCAACCAACATGACAACACCTCCAACCAACATGACAACACCTCCTCCAACCAACATGACCTCACCTCCTCCAACAAACATGACCTCACCTCCTCCAACCAACATGACCTCACCTCCTCCAACCAACATGACCTCACCTCCTCCAACCAACATGACCTCACCTCCTCCAACCAACATGACAACACCTCCTCCAACCAACATGACAACACCTCCTCCAACCAACATGACCTCACCTCCTCCAACCAACATGACCTCACCTCCTCCAACCAACATGACCTCACCTCCTCCAACCAACATGACCTCACCTCCTCCAACTAACGTGACATCACCTCCTCCAATCAACATGACCTCACCTCCTCCAACCAACATTACATCACCTTTGCCAACCACCACAACTTCACTTCCAACTACACTTGCAACCACAACAGCAGCACCTGCCCCTGATTCAATAATTAATCTTGTATTCAAGATGCAAGAAACTTTTACACCAAGCCTTGAGAATATGTCTTCTCCTGAATTCAAGGCATTAGAAGAAAAAGTCACCAGAGCGGTACAGCTAGTCTCTGTTCTTATACATTTGACAAATTAGTGACACATATGCTACACATTTGCATTTTTGTTACTTTTCCCACAGCTTGATGCTATTTATAAATCCAAATTTGGAGCAAAATTTATTCGCACATTAATTAAAGCTTTCAGGTTTGTAAAGCATATCTTTCAATGTTTTCAGTTAGATTAAAAACAGACATTTTTACAATTAACTGTCTATTACTCTCCAGCAAGGGATCTGTTAAAACAGAGGCTGAATTGATATTCAATGACACAAAGCCAAATACAACATCTGTCTCCGATACCTTGGTGGAGGCCTCATCAAGTTCCAATTTTTCCTTGAATGTCAACACTTCAACCATTTCTGCAACTGGTAGGTATCTATTTCACTGTCCTCCTCTGTAATCTATCTACCCTTACCCTATGTCTAAGGGAGCACTCAGCCACCCTACAGAGGAAACTAACCGATTGTATCCACAATCTTGTCATTTCGGTCATTACCCAGAGCTCATGACCATAGATGATGATAGATTGACCGGTAACTCGAGATCTTCGTCATTTGACTCAGCTCTTTCTTCATCACAACGGTCCAATACAGCAGCAGATGCAGCACCGATCGGCCTGTTAATCTCACGCACCGTCCTTCTCTCACTCGTGAACAAGACCCCGAGATACTTGAACTCCTCCACTTGAGGCAAGGACTCTCCACCCACCTAAAGAGAGCAAGCCACCTTTTTCCGGTCGAGAACCATGGCCTCGGATTTGATTTGCTGATTCTCATCCCAGCTGCTTCACACTCGGCTGCAAACCATCCCAGTGGATGCTGCAGGTCTGATGGAGCCATCAGCACAACATCATCTGCAAACAGCAGAGATGAGATCTTAGATGAGATGAGACCCCCTCCATGCCCTGACTGCGCCTAGAAATTCTCTCCATAGAAATTATGACCACAACCAGTGACAAAGGGCAGCCCTGGCGGAGTCCAATATGCACTGGGAAAAGGTCTGACTTACTGCTGGCAATGCGAACACAGCTCCTACTCCGGTCATACAGGGACTGGACAGCCCTTCACAAAGGGCCCTGAACCCTATACTCCTGGAGATGTTTTTTAAATAATAATAATTATTAGTATTATTATTATTAGTATTATTTTGTTGTGCAATTTGTGCTATGAAAAAAGGCCTTCTTATTCTTATTATTTTATTTATTATTTTTACTCAAGTAAATGTTACGTCATCACCAACCAACACAACCACTCCAACAGCCACAAATGCAACCACTCCAACAGCAACAAATGCAACCACTCCAACAGCAACAAATGCAACCACTCCAACAGCAACAAATGCAACCACTCCAACAGCAACAAATGCAACCACTCCAACAGCAGCAAATGCAACCATTCCAACAGCCACAAATGCAACCACTCCAACAGCCACAAGCTCTGTTCCAGCAACAAGCACCTCAACTTCAGATCTTAGCACAGAACTGAGTAGCTCCACCAAAATGAATGTAGTGTAAGGAAGTGTTTCAACACGTAAGTTCCAAAAAAACTTTTTGAATGAGATCATGTTCACAATTTAATATAATATTCATATCTTGATTATATCTTGATAATAGAAATACAGAGAGGCTCAAATTGAAAGACTATGCTGGACTGTGAAAATAATACACCTTTATGTGCCATTATATTTCAGAATCTACAAGTACAGCGACTACTGCTGTGACTACAACTGCAACAAACGCAACCGCTGCTCCAACAACTGCTCCTACACCAACAAACGCAACCGCTGCTCCAACAACTGCTCCTGCACCAACAAACGCAACCGCTGCTCCAACAACTGCTCCTACAGCAACAAACGCAACCGCTGCTCCAACAACTGCTCCTGCACCAACAAACGCAACCGCTGCTCCAACAACTGCTCCTGCACCAACAAACGCAACCGCTGCTCCAACAACTGCTCCTGCACCAACAAACGCAACCGCTGCTCCAACAACTGCTCCTGCACCAACAAACGCAACCGCTGATCCAACAACTGCTCCTGCACCAACAAACGCAACCGCTGCTCCAACAACTGCTCCTGCACCAACAAACGCAACCGCTGCTCCAACAACTGCTTCTGCACCAACAAACGCAACCGCTGCTCCAACAACTGCTCCTGCACCAACAAACGCAACCGCTGCTCCAACAACTGCTTCTGCACCAACAAACGCAACCGCTGCTCCAACAACTGCTCCTGCACCAACAAACGCAACTACAGCTCTGATAAGTACAACTTCTACTACAACTTTGTCCACCAATTCGCCATCATCCAGTGAAGGAACACAAAGCTTGACTTTCAAACTCAACCAAACTTTTACATCTGATCTCCTGAATTCCTCATCTACTGCATACAAGACCTTGGCAAGCACTGTGTTGAGTGAGGTAAATATTTGTATGCAAGTTTAAGTGATATTGCAAGCATATACATTAAACATTTTTTTTCAAGTGCATATATTCCTCCAGAATTTGAATGCGTTATAATTGTCTTCACTTTACAGGTTAATACAGTATGTAAGAAGCTTTTTGGTTCAATTTTCCTGCGATCTATTATCAATTCATTTAGGTAAGTCATATTTTTTCCCCATTTTTCTTCTTCTTCTTCTTCTTCTTCTTCTTCTTCTCTGAATGTACTTTTAAATTAATAAATTAAAACTTTATTATTGCAGGAGTGGATCTGTAGCTGTTGATATGACTCTGGTGTACCAAAACAAAAGTTCTGTTCCAACATCAAGCACAGCAACTTCACAACTGAGCAGCGCATTGTCCAATTCCACCAGCTTGAATGTTGTAGCAGGCAGTGTCTCAGCACGTAAGTACTTAATATGTTTTACTTGTATTCTGCATTAAAATTATTCAGCTGACATTTGATTTTACATCTATTGCAGAATCATCAGCTGGCAGCTCACAACCCTCGGTGATCTCCATGTCAATGCTGACGTTAATACTACTAGCTATCACACAGATTCTGAACTAAACTAAGTGTGTGGCACCAAACAAACAAGAATGAGCACAATGAAATTTACCGTCACTGTAACATGGTAAAAGAAGTGCTTTCAGATGCTTTGTCAAAATCTGTTACAATTTTTTTGTGAAAATTTTGATAAAGTAAAACCTTTGTGAAATGTAAAGAAAAAAAAAGGATCATGAAACCTAATGTATTTAATGACCAAATGTATTACACCTGTTACTTCTACTACCTGTTGTTTGTTCAGTGCATATGACATCTCTTTCTAATCTTAGTTTGGTGTGATATCATCTGCGGCATTTTCTTAAGAAAAGTGGAAAAACCAGTCCCAATCATTCAGAACAGGTCACATTTTTGGAATTCCTTCTTCTTGAGTCACATCGGCTGCCCATGTTTAACCAGGAAGTAAAATGATAAAAGTCAATATAGGGAAAACTATACAAAACTAAGCAGTGTTTCCCCTCTCTCTCTCTCTCTGTCTTTGTGTATGTGTGTGCCCAAAATGTTATATTTGATCTAACAGATAAAGGTTTACTAAGTTTTCATAAAATATGTAGTCTAACCTTTCATATGCACTGTAAGACAACAGTATATTATAAATGAAATATAGACGGCTCACTTTAATGTTATTATTAGTATTTGTTATCTGGATAACAAAGAATGCGTAAATAGAAAATGTGGTTTAGCTGTCGACCTTTTGCCATTATTTTATTATGTTCTGAAACTTAATGTATTGCATCAAATAGTTGGACTTTTAATGTGAAATTAAAATAAAACTTAAGAACAAATGGTGGACATTCATACCTCTTGACTGATCAAAAATAACCTATTGCAATGTACAGCGATACAACTAAATGCTTTTTCTGCAGTCTTAAAATATTAAAATGTATTACAATGAATGGAATGCAACATTTATATTATACAGGTACCATAGCTGTGTGCGTAGCTATTCTAAACATGGCAGTCCAGAAAGAGTTGATTGGGCTAAGAAAAATATAAATTTTAAAAAGACAGAGAAGTTTACTCAATCTTTTCTTTTACATTTGTTTTTCCCATTTATTTTACCACATTTCTATTAAATCTACTTAAAACTGTTAAATCATTTCAATACAATTTCTCATTTAGCTTACAGACTCACTACTCTACACATGGATCACACCAACGCGCGCATTGTTACTGAATTAAAGTTATCTATTGCCAAAGACACATTTTGAACGAATGTTATCAACGTTATGCTTTTCTTGGTTTAATGTAGTACTTCGCTCATAACACTAGAGGGCAATATTTACAAATTGTGTAGCTTATGTGCTCCAGTTAGAGAGACACGACATATTTTATTTTATTTTATTTATTTTATTATTTTTTGTTTGTTTACAAATTCCTTAAAATAACCTATTAATCCAAATAATATTTTACTTTCATTAAGTGAAAAAGAAATTATACTATTATTATTATTATTATTATTATTATTATTATTATTATTATTATTATTATTATTATTATTGCGTATTATAAAATAGGCTACAATTTCTACTCAAACTACCTTTAATGTTTTTGGTTTATTTGAAATAGACAATATGTGACTTAATGATCAAACTATGTATCGTAACAATTGGTTTCATTTCAGAGCAAGAATACAATAAACACTGACATTTACATGTGCTACAAGTGTTCTACTACAACTACAACTACTACAACTACATCTAATTGTCTAATAGTTTCCAAAGTACTGGTCAGGACCCGCCGGGGGTCACGAGGGATGAATTGGGGGTCGCGAGATGATTTTAAGACCAAATTTGAATAAACATCACACAGTATTTGCTCTATTTTTCAAATTATAAACAGTATATTAGTGAAATAGGGTCTAATAAACACAAAAAAAAATTAAAATATCCAATATTAAACCTGATTTAAGATGCTTTGACTCGTAAAATTATTTTTCATTTTGCTTTGGGGGTTCTGAGTTAGTTATATGGCTATTTTGGGGGTCCCGGCCAGAAAAGATTGGAAACCCTGTATTAGTCGATATAATCCCTCATTGGTCCAGGAGTGTCTGGACGAATACACATATCTGTCTTATATGTATTTTTTGTGAGTTAGATATTGTGTTCAGGTCTTTCCCATTCATAAATGTTTTGGGACCAACTCACCAACATACTTCCTGTGAGACATACATGCTTTTTTCTTTCTCAAAAAGACTTCTTGGTGGTTTTCTACAGCCAAATTTAAATTTGGAGGGTAGACTTTAACTATATAGGAGTCTTGGTTATTTTACAACGTTTGAAGCATTTTGGATCAAATCAAATCAAATCGAATTTTATTTATAGAGCGCTTTTCATACATAAAATGTAACACAAAGTGCTTCACAGTGCATTAAAAACATTTCCACATACCGTTTCCCTCCCAACCTCCCCCACAACCATCAGACCCCACACCAAACCCCCCACAGATAGTCACCAATACATACCCGTACATTCGCTCGCACACACACACACACACACACACACACACACACACACACACACACACACACACACACACACACACACACACGCACGCACGCACACACACACGCACGCACGCACACACACACACACACACACACACACACACACACACACACACACAGAGTACAGATACACCAGTTTATGAAGTACCATCAGAGGAGCCGTGTGCACCAGGAGCAGAGAGTCACCTGCAGCCACAGGACACAGACTCAGAGCCCAGAGGAGAGATGAGGCAAACACCAAACCTCCACCAGGGGCCCATGAGCCAGGGCCCCACAGCCACAGATGACCGCCGCTCCCAGTACAGAGGGCCCCTCAGAGGAAACACTGGAGAGCCTAAAATGAATAAAAGAATAAATAAATAAATAAATATGAGGAAATAAATAAAGAATTGGGTAGGAATAGAGTAAAACTAGGACATAAATTAATCTAAAATAGTAAGCCTAAAATAAGTAAACACAATAAATAGCATAAATAAATAAAAATCAATTAATACACAATTATATACTAATCAAAAGCTAAAGATAAAAAGTTAAAGAAAACATCCCAGAATTGGTTGGGCATGCAGGTCATCACTCACCGCCCAAGTCATGTTCCCAATGTTCATGTCCTTCACAAGCATGTGTCCTCTGTTTGATTAGGATCTGCATTGCTTTGATTTATTGATTTAAAAAAAAAATATTTTAATATTTCTGGACAAGCTCCTGTTGACTCTATGTATCGGTTTTCGAGGTGCCACTGCTGATGCATCTTTCATTATATTTTCTTGAGAACTCAAAATTGGAGCTCACTGAGTTAAACATTTTTATAGCAATTTCTGTCGTGTTTGGTCATGTTTCCTACTTGATTTTCATCTTCTTGTCCTTTGTTTAGGCCTAATAATAATAATAAAAGTACCAACAATAATAATGGAACATTCTTGTCTTGTGCTGCTTTTCAAAATCCCCTCATGCTTAATTAGAACACATCCACCACACTCGAGATGCACCTGTCACTGGGTGAGGTTTAAGATGCTCCACAGAGAATCCCTGATTGTGCTCTGCTGCACCTTCAAACTTGTCAAAAAAGAAATAAATTATAATATTTACACCAGACACATCTGTGTTTGGCCAAGCTAAAGTGGACATGGGAACGCTGCATACACCGATGATAATAACTGAAACTTAAACATGGTTATCTGCATTTAAACAGTGTGAAGTGTAGGTGCCGAACATTGATTACTCTTGCATGAATTAATTAGGGTATGCATTAAGCGTTGCTTCTCTATCCCTCCTCCAACGAACCTTATACGCACAAGCAGACTGGCATGGACACGAGAACATATCCGCTCTAACAGGTGAGTGCAAGCTTTTAAAATGTATTTTTTCGTTATACCTCAGCAGCTAACAATTTTGGCAGTTACTACATTCATTATTGTGGTCAAACATATGCCATTCCTTTCTATAAATTGAAAATATTGTCACGAGTCAGATAGACCGATATCAAATGGTGTTTTTGTGTGTTTTTTTGAGGTAGGTAGACGTAGCGTACAGCATACTAACTGGGGAACATAAAGACTATTCGAAACATAATATTAATTTCCATTGCTACACTGACTTACCACTGGCTAACAATGATCCCACTGCTCTATTACATGTTTTCAACCGTCTCAACGATATAAATAACTGGATGACATGACACTTTTTTGTCACTAAACAATTCAAAAACAGAAATCGTGTTATTTTGTCAAATATGAAGAACGTTTTCTGAAAATTGGGAATGTATACTTGTATCCTTGAAAAACAAAATACCCACAACCTTCCAGTGTGACTCCCAAATGACAAAAACTGTTCACATTTGTTTCATGCAACATTAAAAGTTGTTCATACTCTTAACATCAAGATTAGATTATTGCAATGCCTTGTACGCAGGTATTAGTCCAAAATCTATGAAGCGTCTTCAAAATATACATTAATCAGCGGCAAGACTGTTAATTAATAGAAAAAAACATGAGCATATTACATTGATTCTAGCCTCCTCAGCCTTTGAATTGATTCGGAATTGTATTAATAACATTTAAAGCACTCAATAGCCTCAGTCCCTGTTATATTTCGGACCGTCTTTGTCCGTACGTTCTCACCCGCTCCCTTTGCTCCTCTGATCACGTCCCACTCACTGCACCCCCTCTCGTCTCTACACCAGGGGGGACCGTGCCTTCTCTGTCAGAGCCCCAAAGCTCTGGAATTCCTTACCTGATAAATTAAGAACCACTGACTCTGCAGGAACATTCAAATCTAAATTAAAAACACACTAACGTCGAAAGGTGTTGTTGAGTATTGAACTGCTTTTATCTGTACTTTTTTCTGGTGTTTATACAATAGCACAGTTACTATTATTCTGTATTGGACTGGTTTGTAACTCTGTCAAGAAAAGTGCAATATAAATAAAGCTATTTATGTACAAATGCATACATCGTTTATGACTTCCCCTTTTTTTTCCCCAGTCGTTTTGCAACCATGGCCAATCACACTTCGGAGTTGCCAGGATCTTTCAACACCTCCGACGTGGTTGAGCTCGACTCCTGCTCTACACTTCGAAACCGTGCGGCTCGGGTTTTCCTCTACGCCTTCTTCTCGCTGACCATCATCTGCACTGTGGTGGGCAACTCGCTGGTCGTCTTGTCCATCGCCTATTTCAAGAGACTCCAGTCGCCCACCAACTCTTTCGTGCTGTCGTTGGCCGTGGCGGACTGTCTGGTGGGGCTGGTCGTGATGCCTTACAGTATGGTGCGGACCATTGACGGTTGTTGGGTTTTTGGTCGTCTTTTTTGCCTGATCCACTCCAGCTTAGACGTGATGCTCTGTACCGCGTCCATTTTCCACTTGAGCTGTATCGCGTTTGACCGCTATTACGCCGTGTGCAACCCATTGTGTTACTCCTGTGGTTTCTGAAGATGTTGGTCAGTGTGTCAATCAGTAGAAGAAGACTCGTGGACGCTAGCTTCTGAATATTAAAGGAAGTTTATTACAGAGAGCAGCATCACATACAGACAGTCGACGTTCGTCTGGGAGTCCCACTGTGGCCAAATCTAGGATCTCCCAGATTCTAGTGTAAGACAGCTTTATATATGGTAGAACAACTGCTACTTCAAAGGAGGCAAACCCCCTTTTCAGATAAGAATACCCACTCACAAATGTTCCTTTATTGCCCCTCATAAAACTCCCAAACTTACAGACTCTTAGTTTATGTTCAACCGACCTAATTTTGACCTGTAATTACCCTTGTCCCCTTTTGGCCCCACAGCCTAAAGGCAACTGAATAAACAATTATCTCTACCAGTATCTCCAACAACTGTCTCTCACAGCAGATACTTCAGATATTCCCCCCTTTTCGAGTCTTTAAACTCGAACAAATCATGACCAGCGAGTGCGAGAGCGAAAAACCTACTAAACATTAACAGTTTTCTGTCCCTTCTGTTTTCACTTCGCTAAGTAGGAAAAAAATTCTCTCGCGGCCCCAATCGATTATCTGAATCGGTTAGGCGACCACCCTTTGGCTCTCCTTGGTCACACAAGCCTGATAACCTAGATAGCCTCCACTCTCCATCAATAATAGCCCTAAATTTATACAGTAATTTATTTTCAAATATTAGATTGTCATCCAATTGAATCAATCTCCAATAGATACTGTGTGGAGGTATCCATGTCACCGCACATCCTAAAAGGTACATCAAAACATGAATATCACCGCAAATTTCAATTTAACTCTGTAAACCTTCACATGTCTTCTTGTGACTCCTTACAACCCCCAACCTTTGTGTCATAGCCTCCTGTGGGCAATGATCCTTTATCTTCACAGATTCTCTGATGTTGTGATGTTGTCCAAGTGTCCAAATGTCCTCCATTGATATTGTCCTTGTCCATTTGAATTTATTGTCCCTTTGTACAGCACTCCAGCAACGTCCTGGGAACAAAACACTGACCAGTATCTTGCAAACTTCAATGTAACAGACCTCCTTCAACATATTTTATGTATGTAACAGAAAACAACACTTAGATGAGTAAAATAAATGATTAAATGCATACAAAAACCCACAACAAATTAATAAAAATGTATAAATGTCTAACTACTCCCCCCTTAAACCAAAAAACTCCCCTAAATAAGAAAATACAAAAACAGAATACATATAAGTATATGAAAACACCACTCTAAAATAACACCAAAAAATGAGGCACATCCGCAAGTCAGGGCAAATAACTATCAACTAATTCTAAACTTATCCCTATGGTTTCTTCGTCCTCATGCAAGTCATCACTATGTAATAAAGGTACCTGCGTTCTATCCCCCGGCATCACAACTCCCACCCAGCGGAGTATTAATGCTTTAGCAAAAGTCACCACCAATGTACAACAACAAAACAACACACACAGTGATAGCCCTGCAGCTGCTATAATTTGCACCACTAACGTCCCAATATAGCCCAATCTATCCTGTAGCCACGCAGTAGCAGACCATCCTGCATGTTCTGAAGCTCCAAATGCATCTCTTATAATTTCCAAAGCCCCTATTACATTCGTCATATTGTCTGAGCTATCAGGAATCAAAGTATAGCATGCTTCTCCGGTTAGATTTAAAGCAACACACAAACCTCCTTGCTTCGCCAAAATATAATCAAGCGCCATATCATGCTTCAATAAAGTCAACCGATGACTCCTCTGAGTGTTTGACAAAACATTAAATCCTCTTATAGTTTCATTAGCAAACCCTTGAAGTGTATAGGTAATATTATCTATATGATCAGCTAAAAACGTCACCCCATACCATGGAAGCAAACCTATTCCCCATTTTTCACCCAAACTTATTCTCCAATGATAAGACTCCAAGTTATGAAACCGAGCTAGTTCTCTTTTCACTCTGTCATGAAGATTAATTGCCCTTTTTGTCTCATTGGTAGCTTCACCTTTCTGCATCACCAAAACTTCATATGGAAGCTTCAGAGTTGCCAAATAACAACACCCTGTCCATCCATGAGGCAAAAATATATAAGCTTTATCTCCACAAACCCACCACATATCCTTAAAAGTTCCTATGGTCACATTTCCTGGTGTGGTTTGGTTCTGCACATACAATATCCTTCTCTGGTCACCATTTAGCTTAAATATCACTGGATATGTCACTCTAAGTGCTCCATCAGGGACCTTACTAAACTCCATCCCATATATCTCACACTCTGAAATCCCCATGAACACTCCCTTACCTTCTTGTGTGTTATTAGAACAAAGACAATTATGAGCTTTTACTGATCGTACCTCTACTGCCTCCGGTAAAGTCACCTTCCCATCTACATCAAGAAAATTCATATATGGAAGCTCACCAAACCATGCACACTCCTTTGTAGGTTTAAACAACTTCTTCCAATAAACCCACTCACTTTTACTTGCATGCTGATTAAAATGCAACCATGACAACACCATTGATTGACACTTAAGACTTAATGGCTCAGGTGTGGTCTCCATTATTGAAGGCCATGTACTTGGTGTTGGTATCTTAACCACACATGGACATCCTTCCGGACTAGCTGCTCTAACAGCATGTGTTAACTGTTGATACCACAAATTTCTACCTGCCCATAGGTCAGGGATTTGTAATGCCGAAGAATCGAACCCAAATGCCTTCCATTTTGCCTCCCTCTTACTTAAAATCCTATAGGACTCCATAGTCCCTAACGTCTCCTCAAAGTCTGTCACTGCATTGTCCTTCATTGTCATAACTTCATAGTCACTTGTCGATGTCTCTATCAATGTCTGAGTCTCTTTACCTAATCCAGGATTGTCCTTTACCAAACTTGTCTTCATTGTCACTTTACTAGTCACCATAGATTGCTTAGTTGTCACCTCAGATTTCAAAGTCGTAATTTCTGTTGAGTACTGTAAAATAGTCACCTTTGAGTCGACTACACTTGAAGTAGGCCTATTAGATACTGATATAGTAGACAAGACCAAATTCGATGTTGTATCACTGCTCTCTCCTTTACTTATGTCTATCAATACATCCTCTTCCTCTTTTATCTCCATTCTAGCTGTTGTAACCATCCACTCCAGAATCTGTGATTCTGCAGGAATCACACTCAAAATCACTTTGCGGATGTTGTACCCCTCTAACCAAACATTTCTAAATGGCACAAATCGATGATATGGAACAAAATATGTACAAGTATATTCCACTTGATCTTCACACGTAATATTTCTAATTAATAATGCACAATTCCCTTTAATTGGAAAATGCCTCACATCATTATACAAGACATGCTTCCTTTGACCCTTAGGTATTTCCATTACATCTGCTCTTGTTAACTTTATAATTTCCCCTCGATTGTTTCTCCATTCAATATTTTCCTCATTGTTCCAGCCTGTACATTTACACTCAAGGTAGACCGAACTTCCTACATGGTCCTGGACCATGGCTATAGATTCAAATGCTACATTTGAGGCTGCCCGTAATACTGTTGTAGCTATGTTTGGTGCACTAGTTCCACAAGTGGCCATACCGCTCTGGTTTCTTCTTCTCTCCCGGACTGGTCTCGGACTTCTTGTTCTAACTGTGCTTTCAATTTCTCCTGAAGTAGGGTCACCTCTTTCTGAGGTCTCTGCTTCTTCACCATCTTCAGAGTCCCACTCAGTTGTTGCTGGGAGATATTGTAACTCAACATCTCTGAATCTCCGTTCTTGTCCATTATCTGAAAGGTCATTCCCGGCAGTAGCAGAAACGTGCATAAACTCATCATGAATGTCCTTGACGGGATCAAACTCCTCCTCCATCTCCTTATCCAGAGGCCTCTCTGGCACATTTGCCTCTGCAGGTTCACTGGAGTCCTCTTCATTTTGACTTCTGGTGCGCTGTGTCCCTACTCTTGGCGCCTTCACACAGTGTGACAAATGATACCACAATGGAGACCCTTTCACCTGGACGGCAGTTCCTGTGCTACGCACAACTTCAAATAGTCCTTCTCGGCGCCGTTATACCACTTTCTCCTAAACACCTTCACGAACACTTTGTCTCCAGGTTGCACTATCTCTTTTTGTTTCTCGAGCTCCTCCTGTATTTCCTCTCGCTTCTGCCTATCTGCAACATGTGTAGACAATTTCTTGTGAAGAGCCACCATATATTTAACATACGCTTGCATCTCATCCTCCAGCAGCGCTAGACTAGGGCCCTTCCCACTAGTACGCAACCGCGGAGTTGGCATATGTCTCCCTGTCACCAACTCATGTGGGGTCACTCGCAAGTCACGAAGCTCACTCGAACGACAGGCCATCAAAGCTAGGGGAAGTGCTTCCACCCAGTTCAACCCTGTATGTTGGCAAATTTTAACTATGCGATTTTTCAACACTCCATTCATTTTCTCACAAATCCCTTGCGCCTGTGGTCTGTACACTGATCCAAATCTCTGATTAATTCCTAATTTTTGCAAAATCAATCTAACAGTTTTATCCACAAACTCTTTACCATTATCTGATGAGATTCGATCTGGCAGACCCCATCTGCTTATGACTTCTCTACACAAAAACTTGGCAACTGACTGAGCGTCTTTACGCTTAGTTGGACACGCCTCGACCCAACGTGAAAACCTGTCGACCACGACCAGCATGTATCTTTTACCACCCACTGGCTTAATCATATCAACAAAATCCATAACTAGCTCACGCATGGGTCCCGCTGGAGTTGGAATGTATCCAGGAGGGACTAAAACTCCCCTTCTTGCATTGTTTTTTAAACAAATCACACACCTGCCTATGACATGATCAATCTGTTCAAGTAAATACGGTGCCCAAAAACCATACTCTTTAATAATTCTTCTCTTTACCTCCCCCCTTGCAACATGGGCTAAGCCATGTGCCTCATGAATCATTAGGCCCAATAGATCCGGAGGAGCCACAATCAACCCCTCATGATTCCTCCAAAGACCAGTAGAATCTTGTAAAGCCCCTCGGTCTCGCCATAATTTTTTGTCCATTTCAGAAGTATTTTCCTGCATCAAAATCACATCTCTAAATGTAATTTTGTCTTCCAAATCCACCTCATGCGTGACTAGGAGAACCTTTCCTCCTCTATCTGCACCTGTAACAACTTTTGCTGCTTCGTCGGCTGCTTTGTTACCTTGTGTAACCCTTGACGCATCGTTTTTATGTGCAGCACACTTAGCTATTGCTATCTCTTTAGGCTTCATCATGGCCTGCAACAATTTCATTATTTGAGTGTGGTGTTGTATGGGTGAACCATCAGTCCTCTTAAAGCCTCTGTTCTTCCACACAGACCCAAACAAATGACACACATTATGCGCATAAGCACTATCAGTGTATATCGTAACTCGCTTGCCTTCGGCCAGTAAACATGCTTCAGTTAAACCCACAAGCTCTGCTAATTGCACTGATGCTGGCTGTGGTACAACCTCTACTTTTTCCACAACAAAATCAGACCCTTGGTTCCGTACTACTGCATACCCAGCACTCAATGTATCGCCAATACGATATCAAGAACCATCAGTCCAAAACTCTAAATCTGGATCCTGCAAAGGAAAAGCTTTCAAATCTGATCTGAGTTTTGAAAATCTTTCCACTTCTTTGACACAATCATGTGGTTCACCATCCTCGGATGTTGGCAAGGTTTCTGCTGAATTAGCCATGTTACATCTCGCCAAAGTAACATCTTCTTGCTGTAAAAGTCTATGATAGTCTCTAAGCCTTGGCATAGTCAAAGTGTCTTTCCCATAATTTAGAAGATTTCTCAAGCTGTGATGAGTAAGTATTGTTACTGGATAACCCATCGTGACTGCTGATGCTTTATCATACATCAAATAAACTCGCTAGAACAATGGTGGGAGTTTCTAACACCAAGGTCCTCTATTATTGTTCCCTCGACCTCTTGCTGCCCAATATTGCTGCTGATTGAAAACTGGTTGCACGAAGGCAGCTTGTGGAGTCCATGGCATTATCTGAGGTGGCTGGATCTGAACCTGGTTTGGCTGTTTTTGAGACAATAGTCCGTTTGCTTGAGGTTGATTCTGTATCACCACGGCTTGTGTCTTTTCTTTCTTCTTAGAATCAACCAATTGGACTTGATTTAGCTTTTTAAGCACCTCTTGATCTTGTTCTCTTTGATCTTGTTCCTTTTTTCGATACAGCTCAACTTGATGAGCTATATGGTCCCGGTAAATACTCTTCGTCATGCTCCCAAGGCCAACCACTTCTGCCAGTTTACTTCTCACTGGTATTGGCAGGCCTCTCTGAATCTTAGCTCGTAAAATTGATTGCTCCATTTGGTTCGACTCTGGATCTTTACCGGTAACATTTCTCCAAACTTGATGTGCTCTTGACACATATGCCCTTGGATTTTCTTCTTGCCCCAGCGGCTCAAGAATTATATTGTCTGGATGTACATTCGTTGGAAACATACTACGCAGTGCACTCCACATTAGTCCTTTACAGGCAACAAACCGCTCTGCATCATACACTGCTGTTTTCACATAGCGATTAAGGCCTGCTTTTATTAAAACTTCTTGCATCCCTGCCATTCCTAAGATGGCAGCTAGCAGTCGCTTCATGTCTCCCACTGCAGCCTGTGTCCCCACTAACATCTCCTCCAGCTTAGCGATCCAGGGGTGGGCACCATCTTGGAGTATGGGCAGCTTTTCCATAAAATCAGATACATCAATACTCTGCCATGGTTTGTATTCCAAATTCTGTCCTCTCACTATTATTGGACATATCTTCTCGCCTTTTCTTTTTGAAACCGCTCTGCTGCGCAAATGATACTGTGGAGGTTCTGAAAACGAACGACGATCACTTCTAGATGGGTGTTCCATGTCTCCCCTTCGTTCCTCTGCAACTCTCCAGAATGTTGTATCCAAATCTTCACTCTGACTTTGAATCTCTTCTTTCAAATCAGAGCCCTCATTTGAATCTTGATCACTGTCTTCTGTCTCAGTGTCATCAGGATCCTTTTGTTTTTTATCAGCCTCTTTTAACAATTTCTTTCCTTTTTTCTCAGCTGCAGCCAGTGCTTTCCTCACAGCTGGGTCGTAACCACCCACTGCTCCTTCTTCATCACTCTGGTCTTCTTTTGTTGACATTCTCTTGAATTTCCGTCCTAAAGTTTTCAGGCTAGACTTCTTCATTTTCTTGCTTTTGGACCTTGGGTACATTGTTACAGTTGTTGTAGCTTTACCCTTCTCAATCACTTGCTCATCATCGTCTTTGATTTGATAACTTCCATCTTGTGTCATCACTGGGAGTTGGGGATATTCCTTTACAATATCATTTAATTTCTCATAAGGCGGTGGTTTCTTCTGTATTGCCTGTGTATGTGAAAATGGTGTATTAATCTCTTCCAATAGCTTGTCAACTTCTGGCTTGTTCTTCTCAATTTCAATCTTCATTTTATCTCTTTTGTCTTTATTATTTTTTAACCATTTCACGCCTTCATTTTCAAACAGCTGCATCACACCAAGTTCGATTCTCCTCTTCTCTTTGCGTTTCTGTCCACGCCAACCTTTCTTCTGATTTACTTTGTAGGATGCAATCAACACTTGCAGTACTTTAATTACTTCCAGATTCATAGTTCCCTCCAACGGCCAAGGCTGCTCAATGTCAGGCCAACGTCGATTCCACTTTTTGGATAATTTGGGGATATTTTTGACGAGTGGATTGTTTTTCTGCACCACGTCCACTGGGGTAATTACCCTCACTGTCGCCATTATACTATTTTTCTTTTACCTACCTAAATTAAACGTTTTCTCTAAATCAACAGTGCCTACTATTAACGTTCAATAAATCAATAAAATGCTTGCCAACTTCAGAAGAGGTGAAAGAAGTGGTGACCAACGCCAATAAAAACTCAAATCCTAACAATCCAAGCAAAAAGCATCAATAGACAAAATTTGCAGAATACGCAGTAGACCAACCAAATTGTCTAATTCTCTATTGTGAAAAATTCTTCAATCAGTCAATCAATTGTTGCCAAGTCCTTGTGCTAATAGCATAAACACACCATGCATGTAGGCCAAACCCCATACATGTGCTATTAGACTTATACCATAAGCTATTTCTTTTAAATTACAAAAGCCTGTAATTACAATGTGTGTCAAGACAATGAAAGAGTTTGTGGATAAATACACTGGCCTTATCGCGTTTCCTTTTCCTCCACTTGGCTGGAACGATGCTCTGCACTGTGTTGTCAGCTGTGTCGTCCCCTGTTTCTCTCCTGCTTCACCTTGGCCTCGCATGCCACCGTAAAAAGAACAAAAACAAGAGTTAAATAAAACAATGTTTTGCATAAACGCTCAAAATGATCATTTGCCAACATCAGGTCTTTTCAAACCATTATTATGAGACTATTCACCTCATAAATTATCACATATATATATATAAACCATCTATTTTAATACCCGGGTATTTATCATTTATCTATTATTATTTACTTATTTATTTATTTATTATTTATTTATTTAGTTCTATTTGTATTTTCTATTTATATTTATTAATAATAATTCCTTATACTTATATAGCGCTTTTCAGGACACTCAAAGATGTTATTGTTCCTAGTCATATCCCCCCTTTTATTTTTTATTTTTCAAAATAAAAACTAACAACATGTCACCATCATCTACTACTGCAGGAGACTTACTCCCCCCTTTCAGCACTACTTCCTCCGCCCTTCTCCAACTCACACACACAAAGGAGGAGCCACTAGCTCCGCCTCCCAAATGCTGCACTTTCCTCAGTCCTTCTCTAACCCTGGTGACAAACACAAGTCCTAAAACTCCATTCAAACCATGGGCTTCGTGAGAACCAGCCTCAAAAACGAAAAACCCCTGCACACTACACAGATCAACACACACAAAAAAACAAACGGCTGAACCACACTCGAGTAACCAAAAAACCTTGCAATCCCCCAAGAGGGATCAAAAAGCATGCCTTAACCTCAACTTGAGCTGCAACTTTAATCGTACGAACAACACAAAGACCTATTCCAAAGGTCCAACCCCGGGGCAACTTCTTCTTCTTCTTCAATCAACTTCTTCTTTAATCAACAACTTCTTCTTCTTTGGGCTAACACTAACTAACTAAACTAACTTCTAAACTAACTCCACGTGTCTCTGCACTGGATTCACACACTACCCCCCTAGTCAGGTTGCCATGACAACTAAGTCAGCACACACCCGACCAGCGCTAGGGAAACTAAACCTAATCTGCGACCTCAACTCGCAGGAAAACTAAACTAAACTAAACTAAAGCACTTCAACTGGACAGTATAACGTTACCCGGATTCATCAAGATTTACAGCAACTGACCTTAAGGGCCCACGGTCAAAGCACACTTGGGTCAGGTCCCGCTTATAAAGTCACGTCTTAGTGTCACACAAAACTCAAAGCCCCTTTTAAACCTTTATTCAACTCTTTAACTTCTTTATTTCATCTTCATGCAACTCTTTTCAAACTCTTTAACTTCTTTATTCTATCTTCATGCAACTCTTTTAAAACTCTTTAACTTCTTTATTCTATCTTCATGCAACTCTTTTAAAACTCTTTAACTTCTTTATTCTAACCTCTATTCAAACTCTATTCTAACTCTTTTTCTAACTTCTATCTAACTATCACAACACAAAAAAAACAATTTAGACGAGTGTTCTACCCACTAATTCACATCGACCAAGACCTATCCCACACAAGTAAGTTTAACGGGACAGCCACCCAGGACAGCCAGCATTCAAACAGCACCAGACCAAAGGCCAAGAGAAAAAGCTCACCTTAACCAACTGGTCGCTGCAGTCGAAGGCTGGAGAGTCCCCAGCGCTGTACCCCGTCCGAGTTCGTGGCGCCAATCTGTGGTTTCTGAAGATGTTGGTCAGTGTGTCAATCAGTAGAAGAAGACTCGTGGACGCTAGCTTCTGAATATTAAAGGAAGTTTATTACAGAGAGCAGCATCACATACAGACAGTCGACGTTCGTCTGGGAGTCCCACTGTGGCCAAATCTAGGATCTCCCAGATTCTAGTGTAAGACAGCTTTATATATGGTAGAACAACTGCTACTTCAAAGGAGGCAAACCCCCTTTTCAGATAAGAATACCCACTCACAAATGTTCCTTTATTGCCCCTCATAAAACTCCCAAACTTACAGACTCTTAGTTTATGTTCAACCGACCTAATTTTGACCTGTAATTACCCTTGTCCCCTTTTGGCCCCACAGCCTAAAGGCAACTGAATAAACAATTATCTCTACCAGTATCTCCAACAACTGTCTCTCACAGCAGATACTTCACTCCTTAAAGATGTCCAACACCCGGGTCGTTTTTCTCATCGTCGTATGCTGGGTTATTCCGCTGCTTATTTCGTTTGGCCCGGTCATGCTTGAACTTCATGTTGCAAGAATCGATGTCCAAATACCTCTGGACAGTTGCGTGTTCATGGTTAATCAAGTGTATGCAGTCCTGGCTTCGGTTGTATCCTTTTACTTGCCCATGCTGACAATGCTGCTCGCTTACTGGAAGATCTACAAGGTGGCAAAGAGACAAGCGCGACAAATCAGCGCAATGGAGAGCCAAATGGTGAAAGATACGAGCAAGAAACAAAGACATCGAAATGCCATGAAAAGGGAAGGAAAAGCTGCCAAAATACTAGGGATTGTAATGGGAGTTTTTCTGCTTTTTTGGATGCCATTTTTTACGATCAATGTTGTGGACCCATTCATAGGATACAGAACAGAGGCGGTGGTGTGGGATGTGTTCTTGTGGTTAGGCTATCTAAACTCCTCTCTTAACCCTTTCTTATATGGCTTTTTCAACCGCTCGTTCCGTAGAGCGTTTCTCATGTTCATAGGATGCAGAGTTTGTCTACACGAGCCCTTGTCATGGATGGAGCTATCGCAGACAAGGAAAGAGTTGCAAAATGAGCGGAGAAATTAAAAGCCTCAACAAGTAAATCTTTGAATTGGATATTTTAACTTGATAAACCGTGTGAGCCAACAGTGACTTGAAACAGAATGAGAATGAAAAAAGCATATGTTATTGCATATTACATTTCGACGACTTGGGTAGTAGGCAAGTATTGTAAAAATTCCATATCTTGCATTGCTTAAAATAACCTGAATTCACATTTTATAAAATCTTATTTTTAGTAGTTTTGACTTGAAGAGATTTAACCACTTATGTGATGGTTTCAAGTAAGTAAAAAAAATCAATTTGGCAAACAATTTGGCTTGAAATAAGAAGAAATGACCTGAAACGAGTCAAAAAGTCCTTTAAACAAGTGAAATGACCTAGGAAGAAAATGCATCTTAACAATTAAAAGTTGTTGAAATTAAGATTACTATCCTGAATTCAAGTCATTTAAACTTATCTAGATTTTTTTTTTTTTTTGCAGTGTAGTAGTAGTACATTGTATGTAGTAGTTGTACTTTTGTCAATTATTTAGATAATATTTTCTTGTTTTATTAAAAATAGTTTGAAACACTCCTGACGAAGGCCGAGTTGGTGAAAACGTGTTGGTGTGTACGGTTTAATGTTTTGCAGCCAAGATGGAATAAAGGATTTTTAACTTCTGTAAAACAGACAGAGTGCCTTGTTTTTTTTTTTTTTTGGGGGAGTTTACCACTTTCAACTCCAAAACATGATTTGTATATGACTTTGAATATGATGAGTAAATATGATCGTGCACTGCACAGTCACAATTGTCCTGAGATGTTGATAAGATTTGGAGAGTTCACTTTAATGATGAGACCTCTGTCCCATTTGCTGGAAGAAAACATGTATGAAGTCACTCAAAAAATGTATTTAATATACAGTATATATAATATACATTTTATTATTAATTTTACAATAGGCACAATAACATCAGAAAAGGCAAATATGTCACTTTTTTCACAGCACCTGGTCAGTCTATTACATGTACCAAATTGAAACGAACATCAACTTTTAAACAATTGAACAATGGTCATTATAGAGCAGCATTTATATTAAAATATAATTAGATCAACAATGCTTTGCAGAAGCAGAAGAAATAATACAAGATTTACAAGCAAAGATCCATTTTAGGGATACTTTGACTGTGTTACATTCATCAGTTTAAAATAATGCCGTCGATATGTCAATTTGTTTTGCTCTCATTGACAACAGATAAACAATATAAAGATTTCTCAGTGAGTGTTAATGTTAACCAATCCCAGCTACAAAGGCCCACTCCTCACCCCAAACAGTCAAAATCAACTTCAAATGATATGATTGTAAGATTTGCAAGCGATTTTAATAATTGCACACATGAATACAAATGTAAAGCGTGAATTACAAGACAAATGTGTGTGTGTTTTTTGTTCGTTCAAGTTTCAGTTTGTAACACTCTCTCACAATGATATTCTATACCGTCTTTAAAAGTTCCTCATTGTTTCCAACTGTAAATAAATATAAAAACTAGATTTCAAATGTCTGTTTCTTTGAGGCTGTAGCAATCGGCCAGGTCATAGAACTGGTAACTGCCCTCTTCACAGCCGCTGTAGATGCCCATGGACACTGTATCCACTATATCAATCCGTCCAACTCTGGGAGACGTCCCCTTGCCGGTCCCTACCCTGATTTTATTCGAAATACTGTTCACTTTTTCCTTCAGCTGAAACGACGACTTTTGCAATGGCGGAAAGAAGCTCCAAGATTTGAAACGAAAGGAGTTTTTACCCTTCTGTAGCAATGAACCGCCGAACGATTCGTGGACGGAGTACGCAGGGGTGAATTCTACTTTCTGCTCCTCGCTCATGCCCGTGACGGCGGACTTCCAGCGCTGGCCGTAGAACCGGCGCAGGGCTCTCCGTCGTTGGTGGCACTGGCAGCGGAGGAGGCGGGTGAAGGCGCGCTGGAACTCTTTACTGGAGCAGGGGTAGATCATGGGGTTGATGCAGCTGTTGAAGTAGCCTAGCCAGAAGATCACTTTGAAGACGGTCTCAGAGGGCTTCAGCGCCGGGAAGAGGGAACCTGTGCAGGGACAAGAGGTGAGAAGTCAATGTTTGTCAAGATAACAATGATAATTGACAATCGGTTCAAGAAGCATGGATGGAATCAAGGCCACGAGACGCGACAAAAGTCAGAATGGGTCTTTTTCCATTGTGCCATAGTGTTGCTTTCTGTATTCCTTCCATCTGTCCCTCTGTACGCTCAGCCGCATTAAGTTATGTGTAGAGCCTCTTAAGCCTCGTGATGGATGGCTATTTGCAGCATTATTTGCTTGTGATTTATGACAATGAGCCAACAGACCAGCGCCTGACATGGTTTGGGCTTCTAGAAATGCAGGATTTTGGCTTTGTTTCACAGCCTTTGTTTGTTTCATTCTAAACGTCCTTCTAAATATGAATTAAATGACATGGACTGCAGTTCTACTCAGGCAACTTTTATTTAACTCTTTGCAGCATCACAATCTACCACTGATCTGACCGACAAAGCCATTGAAGCAGTGTTTTTTTGTCTCGTGTGCCCCCTAAAGCTTTGTTTCACACTCGGAATACCCCTTAACATGAGTTTTGGTCAAATAAATGGGTTTACTAGTCAAATATAGTCAATTATTACTGTTACATTTTTTGTTTTCATTGTGTTTACGGTCCAAGATGCTCCAAAAAAGATGCTGAAATTACAACTAATTACACATTTTTAGTTAGATAAAAGTACATTTAATCTGCATTTAAAATCTGAAACCATTCAAAGTACCCCTTGATAATTCTTCCCGTACACCTGGTTAGGAATTACTGCATTAAACAATCGAAAGGTTGCAACTTGTGGGTACATTTTTGTGTAACTTTTTGGTGCAGTTATCTTTAAAAGTATCCAATAAATGCTTCAAAAAGGAAGGTTTAAATTGTTTGTAAGATGAATGTTGGTTTACCTGATTGTTGTAATCTGCTTGTCTTTTGTTGAGCAACTGTTCCATTGTTTTATTTTCCTATTTTCAGTTTCGTAAAGCCCAGCGAGCCAACTGCAAGTGTGATTTTAGGCTCAACGAAAACACATTTAAGTTACTATATCAACAAATACTGAGAAAAAAACACAGAACTACCCTCTTTCTCAATCAAAACCAGTGTCGAGGACGTCACCACAGCCATGTCTGACCGCCACTTTGACAAAGGCGATGGTATTGGCCAAAATCGAGGGGCATTTAAGGGAGAAGAAAGAACAACTCTATTTTGGTGTCTGGCATTGTGTGGCTCTGAGGCCTTTCCAATTTTATTCTCCATCATTCTTCAAACCCCACTATCATCAGATGTCGCTCAGCTGGTTATTTCACTCACAAAAGTTCCCAACAGACTCACATGTGGATGAATAATTTACACTTTTTAAAACATTTTAAAAAGTAAATCATTGAATTTAAAGAAAGTGTAACGATTCATAAAGTCAGCAGTATCAGCTGTGTTTCTTGGTTAAAGTACAGAAAAAACATGTTTCAAACCCAAATGGATCAGCTGGAGCTTTACAAGATACATGTATTATCATTATTTATTTCAATCAACTCATGACAATCCAATAGTTACGTTTTCTGCCTCGGAGATGTTTTCTGAAACGTCAAAATAAGCTCAGGACAAGCACAAAATGTATATTTGCTTGTAACCACTTGTAGTTTTATTTGTAGCCAAGTTCATTGCACATTATTTGCTATTATTTATGTTTAAAAAGACATACCCTTTTTCTCCACGAGCTGCTCCTATGTGTTTTTTGAGTTTAATTCCAGCACTCAAATTGACTTCACTTTAGCTTTGCCTTGTTTGTAAGTGATAAAACAAAATGCTAAGGGAAAATGATGGTCAAAAGTGCCTTAATGATTTGACTAGTGTGATGTTGTTGAGAAAAAAAACAGAGCACCAACCAACCTGTCAGTATGCTAGTGTTTGAGTCCCTGAGGGCCCATTTCAACCCCATCTCCATAATTGCTCTGTGCAAATGTGTAAAACGGGCCCTTGAGACTGATCTGCGCATCTCCTGTAACTCCGATAATTCAGCACTGAGATTTTGAAACGAGGTGGTCTCGCGGCAAAAAACAGACAGGTTTAGAATACGTCTGTATTTTCGAATCAAATGCATGTTAAAATAAAATGCTTCTAGTTGTGGAAGACATTTTTATCTGTCTGGTTTCCCATAAAACAAAACCATTGATTGTGCGTGATGAGTATTTGTACTGGCACGTAATCCTGCAGCTTGGGCACACATTCACGCTGCCTGAAACCAAAACAGGAGTGTAAATGGGCCTGATTATTCTGACAAACTTTGACAGGGCTCTTTTGTGTAAGCAGACACACTTCTGATCTGTCCTCGGGGAAATGTAGATGTGACATTTTGAGCGGTATAACTTTTGGCTTTGATGAAGTTTTGAAAGCGTCGACTAACTTCACTTTATTATGTAAAGCATTCCAGAGCTTTCATAGCTTCAAAAATCAACATTCAATTCAAGATATTCAAGATATAAGTTCAAAGACTGAAGAATAAAGTTTCATGTCAATGAAATTTAAATTAAAACTGGACAAATGATTATGGGTTTTAAAACAGTACACCTGAAACTGAAATAGTTACTTAGTCTGAACCCAACCCATCATAGTGTTTTTTTTTTTCTGTTATAACAACTGCAACAGTATAAATGATCAAATAAGAAATCTTTTTAAAATATGCTGTGTGTTTTGAGGCTAAATGTCACATATAGTATGCTGTTCGTTTTCTGATAGTAGCCCTTACAGCATAAGAACAATTAACTCTCAGTAGGTCATTGTTTGTGTGCCAGTCACTCCCAAATGAAGCAATATGGCCGTTATTTCCATTCACATAGGCCCGTGTTTGGTAATGCAACAATGTTTGATTGATGGGAAATTAATTAGCCAGAAAATATGTCAGAGGCAAAATTACATGCAAATGAAAACAGTTGTTAGTATGTTGCTGTAGGCTAAATGTGGCTGGAATCTGTCAAATAACAGAACATATCCATGGTTTCCTTTCATACTTTCATTTTCAAGTCTATAGTCCTAAAATATAAGCAGGGACAAGATCTCATGTCTCGATATCTCACAAGATTGAAATGCTTCAAGATTGTGCAAGTATCTCGCAGAATTATTTAATACATTGTTTTTGCAGTGCAACTACTGAAGAGTGCAATAACCTTCATGGAAGAATTAGTATTTAAGAGAATATCCAGTTTTAAAACCACATAGTTCTTTATTGTCTTATAATGCCGTACTTCATTTGTAATACAAAAAAACTTACCGAAGGAAAGCATTTTATTAAGCTTGGTTTTTCTTAATGTTAAACAGCTTTAATGTTCATGTTATAAAAAGTTTAAAAAAGAAAAAAAAATCGTTACTCCCTTAATAGTATAAATGCAGATTATAGCATACTACAGTATTTTTTGCAATTGAATGTTTCATCCCTCAAATGCCCTTCATTTTGATTTTTTATTTATTTATTGCATGAATTTAATTAATAATAAAAAAAAATCGAGAGAGATTTATAAATTTGTTTGGCAGTTTTTTTAATGCTTTGACATCAAATGTTATTTTCTTGTCGGGTAATGAAAATGCTTGGCTCACCTATGGGTAAAACGAAGAAGAAAGGCAGCCAGCACAGGATGAACATGCCCACGACAATGGCCAGTGTTTTGGCCGCTTTCTTCTCCCGGGAGAACTTCATAAGGCGCACCGACAGAGAACCTCGAAACGGGTTGCTTTTGTTGCTCTTGGAGCTGGCGTCCTCCAGCACGCTGCGACAGTGAATGCGCAGCACCACTTCCATAGTTTTGTTCCTCTCACGCTTTACACCCGCTTCTAAACTCTTGGTAGTCCTACGGGCCACCACGTACACCCTGAAGTACATGAAGAGGATGACGCACAGCGGCAGGTAGAAGGAGAAAAGCGAGGAGAAGAGCGCGTATCCGGGTTCCTCTGTGATTTTACAAATGCTCTCATCCACTGGCGGGGGCTCTTTCCAACCCAAGAGTGGACACACAGAGATGACAATAGAAAGAACCCAGACAAACACCAAAATAACAACTGCCCTCTTCTCCGTCATGATACTGGGATACTTCAGACAGTGCTTAACTCCTATGTAACGGTCTATGGAGATGATACAGAGGCTGAGGATGGATGCAGTGCAGCACAAGACGTCCACGGCTGCCCAGATGTTACAGAACACGCGTCCGAACACCCAGCATCCCAGCACCTCGAGGGACGCGGAGAACGGCAGCACTATGATGCTCAACAGCAAGTCCGCAATGGCCAAGTTCACTATGAAGAAGTTAGTGACAGTTTGCAAGTGTCTGTTGCACACCACGGACAGTATGACCAAAATGTTCCCCACGATGGCAAACAAGATGAAGACGCACAGAAACACGCCGACGCCGACCACTTGGGAGTCCAGGGTGAAGTTTACGCACGTTGGAGCGCCGCTGGTGGCATTTGGAGCGTCCAGATCGGATCCATTATCAGCTTCTGTAAAGTACATCCCATGATACTGGCTGTCGTTCCGAAAAGTGGCGTTTGACATTTTGCCGCGCCATAAAGAGGATTTATACAGAGTTATAGCATTGTCACGTGAGGTTAATCAAACACCCGGATCCTGGAACAACTCGTGCGTCCAAACGAACCCAAAATCAAGCCAGCGAACTCCTGTCGGCATCCCGTGTGCCTGTCGGAGATCTGGCACCTCAAGTCCGCGTACTTCTTTGCGCCCCCCTTTACGCACGCGTCACGGCTGCTTCTTCAACAGAGCGTCACTCCCTCTCGCCAATCACGCGCAGCACGCACTCCAGTCAATTCATTCAGACGGCGTGGACGGTTTATCAGCGGCTCTCATTAGTGGGTCATAAATCCCACGGTGTCCAATGACTGCGGAGATGTTGCGTGGACGTGGGCTGCGGTTTTGCGAAGAAGGACATGCAGCAAAGCGAGAAGCAGGTGCAGGTAAAAGTAGCCCGTGTTATTTAAAAATAGTACGTGCGTAACAGAACACTTAAGATAATACAATAACAACCCTGAGTCTATATTTAGAAAATGAATATTGAAAATCACGACCAAAAAAACAAAATAATTGGAGAACCCAAAATGAGTTAAATCTGGTGCTTTCTGGCTTAATTGAACTGGAACGGTCTGTGGAATTAAACATTAAGCAAATGGTTAGGGCCAAAACAAATAATAATGTTGTTGTGGCATGCAAAAATAATATATATTTATGTACAAATAGATAGGTATTGTTTATTCAATCTGCTTTCTATCTGTGGCCCATCGAGGCAATTGTTGTTGTGATTTTGGCGCAACAAAAAGACATTGAACTGAAATGAAATATGCACCTTTCTAAAACTGTAGGATATATTTAAATACAGTACAAACCTTAAAATCCTCCTTTATATATACCTATTTCTAATTGTAAAAAGAAAAATGGAAATGCTGATGAACGTGACCTGCTCCACCAGAGATCCTGCATCACATTTTCTCCTGATTTCTTGCTGTTTTTCAAATGATATTCCATACGTTACTTTGTTTAAAACGTTTGTCATTTGGTGTGCCACAAACAAAGTCTTGTAAGCCTCCTGCGTATTAATCACGTGATCCTCCTGTTGTTGTGGCTGAAACATGACCACTTTTCTCATTTATAGATAACGAGATGTGACGGTGAGTAGCGCTATCTTGGAGCAAACGACATTCCCAAAAGTGTTTCATAAAGGTTTGTGAACAAAAACGAGCCGCACATAACACGCTGCGACAAAGCATCCCATTACCACCACCGACCATGCCATCCGAACCGCCTCCGGGGCTGAAACCTGCGAACCTCGGACCTCTGGAATGAAAGTGCCCTGCGGGGTCTTTCTGCGAGACACACCACAGTTCCCAGTGTGCATTCTGACCGGGAAATAGCTGAGGCAAGCACTCCAAAGTAGCGCTGCAGAGGTCAAAGGTTGAGAGCCTGGGTCAGTCTTCGGACACGCAGAGAGACAGAGATGGAGGAACGTTAACCAGAAGTCCATGGGAGGCCGACACCACATTCGTCATTTAGCGAATCTGCTATTAATTAAATTCCTCTGTCTCGAAAATACATGACCCATTGGACATTTAAACGAGATAAGCCTGCACCCGGACCATCTCTAGAGGCTGGGATTGACTTCATCATCAACAGACTGCCTAAAGTTCAGTTTCAATTCACGTTTTTTCAGCGTTCAGTCCGTGGTGTGTAAAATAGCACGGCCCGCTGCTGTATGTTTTATTGCGCGTCCACTTTAAACGCACGTCTCTGTCGATGAAACAAATAAATAAAAACAGCGTCCCTGCTCGAGCACGACCACATTCACTCCATTTACATAAAACTGCACTGCAAAAGTGAATGTCTGGATGAGTTAAAACGTCTTTAATTCAGAATATTAATCATAATTTCAGACAGTTTAGATTAGTTCGGGCTATTCGTTTGATGGAACACGATTTATTATTATGACTTTCTGACTAGTTTCATACATTACTTCAAGTCAAATTATCTGCCAGTGGGTTGAGATGATTTACTTTACCCCAGTAGCAAATTTATTTTTGCTGATTTAAGATAAATTATGGCATGATCAGTCAGAAATACCTTAAAAATACCTTGAAACCAGCAAAAATATTCTGCATCACATGAGCAATTAAAACTTGTTAAGTCTAAACTCTTCAAATCTAGAAAAAACTGATAGATAGGATGGATATGCATTTTTGCTGCTTGGATCACTGGCCCAGTCCAATTTAAACCCTTTTTTCGAAATGCACGTGAACCCAGGAACTACGAGAGTTCTGTGTGCATTTTGTGAAACGTTTTGTTCAGGTTCACACCGGCACAGAACAGAGAAGGTACAGGAACGTGTGCTGTGAGGGCTTTGATCAATTCTAAAAGACTATTTTTCTGACAATTGGAGCGTATTTGAATCTAACCTGTGGCCACACTTGCTTGCCAGTGCTTGATCCCGTCAGGTCTTTGGAAGCAAAGCGGGTCAGGGCCTGGTTACTTGGACGGAAGACCTCTTGAACACCGAACGAAGGAGGAAACGTGTCCTTGGGCAAGACACTTCACCCACAGCTTACCACTATTGAGTGTGGAGTGAATGAATAATGCAATGTGAAGTGTCTTTTGTGTCCAGAAAAGCGCTCTGTGAGTATGACGAAATAAAGCTCGCTCTTTCAGTGATGCGTTCAAGGGATGGGAAACTGGCCAGACATTTTATTCTAACCATGTTATTTTAGACTGAAATATGTGCTGTTTCTTTTATTTACTAATTTTGTGATTATAATTCAAGCAGCAGCAGTGAAGGACAATTACAAGCCACTTGCAAACAGAGAAGAGGGACTACTTGGCGCTCTTGTTTACTCATATGCATGTCCTAATTGTTACACTTGCAGTTGAATTATACTAAGCGACACGAGAGACAAACACAAGCGCATTCTTGCTCTCGCCTTTGCCCTGCGTATGTTAATGGCCCGTCCTCCGTGTTCCTATCAGCGCTGCGCAGAGCTGTGGGATGCAGTCGAACACGGCTCATGTTGCTCTTTCGTTCCTCATACATCTCGCTTCAAAGGCCCACATCTCTCTAAAGGTCACGTTGTCGCCGTGTTCCCATAATGACGGCTGCTGTGTGGCATCCTTCAGAAAGGGGAAGACGGAGCTGCGCAAGTTAGACGTAGCAGAAGTTCACACGTTGCCTTTTCTTGCGTCATGAGAAAGTATCTTTTTTGGAGAGCTCGAAGCCAGAGCTGTTTCGCTTCATTGTCAAACTCTTCCTGTTATACTGTAGATATTAGATGTGTTGTTTTTAAGATTTGCCCCGATTCCTAACACTTCTGCTGAAATTAAGGCGTAGCAAGAAATTCTGGATAAACAACATCATTTATTTACCTCAAGTTTGCAAGTATAGTAAATTTGGTTTCCTTTTTTAATTTACTACTGCTAGAATGTACATCTCAGGATTTCTATATTGTACCTAAGAATAATTGGATGAAATATATACATCCTGCAAAGCTATAGATCAGTCATTCCCAACCTGGGGGTCAGAACCCAAATTTGGGTCCCCAAAGATTGTAAGGGAGTCCCCAGGAATTCTTATAAAAGAGGATCGGAACTAGATTTTGTAAATTGTAATTAGAGAATTGAATTTTAATTGCTTATATAAAGTATTTTATAGTCATTATTGTCATGTTAACTTATTGATTATCTGAAGAATTCTTTATTAACCAGAAAACAATTATATTTTTTCTTCAAAGACAGTAGCTTACTAGGTAGGAAAAGGATGATGGGGTCTCTAACTTCATAAATGGGTAAAATATGGGTCGCTGGGAGAAAAAGGTTGGGAACCACTGCTATAGATCATGACACTGTTTGTTTTTTAATCACGTCTGTGCACAGAGTTTCAGTTGGGTATTTAGTTTTAAAATGGCTGGTTCATTGTACTGTTGTATAGTCTGTTTGGGGTTAGGATTAGGGTGCTTAGTTTTTTCACCACTTTGCATTGGTAGCTCCACTAACAAATGTTTATTTTGACTATTATTTTTCACATTATTTTTTAGGTTTAGGGGTAGATCATTTGGTTAAGTTTCGGGCTTTGAGGCAGGTAACCCCAGTGTTGCCAGGTCCACTGTTTCCCTGCAGAATTGAGCAGCTTTTTGAGAGCTGCTACGGGTTAAAAATATTGTCCGTGGGATTGGCCAGAGCATTTGCCAGGGAAAATATATTCATTTCGGAGCAAACCAAATGAGAGTCCTGACTTTCTGTGACAAGTCCTCATATCTCAAGCCATCGGCGCTCTGTGGAGCTTCTGTCTGAGCGGGAGAGAGAGGACGGGCAGGTCTGTGTCACCGTGGAAGCAGTACGTTCATAAATACAGAGGAAAATATGAGCAGCACCGGACGTTCTGCGGGTATTGGGCGGTTTTCCAGATGCTCTTGTGTGGGTCTGGCCGCTGAAGCCAATCTCTGCTGGACTGCATTGGAGAAAAAAAGGATGCATCCTGTCCAATTCTATCTCTGTGGGGTTTTTGCAAGTCACACTAAAAGAAATAAATCCTTACAGATCAGGCAGTGAACAGTGAGCTGCAGATGGATGTCACTGACAACATCTTAAGGACTACAGATGACTCCAAATGAGATGAGCACTGTTAATACATAGAGGTGTTTGTGGGTCAGTGCTAACGCTAATGCTAATTTTGAAGCAATAAAGATAAAAAATAAAACTCATAAAAAAGGAAATAATGTATAAATAAAATTACTCTTTTCATTACTTTTCATTTTAATTGGTTCTTCCTTTATATTTTTTTACATTTTACTACAGTAAGCATTAGATGTATGAAACAAAGCTTCGTCAACTGCTGCTGTTCACAATCATCTCAAAGCCTATTATTACAATAAGAAAATGCATTAACTGCTAATTATAATCACTAGTTTTATTTATTAACAACTTGAGCGATGATTTTCTCTTTTTCAAAGGGGTGATGGGGCCCCTAGGATGCATTTTATTACAATAAATAAAAATAAAAGGGTAGAAAAATGCAACTGAGGAAAAACAAACAAACAAAACATCTACTTTTGACAGCCCTTCCCTGCTCTGTACTGCAAAAATGCATTTCTAGCTGAGTTAAAATGCAACTGCAATTTCAGAGGTTTTGACTCGTTAAGACCAGTGGAGACTATTTATTTGATAGAACTAAATTATTTTACTTGTTACAAACCGTTTCTAACTTGTTTCAATACATTATTTCTTACTTCAGTCCAACTGATCTAAAACGTAAATCTGTCTGAGCTTAAAATGGCTTGAATTTATCATTTTTATCTGGATTTGAGTAGTTTTGACTTTAATTGCTGATGTGATTCAGACTATTTCACTGCTTTCAAGGTATTTCTGACTGATCATATGATAATTTTGCTTAAAATAAGACAATACATTTGTCAGTGGGTTAAGGTACTTAACACCACTGGATTGAAGTAAGAAATAATGGATTGAAACAAGTCAGAAACCGTTTGAAACAAGTAAAATAATCTACGGATCTTAACAAGTCAAAATCAAGACATTTTAACTCAGCTAGAAATTCATTTTTGGCAGTGCGGGCCCTGAGCAAACCAGGACCTTTACCCTTCAGTCTGACACCCCGACAGTCGAAATCAAACGATGAAGAGTTACGAGACACCGCTGTCTACTCTTCGTGTGTGTGCATGTTTGTGCCTCTAGTGTGATAATGCTGTGTTCCAATGGATTTTCAGAGTTCTGCCTGCTTCTGAATGCAGTGTTCTGCTAATGTTGCTAACTTCTACACGCGGAGCTAATGACAATAAAAGCAGACATTCAAATTCAAATGTTGATTTATAACATACAGATGTAATAACACTGTCCGGGTAAATAAATGAACTGAATTGGATCCATATTTTGGTTGATTTGAGCACCTTCTTGGGTTTTATTGTTTGATTTGAGTCGTTACAGTCCATACAGTGTTATGTACTGCTCATATTTATTTTCCAACTTGACCACTGGAAGGCAGAAACTCTGAGAAAAACGTTTCTCTGAGGTCCAAGTTCCAACCTCCGAGGACAACTGGAGCGCAGCATAAGTATTCAACAGCTTTTACATTTTTTTTTTCAAAATGATTATCCTTGTTAAGGTGAAGACCAGGTGAAAAAAATATATATGTGGGCCTTAAATGTAAATATAACAATATAACATTAAAAAGGTTAGCCAACACCACTATGTTAACTTTCTTTATTTCATCTCTGGTATAAAAAACAAAGCTTGTAGAAAGCATTACATGGACCGTACTGAAAAAAATCGATCATGATCATATTGGCAAATGTTTTTAAAAGTTTGAGATGGCAACAAGCAAAAGGCTGTCCCCACATAACCCAAATGTAATGTTTTTAAAAATGATACAGTATGCAGACTTGGCTCTCGCAGCAGCGGTGGAATGTAAATAGTATCATGTTGTTGGTCTTCAATCGGCGAGCTTGAGATGATTGTTTTGTTTTGTAGCCCAAAAGGCCGTGGCACCAGACCTGAGATATAGAACAGAACACATACACATGCACTGAATGGGAAGTTGACCTTGGTAATACTAGAGAATACCATTTGGGAATTTGTGATGGGAGAAAGTCTAGTTTTTTTTTTACAGTAATAAAATAATATTTGTGCGTGCATGTGACTGCACTGGAATCTAAAGATAAGTAATCATAACTGCACAGACTGTTGACTTTAATTATTGATGATATTAAGCAGAATGTGAGTTATGAAACTGATAAGTAATGGATCCTGGCGGTGTCTATACTGACAGTCCTCTCAGATACACGGACACTATTCTTATCTTTCTCAGCTTTTGTTTTCAGAGCAGCCTGTACCTGTGTCATATTTGAAGTAGCTCTCTCCCTCGGACGTTATATATAGGCCCATGTTACCCAAACTCTATTCTCAAACTCTACTACTACTACCTCTAAAATATGAACCTGACTCAAACACTAATTCATTCATGTGGGACAAAGCTGGAGCTCTTCAGAGAATGCAGGGATAAGCGCTGCAGCTTCTGAACCTCCAACAAACACCTTTAGGCTACTTTACATTTGCAACTGTGCCAAGGCAAGTAGAGATGTCAACATAAATGTGTTATAACTTTACTAAAATAACTGACACAATAATATTGCCGTGGGCCATTAATACAGTCATAGTTTTACTTCCTGTTTTGTTGATTCAGCCCTAGTTTCATTTCATATGTAATTCATGTTGGAATAGTCAAAATTCAGCATTCATTTGAGTTCATTGGCGGACACAGAAGTCAATACACTGCAGCATAATAACCCCAGCTGCACAAGAACACACGCAGCAGGCTTTTGAAAGAAAGACCACAACAAATCCTGGATCAGTGATTATGTTCAGAGCTTTACACATCGCACCAGGGAACTGGCCACGGCACCGAACCAAACCGACAACTGCGTCAGGATTAAAACGACATTATTAAACTGAAAGAACAATAGGCTAACAACTTCTTACAGATATCACAAGTAACCAATGGGAACAGTTTACTTACTATACTGTATATTAACTATAACTATATTGTTATTGTTGCTACTAACATTTACCACAACTAGCATAAGTGTAATCATGAGGGGTTTTCACGTATCTTTTACAGATCTTGGCAGTTTTTTTAGTGGCACACTTCTCTTCACTTTTTGGTAAAATGTACTACATTGCCTTGATGTGGATTTTTTTTTTATTATTTCCCTGACTGATCCACAAGTGAATTACAGCAAACAGTAACTGAGCATCACACGTTTATGTTCATGGTTTACAAGGAAATAGATGGGGAAAAACACCTTTATTTTCCCAAACATTTAGATCTCCCACTCTAATCTTAAATCCAAGACCCATTTTCATCCACTGTGTCTGAAAACGACCATTCTGAGGGTTATGGGGACTTACTTCTTGTGCTGTGTGAAAACCCATTTTGCCTTCAGGGTAAAAAAGAATCACTTTTAATATCATTATGTCTGAATTCATCTATCAATAAAGTGAGCTATAAATGAAATAACAACTTTTAAAACAACACATATAGATGAATCTGCATGTTCTCATAAAGAGGTCTTTTAATGGCACTTAAAGCACTCCAAATTGAGTGAGGCTCGACAAGACAATCTGATTTTGAGAAGGCAGTGTGGGTGATGTGATTTAAATGTCTCCAGGGTAAAGCCATTATAGGTGGCCCTAATCAAATCTGCTCATAACATGGAGGAAAAGACTCTTCAGAGAAAAATAGCACACAGCGGACTTGCCTCAAACTTGAATGACTGCGAATGAAAAGAGTCACAATAATTAGTGATATTAATGAGCTAGTTCATGCAGGTATGTGTCTCTGGGGTAACCTATCCAACCTGTGAAAGACATTTTTTATAGACCCTTTAAAATGCTATGTCATCAGAATGTTCACATCTCTGGAATGGAAGCGAATAGAGGCAAGACCAAAGGCTGATGAAGGAAGTCATTATAACAAAAATAAGCAACAACTTTGAACTCTCAGGGTGCAAATGCCAGTTAGTTTGTTGTGTGCCAGTTAGTGTTGTTTTCTATTATAAAGGAATTAAATTATATTTTCTAGCCATGGCATTGTATTTGAGAATTGAGCTTCACAAAAAGCATACTGTATGTGGTAAAATATGGATTATAAGTAAAATGAAAAAAACTTTTGTAGGGTCAACATTTCTTTAAGTATTTATCCAGGAAAACCCAAAAACCTATGTTCCGTGTCTATCACAATGTCCTATTAAATGAACAAATAATGCAAAATACAATTGCAATTGTATTATTGAATTGTAAATTGTGAATCCTTTCGATTTTTAATATTGTGTGATAGTTTTCGATTAATCCCAGTTTTTCCATTGGAATTGCATTATGTTCCTCTAAAGTGTCTGTTCATCACAACATCGCATCAACCAAATGTATTTACTACGGGTGGAGGGCAGTTAAAATGAATATCTATAAAATGCAGAGTTTTCACAATGAGCTTTTATAGATCGATTTATTTACAAAATTGGACTTTACCATAAAATATCTCAAAGGTAAATTCACAAATGTTGAACTTGATGATTTCTCTCAGTGACTAGACCCAAGAATATGCTGTATTATAACAAAAAAAATCTGCATTTTAACAATATATATATGTTAGCTGCCCACCATCCATATTGAATATTATTAGCCCATAGAATATTGTGATGTCATCTGAACGATTTTAAGATAAAAACACATCCTGACACTGTCGAGTGATACAAGTATTCACCAGTAGTGACCCTGCAGTTTATTGGGTTGTTCCACAGTTTTTTTGTTTCCTTTTCACATAGTTTTGGCAAAGGATTCTTTCCATGGTGACGGTCATTTTTTACACATTAAGCCTGACGAAATGAATGTGCAGTGAATTAACTGAAACGATCAACACATTAATGGCAGTAAAGCACCAGTGACAATACTTCTTGCAGCTCTGGTAAATAGGTTTCAAACAGCAACTTCAATGTTTCAATTACTACGATGCAAACTTTCTCATTCCACAAAACACTGAAAAATCACCCTCTTGTCCTAAAAATAAAACCTACACATTTGCTGTTGATTTTATGGGCAGAGCTAGTTGTTAATCAGCACCAGCACACTTCAATTTAGCATTTTAAATATAGACTAATGAGCGCAATCGCATGACTATATCATTGAAATTAAAGATCACTGTAGTCCTGCCCATTTATCAGGTGCTAGCTCCACTTGCCTCGCTCTGTTGCTGTGTAAATCCCACTTGAGTCACTGGCTGTGATTATGGGGCGGTCTCCTGAGGTCTAGTCTGTGTATACTGAGTGTCCTCCGCAGCGCAGGGACTGACCGGACTGCAGTGTGTTCTCACGCCATAAACTGTGTGTATGAGCCAATAAAATCACAGCCCCATCCCTGTAAAATATATCGTCCAACACCGTACTTGTACACAAATCCTCCCAGCTTGTAAATCTGCTGGAGAAACATGTCTATAAATAAGTGGATGTACCAAGCACCGAGCAGCAGGGCCTTTATTCACAACTGTTCTGTCCATGTTTTTTGTTGAAGTTGTTCTTTTTTAAGCCGACAATGATTCTTTGAGGTGATTTAGCTGTCTTTTTCTACATCACTATTTATAATCAGAAAAATGTGTTTGATTTTCGTAACGGCCAAAGTTTTCTTGGCATCATTCATAATTTGGACCAAAAATATTCCTTTGAAGTTTCCGTTCTCCAGATTTTGCTATAATTAATCAGTTTAAAGCAAGTGGGTGACCGTAAAATGTTTTGGAGAAGTGTAATTTTGAATATGGAATAAGTTCGGCCTCTACAAAACCGTCCCTAATCTCTTTGGCAAAATTCTAATTGAAAATAGTGACTGTCCTAACGTGACCAGACAAAGACTGGGCTGTTGAGGAGAACAACTGCATGACTGGTTGTTACGGGACATGTTTGTGATGGTGAAAGCCAGGAGAGCATCATATTCTGATTAAAGTGTGACCATGTTCTAATACAACTGAGGATTCTCATCAAATTTGAGTGAGATTAAGTCATGTGTTGTTGTATTATTGTTAAAGTGGACAACAGGTCACTAAAACCTTGTGTTTTTCTAAAGTTTGTAATGTCACTTCCTGGTTGAACATGAGCACCAAACATGACATACAGGTAATTCCACTGAGTTATGATAAGAGCTGAAGAAAATGTCGCCATGGTAACCCATAGTAACCCATGTCCAGCTTTGGCAGCCATCTTGTGTCGTCAAATTCTACTAAACAACAATTACAAACTCATGTTCTATAAAACTAATGTGACAATATGTTGAAAAGAACTGTTTTAAATTTGATCTATTAAGGTAATAAATAATTCTTTCATAGTAATAGTTGTGAAATAAACTGAATAATTCTCAAAGGTTGTGTCCATATAGTGTACACAAAAACAGTTTAATTCTGCATAAAATATACCAATGCAAGGTTTTTAGGTGCATACTAATTTTAATAATTTGGAGAACATTATTCATTGCAGACACAGATACAGTTCCCTGCATTATTAGGACCACAGAGATACCATTATACGTGAATTTAAACACTATTTAATCTTTTAATCTTATCTGCCTGTTTTTGTATTATTTTCAATTAGAATGTGGGTCTTGACCACCGCAATTTTTACGGCACCAGAATGCGTGTCCTCTCTATAATAACTTAATGGGTAATTCCACAACTGTAAACCATACTGTAAACAAGGGCCAAAATGCATATACATTACACTGTAGTTAGGAATTGATAATAAATACCTTATGACACCTTTATCTTGTTAAAGGATAATTTAAACTGTCAAAGAAATGTCAATTGTGTGCATGTTCTATGGTACGAAGTTTATTGATGACAAGATGAGGGATTATCGTGAAACTTTTATTTTTCAAAATGTTAATATTTACTACAGGTGCTATTCCATCAAACTGAGTATGAATTAGAAAAACATAGCAACCTTCGGACAGACTTTAAATCAGAAAGAATCACTTATTGAATTAAATAACCAATTTTTCGATGCTGTTTGAAAGGATAATCTGCACACAAGATACGATGTGAACAAACTTGTGGTTGTGCTATCAGTCACAGCAGATATCAGTAGGTCTCAGATATATGAAAGCTCCACTGCCCTCTGTGCGTTCAGCTCCAGGTTTTGCTGCTGCAGAATGGGCTCCAGCGGGCAGACTCATTGGTAAAATGCTCACATTCATACAGCACTTTTCTACCTTCGAGCCACTCAAAGCACTTTATATCAAGGAACCACTCCCACATTCACAGACACATATTCACAAACCAGTCTATACAGACACTGGTGGGTTAAGGTCTATATGACTATATCTATATGAAGACTTAGTTTGGTGGGATAGCGCATGTGATATATATTTATCATAGTTTTACCTCTATGAAGTTGCAGTTTGTGAAGAAATTTAGGAAGTTTAAAATTACAGTCAGTAGTGCTGAGTTAAAAAACGGAATCCCTCTGTGATGTCATCAAAAAGCGACGTGTCACTGAAAATACAGAGACAATTTACAGACAAAAACACATATTCTTGACAGTTTAAATGTTCATTCAACAAAATGAAGGTGCTATCAGGTAGTTGCTAAGTAACAGTTGTGGAATTACCTCTAACTATGTCATATTTGCTGCCCATGTCCAACCAGGAAGTAACATAATAAACTTTACCTTATTCTGGAAGTTGCCTTACGCGCCGCCATCGTGTTTCCATTGTATTAGTTTACATGGAGCAGACGAGCTCAACAGAAAATAAGTTCTACATGGACTAAAAAGCCGTTTTCAGACTGACCAGGAAATCGGAGCGTTGTTAACTTGTTGTTGCTCGTGTTCATTAAAGGTCCCATATTCTGCTATTTTCCCCTTTACACAGTCTATTCTAAGGCCTTTGTTGATATATCACAACAGTTTCCAAAAAACACCCATTTCTTGGACTGGCCCCCCTCCTTGCAAAAGCAAACGGCTCATTCTGAGATCTGACCCCCCGAACAGAGAGCAGGCTGCCTCCCCCGCCCAACCCGGGCGCCTCCCCCACCCAACCCGTGACGAAGCCTAGAGCGGAGATGGTGCGCATGCGCCGTGTGCTCCGGGAAACAGCGATACACAAACACGGGAATAAACATTTTATCCGTCCTGACGGTGCGTCGTGCTGAGTCCTACGTCCTGGATCTGACCTGGAGTTTGACGTGCTCCAGTGCCTCGACGACGGACGTTGCCGTTTGGTAAATAACAAGCTAACTCTTCGATCTGTCGTATCCAGAGTGTAATTACTGTGTAGCATTAGCATTAGCTGTTTTTATTCTGCGGCTGCGTGCTTCCCGGAGGCGTGGCTTAAACACCGCGTCATCCATGTGAAGTGCGTCATCTTAGTGAGGAGCCCCCGTCTGCTGCTCAGCCGAGGGGGACGGAAAAGACAGTTCTCTAGCGAAAACATGCGGGAATCAATCAAAAAACCACTTTGGGCACAACATACGAGGCCCAAATAGCACTGTAGGAAGGTTAAAACCTCTGAAAAGTCGATTTTGCATGTTATGGGACCTTTAAACATTTTACACAAATCAACCTACTTTATGTAACATTTTAGCGGCGAGACTTTTCCCTCGTTCGTCATTAGCTTTAACGGAGTTCTCGTCAAACGAAAGTGTGTTTACAACAAAAGTGCAAAAAACGGCAAAAGTGGGCGGGGCAGAATAAGGTCAATAATGATGTTCATTATGTTTTAATGAAAAGTGTAGTCTCTAACCTGTCGTATAGACTTTAAGTGTCTTGCCCAAGAACATAATGGCAGCATTTACCTGAGGGAGCTGAATTGCACCAACCTGTCAGTCAGTGGATTTGAACGCTCAACCAACGGTGGGTTTTTTTACGCCAGTGGTGTCATCCCTGAACATGAATAAGTAAGGATAGATGAGCGAAGGTGCAGCAGTTTGTGTACAAGAGAAGAGCAGAGAAGAAAGCACACAGCCCTGGGGAAATACGCTGATGGCTCCAGTGTCCAGGACATTCTTCCGGCTTCTGGACCATCGGGACGTCTGCATGCAGATGGAGTTGGGCAAGTTGAACAGTGACGGGAATGCTGTAAAGCGTCATTGATTTCGTTTTGAAAAGTGATGCTCGTATTACTAGCTCTGATGTGTGTAATGCTGGAGACATCACGCCACGGGCAAATCTAAAAATAGCAAAACTTGTGGATGTCACCCATTTTGAAGTGCATTTGGAGAATTTACATAAAAATCAAACAGGCTTCATCTGCCTCATCATCAGGTGACATAAGCAGCAAGTGAGGTTCATACTTCTGATAGTCTATTGATGAAGTCACGGCTGGCTTCTGTGTTTGCATTCACTGAAGGGCTCATCTGGCACAGGCACGATGAATGTTGATGGGGAGGCGCAGGGAAACCAGTCTGGCTGCTTGGAGTTTGGGTTATATGATAAAAATGACCCAGATTTAGAGGGAAACCGTACTGGCTGTGTACAGTGCTGTGTTTAGTGCTGTGTTTGGGCATTTCAGGATAGGATAAAAGAGTATTCATGAATAATCGAAATCCTAGAAGCAATAGGGAGATTTTTGTTGTTGATTAAAATAATGATAAAAGAATAAACATATTCACACACCAACTATCTTCCACTTTTGTACAAAACTTAGTCATTTTGACTGTGTTTTCAATCCTTCATAGGAAACTTCACTTTTGACTCGTTTGGTATTTTATTCAGGAGACACAGACATCTGCATTGTGATGCCAGACGGCAATATACCAAAATCCTACAGAATGTGATATTAGAAAAAGAATTTGAACGATTTTTCACGTTTGCCTCATGCGCTTTGGGTAAGCAGGAATTATTAAAATAAAATATAGTGTCTCATGGGCAAAACTGTGCTGCATTGTAAAATATGATCATAAGGTTAGAAAAACAAAATAAAAATGTGCATATTGAACAATGAACACAATTGAACAAGAACCCAGAAAACCATCTTATATCCATCATCAAACTGGAGCTGTGTAGTGTGTAGTGTAAACTGATGGATATGGAACTTATTCACATTTGCTTGAGAAGTGACTTGACTGACACTTTTTGCATTGGGTAAAATGGGGACAAATGTTAGTATGCTTTTTTGTTTTTGTTTTTTTTTAAACAGGAGTGAGGTATTTCTGTCTTGTTCTGCACTAAAGTTTATATAAAAAAGGGGAAATTAATTTAAAATAATCTATAAATCGTCTGATGAAATCAGATGTAAAGCTTTATTTTATTATTAGTGATTTTCATATTTTGAATTGTTAAAAATAGAATACATTTTTCTTTTGTATTTTTTAATATTAAACGTGTGTTACTGTTTTTAGCTTTTATGTCTGTGGTTATTGCAGGACCATTTGTATTGATATTGTGATCATTGAAATAATTATTTACATATAAAATTACGTTTTATATTTAATATTAAATCAACCTAAATGGCAAATTCCTTGATTATGGCAAATCATAGATAATAATAATTTTTAAAAGATACATTTAGAAAAATCTATTTAATTCTGACGCACTGTGATGTCACTTCCTGTCGCGGTACGTACAGAAGTTTAGCGCTGGCGCTTTTGATTGTAGATCTCGCTGTTTGTGATCAGAATGAGTGGATGTCTTTATCAAAAAACACGTTTTTCTCTGGACCTGTGCAAAAATTGAGCATGGAGCAGCCTGTAATCTGCAAAACTCTTGGTAAGTCCTGTTTTCACGTCTTGTAATGAGTGTAATTTAGATATGACCTGCAAGGGTTTTGGGCTCTAAACAAACGGCCAATTTGGAGGACTTGTTGGTACAATGTGGAGGCATCTACAGCCCTGGCCTCTGTTTTGTGTTAGAGCCACAAAAGAGCCATCAACTGTAAAGTGTATTTTTGTGCTCACACATTTGTAAAATGTACCCAGTGTCACGAAAACAAATCCATAATCCATGATTAAAATCTTATTATTTTAAAATGAATTGGATGATTTTTAATTTTACATTTAACCATGTAACACTGAACCCCCAGCTGCATTTCTCTGGGGCGTGGCTAGTTACTTTAATCTGATCAGTTACACATAAAAAACTATTACACATAAAGTTATAATTGTTATAGAATATTGATATATTTCAATTTAGTAGAAAATTATTATGAAATATTTTATCTTAACCATTATTTATCCAGGTAGGTCGATTGAGAACAAATTCTCATTTACAACGATGACCTGGTCAAAATTGCATGTTAAATTCTCTTAACGACAATGAGAAATGTTTTTCTGGAGATTTCTCAAGCCAATAAAGATCAAAGCAGTTCAGATGACCTTAAAATCACACAAATGTTGTTTGGGGGAAGAAAAAAAAAAAGCACAAAGCTTCACAGCAAGAAGTTGGATTGAAAAATGTACTTGCCATATTCTCAAGCAGTTGCTGAAAACCCTTTCACCCTTTCACCCTTGTCAATACACAGCAGAGAATGTTGTGTATTTCAAACTTTCGGTGACTAAAGGCAGTTCTGCAGAATGATGTAAGATGTCAGATGGTATAGAAGAGAAGAAAATAAATCGTCCGTGAGCAAAGATCATGGTGGAGTCCATTGAGGCAGATTTTCTGTGTACCTCACACTATTTATTGAATAACTTTGAACATGTTTATACACTTAGTTATCGGGACCAGATCTCCCGTGAGGTTGCAGTTTGAAACCACACGAGGCATGCAATGAGTTCAATAGCTTCTTAATTCAAAATATTACAACAAAATATTAATCAGACTAAATTAGACCCTCCAAAAATATTTCCTGGAGACAACATCAAGTCCCTGCGCATCTAATTGGAGCTTATTGGAATGCGGGTAAATTTAGCTTGAGGTAAATCTAATGACATCCTCCCACATGAATCTTCCAAAGGGGATTTGTGCTACCTCCCCCACTGATCTGTCTTGCCCGCCCAGATAAGCACCATTATCAACTCCTCGTCAACATATAATTACACGGCCAAGTTCCAATGAAAAACATCCTAATTGTGTTTTTTCGGTTCCCAAAAATAACATTTGTGTCAAGTTTCAGTGGCATACTATTCATTTTCCAAAGGTATATAAGATATGAAGTTGAAAATTCCACCAAAGACTACAATTTTAAACCCTCTTTTTCATGTCATGTGCCTCTATAGCCATTCATTCAAATGCACTCTTTGTCCTCCATCATTCTGCAATTTCAGTTACTTGATGCAACCTTACCCTCTCCACAACAGCTGCCAAACCAGCAGACAGCGCCAGCGTCTACAATTGTCCCTTCAACGCCTCACTGATGTCCCTTCCTACCAGCAGGTCACTTTATTTTTTCGATCTTTTCATCACACATAGAGCTTTTCTTTCTATTTAACTAACTTTATGTTGAAGTAAGTGCAGTACAAGCTGCAGAAATGTGCAAAAATAAAAGAAGTTAGTTAGATGACTTTTTATGGTGGAAGAACTCACTGGACCACACCACATCTGCTCTAGGGTGTCATTATAATGAAACAATCCCAGGTGTGGCACAGTATTCCAGTTCTTCGACTTCCATAAATCTTGGAGAGTTACAAATCCAGTGACAATCTGGACATACACACCTTTTCCTGATTTTCCTTCTAATATTTATTCATTTATTTATATTTATTAAGGAGACAATGAAACATCTGTCCTGGGACTACGGATGAAAATTAGCCTTGTGGCTAAATCTGGTACATTTACAGAAATGTTCCCTATTGTACACTGTCCCTGTGAAATAGATAGATGGATGGATGGATGGATGGATGGATGGATGAAACCTGAATTTTGTAGAAATTGTAAACCTGAAATATCCTTTTAAGACCAGAGAGCAGGGCATTACATTACGACCTGTGATAAAAGCATGCATCAGCGTCTCAGTGTTGAAATGTCGAGAGAGAATGGGGCAGACTCTGGCAATGTTCTTTTATGTGATAGAAACCGTTTGTTAGGTGGTGATTGTGTGGAATAAAGAGTCCAAATTTCTGCCATCCAGTATTTGATGTCTAAAATGCAGTTAAAAAGAGCATCCATTGGCCTGGTGTCACCAGGAGACATGGAGATGTAAAGTATCAGCAGAACTGTGGAAGTTGACTCCATGTCTCCTGATGACACCACCAGAGGGCGCATGTACAGGTTAAAAAGTACAGGACCTAAAATGGAACCGTGGGGCACACCACATGTGATTTTATGGACCTTGGAGGAGCAGGTATCTAAACTTACCATGGATGTTCTGTCTGTGAGGTAAGATGTAAACCATTTGTGCACAATACCAGAGAGGCCAGCTGCCTCAGTCTGTGTAAAAGAATAGTGTGGTCTAAGGTAGCACTTAGATCCAGCACAACCAACACTGTCACCTTTTTTTTAAATCATAATTTAGTCTAAAATCATACAAAGTCTTTGTCAAGGCTGTCTCTGGTTTACTGTCTGTTTTATGGTTTATGATTAGTATGCATTTCTCATGTTTGTAGCTGCTTTATTGTAGAATTTTAGGTGGTCAGTCAAGGCCGAGCTGAAGTCTACTGTTAAGCTTATCAACAATAAAATCACAGGGGGCAGGTAAAACAATTGTAGGATATTTTCCTAATACATTCATAAATTTGCAGCCACTTCAGGGGTCAGATGACGGTTCCTTAGTCCTCACAGAGGTTTCCCACTGAATAAATTTGATTATTTTTATATAATGGCACTTAATAAAGAAAATCTATTCTACTCTTACTGAAGAAATTATATTCTACTCACAAAATGTCACCTGTTGAATATGTAATCTCATTTTCAGATTTCAATGGTCATTCAAACATTCTGTAGTGATCCCAAGATACTACTTTTTTTTTATTTTTTATTAACTGTTTCGGTTTATTTACTAATTTATGATATTGGCATTATTTTAACAACTTTCTTTAAAATCTGATCAGCCCAAACCTTGGAACTACATATTTCAAAGAACAGTTTTTAATTAATTCATTTACAGGGGGTTTATATTAAATAATTGCTCAATAATCTCAGTTTGTGTTCAAAGATGTCAGTCGACTGTCTCCCAAGAAACATAAAATCTTTGAAAAAGCGTGGATACAGTGTACAACAAGTGAAGAATCTTTCAGCCTGACATTTTGACTTGTGCTGCTTACAAGGCATTGATGATGAATTGCAACTTAAAAGTACATTTTTCATTTTATTGTTCAGGTTGAGGACGTGAGAAAAAAGGCATGGATAAAAAGGAAACAACAACAAATACATCAAAGTTGAATCATCTTTACTTCTGGAGTCAGCTTTTCCCCCTTATCACTGGTCATATATCTTTACCTCCTCTCTAAAAGCTTCTGTCTAGCTTGGATTTTTTCTGTTTCAGTGATTATTATGTTTGTCGTGCACTGCCATAAAAGTAGAATATCTCCTCTCGGTTTCTGGCAGAAGATTCAATCATAGTCAGCAAAGGCCAAAGTGTTCCCATTTAAGAAAGTGTCTCGTTATTGCGAGGGCAGGAAATTGAAGCTTTATTATTGAAATGATGCTCTTATGTCGGCCACACGTGTTCATCTCTGAGCGAGGACAATCTGATTATACAAAGTGCTGTTTCAGTATACAGTCGTTTCTAATGCAAAAAAACGGAGTGGATGCTTTGAGAAAGATCTTTTACCACAACAGATCCATTAAATTGCTCGGAGTACTGCCAAACAGAATTTCAATGAATGACCAGAACTATTTTTAGTCCTACTTGACGGCTTTGCTGACTAAAGGACAGCTGTAAGGGTCTATGGCAGGTGTGCACTAAATGTTTGTCTGTGCGCTCATAGACAGGGCAGTGTAGAAAAGAGGATTGTCAATTAACTGTCACTTTGCATGAGAGCAACTGGTATCTGTCAATCTCAAGACGAATCCAGTGGGAGTTCCTTGTGTAGTTCTTTTCCTGTCTAGAAGAACTATACAGCCTGCTATTTTTAGTTGTTTTCTTCTCCAATGATGGTTAACGCAAAACCAGAACAAAGTATTGGAGCCTTGGTCTGTGTGCTGCTGGTTTCAGGAGGACTTAACCTCCAAAGGTCATAGGCAGAAGTGATAATCCTCAACTTTAGAAACACAGAAATAATTGTAAGTAACACAGAATTGGGAATGCAACAGTTCAGGCCAAAATCAGCTACCTGTGTTTATGGCATGGAGAGGGGTTCATAATTAGCATTAGCTTTAAAATAATATAAAATAAACCAGCAACGCCACTCCATTTATGGAGAAATAAAATACAATAAAGTGAGGCGCTCAGATTAACGTTTGATATTATGAGACAGGGTTGAAAACAGAAAATATAGTCAACCTTTATTTTCTACAATAAGTTATGATAAGTTACAGTCTTTTGTTTCCATCAATTTAATGACGTGCAATTTCTTTAAAAGCAGAATATGTTGATGACAGAACAAATGAGAGGGAGAAAAAGGCAAGGCCACAGTGTGCAGCGCACAGGTACCACCCTCCCTCATCTTTACGTCATTGGTTCACATCTATAAATGAAAATTATTTGGAGCTAAGACTCGAACTCAACCTACCAAAGTCTTGTGTTCAAAACCTACCATGGCCAGGTGCAGGACACAACACAGTGAGGCAGCTGGCTCCCGCTCACACACAGGACACAGGACCAGACGTCTACTCATGGACAAGACTTGGCCACCACTGCAGCCAAACAAGTCGGCTCAGCACGGGGCTACAGTCACATCAGCACCAATCATGACTGAGCTACAAATAACCTCCATAATACAACAATAAACACTGTGTCTGGGAAAGCTGAGGACAGGGACCAGCACTTCAAAACTACCTCCTTTTACAGCAAGAGCCACCTGGTGGCGTGTGCACCACTAACTGTGACCGACTTCACCTTATCACATGTTGTCTGCATCTAATTATAAATGCTTTGATTGATCACAAACTGGAAGCGAAGTAGTGCTGGTGCGTTGTTAGAAGGCAAGTTGAAGTTAGCCATATTGTGAAGCTGGAACTGTGTTTTCTAATTTGAAAGTTATGAAATCTACTTGGGAGGTCATTGCTGTGAATAATTCACATTTTAGAAATACTTTAGTTAAGGGAGGAAAGTGTTTGAGATTGAAAAGTTAAATGCTATATATCTTGATCATATTCTGTCCTTTTAAATGTTCAAAAGTATAAATACATTTTTGAAGCATTTGTGACAAATACTTTGGAGAGCAGTACAAACAAACCAGTCAAACAACCTCAGTGGAGCCTTTGCTGTGGGCATGTGCAGATCTGTGTGATCTGTGACAGGCCAGTAAACAGACCATAGATACAGCCACAGCAGGGCCCATCCTTATCTGACAATTATCATGTTTATTATTGTTAGGTTTAGATTAAAGTGACTGGCTGGAATGGAGCTGAACAATATCCACAGTGCACTTTCCCCTTCTGTTATTAATGTTTACCCTGGAGTCACAGCTAATCCCACAATATCTGATGAGAAATCCTTCAGCTAAAAAAATACACTGTACGTTTGGGAAGCCATTTGTTAGAATTAGCATAAACAATTCTCACACTAACAATGTGATTCTCTTTAAGTCCTCATGGGACACAGCAACCAGTCTGGGCAACCAGTCTGGGCTCTGTTGCTGCAGTGACTCCAGATTGCCTTTCATTCATTAATTTATACAGGAAAATATGAATAAAAAACAACAATCTGGCTTGGTGTAGGTGTGGAAGAAAGACCTCTGTCCAAAGGTGTTCCTGAAGGCGATCTAGTATTCAGACGTGTGCTAACTGATGGTATTGAAGTCGCCAGTGCAGGGGACACAGTTATTTTTTCTCTTTCATGTCAGTGCATTACGTCTGGATTGCACTGGGCAGTGGTGGACGTGAATGTGAAATGTGTTTTGTATGTGATGGTGGACGTGGACGGCAAAGACACGTTTTATCTGTATTTTTTTGCCTAGATTTTGATTGTGCTCACTGCAGCTTTGATGTGAGTAAAATAAAGTATCATATAAGGTTTTTGTAGTACTTCCTGGGTGAGTGAAAGTACAAATACTCCATATACTTTTTTTCACCTTTACAATGAAGTGATTCTGAAACAAGCACTGCAGAATATTCTCCTGATTAGAGGACAGATTCGTATTGATAACGTTATATGATGAGGATGTCACAACATCAAATTTTAAGATTATTCATGATTGTTGACCCTAGAACATTGACATCTCTAATTTATTGTCTTTCAAAAGCTTGAAATCAAACTTTCTGAGTGAAAAAGTAAACGAATAACAAGTAAAAATCAGAATTAGAATCAGAGTTACTTTTATTCAATCATATTCATAAATTATTTTCGTTACAGACATGCAACCAACCAACAGGAGAAAATAGAGGTTCAAAATAAAGTACAAACTAAATTAAAATCTCAAAAGATAAAGGATCAAATAAAATGGATCTGTTTTATCAACTAAACCCACAGTATTAACAAACTATTTACATTTTAACTCAAATCACAAAGTATCAATTATATACTAAATTATAAACTTAAACCGACTATCTCCCTCATTACCAGGACGAGTGAATAACCACAATATCGTCTGCATATTGATTCCGACAAATGGCACACAAGAGCTTGGCCATTGAGATGCTCTCTCCGTAGCGCAGTCTCAACCTCAATCCCTGAAGCTTGTGCTAAATTCTGAAAAATAGAACGCCATGATCTTTTCACAATCAAGACTACTCAGGGCAACACTATTGAATTTGTGTCAAATTTTTAATACCTTGGCTCTCTACTGGACCTCTCATTTATAGCTCACCTGCCGAGTTTGGTTCAAACATTTAAAATAAAGCTTGGATTTTACTGTCACAATAAAGCACAATTTACTAACGATGAGTATCTGCTATATTTGTACCTCTATCTGATTTTCTTATATTGACGCATCTTTTACGTTTAGGGGCTCGGATGTGACCACTTTTGACCTGAAGTAGGTCTGTTGAGTAATGGGAACGACAAATTAATTTGTGTTGACAGCAACTATTCTGTGGTCCAGACAGTTTGAATCTTTGAAGTGTTTTGGATGGTTGTCATATTCTTTGTTTAGAAAATCATACTACCAACCATACCAACACATACTAAATTTTGCAAAACCGATTCCAGATGATGACAACTTCAATCCATTTAACATCCTGTGTAGATAGTATGTCAGTTCAAATAGTGAGAGAAAGTATGCGTTATTCAATAGATTTATTAAACTATAACATTTTATTTGTTTGCATTTGTAATATTTCATTTAGTTTCCTGCTGTTTTAGAAATGATAGAAGCAAAAATATTCATAACATTGCCAGCTTTCTTATTTTTTCCTTCAGTTTCTTGCCCACTGCAGGTAGTGAAGCTTAAATAAATAATGTGGTGTCATTGATTTATATTCTATTGCTGTAGGGAATAAGTATTCTCTGACCCGACGTGCATGCCGATGAAGTTTTTCTGTATGGGACAGCCTGGACTTGTGGGTAGTGCTTAGCAGATGACGTCAGCCCTAAAATATTTTCTATACATAAAAAAAAAAAAAAAAAAAAAAAAAGTGGTGTTGTTGGTTTTATTTTCCTTATTGTTATTGTATTTAAGCTCAAGTTAATTTCTAAAACGTGTAATACAACCCCCACTTGTCACAATTTGGCGTTGCTGGCAGGATGCATTGGCGGTTTGCATTGGTCGGATCCCTGGCTGGAGGGTCTTCAAAGCTGCTTTAGAGGCTATTCTGGGCAGTAGTAGCTGGCATGTCAGATTGTTACGAGTCGAGTCCATCAGTCCATACTGCCACATGTAAGCTATAATCTACCCTAAACAGAATCAAGAATCAGAATCGTGGCATCTGAGGTTCAGTCGTCACTGGAGCAGCAGCAAGATCTGAAACTGTTGCACTCCCCCAGGTGGGAGAGGGAGAAAGTGAGAACATGTGAACAGCGATCAACCGACAACAGGTGAACTGAAATTGTTGATAGGAAGAATAGGACGAATCAGAGGATTGTGCTCTAGCTGCCGTACATCTCCCAGGACAGTTGCTCTTAGGGCAGTGTAGTTAGAACTGGCTTTTTTATCTCTGTTCCTAACTGGTCCGACATAAACTATTCCAAAGAGGAATGTTTTAACCCTGATCTTAAATGTAGAGACTGCATGTGTCGGCCTCTTAAACTGGACAAGGAGCTGGTTCCATTACACGGTGTGCACGAAACCCTGACTGAAAAACTTCAAATGGATGATTGTCCTGTAGGAGGATTTTGGATACAAAGGGAACATTTGAAATAGGTCTATTGTTTGCCAACAGGTCACAATCAAGATTAGGCTTTTTAAAAAGTGGTTTAATGCATATTTGAAGGACATAACCACATTCGAATGAGGTACTTATTATGTTAAAAATCTAAACTGTAATTAGAGGGAGAATTTCTTTGAAGAGTCTGCTTAGGATTGGGTTTAAAAATAGACATTTAGAGGACATAATGGCATTATTATGAACATTATGAATTCCATTTTTTCCACAAAATGCTAAAATACACTTGGTCCGTTGATATGAATGACATCTCCAAATGTCACTCCCAGAAATAAATACACTGACATTTTAATATTAGTGCCATTTCATACAGAGGCAATGTTTTGCACTGCTGTCCAATAAGTGTGTCCTTTTGACAGTTTTGAGCAGTGGCACACACACTTTGAGTCATTTATAATCAAGAGATGGATGTGTTGAAACCTATTTCTGCAATAACAGGCTGTTTTGTTAAAAGGTTGGCCACTCACAGAAATGCTTGAGATTTATAGTATGAAACTCACTGAAGTCTGTAATTATTGGTCTTATGCCTCTAGTGATTGACAGGAGGATATTTGGGATGTATAATTTGTTACATTTTAATTTGCCCTGTATGATGCACTCTACCCATCAGATTTACAAACAACTCATATGCGATGAGGAGACTAAATGCTTTATCCTATTTATGTAAATTAATAGTGATTTTGTACTTTTTAAGGTAACACATGTTTTAAGGTAAAATAAAATGTTAATGGAAACTGTAAATTCTGTCCCCCTTGCATGAATTGCAAGAAAATGTAAGGAGCCCAAATAAATCCTTTTTGAGAGTAGAGCTCTGTAATTAATCATGTATATAATCATGACTTCAATTATTATTCTATTCAATTACAACAACAAAAAATGTTGTAATTGTAAACACAATGAATTTCCCTCTGTTCAGCAGTTTCTTAACACAACAATATCAAACAAGCATTGAACATCCAACAAGTAGCGAACGGTCTTATAATTGTTATTATGCTGCAACAACTGACTGCTAACAAATACCTCTGCAGTGATTGACGGCTTTGTGAAGTGGATGCTTTTGAGTTGCGCCCCAGGCCTCAGCTCACCTGTCACAGGCCTTACCTGAACTCTGAGGTGCTTTGAAATGCACTAATAAAGGCTCTAATGACAGTGGAAACTCTGTGACATGGATGGAATGCAGACTAACAGGCTGAACACTCTTTACAACACACATTATCATTTACAGTGAACACTAACCAGTAATTTTTACATTTTACATTTCTAAAATTGACAAAGACATAACAATGTGGCTTATAATTATATTTTATGGCTTGTGAATTAACCTGGATACTTTAGCTTAACTCCTGTAATAATACACATAAAGAAAATGCCTACAGGTCAAACTGTCCTATAAATTTTAAGCTTAAATACAGTACATAGACAATACACTGAAAAACATGGTTTGAGTGTGTTTCAAACAGACTATTGATAGTGGCCAGTGATCTAACCCCTGAGCCACTGCTTAGTGGGGAATCTAGTGCTGACATGTGTGGCACATTGGCTTTACTGAACAGAAATGAGGTGAAGAGAAGAGAGAGACATTTGGCATGTGTGCTGCAGCCAAACCCTATGGTCATATTGTGGCACAGATATTGAAACTCACATAGATTGCTTATTAACTTTAAATTTAAAAATGACAAATTAATGTGAGGTTTAATAAATTAATTTTTCATTCCCCGAAAAAGACAACTCACTCAGTGTTTTGTAAAAAATAATTCTTTGTTTGGATAACTGAAATAGTTCATTAGAAAGATGTTTCAGACTTTCAGTGCCACAGACAGATATACTGCTACAGAAGAGCCAATAAGGGAACCCAAGCGTAAAACTACTGAAGTTCAAACTTTCTTTAGTCACTGCCTGAGGAGTGCTCAGCTACTCATGGTACTCCTTTATATCCTCTTCTGACTTTTGTATCAGGGATAACAATGGCAATCTTAAGCCTGGGGTTTTAGTCCGGCTGTAAGTTCTTGGCAAAGCCCCATGTCGACTGGTTGTCTTGAAGTGTTCACAAGCCAAATGTACAGAGTGCCTGTATTGAATCAAGAGGCTATGCACTGAATAAAACATAATGGTCTGGCTCTGTCCCACAGTGCAAATCAGAGGCACCGGCTACACGCCATATTTAAGGTGAGATATTGCAGGCAAAACGCTTTTTCTGCTCCTCAAGATTGATAAACTAGCATGGATAGATTTACATGAAATATTGTAACTTCAAAGGCTGTTTTCTCAAAATGGATTTTTCTCTCATTGGGGCATAAAGATAAACATTTAATCCACCAAACTGTACAATTTTGAGTTTTGTTTTGTTTTTAATAGAAAATCTTAAGGTCCCACATCTGTGCATGTTTTGCCATTGTTACACATACAATACCTTTTTTTATTTTTATTTTTTTTATGAAAACCTATATGATAAAAAATCAACAACTTGTAACACTGTATTATACTTTATATAAGAAAAAATTATATCATATCTCTAAATGTAACTGTTGAGAACATTATCACAGTATTAAGACAGCACAAAGTGATAGAGGAGTAACAAAATATTACATACTATACCAAAAGTAATTTGTGAGAGATACATACAATATATGTCACATTATCTGAATATCTATATCCATGTATATATGGATCATGAATAGCTTCACTTTTTTAATGTGTTGCTTTGTGCTAGTCATCTGTCCCTAAAACAATATGAACAGAACAAGTGTCTGGCTTTGACAGGTTAAAACTATCCTGCATTACTGCCGAGGGCCTTTGACAGGTGAGAGGAGGCGGAGTCAAATCCCTCCTGATTCTTCTTCTGTAAACATGTTGCTGATGAAACCTGTCACAGTGGGAACATTCCTGAGATGTCTGCAGTCTCTATATCAGTTCTCTTGACAAAGTTCACAATAGGTTTTATCTTTCAACAATGTTTGAAAATCTAAAACCACGTTCTATTTCTGCATGTGGACAAACATATTCAGCATGTTACACAGCAGCATGAATTGTGCTATACATATAAACTTGCCTTGCCTTGAGTTGTTTTACATACAATATGCACAACAGCATCTGCTTATAACACACAGGCACACCCTGCCTTTCCTCCATGTTCTCCAGCAGATGTCAGGGGGAAAACATCTCAAAACTCTACTGGGAATAGAGTATCTGGTGTGGTATAGCAAGGGACTACCCAGGTGATGTATTCAAACAGACTGGAGCAGCTCAGTGGTTTTACCTTGCACAGAATTTCACAAAATTGAATGAATCCTCAAACAAATCATCTTGTCAAGTTGGCAGCTCTGGTGGATTTCTCAGTGCTGTGGTAAAAGTGGTGTCTCCTTGTAAATAGCTCAACAATAACTGAAGGACACTTCTATACATTTGCAAAAAAAAAATGCAATCTTTGACCTTTGTTCATAGTTTTGCTGTTATTACTTCCTCTTGTGTCATATTATATCCTCTTGTTATTTCTTCCAGGTCCAGCCCTAGTCATTATAATGGCAGTTTGCTGATTGTGGGTTTTAGCAAAGCTGTTTTAAAATTTAACACAGCACAAACATAATGAGGGAAATTTTAAAGAGCATTTTAGGTGCAAATTATCTTATTATTTTTTTCACTAAAGTCTAGGCCTAAAAAAAAGCTTACTCCCCATGTTATTTTGTGTGAATCTGTTCCCTATGTCTAATCAGAAGGCACAGCCAAAGTCCCTGTTTCTGCCAACAAGTCCTCCAAGTCCTGGTGGCATCAGCATATCTAAAATGTATTGAATTAATCATCGGTGTCTTTATAATATATATTTAGGTCAATCTAGGGATAGGATATCACTGAAGAAAGTGAAAAAACAAACAAACAATACATTTTTTTATTTTTTTATTTATTATTTATTTCATTTTGTCTTCTTCCGCTTATCTGGGGCCGGGTCGCAGGGGCAGCAGTCTAAACAGGAACTCCCAGACTTCCCACACCCCAGACACCTCCTCCAGCTCCAGAGACCTCTCCAGCGTGATCTGGGTTTGTTATGAAGTTTATTGAAATTAGTATTTTTTTTTTTTTTTATTGTTATTCATTTAAGTTTTTATTTAAGTAGCAAATACAACTATTATGTTTTATGTATTATCTAAACTGTCTCAAAAGACAGTTAGATTAAAAAATAGATATTAAATTAGATATTAAAAAACATTTCTTTCCTATTTCTTTCACGTGCTCAGTGATGTCACTTCCTGTCGCGGATGTAAACGAACAGAAGTTTAGCGCTAGCTCTTTGATTGTGGATTTAGCTGTTTGTAACCAGAATGAGTGGATGTCATCATCAGAAAAGACGTTTTTCTCTTGGATCTGTGCTATAATTGAACATGGAGCAGCCTGGAATGTCCAAAACTCGTGGCAAGTCATGTTTTCATGTCTTAATCATGTTTTAATCATGAATGTAATTTAGACATGACCTGCAGGGGCGCTGTTTTAACATCCTTCCAAACATCTTTATCTGTCGTTTTTGGGAATTTAAACAAATAGGTCGTTCTTGGTGAGAGGACAGTCTCGTTTCTGCTGTTTGTGTCAATGTAGCTCTGAATATTTTGGACCTGTAATGTCACATTTAACAATTCCATTGTGATCAAAAGTACAGAATGTGCATAGTAGTATATATAGTATATATAGTGTGCAAGTAATTTTGGACAGACCTAAACTGTATAGTAATGATCCTTTCTCAAAATAACTGCAGCAAAAACTTGCAACATCAGTCAGTCAGATCTGGTTAGCGCACATGATAAGGCCTAGAAGACTAAAGGAAGCTAAAGCCGCATGATGTGTTTCTGTTTCTGATACAATAAAGAGCACATCCATCATCGACACTCTGACTCATAAATGTCTGATGCTGTCGGCTGAAACTCCGGAATGAAAGATTAATGATAAACCACTTCTGATTTTTCCTTAGAATATTGACTTACAGTGTGTTCTGAATGATAAAGAAGCATCACCTACAGTGAAACATATGCTGCTGGATTTGCAAAAGATAGAAACAGCTCAATGGTAAAACATTCATCTGAACCCTGGTGGGAAGGATTAAATCCTGTTTCTTAGCTTAGCCAACTTAGTCGTTAGTAAATTAGTTTTAGGAATGGATTTTGCCATTGAAAATGTTGGTGCCAAGCATAATGTATCTGTAATTTAATATGATTTGGAAAAATGAACTCTTGAAGTATATTTTACCAAAGTTAACTTTCAAGTACTCTGCTGTATAAAGCCTGTAGAGAGGTGTCGTTAGCCCAGACTGCACTGGCTAGATCTCACACAGAGCTCCAGCTGAAATGAGAAGAAAAACACATTAGAAAATTACCCTGACTAGTACCTTTCTGCTGAACGTGCGACAGTATTGAATTTCGCTTCCCGTGGGTCACAGTGGCATCCAGAGTCCATTTGTTTTAATGTGCGAGTGACCACATGCATTTGTTTTCTGTCCCTACAAATGAACCCACCTGATGAAGTTTAATGGGGAATTAAGTAGCAAGTTCAGGGATGACGAAGAGACTGGTACTTAAAATTAAAAAGTGTAGCTGAAAGTAAGTTGACCTTTACTCGCTTCATTCATGACTTTGTCACTTCTCAAGATCTGGATGTAAACAATGCTGAAGACGAACCTACAGCAAGTCACTAATTTAAACGCTTAACAATTCTGGAAGGAAATAATACAGGAATAATTGTTTCCCCCATACGACATAATATAACACAAAGGCAAGCCTATATGTCAATACTTTTAATGCACATTAGAAAGTGCCATGTAATTATGGGCCATGTGTCCACAACAAATAATCAAACAACAATTACAAAGAGTAAGTTTTTAATTAATAACTGTTTCGGTGAAACTATGGCTGGTATCCAAGATGTCCTTGATCAGTGCAATTACCGTGACAGTAAAAAACACAGCGGGGTCTGTTGGATAAGCAATGGTGCACCATGGCACTTCTGGCACTGCTAGAGGAGTACGCGGAGGAACGTGGTTTCCGAAGAGAGAGGGTCTTCAACGACAGAGATGGTTTATTGGCCCACGACGATGCATAGCTTATGAGTGTATAGGTGTAGTTTAGGCTACCAAGGGCTGTACTTACTTACAGTTATGTGCAGAATTGGGTTTGGGATTGGAGCGCACAACACCACGAAACCACGCCATCTTCATCCCGACCCAAGTCCTGACCACACTGGGCTTCCTCGCCACGGGCTCATACCAGCGTGAGATGGCTGACAGGCTAGTCAAGGTCAAAACAACCACATGCCTGTTAATAGGACAGTCACATCTGACATGTTTAATTGTCCCCATAGGTGTGGAATATCACAGCCCACTCTGTCTGCGCTGATGCCTGCAGTCTTGGCTGGCAGAGTGAGCACACTTTACAGGTTCAGGTTTCCCTGTACTATGGCGGAACAGGGCCAGCTTTAAACGGCAATTTTCAGCATTGACCGGTTTTCCTAATGTAATCTGTGCAATTGACTGTACCCATATTGGGTAAGAGCGCCTACTGTCAACGAGTAAATTGTAAGCACATGCACACAATATGTGATGCCAATATATACTTACATATATATCTACAATTATGGTTCCACGCTGGCCAGGCTCTACCTGTGATGCTTTTATACTGACACACAGCACTGTAGGAAACAAATTATGAGTGGGTGCAGCTCATGATGTATTAAAATGTAGATTTGATTAATAAACTTGCTAGAGACTGACTGTATTGCATTTATGCACCAAGTGAAACAGGAGACAGTGGTACCCCTTCAGACAGTGGCTCCTTACTTCATTCTTGAACCCACAAACAGCACAGGAGGTACACTGTAACAATGTGCACAGACGTGCATGCGTGGTCGTGGAGCATCTCATCGGATTATTAAAATGTCGTTGGTGTTGTCTGCATGCATCAGGAGGAAGGCTCCTATATACACCCACAAAGGTCTGCAAGGTAGTATTGGTCTGCAGGGCGCTGCACAATGTTGCCCTGAGGAACGGCATCCCTATGCCCCCTTGACCTGTCTGCAACCTCTCTTCAACGCCCAGAAACAGACCAAACCCAACCAGTAAACAACCCCACTGCTTGGCATGAAGAGCACTTGATGGGTTTTATTTAAATACCGATAATAATTAAGTACTGACTGCAATTATAATGTGAAATTATAGAAAAAGGCTGGGCCCAAGAGGCTGCAGTACCTCGCATGGCCACTAATCAATCTGGGACCACAGACAGAGGGGGCGTACCTTATCCAGTTCATTTAATACATCCATGGGTAAGCCAGATAAGTATGGGGAATGAATGAAAGTACGTTGTAAAAATAAAAGCGTATTGAAAGGAACTTTGTGTGTGATAATTAACACTAAACCGGGTTTAAGTTTAACTGTAGGGTTGTATATGGCAAATCAACAAATACATGGAATGAAGGTGAATTAGGGGACAAAAAAACCCCACTTTGTCACAGGCCTCGTGTATCCTTGTGTAGTGTGGCAAATTGCTGCTGTGAGCATGCACTTGGAGCATGTTCACTGGACGGAGGACACGGAGTCTCTGGAGGTTGCTTCTGAGGGGCCTCATGCTGAGAAGGCATTTGGACCCTCCTCCTCTCCTGCACCATGGGCTCCATCTGAATCACCAACTGTAACAGTACATTTATGTTTAATGTAATATAAATAAGGATTTCACACACAACACATGACATTAAACTATTTGTGTAAATAAAGCCCATTTGCCTTGTTCCACTGGAAGATCGGTGTCCCCTTTGTGTGTTGGCATAATGCCGCTGATACTGGCCTCACCAATTATGAAGGCAATTTTGATGTCTCTCAGCGAAAGGGCTGACATGCTGGGCCCCCTTCCAATCGCAGATAAATGTTTACGGTGGTGAGACAATCGCCTTTTAGCTTCCAGCTTAGGGAGTTAGATTAACTCTTTCATTTTTACGCACACCAATCCATAGCAATTATAAACTTACTATTAAATCTGATCACTTCTTTTTTAGGTCAGCCACGGTTCTCCCTGAGCTACTCAGTAAGTTCACTGAAGTGTTGCCACTCAACATTTTTCCTCTTGTTGGTGACGCCAGAATCTCCCATATAATACATCTTTGCAGGCCTCCACCTCACGATCAGCGTTTCAACCTGTTTCGATTCTGTCTGTGGCACAGTGTGTTACCCTTATGAATATGCTAAAATGTTAAATATGTAATTTGCATACCCTATGCTGAATTGGCACAGCACAGATGTAAAGTGGGTTGGGATTTATGAAGAGAAAATTGTCTACAGGTGTGCTGCGGATGCATTTTTAATTTTTTTTTCCATTTATGGACATGTTTTTCTTTTCTGTACAAACTCTTTCATGCAGATTTTGATGCACACTTGAGGTCCCTGATCTTTACTGTCAGTTGTGATGCTGACATTTATACAGCAACAAATTACATTACAGTACATCTGAATTTTATATGCTGCATAAAAATGATAATAAATGATAAGATGACCGCCATCTCGCACGTCCGCGTTACACTGTATCTTTAAATTTTAGCTTTAGCATTTACAGTTACTCATTTGGCTTGTTTCTCTGTGCATGAGTCGGATTGATGTAAAACACGCAGCATTTTTCAGCTTAAATACAGGGAATAATCTGTGCTATCCCCACAATCCCCTTGAACCACGATCGTTCTGTGTACGCTTATTTAGACTGCTTTCCAGCACGTTTGCTCTGTTCCTGCGCCCTGTGACTAGCGAGAGAGTGCGTGAGAGAGTGAGCGAGAAAGAGAGCGAGAGCATGCAAAAGATGTCGCAGTTCATTTAAAAATGATTAGGCTAATCCATTTGTTAAAATGCATTATTGCTAAGGTGCAGAACCCACATGTTGTCACCAGTGCAGAAAATTTCAGAACTTTTTCAGACTGAATCAAAACCATGGTATAAAATATATTTCATTTCAAAACCCAGCCTTTTCAATAGATGTGGGGTGGGGCGGGTTGAAAAAAATATGTCGCGGGCGGGCTGGGTCAGAGAACGGAGAAATTTCGGAACCCACAGGTTTAACCCCTGCTACAAGCACACTTCCTGCTTCAGCTCAGCCAAGAATAAAACACTTTATAATTAGATGCCTAGAGTGCACAATGGACTCATTTTGGCAGTTGCTTTTACAATATATCTGTACTGTACTTTATTACATGAAAAAAACAGGTACAGCCCCTTTAACCTGGGAATAAAGAACAATGAACAGGACTCAAATCCAGCCATTCAGCCAAGGCTAAAAGGCTTTTCCATTCTACAAACAGTTAATAATGCTCGTGTCTTCTGGGACCTCTTGGCTAAAACTAAGTGTATACTGGGAGGTCATTTAAATATTCCCAGTGTTATTCCCAAAAGTGACCTGAAAACACTTGCTTCTGGAATCCAACTTGGACTTTCTTTGTCTATCTGAAATCTGGCTCCACAAAAATTCTGCTTCTGGTGCTCTGACGATTCCTGGATATACAATCTACAGAAAGGACCGAGCAGAAGGCAAAGGAGAGGGATTTTTGTTCTATGTGCAAAACACCATATGATGCAACCAAATTCAGTGGGCCTAAACATCGATCTGTCACCTCAAATGTCCTTCATCCTAGGATTATACAGACCACCAACCATCAACAATTGACATTCGTGAACAACTCGATTCAATACTCAAACAATGCAGTAAAGAAGTACTTCTGATGGGTGACTTTAATATAAACTATGAAGACAAAAACCCGAGAAAGCCCCTTAAGTCCCTCATGACAAAATACGATCTTATCCAGGTTGTTAAAGGTCCAACAAGGATAACATCTACAGCCCAGACCCAAATTGACCTGATGTTTAGTAATAAACCAGAGCGAATTATAAAATCTTATAACATGGTCACTGGGCTTTCTGATCACAACCTAAAACTGGTAACCAGGAAACTATCTAAAAACCCTAAAAGATCAATATGAATTTAAACTAAAAGTAGGTATTTTAAAATTCCAAAATCAGAACTATCTATTTTTAATGCTTAATCAAATTAACTGGAGCGATTTACTCTCTGGAACAGATGTTGGTGCTGATTGCCACATATTTATCTCTACAATAAAATCAACAATAAAACAGTTTCAAAGAGAAATAAAACATAAGACATTGTTCTTCCTTGGATAAATGAGGATATATTAAAATCAATGAAGCACTAAAACACACAAAGAAACGCTCACAGGTCCCATCACTACAATGAGAAATGCATCATTTGGACAATCACTGTGCCCTAAGATCTGGAAGCCTGCCATCATCACACTGGTCTTCAAGTCAGGAAATGCAACAGAGGTCACACACTACAGATCAACATTCTACTGGTGGTATCAAAAATTGCTGAGAGGTGTGTAGCAGACCAGCTAGTGGCCCATCTTAACATTCCACCCATACTGCAACCTGCTTCTTCATAGAATGTGTTCAATCTAAACTTGACAAAGGAGGTGTAGTTGGTACTGTCCTCCTGGACTTGAAAAAGTCCTTTGATAACATCAGCCATAATGTTCTATTTTCAAAATGATCTATGAATTTTCTCACACAATGCTCTAAAGTAGATCAAACTCATATGTAGAATACAGAACACAAGCAGTCAAAGTAAAAAAAAAGAGCTTTTGTCCCATTTGGCCTGTGATGTTGGCATACTCCAGAGCTCAATCCTGGGCCCTCTTTTTTTCAGTCTGTCCATCAATGACCAACCATCTGTGTGTTCTGGATGTGATATACAAATGTATGCAGATGATACTGTAGTCTATGTACATGGGAAAAACAAGGAAGATGTATTAAATGAACTGGATAATCAGTCTGTGGTCCCAGATTGATTAGTGGCCGTGCGAGGTACTACAGCCTCTTGGAACCAGCCTTTTTCTAAAATTGCAGACAGTACTGAATTATTATCGGTATTTAAATAAAATAGAAGGAAATGTTATTTTCTACCGTTTCTAAAATCACCGAAATTACCGTTTTTATATGAAGTGGGGGATTGTCGTCACGTGGCGCCCTAAAACAAAGATGGCAGCCATCGTTTCAGGAAGTAAAGCAAAGATAGCAGCCTCCATATCAGGAAGTAAAACAAAGATGTCAGCCTCCGTATCAGGAAGTAAATGCGGAAGTAAGAAACTTTTTTGGGGTCATGCGCCAATGAGCACACTCCATAGGGATAAACAGGGCGGCCATTTTGGATTCATCTTCCAGGTTTTATTATAGTTCTATGGGCCAGCTCCATCACCACTGTCCAATTTCTTCAGTCAAAGTAGTAGACATACCAGATCTGCAGCCTCCAACTATTTAGTTGTCCCCCTAAAAAAAGTGCCTTCAGCCAGTCAGCTTTTTCAGTATGAGCTGTTCAGTTTTGGAATAAAATACCATCCCACATACGTAATACTGGTACACAGAAGTTTTAAAAATATGTTGAAAGTGCAATCACAGTCAAAATCATAATAATAACTTCCCTCTGCTGCCCTTGTGCTGCCTGGACGTCTGTGTTATGTTTGTCACGTTTGTGTTGTACATATTGATGTTTCCTGCAGAATAATGTACATATTCCATCCAGTTATTCTGTTTTCATGTGGACTCTTAATCTTTTATATTTTCTTCAACCATCTATAGCTCAAATCTTATCGTAGCGGAGAAAAATAACAAGAAGTCCCTTTATTAATGTGAAGAAAAAGCACAGACGATAACTACTGACCCCAAAAACGATTGTTCTGTTTGTTTATTGAATGAAATGTCGGTATAGTAATTATTGTGAAAGGCCTTTAGAAAACACACATTAAAAGGACGCACATGTTTACTGAAAAAACAGATAATTACAATAATTAGATGGTGACAGTCCTAATTGCCTAAAAAAGTCTTTAGCTAGTCAGACTACACATTCAGTCAGTTCACATACTGCAAATCTAATGATGAGCAGAATATAAATGCAGGACTCAAACACTTGACTTTTGAGATGACTACTGTTCTTTCATGGCAGTGGTAAATTGGTGCTTTGACTGTGAAATTTAGACAGCTCCAGCTCCATCCCCAAGTCCCTGCAGCAATGTTTTAATGCTGTGTAAAAACTTTCATCGATAAAATTCAGTCCTCACTTTCCACGGACAGGATCTCGCCAGCTTAATCAGCAGTAATTTGAACATATGCAGATTTCGTCACCCAAGTCCTGTTAGAATAATTAAGTTGACATTTAGTTTGAAGTCAGGATTAGTGTGGACATTTAACAGGACCTGGGGAGTGAAGGCTGGCTGTGGTTTAACAAGTAGAGCATATCGTCGGTGTTTAGTGTTGGCAGCTCAGAACACTGACACAAGTCTCAGACGGTTGTGCAATGAAAAGTCAAAAAATGAACTCTTTTGCTATTGAGATTAACCTGAGCCTGTTAGGAGGTAACGACAGGCGGACCCAATGAAGCAGACCAGAGATATGGATCAATACAGAATTATTTATTGAGAGTTGGCTGAGGGGGAGTAGGCTGGACCAGGAAGCACGGGTGAGGACCGGGACGGCAGGCGGGAGCAGGCTGGACCGAGGAGCACAGGTGAGTACCGGGATAGCAGGCAGGAGCAGGCTGGACCGAGGAGCACAGGTGAGTACCAGGACAGCAGGCAGGAGCAGGAAGGACCGAGGAGCACAGGTGAGAACCAGGATAGCAGGCAGGAGCAGGCTGGAGGGAAAAAAGTCCTTGGTAAGCAAAATCCACAAGAGACAACTAACGAGAGATACAAAAAAGCCAAGGAGTTCACCACGGAAGTAGACTGAACGATCTGGCAGGGTGTGGATGAATGAGCCAAGCTTTTGTACTGCAGAGGGTGTATGCTTGATTGCAGATGGGTTCCAGGTGTGCCAATCAGTCATGCCCAGGAAGCTCCAAACAAGGACACCACAGGAGGGGAGGAGGAAACACACACACAGGAGGGAGGAGGCACTAAGCTCATGACAGAGCCTCTTTGCCCTGTCATTCCTAACAGTTGGTAACACACCAAAAAACAAAACAAAACAAACAAACAAAAAAATTGGACAAACTGAATGAAATTGTGGGCAAAATGTCCGTCCAAAAAAATGTGTTTGAACTCAAAGCAAGTGCTTTTGCATTTTATATGTATTTAATTTGGTTCTACCAGTTTCTCTTTCCATTAGTGCAACTCAAATATAATAATTTTGTTCAGAGATGTAAATGAGTTTGTTTTGTTATTAATAACACGTAGAGCTTAGCTAAAGGCAATATTATATTTGAATTGAATTATGATTGAATTGATATAAATTGTGTTTGTTGTGTTTTACATTATAAATAAAATAGACAAATTTGATTCACACAATACCATTTACCATGGTAATTTTCTGCCAGAAGATTTCTGTTTTTTTTATGGACACTTGTTTTACAGTGTACCATTCCAAAGCTTTTATTACATTAGGACAATTTTTAACATTTTGGACACTGAACAGGTTTTTTCCTTTTTAAAAATGTAATCTCTATATTTTTCCAATTTAATAATAACATTTTTGTATTATTAAACAGGAACGCCTGTTTAGAAATACCCAAAGGGAGCGCGTTAGTACACCCCTCAGAACCAACGTTCGCAAACGGATAAAGCTCAAGATTCCTTGTGTCCATTTTATTTTACCTCAAATTGAAAATCCAAATTAAAAAAATAATTCCAAAAATATTTTTCCCCCTTTTGATTTTAAATATAAAATCATTAGAATGAGTCATATACTGATTCCTATAAAATGCACTTCAAATATAACCTGGCCCAGCCATATGAATTCTCATGATATTTGTGAAACTGTTGAGAATCAATCTGGTGGGTGTGCTACTGTTAGGGCTGCACCAATCACAGCGCAGCATTGAGGTTTCAAAGGAGTCAAATAGATGACCCTAAATAAACATGACGGCGCAGACGGACGTACTTTGGCCTATTTCAACACATTTACAGACTATTTTGCTTTTGAAATCAGGCACATAATAGTGCTTTGTGCATTTGAGGACAAGGAAGAAGTCAGTGCTTTTCTCTCAACTGGATTTATTGATTTCTCTGTTCCACTTTATGATGCTGCGACCAATCAGTTCAAATGTACAGGACCCTGTCCAGATTGATAATGTGTAATACTAATTCAGAGTGATATACATCCATCTGGCATGAGCCCAGTTACTTCAAATAGCTGGGATTGAAGTACACTAGAACACAGCAAAACTCTCAAGACTTTTGTGTTTAGTTTATGTCCATCCATAACCATGATAATCTTTTGTGCAAACTCAAAGGTATGTTTCAGTTTGTCTGGATACATTAAATCTAGAGCATTGGGCAGTCCGAAAGTCCTTCTCATGACAAAGATGCCCATAACTGTGTCCATGGCATCATTTTCAGCCTCCATGACCTCAGAAATCTAAAAAGAAAACCATGAAAGAACATACGTACAGTTAAAAACACGAGAAAGTGATTAAGAGTAAACGATATAGCTTTTCGTTACATAACAAGAAGCTAACCAAGAACGGGTTGCCAAATAAGGCTGAAATCGCATTTTTGTTTTTCAAAGGTTGAACAAAAGACTCATGTGCAGCTTTTCTCTGGGTTTGTGTAATGTTAGTTCACACTTTTTTGGATAACGGCCAATATATACAGAGTTCAATTAGATCCCTGTAATTTGCTAATGAGTCGTTCGCACACCGCAATGATAGGTGTGTGTACGGGCCAACGAGTTAAAGCAGCGGCGATCATTAGGCCCTATATCTGATTACAGCACAACGCCAAAGAAACCATGTGATTTTGTGGTCAACGTCCTCCAAAACCTGGGAATAGCAAAAACACACACCACTTGATATCGCAGTCGTAAGAGTTTTCAGACGGTGAAAAGACTCTTTGCTAGAGTACACAGAATTGCTAGAGTAAATGGCATCTTACTGGAATGTGGCAATTAAGACAATTGAGAAAATAAAATAGATGCAAATTAATAAGATGCTTGATTGTTGAGATTTTAGATTGAAAAGGAAATCCTTAATTAATTAAAAAAACATTATATTTGGGAATGTAATGTTATTTTACGACCACAAGCCACACAGTAACAACAAACAATTGCCATAACCATGAAATGAAACACTCTTTTCTTTGTCTTTCGTGTTTCGATATAGCATAATCAGAAATGTGACATCAAGGTCACACATGACCCAAGATTGCACATACTGTAGTCAACAGCAGGATTATGTAGAGAAAAAGAGCGTGTATATTTTATAATGCCATAATCAGTTTCACAACATTCATGAGCACAAATGTGTCATAGATATTTTACCATTTATTTAACCATGTACTTTACATAAGGATACATTTTCAATGGCCACAAATATACAGAACGATTTGTTAGACAATCAATCTTCAACGTCTGAAATATCACTACTGGATGTCATTTCTAACTTGTTGCACTTATGTTATGATTTATGTTATGGAATACTAAGATTTTTAGATATTCAGCTATATGTCCAGATTATTGAGTCATAATATGGGCTAGAGAACATGGTTTGTGTTGCTAGTGGCAGTTGTTGGAGCCATAATGCAAGTGGAGAAAGAGCAACATTTGAATAGAAAATGTAGCAGGACATTTAATATGTGCTCCGAATGCAGGGAAATTTACTTGTGTTTGTTAGGAATTATTTTCTGTGGATTATGAAAATGAATTTCAGCCTAAAAACACTGCATTGCATTTATATCTTGCACCATGTTATTTCAAGATATTTTCGCATTAGTTTGGTAGGACATGAGCGTTAGATAAAGTACAAAAAAGTCAAATTATCAAGTGTTTGTGTCAGAATTGTGATGGAAAAAGTCCAACTCCCTATTAGTTTGTATGTGTTCTTTAGTAGAATTTTCCCACACAACATGGCTGCTGGAACTGGACAATGGTTACTACAGGTTACCATAGCGACATTCTGTCTAGCCCATATTATAAGTCAAAGGTCCACACTATCTAGTTGTGCACCTAGGAACAGATTGGCAAAGATACTCAAACCGATATTTCAAACGGTGTTGTAAAAAATGGACGACTGTCTGTCTAATGGACAAAAAAAAGCTTGGAAGAAGACAAAATAAAAAATCTTAACATAAGTGCAGTATCAACATTCACTTTGCCTTTCTTGGTGTGGTTTCAGTATCAGTTTTCCAAGGCAATAAATAGTACAAAAACCCGCAATTCATTTTAGTTAGGGCTTGAGGTCTCTTCCAGTATTTTTTGCCGAAGACAGAAAAATGCCAAATAATTTCAGAAATTAATCACTGAGACGGAGGTGATTTAAGACACACTCCCCTACTTTTCTTTTCTTTTTTTTTCTTCTTTTTTTTTACTTTAGTTTGGTAAGATGACAGTTTTTAAATTAGTTGTTGTTGTACTGTCTAATGATGAATTGCACTGCAAGAAAATGTATAAGTATTTATATATAGTCATTCATGGAAGTAACAGAAATATCTTATCTTTTGTCAGTTGAATAAAACTACGAGGAGCAGCACGCACTTCCCATGTCCATCCGCTGTTGCTAGTCAACCATATTTCATTCAGTACCACTCCACAAGATATCTATTTTTGAGCATGTTTAACTATAAGCACAAATTCCTAACAGGGCAGTTGCTCTGTGGATTGTTTTGTGCAAACCTGAGTCTGTGCTTAGGCTCATAAAAGGTAATCTACTGTCACATTCATTGGTGGAACAAAGAACAGACCAAAATATTATGTTTGTTAACAATAATACACTGAGCTAATTTTAAACACCTGGATTTGATCAAACTGGATAATTTCAAAGTATTTTCTGCTATTGATGGGTGGGTCTTTGCATGAAATCAAATGAAGTGATTATGTACTGAAGACAAAGTTTGTGCTTTTGGCTACTGCGCCTGCAGATAAATGACTGGTGATTCTGGTCCAACACTAAACTAACTGTTTCTTTTATCAATGAAGCAGTGGACAAAATGTTCACAAATGAAATAAGAAATTATTGCTCCTCACAAACTAATTCGATTGTAGTTTTGGTTGCATGCCCACACTGTTATTGTTTCAAATTTGCTCAGAGAAAAATGTTCACTCATACGTTTCTGGTGCTTGAGGAGAGCTGTTGTCAGAGTCTGCTTTGGTGCAAAATGTACTGTCATTGTCATTTGAGTCGTAAACAACAGCTGTGACTTTCCTTGGTAATTATGTAAACCATAACATAACCAACAAAACCAGTAGATATGTAGCACATATTAACCGTATTATACCGAATGGTGTGCAATTAAAACTGTTATTAACTAATCAAGTTAGTCAATTTTTGCTAAATCTTTAAGTGCCCATGACAGGTTGGACTACTCATCCAATGTTGGATGATTTACATTTTTAAGCCATTTTTAAGGTTTATAATTTGACTTCCTGAATGTAAATGATGACATCACACTAGAAAATTCTGTTACCTAGCAATCATGTTGTAGACACATTTTGTTCTGGTTCCTTGTGAGTCATCCAGGTGTTATTCTATGTTGTAGATGCATTTTTATTGCTTGTTTTATTTTTAAAAAGTTTTGTACATTTGCATTTTATTTTGGTAAACCGGAAGTAGCGCTGTTTCTCACTTCCTGTGAGAACCACGCTGTATCCTGAGAGCATGGATGTATTAAATGAACTGGACAAGGTACCAGATTGATTAGTGGCCGTGCGAGGTACTGCAGCCTCTTGGAACCAGCCTTTTTCTAAAATTGCACATTATAATTGCAGACAGTACTGAATTATTATCGGTATTTAAATAAAATAGAAGGAAATGTTCTTTTCTACCGTTTCTAAAATCACCGAAATTACCGTTTTTATATGAAGTGACGTCACTGCAAACATGTGCGAGTCACGTGAACGAGCACGTCGGACGATACAAACAGAAGCTCGTGGAAAAGGCTCGACTAGCGATACCTGTAAGTTGTATTTTATTTAATTTCAGACGCTTTCACGTGTGCTCTAACATGAAGAATACAATTACAATCACACAAGCTAACGTTAACACAAAAACTTGCAGCTGCGTGGTCGCTCACGTCACTCAAAGCATCATGGGGATTGTCGCCACGTACGCCCTAAAGCAAAGATGGCAGCCTCCGTATCAGGAAGTAAAGCAAAGATGTCAGCCTCCGTATCAGGAAGTAAAACAAAGACGTCAGCCTCCGTATCAGGAAGTAAAACAAAGACGTCAGCCTCCGTATCAGGAAGTAAAGCAAAGATGTCAGCCTCCGTATCAGGAAGTAAAGCAAAGATGTCAGCCTCCGTATCAGGAAGTAAATGCGGAAGTAAGACATTTTTTTGGGGTCATGCGCCAATGAGCACACTCCATAGGGATAAACAGGGCGCCATTTTGGATTCATCTTCCAGGTTTTATTATAGTTCTATGCCTGAGAGCCAGCATAGCCTCTATGTTGGTAAAAATAATATAATTTACAACTGGGCACTTAGAACTAAACATTTATATGTTGATACATTACCAGCTGTCAGAGAAATGTTGCTAATTTATGTGCTTAGCCTCGTTAGCGCCGTATGCTAATTAGCACCGCGTGCTAGTGCTAGCATTAGCATGTTAGCTCATGTTTTGTTGTACATCTGTGTTAAAACGAGTTCTGTAATTTCTTTCTTTGATGCATCTGAAAATGTTGTACACATGTAAACACACTATTTTGTGTTTCTTTACAGTTTTACCACATCCAAACACACACATACACACACGCACGTACGCACGCACGCACACACACACACACACACACACACACACACACACACACACACACACACATATTTACATTAATTCAATTAATAACTTCATAGGAGAACAATCGGTGTGGTTACTGCCTGTCTAGATGCACACAGAGAAGCACACTGGGCCAAAAGTACTCTAATGTACACAGAAGTTAGGATTTTAGAAATAAAAATACATGAGAACACTTTTATTAATTGAATGTAAATTTAAAAATCAGATGCAATTCTGAGTCTCCCTAGGGTCATGTCAGTATTTTTTTTTTTTTAAGTTATATCTACAGATCCCCATATCCACTTGTGTAGCTAAAGACTGATAGACAAAGCTTACATTTTCAAACTGCGTTGTCAAAAATAGAAAATTCTCTTTTATGGTTTTAATGGACAAAGAATAACTGGGAGTGTGTGATGTCACCAATACTGTATGTTTTAGAACTCTTCCTGTAATTTTCAACATATGTTTCCACTTTTCTTCACAAACTGCTACTTGATTTGTGTAAAACTATCATTTAGATTTACAACAGGTATTATCCCACCAAATGAAGTCAAAATTAGAAAATCATAAAACTTGTCATACACATACACCATGATAAAGACTTCATCTAGGAATGTATGAAAGACAAAGAAAACACACGAGTGAAAGGATTCTATTCTATAATAATAACATGTATTAGATTTAGCACCTTTCTGGACTCTCAAGAACACAGAGATCTACATAACCAACTTTGAGTGCATCCGACTCCCAACAGAGCCATAGTTGCCAGGTCTAATACGCACATATCTTATCATTGTCTCAACACTGTCCAGATGCAGACCAGTACATTCCCGCACAGACAAACAGTGTGCATTACAGGAGTATCTCTTTGTTTGTGTGCAGGTCGACATGTGGACACCTGCGTTCAGAGGTCAGGGCTGTGAATGCGCGCTAACAATATTGGTATCAGATGAAAAGGCTCATTACGGCAGACGAAAATCAAGGATCGGCTTCACTGAGGCGGCACAGTCTCATCAGAGCTCAACCCGGGTCCGCCAGTGTCACCCTCGAGTGTGGTTCTGGCTCTGAGCGTGACGCCATCAGTGAGCAAAACAACACTGTGGTTTGCAGCCCCATCGCCATGGTGACTGTTGATTAGAAGCCTTTTTACAGCAGCCACACGCTTGATGTTGCGACTAATGTTTTCTTATTACCAGTTTTTTTATCTCTGTGCTTTTGATGGAGGGGTCTTAATGGAACTCCCCAGCCCTTCATACGCGAGATGAAAAAGATTTCGCTTGTTTTGCTTTTTACACCAAATACTGAGTCAGTTTATCTCTATAGCAAAGCATAAAAAGAAACTTACATCGTCATAGACTTCAATTTGTCGCTGTGCTCAAAAGAATGGTGATATAAGCTCGAGTCCCATAGTATGCCAAGTGGAGTTTTCTGGCCTTTTAGTAGTGCAATGTATGCCATCAAAAGCATGCCTGCAGCAATCTTATTTCTTTAAGTACATACACTGTGCTATACCGCGTGTTTACCTGTTACCTGCGTATTTGTAAAGCTCATTCACTTTCAAACCTTCACTATTTATTTACTCTTATTACTGCTATTATTCCTTTGTTCATTTTTCCATCTCCAGTCTCCATCAACTGGCCTTTAATTTTAAAATTATTAGAATTAGCTGGCTTCACTTTACAGGACTTTGTGGAGTCCTGTATTTCTTTTACTATTTACCGTTTGTACAGTCATGAAACTCATTACTGCCCCTGATTGAAAGATGGGAACTCAAATGGAAACAAACTGGGAGCAGGACAAAGTAGGTCCCAGGATGGGAGTCTCTGTCTCATTATCTTAAATCAATCAATCAATATAATGTTTTTTGCCAGTAATTCTTGTCTTAATACATAACTATACTGCTGATAGTTTAATTGCGTGTGTCTTTAAGATTTAAGAATTTTCCATAATGCTATTGAAGGCTGCACATGTAAGTGTTAATTTTCATGTATTGACTTCAAATCTCTGTTCTGTCAGTCTATCTATTTCAAAGAGGAGGCGCGGAAACCTCATTCTCACAACAACCCATGAGCTTTATTGTCAATGGCACCATTTGCAATATATTTTAAAAGTGTTGTCCAATCAGTGCATTTCAGCATGACTTTGTTTGACTTGGTCCCCATTGACATATTATTCAGTGCTGATTTCTCTTCTCATTATCAAGCCTTGAGTCACCCTCGGTTTGAGCAAACTAGACACTTAACTGCCTCAGCGCAGCTCCGTCTTGCAAACAGCCCCTTGTAAGTGTTGTGCTCTTAGTACACAAGGCCAGTGTCCAAAGGAGGTAGCTAGAATTGAATTCAAAACTTTTGGCTTAGTGGAGAAACATTCCTACCAGTTGAGCTGCTGTATATTATGTCAGGATAGTGCGATAAGTCGTTGATGGCGGCCTCCACATTCATCTATATTGTGTGAGTCATTTAGTAACAGGCAGCATACAGATGTGTTCATTAGAACAATGTGGGCACAACCGAATCTGATTGGATTTTCATTCCATGTGATTTCTCTTGTGGCAACCAATTAACACATTAACCACATTGTTAATGTGCTTCAAATGACCTGCGATGACACAGCGGCATGTCCTCTCCGTAAGGCTATTCCAGTACCATTTACACAGAACAATCCCTCTGCCTTTGTGTGTGTGATGGATGTTAGATCTAATGCACACTTGTGATTCCAGCTTGGTCTTGAAGAAGTGTGTACACATACAGTATGTTCTCCAGTATGTGCAGCAAGGAACAGCATCCATTTATTATTATTTTGCATTGAGTTATGTGTGGCACACAGCAGGTAAACAATAGAAAGAAAACTCAAAAAGGTAATGTTTCTGTAAATTTTAAGTAGGTTATGCAAAAACAAATCTACAAACCTAATACAGTTTATCAAGACGGATTGTTTTGTTATTTCTCCTTATTATTACAGAATAGCCAGAGAGAATTATCTTGAAGATCTAAAATCCATGAATGCGTATGTGTAGTAAGTGTATATGCCAATGATGATATACGACTGAGTGCTTGTCCAGTTTGTACAGATCTGATCTAAACCTTTGAATCAGGTAGGTTTGTGTAAAAATAATATGTCATGTCACCCAAACATGAGCCTTAATCTAAACTACTCCAATTTGTACTTTCCTTTCTGCTTAACACCCTTTAATTTTGTTTGATCAGGTGAGTACTTAATACCTCCTCTTCTATCAGAGAGCTGAAGACCAAGGAGAAAAGACAAGATATGTCTCATTGGCCTGCACAACCGTGCTCCAAATGCATTGAAATGAACTACTGTGTGCGAGTGCTGGCTGACTGGGGTGACTCATACCAAGTCATTACATGCTGTTGCTACGAACTAGTGAAGAGTGTGCTGCTACCACTGTGCACGAGGAGAGCGACAGAGCGGGACAACAGGTTAAAGACTCTCTGAGGTGAAGGATATTGGACATAATGGTTTCACATGTCAAAAGTCTTTGGTAATTGTCCTAACATGCTAATAAAATTACTCATCAAGATATATAAGCCTGCCACATTGTTAGAATTTCGCTTATCATGTGGGTTCTATACTTATTTAAAGGGGACGTATTACAACTATATGACCTTTAAAGTTTGTTACAACATCATTAGTTTACATGTTTCAGTAATCCTGTATTGTCCTGCAACTGAGGCTTGAGTGCTCCGAAAATTCCTGTTTTCTCTTACCCCTTACCTCCCGCCCGCTGACGTCCCTGTACTCAGTTGTGAATTTGAAAAATTCAGACTCCAAGTGATACACGTCAGGTTCCAAAATGTCACGTAGCCACTTTTCAAAAATAAAAAAATTTAAATGACAACCTGCTGCTTCTTACAGTGAAATGTCACTATGAAGAGGCTTATCAGTTTTGCAGTTTTGAACAGGAAGTCAATGGACATGTTTCTGTTAGTAAGCTATTTTAGATTCATTTTGTAGGAACAAAATGTAAAATTATGATCTACTTCAGTTACAATTCAATACTAAGTACTTGAAAAAACATAATATGTTTCCTGTAAAACACTGAATTTGCCACTTACAGTCCCTTGGTTGCTACTATAATGCCTTATTAATATTATAAGGCATTATTCACCTTATTTTGGAAGTTAACGTGGGCGCCGCCATCTTTTTCTGTTGTAGTTTACATGGGGCAGACGAGCTCAACAGAAAATAAGTTAAACACAGACTAAAAAGCCGTTTTCAGCCCGCCCAGGAAATCGTGCATTGCTGTCTTGTTTTTGCATATGAACATTTCAGACAAATCAATCTACTTTATATAACGTGTTAGTGAGAGACTTTTCCCTCGTTCGCCATTCGCGCAAGCACTGTTCACGTAAAACCAGAAGTAACCTTTACTACAAGAGTGTGGATCATAAACATAAAAAGAGGCAAAAGCTCTGTGGGGTGGAATAAGATGAATAGTATAACGCTGTGAACTTTACACATGTGCTGGCTGGCCAGCACTGGACACTCGCAGGCTGAGCCACTGGTGCATGTTTATTTACAAAGGAATCATGGGCCTGCTCCCTCCATATCTCTGTGCATATATTCAACAAAAAACAGATGGACAATATTCTCTGCGTTCTCAGGATTCAGTGTTACTTTCTGTGCCTCATGTTCACACAGAGACTGGTAAAGTGGCATTTCAATGTTCTGCTCCCTCAACATGGAATAGTTTACAGAAGATCTGGAAATTAAAACAACTGATTCCAATAGGTCAGTTTAAATCTATGCTAAAAGGTTTGGAAATAATATCATTTTAGGGAAATTGTTTTATGTAATTGTCTAAATTTATGTTGACTGTATAAATTGTGCAGGACTCCCTTGAAATATGGGACTTTCCTGGTTAAATAAAGGTTAAATAAAACATTTTTAAAAGTATCCATAATATTTCAAACCACTAATCTGAGGTGAACCATTCTAATTTATTTTTGTTCATGTTGTGATGCATTTTCTTTAAGGCGGGCTTAGCATGAGTCTCCTCGCGAATCTTATGCTATTTCTTTCGCAGCTTAATTTCTCATACTAACTGTGATAGCAGAACATTACACAAAGCACTGCTTGGTTCACTAAATGAATCCTATAGTACAACACAAGGGGAGCTAAACAGCACCAAAATGAACATGACATCGCCCCGCCAACAAACATGGCGTCACCTCCTCCTAACCAACATGACGACACCTCCAAACCACATGACAACACCTCCTCCAATAAACATGGCAACACCTCCTCTAACCAACATGTTATCACCTTCTCCAACCAACATGACGACACGTCCAAACCACATGGACAACACCTCCTCCAACAAACATGGCGACACCTCCTCCAACCAACATGACTTCACCTCCTCCAACCAACACAACGACACCACCTCCAACCAACATAGTGTCACCTCCTCCAACAAACATAAAGTCACCTCCTCCAACCAACACACCTCCTCCAACCAACATAACAATACCTCCTCCACACAACATGACCTCACCTCCTCCAAACAACATGACGACACCTCCAAACAACATGACGACACCTCCTCCAACCAACATGGTGTCACCTCCTCCTACAGACATTAAGTCACCGCCACCAACATGACGTCATCTTGTGCAACTAACGTGAAGTCATCATCTCCAACCAACATGATGTCATCTTTTCCAGCCAACATGACATTATCTCCGCTCTGCTTACAGCGTGTCCTAAAAGCTCTATAAGAAGCTTTCAACTGGTTCAAAATGCAGCAGCAAGATTATTAACAGGTACTAGAAAAAGAGATCATATTTCACCAGTGTTGGAGTCTCTTCACTGGCTTCCTGTTGAGTTTAGAATCAAATTTAAAATCCTCCTCCTGACTTATAAAGCTTTAAACAATATGGCCCCATCCTACCTCAAAGATGCAATAGTAGCGTACCATCCAAACAGAGCTCTTCGTTCTCAAAATGCTGGACTATTGTTAGTCCCCAGAGTCTCTAAAAGCACAGTAGGAGGTCGAGCATTTAGCTACCAAGGTCCTATGTTATGGAACCAGCTCCCTGTTCATGTAAAAGAGGCCGACACAGTCTCTACATTTAAGACCAGGCTCAAAACGTTCCTCTTTGAAATAGCTTATGGTCAGGCCAGTTAGGAACAGAAATAAAAACCTACAGTTTTAGCTACGCTGCCCTTGGAGCAATTCTGCTGGGGGAAGTATGGCAGCTTGAACACTATCCTCTGGTTCTTCCTACTTTATCTATCAACAATATTTAATATTACTTCAACTGTAGTCTGTTCATTGCTGTTCACATGTTTCTCTTTCTCTCCACTTCCCCCGGGGAGTGGAGACTGTTTCAGACACTGCGGCGGCTGCTCCAGTGACGACCCCCCCACCCCCACCTGTCTGGACGATCTATGCGCCACCCGCCTGGACAGCTGGATTAGCCACACCTCGTCTGCCTGGACGAACTCCTTCTACTTTAGATGAACTGTTCCTCATCTCCTGCTGGAGGATCTCTCTACACTGGTGGACTGCTCCTCGTCCGCCTGGAGGAACTCTTTAAAGCCACCTCCCTCTTGAGTGGTTCTGGCTCCACAGTCCAAGTGGATGCGTCAGTCCTAGTTAATCTGCAGCCTGTCCGTCCGTGGGAGTAGGATCTCTCCTTCACTGTGGTTCTCCCCGAGGTTTCTACTTTTTCCCATGGGGTTTTTTGTAGTTTTTCCTCGCCGCGAAGGAGGGTCAAAGGACAGGGGCATTCTGGGACAGTTATCTGAACTGCTTTTACCTGTGGCCCATCGAGGCAACTGTTGTTGTGATTTTGGGCATTATAAAAATAAATTGATTTGATTTGATTTGATTCCTCCAACTAACATGACAACATATCTTCCAACCAACAGGATCTAATTTCCTCTGTTAATTGTAAGTAGATATGCTAAAAAATGCAAATGTCTTTTTGCACCAAGTATACCTGACCCAAACTCACTTCATCAGTGTAGTCTTCCACTTGTATGTACAAAGGTGTGATGGATACTCCGATAATTCTTGCTGAGTGCCGCTTTGAGGTTTAACATTTTGTCTTCATTTCCACAGTCGGCTCTCTTGTTACATAATGCCTGTTGATGGATAGCTTGATAACAGAGACTGGACTGAACCAAGAACGGCAGAGTACTATTCGTGTGCAGGTGAAACTAATAGCCATAATGACACTTGTGTTTGAATTGGCAGCGTTTGCGAGTCGTGCGAGTTGCTCATTTCGCACGAAAACTATTGAAATTTTCAGACGAAGCAATATTCATCACTTGCTTTCGGTACACTTAACTTTTGGCTACATGACCGGACCATGAATCATGCCGCACAGAGCCACAGACTGGTGTCAGAGTCGCCTTTTAAAAGGTTAATGTATAATTTATAGAGGCAATGCTAACCAATACGACTCTTAGGATGATTTTTTAAATGATTGATTAGTCGCAAGAGCGGTGCTGAAGGGCAATTTCAATCACTGCCCGCTTCTAAATCTACGCCTCTGAATTCAATACATCCTCTTTAGCAGTCCACATTTGGTTAATATAATACTAAGCATGCAAGATGCGTCGCTTATACAGAAATAGCCCTCGTTTTCACTGACATATGGTAACGTTAGGCACCCAATGGACCTGCAACGATAGATTCACGGTGAGGTACTTTATGCATCTTGACCATGACATGAGTTGATTCATGTCATCTATATTAAACTGTACACGCTTCCATTTTAGGGGTCATCACACTGAATCCTTTCATCCTCAACATCCTCCTTCTCCCTGGCATTTAATGCAAGTTACGCAGGATATCTTCCCGTATTATTGTATGCTTTTTAACTGTACATGATGTTATTTGTCCTGTAAACTCCTTTTATAGCACTTGGGTCAGCTGAATGTGTTTTATACATGCTATCGAAATCTATTGATCCTCCTTTACATTTATCATTGCAGTCTTACCTTTCAGACTTTATATCTCCATCTAACATTCTATATTTAGAAGAAAAATGCACGTCGGAGACACATTAGTTGTTGATGTAGTAATGTATCTAAGAACGCTCATCAAAAACGTTTCTTTTTTTCTTCATTTTCTTCATAAATCAGTTAAATCCACCCTAATTGCACTAATGAGCTATTGTTTTATGATTTAATTCTTTCAGAGGACACATGCAGCTGGCCCCTTTTTTGACACAGCGTGAAACCAAATAAGTGCTGATTTATGGACCTATTGTTGGGTCTAGTTCTCAGCAGTTGTCTGTTAATTATCACACTGTCTTTTGTACCGCTGATACTCTAATGACATATTGTTTAGTTTGCCACATACTCCATGTGGATATCAAGATAGAGCTGGTTCAAATAGTATGATTGCATGTTATATTATATAGATTGTTTTGTTTTATTTCACATAATTGCTAATCCCATTTCAATTGCATGTGAATGAACAAATTTAAACAAATGTATAATATTTTCAATCATAGGTTTGATTTTGAAAAAGATCCTGTATTATCCGAACACTTTTAGTCTCATTTCGCCTGTTGCATATAAAGTTTTTCATTTCTGTGTTATTTAGGAGGGATTTGAATGTGTCATCCGCTCTCTGCTGTGTTTACGGTTAGACGGTCTTAGCCCAAGGGACAGAGACAAGTCAGGGGTTAAGTCAAAGCTTGTGGGAACTGGTCTTTACCAATACATTCTCTTCCTCTTGAATCACCAGTCAGTTCAAATCCAGGTCAAGTGCAAATGGCCTGTAGTGTGGTCCTTCTGAGGCTTGCTTCACAGTATTACACATCTGCAACACAGAACATCCAACAGAACAAGCTGCCCTAATCTAATATACCCATCACACAAAAAATAAACAAAAGAAAGAATATCAGTCACGGTGTTTGATTTTATTTTAAAGCCATGCATGCTAAGGTTGAAATCATAATAAATCAATAAAAAATAAGTGCACAACATGATTTGATTTGTCGTTCATCCTGCAGTTATTTGTAAAAGTCGAGGTTATGCACTGTTCTTTTATTTGAAAAAAGCTTGTCAACATTCCGACTGAATTATGTGCTGAACAACTGATTGAAATGTGTTTCTTTGCTTTTGTTGGCCTCATTTTTGTCCACGGTTGTGTTTTTTTTGTTTTGTTTTTTTGGCTCAAATTAGCTTTATACGGCAAAATGAAAATTGAAAGTAGTTTCTCCGTTGTTGTTTCGACAGTGCAGAGGTTAGCTAACTTGTTTGCTAATGACGGCTGGGTATTGAGGACTCTTGAACTTCCCCTCAACAATGATTTTCCTCAACAAACAGACTCAGAAAGGTTAGCAGAAAGGTAATCGGTTCAACTGTGTGATTTAGCAGCAGTGCTCCTGGTTTTCTACAATTGTTTACTTGATTTTCTTCTTCTAGATGTCAGGTTCAAAGTAAATATTTAGCAGAGGCATAGACCTTTATATTTGTCATTGGAGTGTAGCAGCTTTTTCACATTTTAGTTGTGTTTTGAGCTCTTTCCGGAGACAATGTAATTACTCATCCTTTACTCTCGTGCATTTTTGACACTCACTGCTAAAATTCCAAATGTTGTGACGCCATCTCCATAGCCTCTTTTGGCAAATGGTAATTCCTGTTCATCTCACAGAATTTGTACTGTCAATTTACCAAGTGGCAGAAAAGCCAGGGTTCAATTCTCTCATGTAAACACATTGTTCTACAGTATTTTGAGAAGGATGATATATTGGAATATGTCATAAGTACAAGTAATTTCTTTCTTTGGAGGCCTTGGGCATACAACTTGTAGTGATCCAATGCGTAAAGCTTTTTAATTTTTTCATCCCCGCAAATGTCATAACAAAGGTGTTCATCTTTAATTACCTAAACAAAAGTGCACCTGCTGGGCAATTATTTGCATCTCACACGGAGACTCAAATACCAAATCAGAATGGGTGTCAAACGTTTAAATACACAATGTGGACGGCATTTTAATATCATTTTGCTTTTTATTTGAAAATTCTGCTTTATGAGCGTGTCAATGGATATCAGAACTTTAAATGTGTGTTGTTTTGTCAGCAGGGGGAAAATGGTTGGCAGGCTTTATCATCCGAAGAGCCACCATCTCTCTGGGTTTGACACTCTGGCTCACGGCCTCTTTTCTAAAGCAGCCTCTGCCAAAACGATCTTGACAAGTTTGACAACAAGTGAAGGTCTAACGATCTACAACATATACAGCACAACTTTAGAAATTCTGATTTGTGTAGGAGGTCTAACAATGTGATTGTGCTGATTTTTTTCTGAATGTTCCACAATTCAGAAAAGTCATGCTTAGTAGGTGGAGGTCTATTTTTTTATTTTTTGTGTGTGTGATATGCTAAGATAGAATATAATTTATATTTATATATTTATAATGAGCCATTTAAAAACGGGCTATGAAAAGAACTGAACAAAAAAGATTATAATGATGCGGTATAATCTTCCAGATAAAACTGAAATTTCTGCTTTTTTATGGTAATGTTAAAATCCATTTACTTTTTGTATGATACTCCACATTTGCTGTCCTGTTTTAGTGCATTAACAACAGTGTGCCACAATATCACCTGAATGATAAGGGGATAATCATAAAATAATATTCAATTCATTTTTGTGATGCCAAAATCACAAGCCTCGAAGGGCCACAATGAAACAGTCATTGGTCAATAATAGAAAAGCAGATCAAATGAGCAATGTTCGAAAGAATTTAGCAAATGGATAATTGTCCCAGAGCATCCCCTGTCCTTGACCCTTCTTCTTGGCAAGGAAAAAAACCCAGTGGGAAAAAGTAGAAACCTCGGGGAGAACCACAGTGAAGGAGAGAATCTACTCTCACGGACGGACAGCTGCAGTTGTTCCACACTTAGAAGGTCCATCTAGTGTAGAGGGAGTTCCTCCAGGCAGATGAGGAGCAGTTCATCTAGTGCAGAGAGCGTTCCTCCAGGCAGATGAGGAGCAGTTTATCTAGTGTAGAGGGAGTTCCTCCAGGCAGATGATGAGGAGCAGTTCATCTAGTGTAGAGGGAGTTCCTCCAGGAAGATGAGGAGCAGTTCATCTAGTGTAGAGGGAGTTCCTCCAGGCAGATGAGGAGCAGTTCATCTAGTGCAGAGAGCGTTCCTCCAGGCAGATGAGGAGCAGTTTATCTAGTGTAGAGGGAGTTCCTCCAGGAAGATGAGGAGCAGTTCATCTAGTGTAGAGGGAGTTCCTCCAGGCAGATGATGAGGAGCAGTTCATCTAGTGTAGAGGGAGTTCCTCCAGGAAGATGAGGAGCAGTTCATCTAGTGTAGAGGGAGTTCCTCCAGGCAGATGATGAGGAGCAGTTCATCTAGTGTAGAGGGAGTTCCTCCAGGCAGATGATGAGGAGCAGTTCATCTAGTGTAGAGGGAGTTCCTCCAGGCAGATGAGGAACATCCGAGTCTACAGGTCAGGGCCGTGAGACGGGGCGGGGCATCCAAGGTGCAGCTGTCATAATGATAACAATAAAGATATTTATTTTTGTTAATATTGCCCATAGAAAATACTTCCTCTCAATTCCTCCTATGCATACTCTCATATAGTCCTTTTGTGTGTAGGAGGTAAAAAAGCAAGTTAAACTGCTCAACTTTGTCCTGTAAGTTACTTGTTTGTGTGTGTTTTTTGACCCCTCTGAGTTGTGTTTAGTTAAATAAATGAATGCCCTTGATTAAAAAACGTTATCTCTACATACACATCTACAATAAAAACATGTAATATTACAATTCAATTGAATTACACCAATATTATTTCAGCAGTGTTCCCAAATCACCCTCATAACGGCAGTGAATAATTAATTTGACCATTTTATCTATTAATCTTATTTGTTTCTATCTTTATTGCCTCTGGTGTGTTTCTTTCTTTAATATTTAATATATTTAGCTTATTAGCTTTTTAAATACTTTGGGACTATGGGGTCACTTTTCATCTTTTCCCATGCAAGTAAAATAAGACCAACTAATGCAAAATGGACTTTATGCATTTCCAACTATTGAATGCACAAAGCTCTGTTACTTTGTCTTCATACATGTGGTTCACAGAGAGACATGACCACCACATTATGTGCGGTGTTTTTTGTTTTGTTTTTGTTTTTCTTCAGCTGTGACACATGAACAAGGATTTTCTGCTTTTTAAATTTGAATATTTCCAACTAAACAAGTGCAGATGGGTGCCAATTTCTGAATGCTGGAAAGTTATTGAAAAAAAGATGGTTTTGTTTTGCTCCTTGGCACACAGACAAAAGTGTGAATAGTGTAAACTTGATATCAAGGTGACAGAAAAACCCGCATCCAAGAAGATTCAATGTTCAATTGTGATAAAAAAAAAAAAAAACAAAAAAAAAAGTTAATATGGGTACTCACAGTTACATTTACTCAAGTGCATTTAACTGAGATTTATTAATTTATTTATTTACTGTACATACAATTTTAGTTTTTGGAATAATTTACTGATACCTACTTTGCTCCTGCATGAGTGATACTCTTGTAAGTTTGTCTTGTAAGTTTGTATTCCATGAGTCAGTGTGTGTTTCTTGCGCTGCTTCTTCAGATATGATTAAGTTTGTCACATTTTTGTGGTCTATTCTTTAAAAATCGAGAAATATTGTATGCACATTTTCCCATTATTTTAACTTCAAGTGATAACTGTCCAGCAGTGGTGGACTTACCATTAGGCAACAGCTACAAGGGCCCCCAACCTGTAGGGGGACTCAATAAGCTTCCCCCGATTATCACAGAAACAGTCAAAAAAAAAAAAAAACATTCTAAAACAGTTACTATTCTCTCTCTAAGTAGTGCAGTGTACTTATAAACAAACAAAACAAAAATAGTGTGAGATTATTAAATGTATTCAAGACTCTGAACCAGATTTTTACTGTTTTGAAACGTGAAACACAGAGTCTATAACATGAGTTTATAAGCACTTTATATCTCTGAGCCTAGAATATCACGGACTGTCACAAATAAAGCTAATAAACAATAGCATGCTAATGGTGCACTTCCAGCTTCTCACGTAGGATAAGACGCTGTGTCTCATTTTCATGGACGAGTTGTTTTTCCACTTTCGACAATAGTAAAAATCAGGTACAGGCCCTTTAATTCTTCCTTGTTTAAGGCTTTTTAGAACATGTAAACCATAGTACATATGAATTAGGATTTACCAGTAGTTCACACCACTCCAAATTTATGAACCACGCTTGATGAGGACTCGCCTGTACTTCATTTTGCCTTGGGCCCCCAAATTCCTAGGTCCGCCACTGATGCCCAGACAGTCAGTTAGAATTAGTAGATTCCCCGATTTTAAACACTTACAATTCTAGTTACTTTACTCACCTCTGGCTGTAACTCCGGCCTCAACTGCACTTGAGACTCTGCATCTAAATGATTGTGTCTAAAATGACTGAAGATTGAAGTTACTATTTTAAACTTTGCATCGGCTATAAGCGCAAGCCATAATCAACTCAGCTCATCGGAAATATCACTCCGTAGAATAGCCCTGCACATTCAACGTTGAGTATCTTGAAATCGAAGGCGCAGAGGGGTAAATTAACTTAATAGCTCAAACAGCTGGGTCAGGAGATGACAGAGTAAATAAATAACTAAAGTGACCCTCAATGACGCCACTGTTGCCGTCTTTGATGCGATGAATCATTGAAAAACCTGATCTCACATGTAGAGGTGACATACCCCTGGAAACTAAAGAACTAAATCATATGACACATGGCCCAGCAGAGGGCAATGTATTTAGCTATTTTACCCTAATTTGCATAAAAACCTTGTATATTTCGATTTCAAAGAAGACATGAGACCAGATTAAAAAAGGAATTTATGCAAAATGTCACGCTAAATAGATTTGCAACATTCATGCCGTGAAACACATGTTTTGCTCCATTTCCACCAAATCATTCCCAGAGGATACGATACACAGCATCTGGCAAGACTTTTATTGGGGTGACACGGTACATTAAAATTTAAAGGTGCCTCATTTCAGTGTTATCCCTCAAAATGATCTGGATACTCTTTTTAGAAATCATCCAAAGGTCATTTTATACTCTCCATCCAAAGGTCATTTTATACTCTCCTTAGCTCAAATGAGTCCTGCCTAAAGGGAGGAGTTATAACTGAACCTGCCCCGCGCTTGTTTACAACTCAAGCTAATTTCACTCTTACAACTTGGGTTTTTATGGCGTGTTGTGGTCTGGCCAACTTTTCAGAGCTGTCAAGTACCTGATTAACATTTGACTGGTTTGATTTCTACCAAGGAGTTAGGCTGCTGGAGACTGAGGGGAGGTTGTCTTTCAAACCCCCATTCCTATTTAAAGAAAGTTTAAAAATTACCTCCTTCACACATCCCTTCTCTCTGATTAACAGTTTTACCTCACCGTCTTCAAATGTGTGGTTTAAGGAGCCCTATTACAACAAAGTGCAATAAAACACAGTGCATATCCTTGCTTTTATTAGAAAAGAAATCCTAAAACTACCTGAACACAAACTTGTCTTTATTTTTCTTCTATCCTCAGGCGTTTTTTTGTTTTTTTTCTAATGAAATTGGTTACCTCTTCCGATATAATGAATGGGCACACTTAAGTTGGCTACATCAACATTCTGATTGATGTTTTTAAACGTGATTTGGTTTTTAAAGTGCCTGATTTTCACTCTTTTGAAATGTGAAAAACTAGATCATCTACTTGATTTTTTGCATGCAATAAAGTAAAATCTCTGGGCTTAGAGACTCTGATAAACTCACTAAAGTGAATATTTAGGATGCTGGGACTGCATTAAGTGAGCCATTTTTCAAAACAGTAAAAATCAGATACAGCGCCTTTGAAGTTGAAGTTTGACAGTGACGTACAGATGAAGATGAACGTCTGATTGTAAACCGGGATTTGAGTGACGTTTGAAGTGAGTGGGCAAAGATCTTGAATTTAAAGACATCAATTTGAAACTTCTCCTGTAGTTTACTCACATATGTAAGAAAAAAAAGGTATTCACCAAAATATGTACAATTTTGGATATTTAAAGGTCCCATAACATGCAAAATGGACTTTTCAGAGGTTTTAACCTTCCTACAGTGCTATTTGGGCCTCGTATGTGTGCGCAAAGTGGTTTTTTGATTGATTCCCGCATGTTTTCGCTAGAGAACTGTCTTTTCCATCCCCCTCGGCTGAGCAGGCAGACGGGGGCTCCTCACAAGGATGACGCGCTTCACAAGGATGACGCGGTGTTTAATCCATGCCTCCGGGAAGCGCGCAGCCGCAGAATAAAAACAGCTAATGCTAATGCTCCACAGAAAGTACACGATGGATACGATAAATCAAGAGTTAGCTTGTTATTTACCAAACGGCAACGTCCGTCGCCGAGGTACTGCATGATCACAAACTCCAGGTCAGATCCAGGGACGAGGACTCAGCACGACGCACCGTCAGGAGGATAAAATGTTTATTCCCGTGTTTGTGTATCGCTGTTTACCGGAGCACACGGCGCATGCGCACTACCTCCGCTCTAGGCTTCGGCACGAGTTGGGTGGGGGAGGCGCGCGAGTTGGGCGGGGGAGGCAGCCTGCTCTCTGTTCATTCGTTCGTTATGTTATGGATATTGCACAACGCAAAATTTTATCAACAAAGCCCTTAGAATAGAGTGTGTAAAGGGGAAAATAGCAGAATATGGGACCTTTAAATTAACAAAATGGACAAAACCAGCTTTAAATTTCTTGGTTCATTTTGTACAAATATTAGTTACAACAACAGAGGATTTTGTATCTTATTTAGTTTTTGAGTAAACTAAATCTGACTGAAAATTTGCCTAAAAATTCAAATTTTGCCTCATGTTTAGACTTAAAAACTTAAATAAATCAGGCTTGGAATTAGATATCAACAAATCCTTCTGTACGTTCCATCAAACTCTTGTTCAGTCCCATATTGTAAACTTTGATATGTGTAGGAGCTACTTTAAGGCTGATCTTTGTGTCTCTGTGGGAGAAAAAAATCTAAGAAAACGCCCTTTGAAGTTACAATGTCCCTCAGAAATCTATGGATAAATTAAATAACAAAAGCATATTTTGGAGCAGATTGGACAAGTTTGTTGTTTTCTCGTGAAAGCCTTTACATTGAGAGAGCAAACTGACCAATAAATAAATTAAATCAGTTTTGCCTGCAGTGTCTAACTTCTAATTTCTCTGGTTGGGGATCTACTGAGATGATATGGTATTACTTTGCCTGGAATGTTCCACAGTACGGCATTAAACTTATATCGTGTATTTGATCAAGTACATGTCATCTTACTGTGAGCATGATCAACCCTTCCACAGATGTGACGTCTCCCGCTTGTCTCCATGGAGATAGATCAATTGAACGCCAAGCTCAAGGCAAAGCAGTCCCCACAGATGAATCGCAACCAGAAAAGTTACACTGCAATTTTACCCCTCTTTTTTTTGCTTTTTTGTGCGGATGTGTGAGTGATGAGCTTTCCAGACGGAGAGCTCAGCTGTTGCTTCACAGTCATTTGAGTTTGATTATGCCAAGCAGGTGTGAAACGTCCCCCGCCACCGCCGTATGTCAAACCCTTTTCAGAAGTCCTCTGCAATATGCCACAGTCTGTCAAATATATGTCGTCAACTCTGAGCGTATTTGATGAAGTTAATTTGAGGTCTGTAAGTCAAGCTTCCCATTAGTCCTCTCAACATCCATAACATAGATCAGAATATTAATGTAGCCAACTAAAGTTCATTATCTCTGAAGTGGCAACCGATTTGCACACAAGCAAAATAATTCAAGAGCACGTTGGGTTTAGGCCAGATGATAGAAAATAAAGAAAGTAAAGTTCATGCTGATGTAGTTTTAGGACTTTTTTTCTAAATAAAAGCAACATTAACTCGCAGATTGGCATGTACTCCATTCCGCTCCAAAATTGCAGATCGTTTAAGCAATTACTTTTCTTGAACTAACAGCTATAACCATATGAAGTGCAAACTGCCTTTAAAATAAAACACCGCTCATAACACCATTTATACTGACCTAAAAGGACAGTCCTCCAGCCTGATAAAACCAGCAGCCTGCTTCTGGTATAATCCACTTTATTAATCAATGGTTTAATTAAAAAAAAATCTGTCAAATAAAAAAGAAAATAATAACAGATTTTTAAATAAAAAAACAAGCAATTACTTTCTTCCCAAGTCTGAGCATATCAAAGGAAAGGAATCATGTCTGAACAGAACCTCTTAATTTCAAGATAACAGCGACAGCATTAGCCCAAATGATGGATGATTTGTTGTGCAAAATGTATAAAGTGTATTATTAGTCTTTTTTGTCAGTTTTTGTCCTAGTTGATCACAGGATGTTACAGAAAAGACTACACTACGCTTGCAAAACCTGCGTTTATTTACAACAGGCTTACTATCAGTGTAAAGAGGGCATTTCAATGTCCGTTGATGATAAAACAGAGCTGCTAAATCTGGCAGTGAAGCGAAGTAGTTCTTAAGCAAGTCTGAAAAACAGGGAACTTTTTAAAAATTGTTGATGTGAAAGTAACAAACTAATATTGAATGTTGAAAAAACAACAAACATTGTCATTGGCACTGACCATTCCCCAAACCTCCTGCAATGCCTTGTTTTGTCTCATTTAGTTAATTGTTCAGCTGTTTGGTCAAAATCATCCTTTAAAAAAAAGTTGGAAATTACAGTCAGTGCAAAACTCTCCCAAAAAGTTAAACTATCCAGAGCAAACTCACAACTATGTTTGGAGAAATGCAATAATGGACTCATAGCACAACAACAACAACTCAAAATGTCTGAAAAAATGTATAAATCTATGTGAATATGTGTGATTTCTCAAACTACATTTAACCGAAAGCAAGCTGTGTTCGTGGCAGAGGAAACTGTTTTTATTTGAATGTTAGATGTAAATATTCACGTTTATGATTATGATTCTAACTTTAAATGTAAAATGACCCCAGGCAGAGCAACTGTAATGCGAACGGAGATTTAAATGAACAAAAAACTCACAAAGAAAGTTGCTCCAAAGTTGCCTAACACACATCTGGATATATCTAACAAACTGAAGACAAGATTAATGTCACTAAAGTAATAAACGCTTCCATTAGTCTCTGGGATCAAGGAGTAATGCAGGTAACTGTTGTGTCTCTGAATGTCTGGAACAGTGACTCATAAGACTAATGCATTATCATTATTGTTGCAAATGCGAAACTTCATCTTGGCTTCTCAATAAAGCTTTGGATTAGAGGATAAATATTGTGAATAATGATAATTTAACTTGTGTATCATTGCAACAGCTACACACACGACTCCATTTGCCACACGGGGTGAAACTCTCTGTATAAATCTTGTCACATTTTGATGAGGATAGATGCAGGATATGGCTTAGAGCTTTGATTATCTGTGTAATGGCTACAAATGACATAGTCGTCTCTAATCCTCCACCTCACGCCGACATTCTGACCTGGATGGCTTCTAACCAGGGACTGCGTGTTCTTTTCCTTGTACATTTCCATTCAGTTTAGCCTTCATCTTCTGAGTGCACTCTCTGTGATGCTTCTGTTAGGTCCGGGTCGAGAAGAAGAGCTGGCAGTGCGTCCGTGATTTATAATAGCCGTGTACAAGGTCGCCCTCAAATCTTCTTGAACAGTTAGTGGATGAGGAGAAGGGGGTCGGATGGATGAAAAACAGAAACGGAGGAAAACATGAAGGGGTTAAACATTCCCCACACAAACACGGCAATCATACACTTGACTTGCAATTAGTACAAATACCATTCTCAATTGAAAACACAAACCGGTCTTTGTTTGCCTCTTATAAATCACCGAGAACATCTGGTTACATTTATATTAAAAAGTGAAAGGGCTTCCTGTTTATCCGCTGATGTGAGATAGCCAGGTCAGTGCTGCAAAAGTCTCCTGAGTGAAGCATGAGTGCACAGGAGCTCACTGGTCTTGCCCAGGGGCGGACTTACCAGGCCTCAACTGCCTTGGGCCCCCAACCTAAAGGGGCCCCCCACAAGATGCCCTTCTCGCTCATCACAGACTCAAGGCTCTGGTGACAGTTACTTTTCTCTCAATATCACAAAAAAGTACCGGTAGTGGGGTGTCTTTTAAACATGAAAAAGTCAAAATAGTCTGGAATTGTCGAACAAATCAATATCATGTATTTAAAAGAGCTGAACACATATTCCGTTACAGTGGCTTTTTTAGCTTTTAACTCTGTTCTAACAATGTCCCATCATCAAAAACATACCTGGAGTTGCATTCATCTGCATTCACGCTGTTTTGAGGAACGTTCATTAGACAATCCCCTTATCCGAGAATCTTCTGCTGTTTTAAGTCCTTAAATCATCATCAGACTCATAATGTTTGTTGACGGCTAACGCCTAGTGTACACTGAGTCCAGTCCGGTCGCGGTCCGGGACCCGCGCGGGTCTCTTGCAGACGCCTGTCACACCAGCTCCGGTTAACTGCGGTCCGTTTTTGACGAAAGCCACGTAGATTCACGTGGTTTCGCGCGAGAGCACTCGTCAAATGACATGAAAGCCGCACCAGACCGCCGCGCGTCCGGCAAAATAGACTTCTTGCGGATTCTTTCCGGAGACCAGCGCGGCTGCGGACCCAGCGACGCAGAGCTCCGAGGTCGGTGTGACAGGGCGCATTGATTTTAAGCACTTTCTAAGTCTTGCGGGACCCGCACAGGACCCGCACGGGACCCGCACGGGACCCGCGCGGGTCCCGGACCGGAGTCGGTGTGCATCAGGCGTTACTTCACTTAATCGTGTGCGCCATCATTTAATTTTTTTGATAGCAAATTTAAGGCACTCAAGAGCATGTTTAAAGGCAAATAACAACATTTATTTATTTATTAACCTTTATTTAACCAGGTAAGAACCCATTGAGATCGAAACCTCTTTTTCAAGGGTTACCTGGGGCAAAGTGAAAAACATAACAGCAACACAAATTTAAAAAAAACAAAAACATAATTACATTTTAAGAGAGAATTTAAGAAATTAAGAACAAAATATACATTTCAAGGCACCGACAATTTTTTTTGTTTTTCAACATTTTGCGGAAACACCTAAGTGAAACCAGATTGCGCACTCTCCGCTCCGATTGGAGAGCGTTCCAGGCTGTGGGAGCAGCATATGAAAAAGCCCTCTTTCCCCAGTCAGTTTTTACACAGGGACAGACAAGAAAAATATATCACGTGAGCGCAGGGTGTAATGACCCTCCACTCTTTGCACAAGAAAAATGCATAATATTTTTCCTTTAAAATGCACCAACAACGGGAAATATGGTCTGATTTCTTAACTATTCTTCTGGGGAAGGACCCCCAAACCTCCCTGTTTAGGGCATGTTGCTGTTGCACATGTTAATTAAAACTTTCTAATAGTTCACTTAACACCCCAAATTTATGACCCTGTCACCTTAGGTTAAAAAAGAAACAGCTTCCTTCAAGAACAATTCAAGAGACACAACAAAAAAGTTACAGAAAATCACACTTGATGAGGAGGGGCCTGTACCTACATTTGCCTTGGGCCCCCATATTTCAGGGTCCGCCACTGGTCATGCCTCTCTTCAATCCTTCGAGTAGAGCCACTGAACTTCCAAAAGTAAGATATTCACCTGCCTCAACTCTAGCTCTAGGGCAGCAGTGATGCAGAAGTGGATTACTCCCAGCGGGTTTGAGGAAGAAATGATACAAATGTAAACTGGTCACAACATGGTAACATTTTATAATCATTATACCCTTTTAATGGCCTTAATAAAGCATGGACAAAGACTTAGTTCATAATGAGCAAATAGTTTGAATTATTCAGGCTAAGTACATAATTAACACCCTTACTCAGGCCTGTATAATTTAAGGCCTATAGGAGCCAGATTTGGCCCTGCCCACAATCCATTGTCCAAATATTAAAGTGTGTAACAGTTTTAATGATTCTAATTTTTACTTAGTTGTATTAAAATCTGTTGTGAACATAAATTATGTTTATATCAATCAGGTATCTGTTTGTGGAGGAAAAAAAAGAAAAATCAGCTGAAAATTACAAGTATGCAGATATCACAATAGGATGACAAAGGTCAGAATTTACAATAATAATAATAATAATAATAATAAACTACTTTTTTGACACTTTAAACATTAACTCAACAAAATAAAGACATTAAAATATATTTTTTATTTGTCAAGTAAATAAAATATGTGACATTGGTCACATTAGTCACAGGCCCAGTGTACAGCATGTTTGCTCCTTAATTTCCTAGTGTGATGTCATTATTTACAACCAGGAAGTAAAATTTAAAACATAAAGAAAATTGGCTAAACTGCGATAAAATTTGTAGATTTTTAGCAAAATGTTACATATACTCATCCTAATGCATTTTAGTTAAATGAGTAGTCTAATCTGAAAGGCACCTTAAAGGACACATTCTGCTGCAGTGACTTTTTTGAGCTTTAACCCTGTTCTAACAATGTTCCGTCATCAAAAACATACCTGGAGTTGCATTTAGCTGCATTTACACTGTTTTTAGGAATGTTCATTAGAAAATCCTCCCTCCTCCGAGCATCAAAAACACTTCCTGCCGAGCTCCCTCGATCCGGCTTCATACGTCACTTATTCGAGATTCTTCTGCTGTTTTAAGTCCTTAAATCATCGCCAGACTTGTTCTGAGCATCTCTGCCGTTTAAACATATTCACTGCTTCTGCTGACATAGCGTTTGTCTTTTGGTAATTCCTTTGGTATTTCCCACAAAAATCGAATATAGCAGTAGTTATTTTATTATAATTGAAAAAGATCCAGTGTAGGATTTAATGATATTCTATAACCTCAAAGTTGGTTAAAAGTGAAAAAGTTAAAAGTGACTGGAAGAATCTGACTGATAATGCCATGCTTGTCAAGATTATTCAGATACTATTCAGGTCAGTTCAATCGAAAAAAGTAACCCAGAATGTAAGAAAAGCGTTATGTGGCTGTTTATGTTACCTAGCATTATTAACTTCATCATTCCTAAAGTTTGATTTCAATTAGCTGGTCACAAACTACAGGAATGGTGATCTATTTGACATTTTAAATGAGAGAAAGTTTTATTAAGTATTTTACTACTATTTAGTCTACCAACTGAGCCACCCCAATGAAAAAAATACAACACTGCCTTAAAAACAAAGCTCTAATTGAGTAATAATACACTACAGCAACAGTAGTAGTAGCAGTAGTAGTAGTACATTTGGATGACTTCTTCCCCCACTGTGGCAAATGCAGATTTAACCATCATACTGGTCCAACATATTGCACAGTGTATAAAAAGCTCGCAATAACCAGAACTGGGCCCTAATAAAACATAATTAAAGAGCGTCCAATGGAAAACACTGGAGAATTGTTCTGTCAGTTTCTGTTCCAAGTTGTAATTGTCTCGTAACGCTTCTCTGGTTTGCAGCTGCCATTAAGACTTTTGGGATTTACATGCGGTGTCCTCTGCTCCACAGTCGATGGGTATTTGTGTCATTACAGTTCTTCTTATGCTTGGCCTGGCTGTGATTGACATTTCCCTCACATGCTCGAACCGACCCGTGAGATAGAATTTGTGCCATTAGCCGCTGATGTTATAGAGTTGTCGTTGTACATTTCCCATCCTCATCCGTTCTTCCTCCCCACCTGCTGTGTAATCACTGACTGAAGTGGGTTCTGCATTGTCACTCATGAAATGCTTTGCCATCCCTCCATCCTATTAAGAAATCAGCATTATATCGACGTGGCTAAATTTAGGGCAGTAAAAGCATGATGCAGAAATTGCCAAGACTTTCTGATTAGATTCCTCTAATAAACTCCACAGGAACTATGCTTGTAGCGGCCATAAATTCAGGTTAGGGAGCCAATTTGGACATCCCTCTGTTTGACCAATCCAGAGTGCAAATAAAGCTATAGGGAGCACTTGCACCAGACATTTTATTCTGACACTGAAATCCCCTGCATGGATCAGGATCTTGAGGTGAGAGTGCTGACCACCTTTCACTGTCAACAAAATGCAGAAATATAGTTGAGAGTATTAATTGTCTGGAGAATATGATGCTAATCAATTCTCCCCTGAGTCATGTTGTTGCTGCATGTGGTATTTTTAGCCAGGTCAGTCGTGTGGGAGAGCGCCCCAGGTACAGAGCAAATGGAAATGCATATCCATTCATGCAACTGACATTCAGAATGAAGTGCAGGATGACTGTGTTTGCAGCTCACACACTGTGGCTTTAAGACATCCATGGGCAAATGTCATGGATTTCATATTTCATATCTCAACCCACACATCCTGTTGCAAAAAGATAGAAGAAAATTCTGTTGTTCCTGTGTGTGTGTTTTTGTGTGTGTATTTAGAGCTACAAGTGTACTGTGGACAATAAGAACACTCTCTCCACTGTCTTTATGTTTCCAAAATGTATAAAGGTAATATTTAGCACGTTTGGGCCTATTCTGAGGATACATATACACGTCCTGCACACGGTGTAACCTGTGAGTACTGCGACAGTATGTGAGAGTAGTCCGCCACCTAGTGGTAATACTGTGTACTTGCATGTTATGCAGAAAAGTACCTGGAACAGGTTTACTTGCAGGGTTCTTACAAATGTTTTTTCGGGAGAGTCATTACGGTGTATTTCTACTCAAATAAACTCTTGATAAGCTTTGCTGACAGCTGTAGCAGATTTAAAGTTAAACAAAAGAGATGATGATCTTTCTCAACCATGTTTGCCAGCACCATAGTGTATCCTTGTAATACTGCAACACTTGTAAAGCACTGGATTAGACAGTCATGCTTGGGGTTTATAACCACTGACTGTGCTGTAAAGTCAGTCAAGTGTTTTACTGAAGAGGAGTCTCTAAACAAAATACACTAAAATCTTTAAACCTTTTGTAACATCCTGCTGATTTCAGCTCACAAATGTTTGAGACAGATAAGGAAACTTACCACCTATATACAGTGTCTTCACTTTCTAGTTCCATTTTTATCCCCTCACCATTTTAAACATGTTTTATCACAAAGAAGCGTCTCACCACACTCTGAGTGACTCTCTTCAGCACTTTCTCACATCTATATTTAACTATTTATCTTTACATCAGCGACCATACTGTATAGTGTCTTGCTGAGTATTTTCAATATTTTAGAATTTAAAGCTACATAAAACAGGTTGGAGGATGTGCTGCAGGGTCTGTCTTGGCATGTGCAAAAGTGATGTGTGAGTGATTGGAGGTGGACAGCTGGGCAGAGAGGCAGCCTCAGCCTCAGTCAGTTAAGTGTGGAGTGAATGAAGAATGCAGAAAATCATAAAGTCACTTTGAAAAGCTGAGAGGAAAAAACATTTTATATACTTGGCTACATTATTTTAATATCATGTGAAAGATTAAAGCTGAGATGACCAAAAGAGTTTAAAATATACTTTCCCAGCATTGACTCGATGTGATCTTGTATCACAAAAAGATATAGCCCAAAACTGCATGACGCAATCCTTAATACTTAATAAAACTTACCGCAGTGCTCCTTTAGTTGCATCATAATATCCCTATCGCACCATAAAACTCCACCACAGCGCACTGCTGGGCTTTGAACGCTGCATGTCTAACCGTTGAGCCATGTGTTCGGTGCAGATAGAGCGGACTCTCTCTCCCACAAGGCTGTGCACTGACACCGCTGTTCTCCACTGATGCTTTTCCTCTGATCACATTCGACGTCCCTTTCACACTGGCCCGAGACTGCCTCATCATTTCAAACTGTGTTATATAATATGATAGATTTTGCACGCTTCTGAACCAGCCGATAAGAGACTTAAAAGTCTTAAGTTATAGCACATGCATAGTGGTGTTGCTCAGCTAAAGAGTCTGTCTGCAGGGCCTTGTATTCTGGGTTAATTTGTCACTTAAAAGATGTTTGCACTGCTATCTCCGCCATTTTGAAGTGAGTAATGAGCTGGTGGATTATCACTGCTTTGTGCTGCAGAAGAAGGAATTTCACACGGAGACCTCAGAAACCTCTCCAGGTGGAATTATGATATCGTCTCAGGCACTTCTCAAATCGGCTTAGACATGTAGGCCAATATATCCATATACTGGTTTCAACTCCACTCAAAGTGACTGCCTTAACGCCAATTTACTGCGACTCTATATCATCAAGTCTATTTTGAGATGGCTGAGTTCAAAGTAACCCAGGAGACAACTTTGAATTGTGTAGTTCAGGGCTAAATACTCTTTTAAATCGCAATGGTTTTATATAAATTACACAGAATTAGTTATGAACAGTCAAAAGATCCAAGAAAAGAAGCATGTGGTGATCCAGTGCCTCTTAAAGGAGACATATTAGGCTTTTTTCATGTTGTTAATGTTGACCTATACTACAACATAAGGAGATCGTCATTTTAAATTGCAAACCGCGATATTGATCTAAAACAGCTTAGTAATAGAAACAGGTCAATTGACTTCCTGTTCAAAATTGCAGCTCTGTTAAGCCCCGCCTCTTTGCAGTGACATTTTACTGTAAGCAGCAGATTTTTATTTACATGTTTGTTTGTTTTTCACTAAAGTCTCGACGTGACATTTCCGAAGCTGACTCGTATCACTCTGAGTTTTAAAACAATCACAACGAAGTACAGGGATGTGGGCGGGAATAAGGGGTAGCTGACAACAGGAATTTTCTGAGCACTTGAGGATGAACTCTAACATGCAGGAATCAGCCATAATACAACTTTGAGTAAACAAACGGTGAGAGAACATTGTTGTTAAAAGGTTAAAAGCTCATTTAAGTTTATTTTGCACAATATGTCTCCTTTAAAAAAGTACAAATTTGATCCAACACTGCCTTCCTGTGGCTGGAGTTAGTATCACATTATTGTGAAGGAGGGACTGTGATTCATTCCCCAATTTGAGTCATTTGCTGTATTTGAATCAATTATAGTTGTTTGCTTGACTATATTTTCGTTATTTAAATAGCCAGACACTGATATAAATGTAATTAATCAGTTGTACCTTTAATTTGCTAAGAAAGTTTATATTCGAGAAAGACACGCAAAATATCGCACCTGCCTTAGTCACCAGACATATTAAATATTACAGTACAGTAAAGATCTCTGCACTGATCTGTTTGCACAGGTTTATCAGCAGTTAAACATTGTGTTTTCACAGACGTTGGGCTCATATTTAACTGAAAATCAACATGTTTAAAGATACTGATAGCGTATTAGATGTAGTCCGTCCTTTTTTGTTACCGAAGTAGGAGAGCAAAGTTTGTTGGTTTGCTCAAATTTGGCCCTGACGCACAGGGATAGCACCAACAAAATTTATCAAAATATGTTTTGGTTTATTACAATAAACAGACAAGCATACTGTCAGAAAAGTGCTAAAACGTACCTATATATGTTGCGATTCAATATGACTATAAAATGTAACCACAAAAGTGCAAAATTATCACTTTCTTTGCATTTTAGCTTTCTTTTGTTTGTTTTTTACAGTTTTTTGCAACCTTTTTAATTACATTATGCTCAATTATAAAAGTGTTCATACCTCCAAATTATAATTTATCTATCATCAACATTATTTTCCACGTCCTATAACTTTTCCCTGCTAGTTCCGCCCAGCCACAAGTTTATTTTCACCGGAGCCCAAATCTCCATAGAGTCTGCAGCAATTATACGTAAAGGTCACGACTTTTCAGAACAGTTTCTCACAATTTAGGGCTTCTCCGGGGTCCAGCCGTACAGGAATAATCAGTCCGGACCATCGCAGCTCGTCTCTGTCTAACATGGAGTGTCGGCATTACCATGACAACAAGGCGAGGTGGCTCTTAGCAAGCAGAAAGACATTTGCTCTGAACACACAGCAGGTGAGGTGTTTCTATTGTAACACATGACTGATTATGAACAGCCAGCTCCTCGTTCCGCCGTGGAGAGTTGTAGCCCACCAGACACAGCGTGGTTTGTGCGGCGGATTAAACAGCTTTTTTTTTTCTTCTTCTTCTTATTTTTCACCTTTTGTAGATGCTTTGAAAGAGCTACAAAGGAGGGCGCAGCTACTGTCTTCTGAAGGCGGACAAAGCGCTAAACGAGACCTGAACTTGAACTGGATGTTTTCAAACGCTACTGGGCTAATTTACAAATGTACTTTTTACTTTGACAAACCAGTTCTTATTTATGCCACTTTTGATATTAGACCGCCCATAACAAAACAAAAAAACACACTCAACATGTAAAAGTAACACGTTGTTGTTGTATTGCATTTCTTGAAACTGTGTTCAACCTGGATCAAGTTGCAAAAAAGTAACTGTTTATTTTAAAGAATTGTAAGTTATGGACATTTATTATTATATTTGAAAGTTAAAATGAGCAGTACGCTCTCAGTGCTATTGGGAATCTCACAAACAATGCAAAATAACAACAATTAAAAGACTGAACCACAATGATTATTATTATAAAAACTTGAAAAAACGATGCTCATAGTTCAATCTTCTTCTTCTTCTTCTTCATCTACATCATCATCTTATTATCGTTAACAAAGAAAATAAGGTCTCAACTGTGTGTGGCTAAGTATAGACATAATAACAGGTCCTGCAATCAAGGAAAAGAACTATGAGCATCGCTTTATATAGTAATATACACACAAAATATAATACCTTTAGTTAATAACGGATATGAACATATAGTGAAATATATGAACAGTTATGGTTTATTGTACCTGGAAATGAATCTGATGAAACAGTAAAGATTTCCTTGCAGCATTGACCTTTGGTGTGTGGTTCATGAGCAGACACACATGCACGTTGTGTGTGTCTGAGCATGGATTACACACAAACACATGCCATGGACGGGGACATGCTGGTGCTGAGTGTGTGTGTGTGTGTGTGTGTGTACGCTCGTGTATGGATATATACAATAACTGATATGTGCCATAAGACCTGGCCTCATGTTTCATTAACATATTTTAAATAGGAATATTGCTCCTTAACTCACTCTGACATAGATTTATTTGTAATTTTTTTTTACTATATTGTTAATTAACTATTGAAATCCCTGTGTTCAAACATAAACAGGTACAGGCGTGCTACTTCCATGCCTGTGAGTGGGACTATATAAGTGCTGATGCATAAACAAACACTCGTGCATGTCTTCGTGTGTGTGTGATTTAAAAAAATATCCACTTACTAAAGGTGTGCAAGGCGAGAACCTCCCACCACAAGAACAGTTTCTTTCCCTCTGCCGTTGGACTCATGAACACTTTGTAACACCTGTCACTTTAACAATAATACTATTTAAGAACAATCTATTTGCACTACACATTTGCACATTGCACTGTCTGCCACTGTACATTCTGTATATAGTTTCAGTCTATTTTATTCTTAATTTTATGCATGCCTTTTTATATATTTTTTTTTATTGTATTCATTGCTTTATGTTGCACCTACGCCGAAGCAAGTTCCTACGTTTTTGAATTTCACTAACAATGGCAATAAACGGTTTTCTGATTCTGATATAATAATGTACAATATACATAATAATAATAATAATAAAGAAAGCTCAAACTTGTCACACTTGTCTGAAAGATTTTCTGGTCATTGTGCTGTAAACTCTATACGATTCACAAGAACAGCATCTTTTCATGACTGTATCATAACTTTTCGTAATTTGGCTTTTGAACAATCAGTTTTCTCAGTGAAGGCCACGACACAGTGGAATGTTCTGTCTGCTTCAACAAGAACGTGTGTTACAATTACAACAACACCTCAAGAGCACCTAGAGTTACATATAACCACTGGACTCTTTAGATCCTATACGCTCCATCAGTGTGGCTCTGTCTACGTCTGTGTGTGGAGGAGAGGACCAGACTTTATTTCATGCTCAAGGCTGACTCTGGTACAATGCATCAAATGACTATGTTTATGTTTTAAATGTACATGGTTTCCTTAAAAAAATAAAATAATAATTGGTCATGTTTGGGTCAGGTATTAGTCCGGATGTACTCGCTTAGTCCAGTCCTGGTTTAGTCAAGGTTTAGTTTCAGGTTTGGTTCTATTCGATGTGGTGTTTGTGCATCCTAAATTAACACACTAACATGTCCAAGCTCCATGAAGAAACTAAAGAAAGAAGAAATGTGCTGTTTCATTTGAAGTTGGACTGTGCTCTTTGTTTTCCCATTACCGTCTCATAGAAAGTGCTTGCATTGCTTTCCAAACTCAAAAGGGATTCCACCTCACCGGTCCAACGTTCACAGGACGCATGGCTCCAAATAGAAATCATTTAAATAATGGATTGGTCAAGACAGTTTTTAGGTTTGGGAAACAGTAGAGTCACTTTTACTTGTTTAGCTTGTTTATTATGAAAGCAACAATGGTGGTAATTTTCCATTAGGCATGGTGTTGGTTTCCAGTTTTCAGACTGCCATGTATTGAAGCACAAATGTGTTGAAAATCACAGTAATGAAGTGTGGAGGCACGGGTTCCTGCCATTGTAAATGATGTCCAGTAGGTTGCGCTTTTAAAGCCTTTCTCAGACTCTTAATCGCCCTCTGATTTGTGCATTTCCGCTTCTTTTTCTTAATTTATTCCTTTTTATCCACCAACTGATCTGAGAAAAATCTACAAACACCATCTTTACTTATGCATATATTAAGATAATTTCCTCTTTGCAGAGCTTGTTTCCACTTGTAACTTGAGTAAATCAGACACCAGAGTCCAGCCAGTCCAATAGTTTGTGCCCCAAAGGCTTCAGAAACAGCTTTTAAATGAGGCTCATTTTAGTCAGACGTTTTAGGAAAAGCAGGCCCGCATGGTAAACGATATATCATTTACTTTTTCCAGTCTGAACATGTACTCTGGTGTCCAAAGGCTATTCAATTTGTCAATTTCAAGTCGAGTTTTGTCCATTTATTGTGTCCATAGCAGAAGAGCTGAGGCCCAGATACATAGTTCTGAAGTCCAGTCGGATGCCAGCGCCTTCTTAATCGCAGTAAAATATTTCTGAGCAGCAGCAGGACAGTCCCAAAACACATGGTAAGGGCGAGCCACTTGGCAACCACAGTTTCTCCAGCAGTTGGCATTTTTCCTTGTGAATAGTGAGCACTTTGACATGGAGCTATTAAAAAGAGTGATACATTTTTCCGACAGATTTTTTGCCAAACATGCGATTTCATTGTCCTCCATTATATATATTTAAAAGAACATATATTTTCCCATTTTTCTTCTGTCCAAACATAATTAGCCTCTGTTTCCCAATGAATTGTAACGTATTTGGAGCAGAGGCTGTTTAGATTATCAACGCATTCATATAATTTAGATGTAATCCGCTTGAAAGTTCTGATTTATAATAAGGTGGTCATCACTGCTTTATTTCTTGCTTTTAAATAATCCTTTTTTTTTGTAAGTAACTGTGAAAATCCTGTTTTTAAATTATTTTTAAGTTTATTGTACAGTCTGGTGAAAAGCTTTTGTTATCCAGATCTTAAATCTTATTTTAATCTTTTGTTATCTTCTGTTTTGATGTATAGTAAGATAATTTATGACTTTATAGCATGAAAAAGTTTTGAATCAATGCTTGAACGTCAACTTAGCTTTTCATTTCTCCACTCACGACCCCCTGATCTTCACTTAAAACCATAAACAATTCAATTCAATCTAAGAAAAACAAGTTCCTGAACACATTCTTCACAATCCGACCTTCTAGTTCTGCTCTCATTATCAAACAGCTCCAGCGGCACATCTTCTTTAACCGAAAAATGCACATTTGTCCAACTGAAATATCTCAGTTGACGAATCAAATTGAGAAATCGAGTTTTGCTTTTGGAGCGCGCTTAAATACCGTCAGGCTCACCGAGAGAGACAAAGCCGAGCTCCTTCTGCAACACTCTGACTCACTGCATCGCATTCATTACTCAGAGGAGAAGAATTTACAGCGTCGGATAAGCTGCCAGCGCTAATATATAACTGTCCTCTGTGGGGAATAATAGAGGCGATTGGAGCTGTAAACTGACCACTCAGCTCTCACCAGACTGAGAAACTGTGGGCCTTTCTGTTTTATCTGGCATCTTTAGCAGTGCGGCGGATCTCTGCGAGTGTTTGTTCCCGTAAAAAGTTGATCTTCTCCGTCGTGGAGAGAAGGCACATCTGTCACGGTGCCAGGGGAGTTGTTTTTATGCTCTGATTTCAGATTTTTCATCCCAATGCGATTCTGATTCGCTGGTGAGGAAGAAAATACAGTGAACGGGATGAAAACTCAGCTAAAACACGAGGAATATGTATTTTTCAGAGTGAAGAGTACGTTGCAAAAACTCAATATCTAGCGTTGTTTAAAATGACCTGAATTTGGAATATTAATCTTATTTTGAGTAGTTTTGACTGAGATTAAATTGCCGATGTGACATAGACAAGACCTTTCTGAATGGTTATAAGATAATTTTGCTTAAAATAAGAAAACCAGTAAATAAATAAAAAAATCTTATCTCTTTAGCAAACAGTTTGACTTGAAATAAGAAGAAAGGTCCTGAAACAAGTCAAAAACACCTTTAAACAAGTCAAATAATCAAGGTCCATGAAGAAAATGCGTCTTGAAATTGTTGAAATTAAGATTAATATCCTGAATTCAAGTCATTTAATCTAGAAATATTTGTTTTTTGCAGTGAACTAACGGACCAGTGGTGGAAGAGGTAATCAATTTTGTTAAGTGAAAGAACAGATGCAGGAGCGAAAAAAGAAAAAAAACTCAAATGAAAGTAAAAGTAGCACACAAACAATGTATTTAAGTAAAAGTTTTGAAGTCCACGTTCGAAATTGTTCTTTAAGAGAAAAAGAATTTGAAAACTATGAAATTGTTAAATCATATAATGGTAATTGTGATAAAATGTTGTGCTACTCTTTGGTCAGAAGTCTCTTTGGTCAAATCAAATTCCTAATTTTTCAAGTCAGTTTTATGTGTAGGTTTTTGTTTGCTCGAAGCCTGCTCTTGAATCAAAACTTTTATGCATGAACCTGCTAAAAATAATCCCTTCAACCATGTGAAAAGTAATCATTCTGACCTTAAGTGCAGATCATTTTTACTGAAGTACAGTCCTTTTACTTTACTTTCCACCACTGCAATTGACACCATCCTGCTCTTAAAAATCTTAAAGGTTTAATTCTATATGGTTTAAAGATCATCTCCTGGCGACGGACCACTGAAATGCTACAGACGCTTTTCATCGAATACGACAGAAGACCTTCAAGAGGAAATACTTCGAGGGAATGACCGTATCGTCACCGTCTGCACACAATAAGAGCGCTGTGTTGTGTCTCCAGAGTTCAGCCGCTCCACCTGGACTCTGACTGGGACGCCCGACCTGCCGGACACACAGCAGCCTTTTGTCCTGAGGTACGTTACTCTCCTCAAGCCGATCTGTGCCGGACAATCCTCCAACCGAAGCCGCACTGAGACCTTTGACTGAGACGACTGATTTGATTGAACTTGCATTTTAATTTTCCCATTATTCCTCATGTTCGTCGTTATAAAGTGTCGCTGTCTGTAGCCTGGTTTAAATGCACTTTATGAATACGTTTGACACTGACACAAAGGCGATTGAGAAACGCTGTGGAAATGTTTATGTAGATTAATTTTCTTTTCTTTTTTTCAGAATTTCTTTTTTTACATTTTTCAATAAATAAAACAAAAAACACAACACAGAAAGCAAAATAAACAGGGCAATAACAGGCATCTAAATAAGTTGCAGCACATAAATGTCCGATTTAGTCCAGAGTTTGTCAGATGTTTCTATTTTTAAGTCTGAATTTAATTTTTCTAATGTCCATGTCAGTCCAGTGCTTATCGTGGGTATAGTTGGTGTTTAAATTTACTTTGAGATCAATAAAGTTTATTTATAGTTATGGTTGATATATACAATTCTCACAACAGTAAAAACAAGAAAACTTTGGAGTTACATGGTGTTTTGTTGTGAAAAGTGCACAGAACCTTATCAATTTATCTTTAGAGTCAGAATTTTATCTAAAACAAACTCATAAACTCATAAAAATATTGCACTCGTATTTGTTTCGACTGTGATCACAAAACAAAAACAACACGGTGGAACAATTTGCTCTGCTGACAGTGTTGCCGCTTGCATTTTCAGTTCATTTCCAGTGCATTCCGTGTTCCATATTTAGACGGGGAAGAGGAAACGCATCTGTCACGAACCGTTTTTTTGTAGATCATATTTCAAACACCTCATCCCTTGCTGTTTCTGGAAGACAGTGATCAAGAGTTGAGCCATTCTGCACCGCTGCGACTGTAATCTGTCTGCATTTGTGAGGACGCTTGTGTTGACTTGGGAAAAGAAAAAGATGTTACCGTGCCTTATTCATCGCGGTGAATAATCCCCCTCTACCTTTACGCCGATGAAAGCCCGCAGCCTCACCAGAGTCCCGCCGGTGTTCCCGAAGGCGACGACCGTTTGTCATTTAAAGAATTTTCTAGTTCTTTCTTTGTCCTCGTCGTTTAACACTCGCGCTGTCACCGTCTCGCGCAACTGGATGCATCGCCCTACATTTTTGTTCCTATAGAATGCAACCGTTTTCCTTTTGGAAGACAAGTGTGTCCCACGAAGCTGAGTGTTGTGACTTATATAAACCATCACAGCCGCACTTGGTAAAGCCCAAACTTCAAGACACCAGGAACAGGAATGATCATTTATATAATGATCTGATTTCAGTTCAGGGTAAACACATTCAAACAGGGCCAGTTCTAGATGTTTGGAGACCTTAAACAAGACTTTGTGGCCTATAAAACAACACAGTGTTTAAATTGCCTATGACAGGTTGGACTACTCAATTAAAATGCAGTTAATATAAATATATTTCAACTTCTGCTAATATCTTTACAAATTTTACCCCGGTTTAGCTATTTTTTTTTGTGCTTCCTGGTTGTAAATGATGACATCACACTGGGAAATGACCAAGAAACAATCCTGTACAGTGCACCAAAACTCACAGATTTTTGTATTTGACAAAGAAAAATCCATGTAAACACATTTATTTTTGAATCAATGTTTAAAGGGTCAAAAAAGTAATGCATAACCTTTGGTGATGTCATCAATTTGTTTACTTCCTTTAATTTTCAACAGATTTTTCAGCTTTTCTCCACAAATAGCTACCTGATTTGTGTAAAAGTGTAATTTATATTAATAACAAGGGGTAGTAATACACCATATAATGTGAAAATCATAAAAACCTGACATACGCACAATGGGATATAAAATAAAGACAAGAAATCAGGAGTGGACTGGGGAGAAAAAGTGATTCAGGATCTTTGCTGGAGCAGGTCACATTCGTCAGCATTTACTTTATTATTTTTTTCATGGTTAGAGATTGTCGTATGTAAAGGTGGATTTGAGGACCCTTCGACTTCGGCCTATATTCAGATGCATTTTAAATCCACGACTCATTGGGTGATAGAAAAACGAAAGAAGGAAAAAGAAAACATCAATTCCAGTATAATATGTAATTTGTTCCTTTGCTGTCTTGATCGTCATTGGTTGATCCAGATTATAATCCACGAAAAATGGGGAGAAAAAAGAGCGTTATAAATCATTTTTAATCGTTATTTGATACTAATCTGTTTTACTGGGGAGTGGTTTTGGAGATAGATGCACCGCCGCACCCAAAACCTAAACAGTGTGAGAGATATGTCCAATACCAGTGTTTCTCAAACTGTGGTATGTGCACATGGGTCTTTCTGCAGTTTAGGGTTATTTGCATATTTTGAGACAAATAAAAAAATCTAAATACACGGTTTTGATTATTAACCTTTGTGCTGTTTAAAACTAATGTTTACTTGAGAGTGTGAAAAATAGAGAACAAAAGACAAGTTTATTTGAAGAGTACACAAGTGGTTTTGTACACAAGTGGTTTATAATTATTATTTTCCTGTTATTTAATCACAAAACAGAAAAAAAAAAATCATAAATATCCATTATAAAATGTACTATACTTTAAAAGAGAGGAGTGCAGCTAAAATTCTTCCTGCCATATGCAAACAGATAAACAGCACCACCAAAAGATTTGATGTGCTGTGACCTCATCTTTGTAGTCCCCTTCGCTTCAGGTTTTATGCCAAACCGTCACTTTGCAGTGGTGGCTATGCTAGCAAAAGTGTATTTTTTTTTACAATATATTTTTTCACAATTAGGGTATTGTTGGGGTTAGGATTAGGGTTAGATTTAGGAACAGATAATTTGGTTAAATTTAGGGCTTTGGGGCAGGTAAGATAACCAGGTCTCAGTGGAACTGCGTTGTAGAAAAACAAAGAGGCATCCCCTTTTATTTAACTCATGATATTTTTCTTCTTTTTCAGCTCCTATTGTGGGCTACCAGCTTGTTAGACCTGGGCCTGTGGGATTTAGATGGCTCAAATATGTGTGACAGTGCAGTTCAGAAAGTGTTAAAAGTGTTGTTGTTCTTTCCTGTGTAATGTAGACGTGATAATTCCACTTTGCATATGTTGTCCCCTGCTGTGATACTGCTGTCAGAGCACCGTGGATGCATAGACTGTAATGTAATCTTCCTCTCTGCGGGGCACCAGGTAGAACAGAGCAGCTCACAACAAAGGCCTTTGAAGTGGCTAATTATGTTATAAATATTAACATTTATCCATAACCAACCAATCAATTTCAGATCAATCTAATTATATAGATGAAGTGCGCTCACTTTGGATGACTAAAAGCTTCTTCAAAAATTAGCAGTAATAAGTGCTTTCTGTTTCCTCACAGTGGAATCAGTGCTTGTGTACCGCTGTGTCTGATAGAATGGCCAAAGCCGGTTTCAGCTTTTTTAATCTTTTTAGGGCTTCCAGGAGAAAATTAACCGTGTTTCCTGGACAAATGCCAGTAAAAGTAATTACAACAGCAGCCCCAGGGGCTTGTTGCTACATTTTCCCACAGCTCTATGGAATGATTTCTGTGTCTGCAAAGCAAAAATTGGATTAAAAATGCTCTTGTAATAGTTGATCTAGAACGCCACAGAACTAATGAATAATCAATGCTTCATTGTCAGTTTATTTCTGTTTAATTTCACCCCACAGTCTCTCCTTTTTGTACTGTGCCAGCAAACATGAAGCATGCTTTTAAAAGATCAAGTGCAATTCTTGTTCTGCATGCGTTTCAATGTGTTGTTTTGTCTGTTGTTTTGTCTGAGAGGGAATGTAACTGGCCTCGTAATGACCAGGCATATTTGTTTGCGTCTGCATTTTATGAGCAGATGGATTTGTTGTCAGTATGTGATGTGAAGGTGCTGGTCTCCATCTTTATGACTGTGTGGTTCTGGATGTGTGAGCCATGTTCATCATCTTTGCTGGAGTGACAGCATTAATTACATTCATGCTGGTGGCATCTCTTGCCTCTCTTTAGAAGGTGATCCCATTTCCAAGCAGATTAACTGTGCACTGGAGCTTAAACTCTGCAATGAAGTCATTAAACATCGATAATAACACAACTTGCTGCATTTAAATGCTCTGTGCGAATGCATTTGTGGTGCACTGACACACTCTCACTCAAATGATCTATGTGCAGTTTGTGTAAGTGAAGAGAAAATGTTCTTGGACACTTAGAGTTGTGACGGTAAAAGGATTTTGAGTCTGCTCTATTACTACAGACAATGTACTTTATTCTTCTGTACTCTAATTGAGTCTTGAGCGTCAGCACATTTGGTTTTCTATATTGGTCCGCACAGTGAATCATCATTTTTAAATAGTAATTTGCATATTGATAAGCTTTTGTGCTTGTGTATTTTTGTGTGTACCAGTTATTTTTAAATTCTGTGAGAATGCTGTTTGTAGCAGTAAAGACTCATGATCCAACTGTATAGGAACACAAATTAATACATGATTTCCATTTCATCATTGCCAACAATACATTGTGTGTCTACACTATTCATTCAATACATTTGTTTATTTATAAAACTAATGCATTGGGGCTACCAGCATGTGCAAGCTATTGTCCTGTCTTTTACACGCTCTACAGCTCTAATGCCTGAAAACATGCACCTTGTTTCCCATGGGGCATGTGTGCTGCAGAGGACGAGCAAACTCCATCACCAAGGAGCTATCCTATACCTGCTTCACAATCTGTTGACGCAGAGGAAATGAAGAGGAAAGAGGAAACTCCTAATTTAAATATTTTACTAGACAAAACAGTCGGAGTTACCAGGAATGTCCGTTCTCAGCATAAATAAGCCATAGCTACACAAGTGCCAAAGGTCAAACTCCAAGTCTGTGTTACTGTCCACAAGTCATTAGTCACTTGTGCTAGGGTCAAACTTATTTGTGATTCTTTCAACGTGGGACAGGTCCAAGTCCAACCAATAAAATCTCTCTTCTTCATGGCTTCTTTGAGGTTTGAGCTTTTCCCGATACTTGTGTCCATTCTACACGAAACATAATGGATATTTAAACACTTTTTTCTTTGCAATCCCTCACTCAAAGCACTGACATAATTGTAAGTGTACTTACTGAAAATGACTTTGAAAAGAGGAGCGCTCATTTAAATGCAATTATCCTGCTCTGAATTTGAAAGTCAATCAAACACAATTACAGGAAAAAAATCATTTAATCTTTCATATGTGATTGTACTTTGAACATGCTGCATCTTCCATGTCACAATGAGCGCTGTGGAGGGCAAGAGAGCAGACATGTGCTCATGCATGCATGGGAGGGTAATGATAAGAAGTCAGATAATGAGAGCAGAAGAAATGACACACTGATTGCACATGATTATATCTCAAAATGTCTAAAAGATGAGTTGGATCATATCAGCAGCACTGCACAAGATCTCTTCAGATAGTCAACTTGGGAAAAGTTGTATGTGTTATTTTGTTCCCGGACATCTGTATATTTTAGTCCTTATATTACAGTATTAGAGTTATTTATCTTATTTATGTTGCATTTATTCAGTTGTCGGGTGAAAATGAAAAACATATGAGACCTGCTGTTGCCTCTGCACAGATCTGGCCTGTAAATTGTCACCCTCTTGTCACCATGGAGACAGATGCCATAATGTGAACCTTTCCAGACAAATCAATATCAATTCCACAGAGACAATCAGAAAAGTTATAATGCACCATCAAATTGATCTTAAAGGAGACATATGCTTTGTATTGAACTATAACATAAGCAGATCCTCGTTTTACCTTTTTTGTTCATTGCAAACTTCAGTACTGATCTAAAAGGACTGAGTAATAGAAACGGGACCTCCTGTCCAATACTGCAAAACAGATAAGCCCCGCCTCAGTGACATTTCAATGTAACAAGCAGCTGATCGTAATTGATATATTTTTATTATTTATATTCTGTTCACATAACATTTTGGACGCCTTCATGTTTCCCTCAGAGTCTAATCTTTCAAATAATCGCAACACACAAGTACAAGGATGTGGTTGGAGGGTAGGGGGTAGGTGAAAACAGTCATTTTCTGACCACTTGAGCAAGCAACTTGGATGAATCAATCAAAATACAACTCTGAGTAAACTAACGATGAGGAAACACAGTTGTAACAAAGCTCATTGAAGTTTATTATGCATAATATGTCCCCTTTAAATATTACATAAAGCTACCACAAATGGGCCACACGTCAAACTTTCTTTACCCTCAAAAGTAGCGGCTTGTGATGGCCTAATTACTTAAAGAACATGTTTACCTCAGACATTTCCCATCGCAGTCCCAGGTGCACTGACCGCATAAACAGATGGTGCATTATGACTGCCAAAAGTATATGGACATAACTTGCGGTTTAGGTCATGAATATAACATCAGGCTCACTCGCTGAACACGGACAACGGGGCAGGATCAGAATGTGAAGCAATTTAGCATCACATTAAAACACGCATTATCATGGTAGAAATAGATTACCCTGGGGCCTCCGTACACTGTAGACTTTATCTGACAGATGAAGAATGGCTGGCTACGCGTTATATGTGGTGTTCCATGCACTGAAAACACAAGCGTATGGAAGACAATGGGCTGCTGTTCTGGCATTTTTCGTTTCCTCCCCAAAGACAAAGGCGTACACTGGAGTAAAAGACAATGCATGTATTTGAACAGAGCAACATTTTCCCACCACTTTCATTACTTTTCCCAATTGTTTACACCTGCAGGATATTAGAATTAGAGCAATACTGTAAATGTGTAAATGTAAATTATCTTCAGCTGCAGGAAGTGTTACCCATGTTGCATTTGCTGAATGTCTCTCCTCATTTCAAACTGTCCTGTCTAATAGAGCATTTTGGACAGACAAAAATTTGCAAATTTGACTGGAGGATGTAATCTGCTTGTCTGCACGGAGATAATCTAATGCCATACTGTGGATCAGATCTCCACTGAGACAAGCAGGTGGCACGCCCTCCACCAGAAAAGTTACATAGTACAGCTTTAAAGGCAATCCCAAATGTTGTTATATATATTTATAATTTTATCTTAACAGTCAGACTTTGTTGTACAGAGAAGATCCTAAAGGTAAGTACCACCATCACATGAATGTTCACCTGTATCAGTAAGAGCTTTGGGCAAAGGTAAAGCTAAAGTGTAACTCCATGCATTTGTGCTGCCCCGAGGGGTCTTGTGTGGAGCTGTGATACCAGAGCTCACTGTTGACCGCAGCAATTTTTATTAAAGGGTATGTCTCTTGTGAAACCCCTCAAGGGAATGTAGTGGAAATAAATATCCATTTAGGAAAAGCCTCTGAGAAATGTAAGGTTTCTAGGAAATGTGGAACATTTAGTTGCAAAACTTGAAGCTTGCAAATAAGAAGTTATTTGTGAAGTTTCAAAATTCATTTCTACTTTCTGACAGGGTGGAAAGTAACTAATTATAAAATACTCTCATTACATAAATTGAGTAGATTTTTGGAGTAATTTGAGTAGTGGCTGTCTATGCTCCTCTCTGCCTACAAACACAAATAACAGCTTTGCTGAGTGTCTGCTCAGAGAATATCTGCTTGGTGGGTTTTTAAAATTCATTTATTTAGAATTATCTAAAATACTACTGACGTAATGGAAACAAGTAGGTAGTAGCACACTTTGAGTAGCCTATGCCTTGTGTTTTTCATGCATAGTTTAGCCCAGTGTTTTTCAACCTTTTTTGAGTTGTGGCACACATTTTGGGTTTAAAAGCTACCAAGGTGCACCACCTACCACTAAAACATTACCAAATCAGACCATTTTGTTAAAAAAAATATGATATATAATGAGGCAAATAATGTCTGTGGCACTGTCTAGTTCTTTAAATTTGGTAATAGTGATGGTTTTGCATTCTTTTTAGGTGAAAATGTTGCTCAGAACACTCCAAAAAGGTCTATTAGTTCATTAAATGCACATTTGTGAATCTGTTAACTCAAACTGGATATTTTCTCAAGGCACACCTGGCAAAACCTCAAGGCACACTAGTGTTCCCCGGCACACTGGTTGCAAATCAAGGGTGGAGCCTATACTTAAAGCCTACTTAAGTACAAAGTCAATCACAGTCTCATCATCATTCCCAACCACATTTGTCATTTTCAGATGCTGTTGTTGCTTTCTGAATAAAAGCCATAGGAGGAGTTTCCCCACATCTGTTGTGTGTCCACGGGCAGCAGGCGCATCCTCACACAGCAAACACGCATGCGTGAATGACGGAGCCTCCCCTGATTTGACGAGCCCCTGACCCAGCTCCGGCGCACTATATTGCAGACTGTCCGTGCCTGGCGCACCCTCAGCTGCACCTGCTCTCTCCATACAGCAGTGGGAGCGCTGGGAGGGGCATTATTTAGCAGCGAGCTGTAGGAGGAGGAGGCATTTCCGTAACACTGACTCAAGCGTGTAGCTTCATTCAGCTTCAGCACCACATTATTGAGGAAAGCGTCCAGATTGAGCAATTTCTACTGTCCCATTCCATCTTTCAAGAAGAGGGCAATATTTGTGGGAATACCGGTGTTTGACTGAGTTCACAGCCGTACAAGAGGAGTCATCTCCAGCACAGTAAGGTACGTACGGGGAAGGATGCTGAGAGTGGTCTGGACTGTGCTGCTGAAGCTAGCAGTGTGTAGCATGCACCTGCTGCTGCCGCTGCTGCTGCTGCTGCACAGTGCGATGCTGTTGCTAGCGTTAGCTAAGGCGAGGTCCGGCTTTGGACTCAAAACGTGTCTGGGCGAGGTGCTGGAAATAATATAAAATACACTCAACATGCTAAACGTTCATTCTGTGCAGCTTCAGTTGTTTGCTAAGCTGCGTTAGTCTTGTTTAGCTAAATCACAGCAGCTGCTAGTGTTGTTTGCATGGAGGCTGAGCTATCCAGGAGCCAGTGCTGAAAGACTTCCCCGGCTCTGGAGGAGCTCCCGGGCAGAGCAAGCTAAGCTGCTATGTTAGCACACTAGCACAGCTAGCACAGCACTCGTGCGCGTAAAATAACTGTCCCACACCGGGTTTGTTCTTTGTTAAAGAAATCAGTACTCTTTAAAGCATCGACAGCAGCCTGTCCGCCCATGTCAACAGTCCTCTGTGCTAATGATGAGTCCTTTGTCCAACACCTGCCCCTTTTATATGGAACAGTCTTATGCACGCGCTTTGTGTAAACTTTATCAGACTAGATCACTCACTGTCCCGGATCTCTTCTCTTACTCTAAAGCCGCAGGACCCTCCTCTCTGCTTGTTGCTAACTGTCACAGCCAGTACCCATTGTCTCATGTGCCAAAAGGCCACTTAAATCTAAACCAAAACAAACATGATGTAGGCCTAGTCTATTTGAAATATTGTAGTGATTCTATTTTTATCCCAAAGGCGACTTTAGTATTTGTTATTACTATTTAATTCAATGACTCTTGTACATAAAACTGGCATTGCTCTGGTCATGAATGAAATATCACCGTAAGATCATTTGGGTTTGTGGTCTCATGTTTGTCAGGAGAACATTAGTTCAGCAATGCAGTTCAGTGCTCTGTTGATCCACTGTATCTGGCAACAGCCCCTGAAACTGGATCTGAACTCCAGCAGCCTCTGGAGGGGTCACACAGAGGCTGTATTTAGAATAAGAAGTTGTGATGGCAGAAGGCATGCCAAGTGTCAGCCATAAAGCTGCGTGTCAGGGCTGGCTATGGACAGCGAGTCTGTCCAAATCATGCTGTGACCACCAGGCTTTGTTTCTGAAATCTGTTTACAAGTCATTTTGAAAGTTTAGAAAAAAATCTTGTAACCAAGAACAGAATGTGTAGTTTGTTGTTCGATAGACACTTCCTTTTTTGCGCCGCGAAATACCTCTCCGAATTTCATTTACCATCTGCTTAATCCATCTCCTATGCCAAATGTTTAGTCAATATCACAACAGTATACAGTAGAGCCACAGATATTGTTTGTTGTTAGCTCTATATATTACATCGTCTCTTCCCATCTGCCCAAACACCTACACCCAAGCACTATTATTCATTTAAGTCTATGTATGGCTCCCCACTTCACTCAAATGTTATTCTTATATGGCATGTTTTGTCTAACTTAATATATAGAAGTATATAAGCTTACTATATACAAGTATAGGAATAAATACCTAAATTATCATACAAAGCAAGTCGCTTTTCAGCAACACATGCTACAAAAAAGTGTGTTGACTGATCAAATAATAAACTGAGCTTTTCTTAGTTTAATATTCCGAACAAAAGATATATTTTTGCATGAATCATTTCTTGTGAATGTCTGTTTTTCTTAAGAGTGCAACCTTTAGCATATTCCTTCAATTTACCATTGAAATAATTTTGGAAATCTTGTTGTAAAATTACATAAATCTTGTTTTTCTCCATAATTTATGTGTGAAAGTATGCAGTCAACAGTTGTCAGCGGTGCATTGCGTCCACCGTCTCCCGGGAGAGGAAGCGATGTTGGCTGAACACTGAGAAAGCCCCTGCAGTTGACGTTGTAGCCATGGCACCTCCACTCGCTGGAACACCATTACCTCTGCTGGGGTTCTGTCATTCAGTGTGACCAGGATTAGACTTGAGGTTTTAGAAGCAGTGCAAATTAATCAATAGCTTCAGCTCCTGCTAAAATAACATTCTTGTCTGAAACATGGGATATATGTATAGCATTATCCTATAACGATGTCACAATATAGAGGGTTACTGTCAGAAGAAATATCACGATTTTACAACTATCACAACTATTGACTGCAAACAGTAAAATCCTTAATTGTCTAATACGTTTATTTTCATCCATTGTGCTGGGGAACAGTAGTGTGCCTTGAAAAAAATGTTTGGTTTGGTTTCACATGTGGATTCAGTCGAAAAAATTTACAATTTTTGAGTGTCTTGAACATATATCTGTATCAAAAAAGAAAACATCATTGCCAAACAAGCAGACACGGACACGCCACATTACACATCACTTTTGTGGTCTGATTTTTTTTGTGTTAATTATAATATCTACACAACCAAAAGTTTGCCACAGTTATTATTTTTTATAAGATTAGTTATATGATTATTTTGTTGAACTGAATAACCACAACTAGGCCTGTCACAATATATATATATACATATACATATACATATACATATATATATATATATATATATATATATATATATATATATATATATATATATATATATATATATATATATATATATATATATATATATATATATAAATTTTTTTTTTGGTGCACAATAATTATCGCACTATTAGGGGAAGATTTTTATCATTTTTCTTGGTAATACGATAAGATTTGTGATTCTTTGTTGCAGCTCATGTCTTTTTAGGATACTGTCCACTTGTTAACTTGTATTATCAGGCCTAAGAGTTATTGTGTTGGAGGCATTAATGTTATTGTTTATTGTGATATTTTACTGTAGCAATATATTATATATAATTTATAATATATATTTAAAATGTGTTATCGTGACAATACAATAAGGCATATAATCTTGACGTCCCTGTTATGCTGAGGATGGTGGGAGAAAAAGTGACCACAGGATATAGTTGTCCCTGAGACGGCTCTGAATACCCGCCCACATCCACAACAATATGTATTTTAGATCCAGCCCTTTGTCTCTTATGGGGCTATATCCACCAGATGCTAGATGTGCAAATCCCGGCATGTTCTACTTTCCCCTATCCGTCTTGTGTGCCATTATCACTCAGTGGAGCAGAATGAAAAAGGCCCTTTATTGTTGCAGGAGGAACAATAAAGTGTTGAAAGTCTGGTGTCAGCAGCTGTGGGGTGCAGTGAGCGAGAGTGCCTCATTGTCTTAATCATTTTTTTAGTCCACTCATAACCCCATTAACTCTAACCAGGAGGATGTGTAGCGCTCAAACTGTCATGCTGCGCCGTACAACTACTGAATTGATCCAGTTGTGCCATCCATCCAGCGAACTCGTCACACACAGAGTGGCTGCGGTTGAACAATGTTTATGTAAGGAGACAACGAACAAGGCACACAACACTGCTGTAGACACTTTAGATTGGTCAAATATGGTTGAAAGTTTTCTTCTTAGGTTAAAGCGGGACTTTTTTTTTTTTTTTTTTTACTTTGTTTATGTTTGTTGCCTTGCTTTAATCATGCAAATGCAATAAAAAGCAAAAAGTATTGGTTTTAATTCTCATTTAAATGGTTTAGGTAGTTTTATCAGAAAGCAGCATTTGTAAAACTGAGTATAGTTCCAGTATAACAAATCTTAGAGCTTGAGGGTCCTATTTTTTTATTTTTTTATTATAAAAAATATAATAATAGTTATTTTTCCACAATATACCAAGTGCTTTTATTGAATATCAAATAAAAATGAAATTAAATATTTTGCTGCTCTTTTAAAGATATAGATGACATGTGCTGTGCTTTGTGGAGCAGAATTCTGCTTTTGCACTCAGAACATCATATAGACTAGGGGTGGGCGATTAATATCCCGATGTTTTTTTATGAATATCTTGATAACCATATTCAGGTGATATTGTTACAACCCCTAAAACGTGCCTGATTGATTATATTACAAGGCATCATACCCATATATATTTGAATAATAGAGTCTTGCCTTTTATAATATAACGCTTTGGGATTAAACCGAGGGTTTTTTGTGTTTATTGTGAGGTTTCTCTGCAGACATTCATAGATATGACATTCTCTCTCTGCCTGTTGCTCAGACACTTTGCTACCCCATGCTCCCAGACTTATGTCAAATCCAACGCTCCTTCACAAATGAATAGTGAAGCCTATATATTAAAGTATATACAACTTTTACTTCTTGATATTTATGCCATTTATCTGGTTATCACACCAGTCACATGTAAAAGAGGATGTTCACTGGTCAATAGGTGCTTACCAGAAGCTCACAAGCTCAGTTAGCCTTTGGCTTTAGACAGTTTTACATGCTCATTATTATCTAAAATGAAATGCCAAAAGGTTTACACACCCAACAATGACTTTTAATGAGGCTTTGACTTCTCGTAAATAAGGTTGATGGTTTGGTAACAGCTGAGACTCTCTGGATTTTTGTTTTGTTTTGTTGTTTTTGTTTTGCGGGCTAATGCTAACGGCTAAAGGGAAAACACTATAGACTGTAGAACAGTGGGCTATTGGAGCCTGCTAGCTGCCGCGTTCCAAATAGGAAGTATCCATAGACGCTGTACTGGCTCTATAAAGCCGAGCTGCCATTCACTTTCTATTGCGAGATTGGTGCCCTTTACTCTGAAACTGCTTCAGTCAAACTCACCATCTTGGAACTGAAATATCCGTTTTGACACACTCTACATGATCCTGGTGTTTTTTTCTCATTACGTTGTTCATAAATCAAGTTATTAGCAATAATAACTGACCAATCAGGTGCTTCCTTTTCCAGGGGCCGGTTTCGCCTGCGTTAGCAAAAGTTTTGATTGACAGCTAGTGCTGCACGTTGCCGCCGTCTCCTCCCACCGAGGGGCGAAAACCATTAACAACCTCACTCCTGATTAGTCTGTGTGGTTGCCACGATACGCACTCGGATTTCCAAATATGGAGTCTGGCTCCACATTAGCCGCTATCACTGCTAGCCGCGATTGGCTTCATTTGACTGAAGCCAAATGCTATGGGTGACGTCACATTCCCATAGTCCAATGTTCTACGGTCTATGGAAAATACACAATTCAGTGACAAAACAGTGACTTTTAAAAAAACTTTTAACCATGTTCTATAATGTTCCGTCATCAAAAACATACAGAAAAAACACTTCCTGCTGAACCTCCTGGTTCTGGAAATTTTCAAATTTCATACGTCACTTATCAGAGAATCTTCTGCTGTTTTAAGTCCTTAAATCATCCCCAGACTCGTTCTGAGAATTTCTGCCATCTAAACACGATAACTGCTACTGCTGACAGGCATCATAATGTTTGTTGACGGATAACTTCACTAGATTGTATGTAGCGCTAGGCGCCATCTACTGGCTGGAAAAGTGCCTTTTCACAGGCTGATAAAACCTGTCATTTAATCAATAATAAACTTTTTTTTTTTTTTTTTTTAAAAACATGAGATGGCAAATTTAAGGTATATAAGAGTGTATTTAAAGGCTAATAACATTTTTTAAAATGTACAACATGTTTTCTTTAAACAGGCTCTGCTCTGGAGTCCTACATATCATACTAGCTGTGTTGCATGGCTGATAGCATGAGCATCCTCTTCTACTTTCAACCTGTTGTTGCCGCCCGCTATAGATCCATGCTCCACATGTGCTCCATGCCCGACGTGTGCGATGTAAGGATTCAAGACATAAAGCACAGTTCCCTGTATGACAAACATGACATTTCTAATGCAGTCCGAAATATAAAAGCAAATGGATTTAACAGCTAATATCGTAATTACTTTTGCACCACGTTTTTATTTTATTTTATTTATTTGTGTATTTAAAGGAAAACTTAATAACAGTCTTCAGATTACATTGATTGAGGACGCCAAACATCGAAAAAACTTGCTTGTGGACTGCGGAGTTTTTAATAGACCATTTTTGTGACTTTTTCCTGCTGCTTACGGCACAAGCACTATATATGGATGGATTGGATACACATCGTCTATGGAGGAATAAATGGAATATAAGGTAGGTCCTGGTCCTCATTGTATGCGCAAGCTGAATCTCCACCACTCGGCTGAAACGCCGTGGTTTTAGCTCAAACCATACATTATTTACAGTAAAACTAAACTATTATGTTGTCAAAAGTAGTTTGAACACTTGTTTAGAAGATAACACTGTACAATCCTTCATTTCTCTTTGATTTTCTTCAGCTCTGTCACAGTTTCTTCGTTAGATTCTAAAAATAGTGATCTAATTTTTTTTGACGACAATATATTGTACACCGCTAACATAGACTCCATTGTATCCATTCTGACTCAACTCTGTTTTGTCCCACGTTCGTCCCTCCTCTGTGTCTCACTATGGCTAAAACTTGTCACCGAATGTAGCGATTTGATTTGTGTTATATGCATAAACCATTTCCACCTGTACGCAGGATGCAGGAGAGGCTGGACGTAAACAGCGGCCGTAACGTACTGCGCTCAAAACACACACGTGTGCTCTAAATATGAGGCAATTCGCTCAAAAGTGAGAGGAGTGAGCCACAGCAGGGATGTGCACTCGTTCCTCTCACGTGTCTCGTTGTCTCGAAGAAAACTTGTATGTTGCAATTCAAACTCAATTAAAGCTCTTTTATCAGTCTGCTTATGTCTTATTTAATCAGATAATAACAGACATTAGACCGATCTCCCACGCTGTTAAAGCTTTCTACAGCCGCACAAGCGAGTGGTTGATGCATGGGAGAGCTGTCCCGCTGCGCTCATGGTGAATGAGCCTATTAAGCCCAATGTTTTATGTCGAAGGATCGGATCCGGACGGGACGGTGCTTTGGTCCATATCTGAACTGGGGGCCACCTTTTCGTGACCAAGGGTGTAGCATATTGACTGATTTGACCAAAGTCTTCTGAATGCTTCCATAGCTACTAAAGAACTCCCATCTGGTACACTGCCTGGACTAATAGACTGATCGTCGTGTGGTGTGAAAGCTCTAAGATTGCTTTCTTTCAAAGAGCTTCTCTCTGCAAATAGATTTTATTATAGGCCTGTCAGGGCCCTCAACCAATATTTACACACTCAAACGGAAGTGTGGCGATTAATAAAACGTGTTACTTTGATTAATTATAAAGTTTTGACAAAGTTCAACACTGAGGCGGGAATAATATTCAGATTAAAAGAAGTGCTATTTCTGTCACCTGTTCTGACTAAAATCTGGTAGAAGAAACATTCGGGAGATGCTCCTCCAACACATCACACTGGGTCTAATAAGCTCCTCTGCTGCCACTCTCCGTCTGAGAAAATATTGATTCAGACACAAGTAGTTGTCAGCACCAGATGGTCACGTGTCATTGTCTTATTGAAATAGCTACTTTTATTACACACAGAACCGCTCTTGTAATAGTAAGGCAATTCCAATCAATTATTCTGCTGTCATCACTTGGACAAAAACTCTCTAACAGTATCCAGGAACATTTTTCTTGCATTTTTTTCTACAAAACCTGACCCTTTTAATTTTGGTTAATACTGTTTTATAACTCGTATTTTGCTACATTTGCAAGATTGCGACACCATGCAGGGGTTGACTTTTAAAAAAAACGGATTATTCAGAAGTCTTGAAGCAGCTTCTTGTTAAAGAGGGCACGCAGCGCATTTGTGATCAGAACTGTTGTGTCCTCCTCCAGGCTCTGTCCCAAACCCCCCCACAGGCTACATGTGGGGCCAGGACAGGCTCCTCCTCCCCCACACTGTGTGCTCCGTCTTGCTGCATTAACTGTTCTATTGTTGAGTGAAGCTTTTCTTTACCCATCAAACAGAAAATCTATATGCTGTCTATTTTGACCAGAGGCAATTCTAGGAGCGAGCAATGTGGCTTAGCTCACTGGACATGTTCAGGGTGGATTATTTTTATATGTCATAGCACAAGCGTAACTATATAATTGACATTTCTGTACAGTATTGGTTTGCTGTCATACTTACATTTTCTTTTTAGCTATTATGGGAGACCCGAAGAGTCTGATTGACAGGCGATATAACAAATTAGGTCCATTCATGCCAAAACAGACATGGTGACAACAAGTAAAAAAGAAGACAAAAATAACACAAAAAAACTGAGAAACTGCACATATTTCAACAAAAGAAGAATGAAACTCTATACTATAAACTCAAGGTTAAAAAAAAGTTATAGATTTTGTTGATACAAGGGTATTTGAAAGGAGATGTCTTCTGCATTTTAGAGACACATGATAAAATGCAGCAGCTGTGATTGGCAACGTCTGCTGCACTCTGTGGTCTGGTTACTGCTTTCAAACAGAAGATGCAAGTTGTGTTGTTTTCCTCAACCAAAGGTGAGAACAGAAACTTACAGGTTTGCTTAGTGGACTGTTTCTGTGCCATCTGTGACTTTTACTTCATCTTTTTAACTTGTACCATACAGTGTTGTCATGATCCTAAAATTTGAAATTTGATTTGATTCCCAATACTGATAGGGATAACACAGGGATGATTACAAATGTTTTAGACAATAAACTGATGTTTTCAACACTAATTAAGAGAACTTTCTTGAATGTTCTGGTCTTATACTAGTTCTAATAAAGCTCAAAATAATTCTAAAACAGTTCACGAAAGGTCAAATTTTGTCCTGTAAAAGGATATTTTTATTATCGAGTCTTGCTCAAATGAGGATCTAGTTTTGATACTAGTTTTAGTATCGATAAGTATCTAATTTTCTATACTTTTGACAACCCTAGTACTGTATTTATCTATGCAGCATATTTATGCAGCATCCTTAATCCAAGTGTTTCTAGGAGTATGCTTACATCTCCAAGTGGTGAAGACAGCCTCACAAAGGACATCGGCTGTCTGGAACCATTGGACATTTTTGTAAACTTCCCTTACCATCCATCCCCAAAGGTTCTTTGTCCTGCAGACTTTGTGAACTGTAGAGTTGTCCTGTTGAAAAACCCAGTGGTTTCACAGACCAGGGCCTTCAGTCATGAGGGATGTTCTCTGCAACATCTGCACAGAGCCAGCGGCTGTTTGAGGCCCCTGTACCTCCTGGAGCTCCATTGTTCCACTGAAGGAAAAAGCACCTCCACATCACTATGGCGCCCCCTCCCTGCGGCACATAGAAAACATCTCAGGTGGATCTGCTTGTTGTGCCAGTAACGTTGCAAACCATCAGGACCATTAAGGTTACATTTTTTTCTCATCAGAGAATAAAACTTTCTTCCACCATAAATGTCTCTTATAAAGTCTAAGTGGCGGTTCTGTGGCCTTAAAGGAGACGAGGCCTTTGAAGACGTTTTTTGTTTTGAAGCCCTTCAGAGGCAGATGCGTCTGATGGTTATTGGGCTGCAGTCAGCACCAGTAATGGCCTTAATTTGGGTGGAGGATTATCCAGTGTCTTGACGGACACCCAATCAGATCCTACGGCTCAGTGCTGGTGTAATTTTTTGGGTCTTCCACTTTACTTTTTTGTTCTTTTAAGGAATTCCAAATGACTGTCTTACTGCGTCCCACCTCAGCAGTGATGGCGCGTTGCGAGAGGCCCTGCTTATGCCGCTCAGCAAGCCAACCATGTTCATGTCATGTCATGACAGTGTGAATACCTGATAGAAAATGACTCTGAATCCACATTTTTGCCCAGATTTGGGCTTTTAAAGGCATGTGGTCCTAAACCTTTGATCAGCCTATTTCACTTTAATTGTTGTTTAAGTTGTTTTTTTAGGTCTCACTCCCGTTTCTTGTTGCATATTGAAGCTCTTGCTTGGAACCTTGTTAAGAGCCAACCGTGTAAAATGTGACTTTTCTCATTTATTCAACTGGTCTTAAACTTTTGATCCAGACTGTATTATGGGCTACTGGGAAAAAAGGGGGGGAGGAATTGGACATCTTGGTCAAATTGTGCACATTTAAAGGAGACCTATTATACAAAATTGACTTTTAGGAGCTTTTAACAAAATTATGATTGTTTCCCCTTCTCATTTAACCACTCAAAGTCGTATTTGGAGTGATTCATGCATGGTTTGAGTAACCTTGATTCTCCTGTGATCAACATGCCAGTGCTCCAACAGATCCCCAGATTCCCCATCGACACTCACCCACTACTCTTTACTTACTTTGTTCTGTGGTTTTATTTTCTTACACTGTGAGGTTTTTGCAGCATCACATAGCCATTTAGCCACAAATTAATAAACGCTTTCTTTTGTGATGTGCAGCTATCTATAGTTGTACTGACAGCATGTGACATACCGTAAAGGGGCCGACAGGAAACAGAAAATACTTCTCAACTTGGGAGTGAGCGGATGTGTTTCTTTTATTAAGTCGTGTTAGATCAATTTTGTGATTTAAGATGTCTAAAATAAAATGTAATGATCAGCGACTGTCATAGATTAACTATATAGCAGGTAAAGATAGGTCTTTTTTAGGTAAAACCCTAACTTCTGGTAAGTCCTCTTCAGTACTACGCGCTATTACTGCCACAGGATTGGCTTGTAGACCTGTCTTTACAATGCATTTATTATTGAGATTGAGTTTTGATCTCGATCTGTCAATCTTTTTACTTTTGACAGAGCCCTATTGTTCACATAATCTTTGTCAATTATATACTTAATCGCAATGGGAAGAGTAATCCAAACTTTTACTGTTTATTGTTCCTTCAAACAGTCTGAAAACTACTTGGAGAAATACAATTTCTTTACAAGTTTAAGTAAATAGTGTGATATTATATTTCTTTAGATCTGGTTTTCAGCTGTATTTCAGCATCCTCTTTGGATCAGAAAATGTTGCCTGGGGGCCCGGCCTGAAGTTGCAAAGCCCTACTTTAGAAGCTCTTCTTGATATTGTTCACCAGTCAATGCAAGCCTAACCGTCACTTACCTGGTGTTTTCTCCTTTGAAGATCAAATGGATTTACTTGAATAGACATGACATTTGTCTTGCACAGACATAAATATTGGGACAGATCTGTGGAGTGGATATGGCTGCTGTCCTTTTCATCCTCCTGAGCTGCAGAGCATCCCACCAGCCCCAAGTCTGATGTGGGATTATAATCCTGCTCAACTTTGGGATTGACCCACTTCCACTGGACTCATGTCAAACCCAGCCCTCTGCAGCAGACTTGGGTTAATCCCACCCTACTTGTCAGCATGACTAATGCAGCGACCAACAGTTGTTCAGTCTTTTATCAACATGTCACATAATCACATGGCAGCTCTTTATATTTATGGAGCCAGTGATGAGATTTAGTCCAAACTCTTTATGCTCCGCTGTCAGAAACCCCACTCTCTTGTGATGTGTGACATCTATATAAAAGAGCGTGGTGTGTTTACAGTGAGGCTGTGATCACAGCGCTAACACATGGAGAAAGTGTGCTGATGTCTGTTAAATGAAGGCTTGCATTGTGAACAGGCTGAAGGGGCATAATGCTCTGTCAGATGACACTCATTGTCCCATTCAGTGCTGTGACAGGGCAATGAAAGCACTATTAACTCATCAGTCCATGTGTGATCACACAGCTCCACAAAACACTGTGGTGTTTGCTCTTGTTTAAGCAAGTAAAATCTACTGGTAAATGGCCACAAATATCTCTTTGTTCTTCCAGTGCTGCACTTAATGTGTTTATCGTATCAAGGCACACCAGTGTGACACAGAGGCAAAGTAGGTTGTGTGTCTTGCACTTGGGCACAACAGAATAATGCAAGTGGGTATTTGCTGGCTGTTCTGTGTGGTTCTTCCAGACCATGACCTAAGTGTTTGGATCTGCTTCATGTTCTTAAATAGGACTGATGTGAAAACTCTGAGCTTGTGCTCCACTTTGATCAGCCCGTAGGCAATGTGTGCGCTTGACTCTGGGAGCAGTGAGATGACATCCTGAGCCCAGACTGGGGCTGTCAGAGTTTGGTTCAGGTTTGTGCCAATGCAGTGTCACCGCATGAACTCAAGAGATAGAGGTCAAACAGTTCTGGTTCTACTGATGCTCATGTTATCACCAGGTGATAAAGAGAGACACCCATGTCCTCAATGCTATGTAAAACTTTATTTTTCCACATGGCCTCTTGTACTAAATGCTTGGATATGCTGCTTTAAGTAATAGACCTCCAAATCAGTATGTAAAAGAAAAATAGTTTGCAGTAAAGTAAACATAGTCTCGCAGTTGGATATGCCCTTTGATTAGCCAATATAATTTAAACACAACACAAATTCCGTCACCACCTGGCCCTGTGAGGTAATTACATTTGTTAGCTGTTGTCTCCCTGCTCCATCATCAGCATTATTTCTACTAAGAGCTGACTGAGGCAGAAGCAGAGGTAATAATATTGTTTAATGGCCAATAAAGAACAAAGCGTATCAAGAAAAGCCCACACTTGGTGACAAATGAACAGACTTATTGGCGGTGGCAGCTTGTGGCAGGCACACTCCAGATGCTGTGCCACCCAGAGAGAGGTCTGTCATTCAGGAAGGAGGATGGTGCTTTGTAAGGAGTAAAGATCATGAATGCATAGCTATCATATTCTGTCACAAGCCGTAGTTCATAGCATCAACTTTTATTTGATTGACTTTTTTTGTGGGTTACTTAAGCTGGAAGTGTGATCATCATTGTTAACATAAACAAATGTGTGTGCCATAAAAAGCTAAACATAATTCAGAATTGATTTGTTGTCATTTCTCATATTGTTTCATGAATTCATGTTTAGTTATCTATTTCTTTATTATATCCCCCAACATGAACTCCCATTGTACATAGGATCACAATGATTGCACAATTATATGATTGGCTTATTAAGATGAAGATTTTTTGTTGTCAATAATTGACATAAATGGCTTAGAATGATTTATTTTGTAAGATTTGTGAGTATTCGGTATTGTTATTGTTTTTTGTAAAGTTCAGCAGGTTGAGATGTTTCCTTTTTTGATACAATACTAAAAACCACCCTTGAAAGATTAACCTTACGGTAGTTCAATTTTGACATCAATTTTGACATCAATTTTGACATCAATTTTGAGCACCTCTGGGCTCCCCATCAACTCAAAAAAACATGTGCCATTGGTTGAATCCTCCAGCTGCGCTGCCCCAGCAGCCTTGAAGGATGGATCCCCTACCGGGACAATAAGGTGTACCTGAAGATAATTTGGCACAATTTAGTAATTAAAATGTCCAAAGGTGTTTTGAAAGCACTGATGACTTTTCTGCACCAAATTGTGTTTGGTGATATTTTTGTCTTGAAAGATAGGTTTACTGCAAATGTGTTATATTCAAGCTTGAAAGTAAGCCAGTACTGTCAGGTACAGCATACCCTTAAAGATTTAGTGGTGGTACGCAGTACCGGAGGCACAGAGACGATGAGCTCCTTCAACCTACGCAGTAAAAAGTAGTCCCACTGAAATACTTGCTTCTGGAGTCAAACCATCACATTAAGTAAATTAAGGGTCAGCCTGTACACTTTTCACAGCCGTGAGCAGCGTGGAGCACAGCGCATCTACAAAGTTTAGTGCTTCGTGTGTATTGATATGCAAATTGGCCACGTGCGTATGTAACGATGTAACAAAGTGCTTTATGTGCACACAGCCCCCTTTCCAGGGTTAATAAGCCAAGTGAAAATTGGAAGAATGAAAAAATAATGGCCACTGACAGAGAGTTTTTAGGCTATAGAAAGCCTTGTTGTGTCTCATAGCTACAGCAAAGTCTAATAAATTACATCCTTAGTCAACAGTTAACGGTAAATTCTCATTAGGCCCGGGTCAAAACATAGGCTTATGATCTAAACATGACAAGACTAGGCTACTTTGTCCAAAGGCTTCCACGGATGTAAGAAGGTTACAGAATTAAATTAATGATGTTGCTTGTTGTGAGTCAGTCTTTATGTTGAAATACATCAGAAAACTATCTGCCGTTGAGGGGAAAAACACCATGACCCTGATGTGAACACAATTTCATATTGTGATGATGTACGTTTTTTATTATTATTAATTCTACCTAAACAAAATTATAGCTGATTACTCACTGATTACTTATATTGCAAGCTATAATTATATTTGTTAACCGACATAAACAAAAATGTGATAGTACAGGCAAAAGAACAAAACTATTTCACTCCTGGTGAAAGTAGTTTTGTTTGCAGAAATGCTTAAACTGACTGTACAGTTGTGAGAAGTCAATCCTTGGTGAAAGTAAAACTTCTACACTGTCATAGACTTTTCCGTTTGGACAAAAATGTGACTTTGAGAGTCTCCAATGAGTTTCATTCATCAACATGGATGTATGGATGTATGGATGTATGGATGTATGTATGTATGGATGTATGTATGTATGTATGTATGTATGTATGTATGTATGTATGTATGTATGTATGTATGTATGGATGTATGGATGTATGGATGTATGGATGTATGGATGTATGGATGTATGGATGTATGGATGTATGGATGTATGGATGTATGGATGTATGGATGTATGGATGTATGGATGTATGGATGTATGGATGCATGCATGCATGCATGCATGCATGCATGCATGCATGCATACATCCATGCATGCATGCATGGATGTATGCATGCATGCATGCCTGTGTACATGCATGCATGTACACAGCAAAACTCATCACACCAGATTTAGAGTAAAACACACGGGCAGTACAGAAGCAAGACTACCAGTATCCCATAAATTTGATTATTTTTTGTATTTTCATGTATTTCAGGAGTGAAAAACTACATGTACAAAGGGCTACATGTTTGTTTTTTGTTTTTTTGCACAAATTGAATGAAACAATATTGACTCTGCCAAAACAAAAGAAAAAGATGACCCTGGCCTGGGTTGTAAAGGCAGAAACTTTTTTTTTGTAATCTGTTTGAAAAAAGTATGGTAAAATTTGACATATTATCCAATTATTTTTCCTTCAAATTGATTCTGGATTGGACTGTTTAGTTCTTCTGTCTGCTAATTGCTTAAACCCTCACTGATTTGCTGTAGTGTGTAGGCGACGGCGACAAAAGTTAAAATTTTTAACTTTCATGGATCACATCACAAGCACGCGTGTGCCCGTTGATATGCACAAGTGTGAAACTTTCACAAGCTCTAATTTCACTTGTTGTCTAGCTAAGGGAGAATTGCAATTTTTGCACGCATGTGCCAATGGAAATGAATAGAGAATGATGTGCAACGTCGCTCCTTCTCCAATGTGTCGAGCCCATAATATCTCTGCTTTGCTGCTGCTGCTGCTGCAGGTCTGTGGTGCCAGGTGCGTATGTTGTACTATTGTGTGTCGAGAAAGACCTCTGGCCCAGATCTGTCATTCTGTTCATATTCTTTATTCCCTTCTGCCTCATTGACACTGGCAGTGGACTATGCCATTCCCAGCTGGTCCATTCTGAAACTGCTTACTGTGTCCTCCCAGTAACAACAGACTGCTATCCGAATGCCAACTGTCATGTTTCTGCCTCATCCAAAGTCTCCATAGTTGAAAGATAAATGTATATTTACAGAGCTGATTGTCCCAAATACCCAATACAATACTGGCTTCACGTAAACGGCACATAGTCTAATATCCTGTGTCATTCTTCCAACAGACACCATGACAGCTGCCACGTCCCCCATTCTGTTAAAATGGGACCCAAAGAGTTTGGAAATACGCACCCTGACAGTGGAGCGGCTGCTGGAGCCCCTGGTCACACAGGTAAGACTCTGACACGACCGGAAGTGTGCTTTGATCTGCGTTCATCTAATCATAAATCACTCTTCTTTTGGTACAGTTCTGTGATGAGGAAAAGCTCAAAAAGTTTAGCATTAGTATATCAGTTATTTAGTATTTCACCAAACACTCACTGATGCAACAGATAGTAATTGTCTAAAATGTTATGCCACATTTATGCAATATGCAATCTTTCTGAAATCCTAAATTTCAAACTTAGAAGCTCCTCTGATACAAAAGACGCTGTACTATTTGAACGCTTTATCAGTGTGAACTACAGTGTACAGACTGACTACAGACACGGCTGACAAATGCATGGTCTATGCTTTGTGATGGATTGAGTACATTGTGTTTTGCCCTCACTAGGCATCATCAGTGACAGACTGGCAATGACTTCATGTCAGCAGAATGAAGGGACAGCAAGCTATTAATTTTTTACATGTACTTTAATTAGTTTCTATCCGACGCTATGTTTCACTCCAAAAAACTAATTATGTTACTGACATCCTCCCACCATCACCGCCCAACCCATGATTTTCAAATAAACGTCTTCCTGACTCTGAGTGCAGCTGTGGTCTGTGGTTTAGATCGCGGGTTACATTTAACATCGCGGCAGTGGCTTTAAAAGGGATTTAAAGTGGGCAGGCGGCCGATCGTTGATGCATTTTTCCAACGAATCCATAACTCTACTGTACTCAAACTGCTCCCTACAATGCAATTGTTATTTTGCTGTTGATGGATACTTAAGTTAAAGATGATCTATTGCCCAAACTGTGAAATGCCAGCAGAAATGTGCTCACCACTCACATTTGGGAATGCACAGGAGGCAACTCAGGTAGTTCATCCTCTGCAAAATTGCATTCAAAGTGTGAACGATTTTGAGATATGAACAAGATTCTAACTCCAGCTTCTATGATTCTGTCAATTTGGGTGATTTAGTGAAGTCAGGTGAGTAAAAGTTGGCTCCGGGGGAAGCATAAACAGCTCAGGCTCACAGTGCTAGAAGCCTCATTCATCACAAGCACTGCTACTGTGCACCTGACATGGCACTCTGTCGTTAATGGGTCTGTACTACCGCACAGTTTAATAAAGCAACTCTTTTTCAACATGTCATTAGAGGTATCAGAAAAGACAATAAGTTAAACAAATGTTAGATCGTTTCAGGTGGAGATGGGTGTAAATGGGTGGCGCTTATAATGTTTGTTTGTTTAGAGACGAGGTATGTTTGGGAATTGTACTGGAGCTTTTGAAGTCTTTGAAAAATGGATACCATTTTCTTTTGCTGGTGTCAGTTTTACTACTGCAGTTTGAGTCACAAGAAACAATTGAAAAACAGTATTAGTCCTATTAGTATTAGTAGAGTGGGGCTGGGATGAACAGTTTATTTGTGGACTAGTTAGTAATTATTTTTAACAGACTAGTTGAACAACTCTGTAGCTTTTTATATGGCCACTGTAGGCTTCTGGATAAAGAATATTTATGGATGAAGTATATTGTGGATAAAAACAATGATTTTCTTTTAAAAATGCTACTGTCTTTGTGATAAAACATTTATTTGCATGTGATTTAGAGTCTTTATAGTCCAGATAATGCTTACAATAATCAAAAATACGACAGTATGATTATTTTTTACAGTCGATTAGTCACTATTATTCCATTAAATCGTTACAGCCATCTTGAGTCAACACCTTTCTTTCTTCTCTTAACATGTTTGAGCAGGTTGCACATTTGTGATACCAACTTGAATCTGGAAAAGTGAAGAATCTTACAGGAAAACTGTGTCTGAGCTCTCACTGACCTAATCCTGCTTCTTGGATAAAGTTTTCCAACATGATGTGTTGGAGAGCAACAAGCAAACACTTCATTTAACTTCATTTAACTTAATTTAACTTCATTTAACTTAAACCATCAAAGCTCCTGTTGAAAAGGGGTAGTGCTTGTCCTGCTGCAACGTTGATTCACCCCTCTTGAATATTTCTGTTGGAGTAGCATTTCTGTGGCTCCAAATCCACACAAGAAAGAGCTGTTCTCGAAGAGCTGGAGGGGGCTTGATTCTAAGTACCTGACACACTTCCACTGTCTCCAGTCATGGGGCTTTACTCTAATGCTGGAAGACTATGGCAGCTGCATCACTGTCGTATGCTGTCGCTGGAGAGACGGCGAGAAGACTTTTGGAAGGCTCTTGCCCATTGAAACAGGAGCTTCAAGAATAATCACCATCAAATCGATGTCACATTTGTATATGATTATATGATTATAATTGTGGGACAATGTGAACAGTGCAGTATAGACTTGGTTCTGAGTCTTACTGTTGTGAACATCTAATGTGAGCCTGAAGCGTTGTGCATGATGAGATGAGCCATTGACCCACTGTCATTGTCTTCGACCTTTTCAAACGAGAACAGTCCTTTTCGGCTCAGACACCACCCTCACACTCTCATCGCTTAAATGCCTGACCTGGAGGTGCTTGCAGGAAGTGTAGAGTATTTTTACATGGTGTTATGATCAGTATGACAGGCGTGTCATTATGCAGAGTGGCCCTGTTATCTGGTCTGTCTCATTACAGCTGAAGAGCTGCAGGTCAGCCCTGGCTGTGGTGAAGCACACTTTCATCTGTCTTCAGGCTGTTTTCTCTGACACCTTGCTCCGTCAGCATATGGCTCACCCCGAGGCCCTGAGCAGCAGCCATGTACAGCTGCTGCTTATCTGCAGCTTCTCCTCCTCCACACTAAATACACTGCATCATTTCACAAGAACACATCAAGAGAAAAGTCTCAAGTCTTAGTCCAAAGGTTTGTTTTTGTGGACTTTGCACCAGCTTCTTGGTATATTTGTTATACAATACCCAATGAGTCATGACTAATCTTTTCAAGCTTTTGGGAGGCTGTGGATGGATGACTTGTCACAGTAAATTTGGGCTACAGCCATTTGCTGAGAAAAGTGCATGTTCTGAATCCCCTGATGCTTACACAGCAGACCAAAATGGGCAGTGACCATGGTATGCTATTTTTAAAAGATGACCTGAGGTTGTTTCACCCAAACTCAAGGCTCGTGAAATACAACTTTTATAAACAGTCAGAAGAGACTTTCTGCTTATCTTTGGCAGCAAGATGAATTCTCCCGAAGAATACATGTTGACCTACTGCTGCTGCTACAGCTCAATTCCACCGGTGTATCTCGCCAATCACACAATAGCACTGGGGTGTGTGGAAGAAGCTAAAGGTGGAGTGCCAAAACAAATTAAACAAACACTGCTACGCTGATGAGCCTACATAGACTTTGTGCAGGTATGGATAGGAAAGATGTGTTATTCAAGTAGCTATTGCTTGAGTAACAGGTCTCCAGACTAACCTTTTGATTTGGTCACACTGGTGTGCTGAACTTTTTCTTTTAGGTGCACTAGCACCACATTTAGGTGCACCATTTTTTTTTTTTTTACAGAAACATATAATTTCAGTTTCGGGAGAAATAATCAGTTGTGTGCAATTCAAAACCAAACAGTGCTGCCTTTATTTTACCTACAGTAACAATAAACACATGGGCAAATACATTGCAGAGGTTTTGAGTGAAAAGACATAACCAGAGATGGGAATTGATAATGTTAATAACTTTGTTAATAACAAATAAAATGTGTCTTATGCATCTAGTTTTATAAGCCTTCTGTAGATATCTCATATTAACTTAAATGAGACAATTTAGACTTAGACACATTATGACTAAAAGTACAATTTGCAACAATTCTTAAATAAAATAATATCAATTATCAACGGACAGACGTATTCAAACAGCTGTAGTACAGACAGTGAGGGGCTTTTCTGTCTTTATTCCCCCTCCTGTTCCTCACATGTCCCATTAGGCCATTCATATTAACAGGTGAGTTACGTTAAGTTAACTGAGTTTATGCGTTCTGTGGAGATTTTTATTGGCAAAATAAGCGCACCTGATAGAGCTTCATGTGTTCTGTGTGTCTCTGGTACTAGAAGCACATCCACTTCGCTTTCCCACATTACCTCACTCACGGGCCACGGCTATCTCTCTCTCACCTCCTCACTTTGTACTTTCGCCTTCTCCTTATGTTGCATATTTGGCCACTTGACTTGGGATTTAAACATTTTGTCTCAAGAGGAAAAGAACACAGCACTAGGTCATCTGTGCAGAACGTAAGCAGTGCGGACACACGTGATCAGCAGGACTCCGTGCCCTGGACCGGAGCCCGGCCCGACCACATAGCGGGGAAATGTGGGCCCAAGGAACCACAGTAGGCGCTCCTAAAGAAGCTGCAACAGAGGCGAGTTTATGCAGCCAGGGAGTGGAAATAAAGTGAGACAGAGGCTGTGGTGATCAACATTAGGTGATTGTTGAAGTTTGGCTATTTGAAGTCAGTGAAGAGACATTCACTGATGAACACCCAAAGCAGATTCGAAAAACAGATCTTTGATAAAAGTTAGGTGCAATGGTCCACCTAAAAAGAAATGTGCACCCAAATTAGTTGCACTCTGGAGCCCTGAGTAATAGTTAAAACAAAACCTGATAGCAGTGTCTGCATTGGCGTAAGACCTAAAGTGTCTGAAGCTGAAGGATATGGTCTTTTGAAAACTCTTAATAGTTGTATAAAAATTCCAGTAGATTGTTAGGGGCATACAAATCCTTCCAGGTTTCTTTAAGTTGTCAGCCTCCGCAGGATTACTGCCGTGTAGTTTTGATTTCCAATAGAACACCAACAACAATATAATAATATTGTGGCCAATGCATTTAAAGTATTTTGATTAGTCACAGTGGGCTAATAAACATGGGACCTATGACATGATGTTGTATAATGTGTAGATGCTGAACAGATCTAGTGCGGAAAAGTGTAAAATAGTGTTTAATGCTTGTTTGGCATCTTCAAAGGGCTTTCTAAATGGGCCAATATAGGTCTGTCCTCCCCTGTTGGGCTCAGTTTGTGAAGGAATGCACCACGAAGGAACAGGATGAAAGCGAGAGATGGAGCAAGATTATCTCTGATTCAGATAGTCTGCACATTTAGCTACTAGCTAACTCATTTCACTGCTGCAATCATATCCAACTTCACTGATTTCTTAAATCACATGCTTTTACACAAGAGGAAGGAAAACAGACTGTTTCAATGTTGTATGCTCGTAAGACTAGACTGGTCACTGTACTTTCTACTGACACTACTGTTATTTGGCATTTGTGAAGGGCTGAATTTCACATTGTTGAAATTTAGTCAGAATAATGTTTGGAAATTGTGTTTCCATATTCTGAGTTGGTGTCAGAAACAGATCAGCGCGACCTTCCCCCAGACTTGAGGAGGGGATTTGAGAAAGCTTTTATGTGCACATCTTTGAAGTCTGCATCAATTTAGATGGTATAAACTGTTTCTTTGGGGTTTATAAGGGGAAACCTTGTGGTTACGTAAAAATAAACCAGTCAAATGAGGACTAATTTGGACATTTTCCAGCGGGAATGTACATTCCATTCCATTCCATTCGACCTTTATGCTTTTTTTCCCTGGATTTCTTATTATAAACCCCCAGGACTAATAATGGTCTTGCCTTTCCACATAAACATGATGAATGGTACTGTGAAGTGTTTCCTGGCATCTTAACAAATTGGATTTATATTTTGCACCTTTTTGTCTTTAGCATCCACATTTCTCACAATGCAATATGCTGTGCTAGATAGTTTGGCTCCAACTGTTTTGTTGGACGCCTTTGTGCTCAGAATAGTAATTAAAAAACATGCAATTTGAGTGGAGGAACTATTGTTGTTCAGATTCTGTTGTGCAATATGGTTGTCACTGTATATAAGATACCAGATTATCAGCCAGTTTATCAGAGCAAAAAAAACATTTTAACTTGTAATTACGACTACAAATCACTGAACCTAAGTATGACGACTGAAGTCAGAATTAATCAATACTTTTTCTATTGGTAATTGTCATCAAATCTAAACAACTTTGAGGGAGGGAGGGAACACACAATTAATTAATGCAGTTAATCAAATTTTGATTACAATTATGATTACTATTACTAAAATGGCATAGATAAATACTTAATACTGCGTCCACACAGTTTTATGCTTAGAGCCACCAGCTGCTGTTTGCTCCCTCTCCCTCCACCAGACACTCACTCAGACACTCTTGTGTCCAGGAAGGCCAGACTGCTGCTGGTGCTGCTGCTGCTGTGTGTGTGAACTCACCTGAGGCTTTATTTCATTCACTTTTGAGTTTTCAGGACAAAGGTGTTAAATGTGTCAGCGCGAGCCCCAGCACTCACTCACTTTTTTGGTGTTCTCTGCAGAGTGCTTCATGTTACTCATTTGAAAAACATATTTAGTACAAAATTCACTAAAACTCCTCTAAACTAATTCAATGCTGTTTCCAGGCAGAGGACAAGAGCGTGGGGTTTATACCCGCATTAAACTAACATGAAGCGATGCTAACAGCTAAGCTGGACTGGAGCTGTTATTATTTCCATCTACGTCTGTAAGTGAAAGGTCCCATAGTTTTGCTATATTTTATATAATAGTGTAGTAGTTACAACCATTCACTCTCACTTTCATTCTCTACAGGCAATTTAGAGGTTTTTATATATATATATATATATATATATATATATATATATATATATATATATATATTTAAAAAAAAATTCCCTGCTCACCCTCCGCTGGGTGGTCACACATCCATCTCTGAGCTCGGGTCCTCTACCAGAGGCCAGGGAGCTTGAGGTCTGGTTCGCAGTATCTTAGCTGTTCCTAGCACTGCGCTCTTCTGGACTGAGATGTCTGATGTTCCTCCAGGGATCTGTTGTAACCACTCCTCCAGTTTGGGAGTCACTGCCCCGAGTGTGCTCCGATCACGCAGGCACCACCTTGGCCTTCACCTTCCAGGCCTTCTCCAGCTCTTCTCTGAGCCCTTGGTATTTCTCCAGTCCCACGATCATCTCCTTTCTCCTGATGTTGCCATCACTTGGTATCGCCACATCAACCACAACTGCCTTCCTCTGCTCTTTTTATCCACCACCACGATGTCTGGTTGGTTTGCCATTACCATTCTGTCAGTCTGTATCTGGAAGTCCCATATATATATATATATATATATATATATATATATATATATATTAGGGCTGTCAAAGTTAACGTGTTAACTCATGTGATTAATCATAGAAAATTCACGCATTAATCGCAAATTAATCACACGGGTTGATTTGACTAAACACGCTCTTTTAGATCACGCTGGAGGCTTTACCTGAGTGAAAGAGGAAGGTACAGGGGAAGTGCTGTAGTCACGCAGTTCATTTTACACATATAATCCATAAATCCTCACGTTGACGAGCGCAGAACTCTCAGGGCCTGATGTTTACGAGTGCGGAGCAGTGAAGAGGGGTTCGGCTTTGCATTGCGCAGCAGAACAAATCAAACATGCGTCGGAGATCACATGTCGAGCCGCGTGTGCTCCGTGATGAAAACAAAACAAGTACACTGGACCAAACATGTCACCTAACTATTTTAGAGCACTTGTAGACACCAGGCCAACACCAGCTCCATCTGCCGCCATGAATGTCAGTTACCTCTGTAACAATAGTTCTGTGAGTGTATGAAGGGCCCTTAATCCATTAAACCTGTGTTTGGTCGTGTAGCTTAGATTTACCTGAAAGTGTGCCATAGACTCAACATGAAATGTCTAGACCTTAATTCTAGTCTAGACAGATCTAAATAATGTATTTAGATAATTATATATTTTATAATTTTTTTTCATTTCAGAAGAAAATGTGCAAATATACATATACATATATATATATATATATATATATATATATATATATATGTGTATATGTGTAAATGTGTATATATGTGTAAAATTCCCTTCTCACCCTCCACGGCTGATATATATATATGAGTCATTCCACGAAAATAGGACATTTTGAGTCCCCACAACTCTTTTGCCTGTATTTTATCTATTTTTACACTAACATCTATGTTCAACAGCCTTATAAATACATCAAGATGTTTACTTTAGGAAAGCATCAGAAAATTGCACACTATCTTTGCTATTTTTGAGAAATTATGATGCTTTTCAGTACATACTAGCTATTTTCTCATGTCCCCAACTGCCTAGGATGAAAGTCAACTTAGAATATTACTAATAAAACTAATCAAAAGTTTATATATTTTAATATCAACATAAACATCTATTTGTGGTTTTTATGCTGGCTATATTTTTTTCAGCATACATTAATAATTAATTCATAAAATCACATAATTTATTTTTGTCCCAGAGTTTGCCTCAACCCCGTTACACAAAATATTTCCCCCCTGTAAAAACAATGGTATGGTCCATAGGGCCATGAACCACAGGAAGTTACATCACTAAAGTCTGTTTGACAACTAGACTACAGAAAGAGGCAAGTAGCTAACTTTTTTTTCTATATATTTGTCATGTTTACAGTAAAAATATGCATTTCAAATTCTCTGGCTCAACACCGTGACATTAATAAATGTCAGAAAATCATTACTTATATTTTTGTGTGTGTTATTTTAACAATATCTGCTATTTTTCAATCTCTTGCACACCATGTGCTCTCTTTCTGATATTCATTGTGTAAAATGGAGGCTCTTTTGCACAAAATTCACAACCCCGTCACACTCAACCCCATCACAAATTGTTTTGTAACGGGGTTGAGGGGTTGTGGATTCTAACGCATTGATTGTAATGTTATCAAATTATTTAAATGGTTTATTGATTTTACTTGTATTTTTATTTTTGACCACATGCATATGTTATGTATTATAGATTTTTATTTTAACACCTGTTTAGATGAGATGGCACCAATGACTGCAGCAGATAGGCAAAAGAAATATCAAGCACAAATAAATGCCGACCCAGAAAGAAGAGAAAGATACCTACAGAGTGAACGTCAGAGATGGAGAAGAAATGTTGAGGCAGGAAAAAAAAAAGGAATTAAAGACTTGAGTGAAAGAGAACAGCGGCAGAAACGTAAAAAGTGGAGAGCAGCCTACAAAAGAAACAAGGAGAGAAGAGAAGCAGTGAGGAACCTGAGTACTCCCCCAACCAGTCCAGAACAGGATCAGATGCAGTCACCACAGCCAAGATCTTCAAGGTCAGGGTCATGGGTAGTTACCAGTGTGAGAAGAAACATACTATCTGATACTATCTATCAGATCTGTTAGATCTGAGCGCTGCTTTTGACACTGTCGATCATGGGATCCTCCTACAGAGACTAGAGGAGTGGGTGGGCATCACTGGCACTGTCCTAAATTGGTTGAAGTCCTACCTTGAGGACAGAGAGTACTTTGTTGAGACTGGTAACTGTCTCAGACCACATGAGCTTGACCTGTGGGGTGCCCCAAGGGTCAATCCTGGGACCCCTTCTGTTCAACCTCTATATGCTGCCCTTAGGTCAGTTAATACTCAGCACAAATGTGTCTTATCACAACTACGCAGATGACACTCAGATCTATGTCTCACTGACGGCAGGTGAATATGGACCAGTGGATTCACTCTGTCACTGCATCCAACAGATCAGCGTGTGGATGCAAAACAATTTTCTTCAGCTAAACTCAGACAAGACTGAAATCATCGTCTTTGGGCCGCAGAAACAGAGAGAAAGTGTCAGCAGTCACCTCCAGTCTCTCGCTCTAAAACTGACAAAATCAAGTTAGAAATCTGAGGGTAATAATGGACTCAGACCTGAACTTTAACAGCCACATCAAATCAATAACATCAACAGCCTTTTACCACCTAAAAAACATTGCCAAAATTAAAGGTATAGTGTCTAAACCAGACTTGGAGAGACTTATCCATACATTTGTCTCCAGTAGGTTAGACTACTGCAACGGCCTGTTCACTGGTCTCTCCAAACGAGCTGTAAAACAGCTGCACTTTGAATTGCCCTGTGTACGAATTGTGCTCTACAAATAAACTTGCCTTGCCTAGCCTTGCCTATAAAGCTCTGTTTTAGAGATACAAGAGGGAAAGGGAGAAGGGACAGAAGGATTGTGATATATGCAGAAAACAGAATGTTACCTAATTTTATTAGGGTTATAATGGCTTAAAATCAATCAATACATCCTGATTACAATTGTGTTCTATTGTTTTGCGTTGTAGGAAAAGATAGAAATAGAAGAACTTGAGAAAAAACTGAAAAAAGAAAGACAAAAAAAAGATAAATACAAAAAAGGTGCCAACGTTTAAAGAAGCATTCAGATTCGCCACAGTCAAAGGTGAAAAAACGTATTGCTACCTGCCCAGTTAACGCCCAAATTAGGAAGACATTACTTTATCACCAGTCATGGCAGTTAATAAAACAATTACTTAAATACAGTATGTTGTCTGTCTTACATAATTAAATATACATTTTATGAAATATGTTGTAAAATAGCACTTCATTTCAGTCAGAACTTAGTTTGTCCCTTCAACCGTTACAATCGTCAACCCTGTTACACTTATCTCAACCCCCGTCACACCTAGATTTTTTAAATTTATATTTAGCATTTTATGATAAAATAATCTAATGTTAGTTGACTTCAATTATAAAGGGTTTAACATGTAGTAAGAACATAACTTTTTGTTCAAATTCTTTATTTAATCTACATTTTAATGAAAAATAGAAGTCTAGGGTCACATGAGAAGGTATTTCAGGCCTTAGTATGGACAAAACATTTTTTCTATATTTATTTGAATTAGAAAAAGTTTTAATGGTGAAGAGGGACAACTGAAGAATAGAAAAATGTTAATTTAATAAGAAAAACATATTATTATCACATTCAGACAATAACCTCTGTGTCCATAACGGGGTTGAGGCGCAACACTGCTGACAACTTTAAAAGATGACTGTAAATAATAGAAATTTGCTCATTGAGATGGTACAATATATTTTTTCTGGTAGTTTAATATGTTATTTATACTATGATATATTTTTAAAAGTTATATATTTATGTTTAAAAATGAAAAGTGTTGAAGTCCAATTTGTCCTGTTCTCGTGGAATGACCCATATATATATATATATATATATATATATATCACTCCTCCAGATATATATAGGAACGCCACGATTTAAATAAATGGGGACTGAAGAAAATGAATTTTTAAAAAAAAGCAAACAAACAAACAAACAAAGGTGTTTTGAATTGTGATTAAATTATGACAAAAATAATTAATAATTATATTTTCTATAATAGGACGGCCTTTAAAAAACAACAACAACAACATTTGAATGTAAATAAAATGTCATTCTTTCCCGTGTGTTTTCATGAGCAAGGCCACAGGCTGTAATGTAACGCGGTGCATGTGAGTGCAGCAGTCCTGTGCTGTGGCTGAGAGGGGCTCACACTCCAGTGCTCTGCTCATCCACTGTGTCTGCCCCGTGTCCAGTCAGTGCGGTGCATGGTAAACTGCACCGTCATATGCTGCTGTTGAGGAGTTGTCCTTTCATGTGTAGTTGAACTGGAGGCAGACAGGATACACAGAGCTGCAGGAAGACCACGACTGCTGCTGCACAAACAATCTTTACTTAACAGTTACTTCAAGTACACATGACAGAAACGTTTTTTAATTATTATTTTGTTTTGCGGGATAGTCCCTGAGGTTTTACATCAGTGGCAGTTTGTGAAGAAAATTTGAAAAATAAAAGTGGTGCCGAGTTCTAATCATTCTGTCTAACGTCTCATTTATACCAGCTCTGTGATGTGCGTCTGCCGTACAGCCATTTCACACGTTCCATTTTGAGTTTGCGTGTCAGGGATGAGTTTTGAGGGTTTTTTAACCACAATCAGACAATAGCACTTGTATAAAATAGCAGATTTTAACAAAATGTTTCACAAATGGTGAGATTTGACTGTGTTTGCTCCTGTGCACTGTAGAAGACTCACTGAAATACAGAAACATGCCTCAGCTGGATGTGTGTGTGTCTCCTCTCCTCCGCTCTCCTTCTTTTCCTCCACTCATCCTCTGCTCACAAAACCCATACCATTTTCTGACAGTTTAAACAGTCATTTAGCAAAATATTGTTTTATTGTAATATTATTTTTTATTACAATATTGCTTGATAACTGTTCTGGAATTACCTCTACATCAGTGGCAGCTCCTTGTCTTTGGAATAGGGGAAGCTCATGGGGTGTGAGATGTCAGATTTCACTAGAGCCCCATTGGTCAGCCTTACCCTCTTCCACCTTTCACAACTGGGACAAAGGGTTGGGTTTTGAGAAGCTTTTTTTTCCACACATTAACTAAACTGCACACACACACTTGCAGAATCCAACACATTTGAATGCTCTTATTTATATTGAAATTCAACCCTTCATTCCTTTTCCAAACACAGAAGTTCATACAGCTCTGACATTGCTCGATCCAACCATCGACATATAAATAAATAATATGAATGTCTATCCACCTCCATGCCATGTCACTCTCTTCTGCTTAGGATCGCTAACAGTCTCACTCCCCCAAGGGATTTTGATTACTTGTTTTTGCCGTTTTACACCGGAGCTTTTATTTGCTGATACCTGAAACAAAATGCAATGCAAGCGCAAGGCTGTGAGGAGAGGAATAACAGGGTTTGAGGAAGTTTTACAGAGTTTAGTGGGAGACAAGAGTCATTTCTCTGCCTCACCTGCAGTGCTTATGTCTGTCACGGAGCTGAGACCTGTCTGTAAACAGAAGTGTAAAAAGCGTGTGTTTTCCACGTGTGGCCGGTGGATGCAGCTCAAAGAGCGTCATTGCTCTGTTAACACCTCATCCACGCCTAAACTCAAGACTGTCCACTCTGCAGACAAACCAAAGGACAATGAACAACAGAAATCCACAGCTGTTTGGCCACTAGAATGAACCTTTTCACTATGACATGTTTGTTTGCTAACCGTTTCTTCACATCAGCCCGACACAGATTAAAAGTGCTTCAGTCGTAACAGTTCGGCCCTGGGACAGGTCCGTTTGGAATAAAAGATGTCCCCTCGTCTTCGCAGGATAATTTTGTCACGGAGTAGCTGCATTACAGATGAATAACTCTTCTACTGCTTCAATAAGACCGCACTGTTTACAGTGTATGAAGCAGGACCCCGCAGCAGCAGACAGGTGTCCTAAGAGCGCCTGCTCAAAACTATTAGGTAGGCTCTGACTGTCCCCAAAGCTCGACTGACTTCAGTCTCTCACACAAACTTGAACAGGATAAAAAAGTCAGTAACAATATGATTAAGATTTTATTTACAGTATCGGTTATGTATAAGTGAATTGTGAAAGTAGAAATTTGTTTTGTTAGAAGAAGCACTGCGAGTGAGTTAAGATCGCACCGAACATGACACTCTCTCTCTCTCTCAACCAGAGAGTGCCATGTGCCCCTCCCTCTTGTCAGGTGTAGAGCTGGGCATCTTAGCCATGGTCTGAACAGGACTTTTTTCTAATTAATTTTCACACACTTATCCAATCAGAGCCTTGTTTTCACACTGCTCTGATTAGCTGAGCGTCTTCCACGTGTCATACTTGACGTCAGAGAAGGCTGGCTGCAGCAGCGCTACAGGACAGAGAGTGAGAGAGGGAGAGAGAGGGAGGAACAGCACCGAACACGGCACTGAAAAGGCAAAGTTGGGAGTGAGCAACATACAAAGTTAGTACTAGTAGTAGTAGTCTAACCTGTTATACACACTTTTTCAGTTTTTGTTGCCTTTTCCAAAGTTTTACTGCTCATCGTAGCTGAGACAGTTTTAATCCCCTAACAACTTTTTGTTGCTCTGTGAGAAATGTTTGAATGACATAACCCATCTTAAAGCTGGGGTATCTGATGTAGGTTTTTAAATCTATAACTCATCTGGGGCCACCTCCTCTGCTCCTCCACAATGCCCAGTTCTTTTCTTTGCTTTTCAGTTCCAAGTCTTTTTCTTGGGTCAGTCTCTCCTGCTTCAGGTCCAAGGACTTGTTGACTTGGACCTGATGTTAAAGCTGGGTCCTCATCAGCTCCAGCTGTTCGCGGAGCTCCCTGACCAGAAGGCTCTCTTCTGGGGTTAAGAGGCAGGACCAGGGGGCTTTCCTCTGGACTTAGCTGGACCAGACGGCTGTCTTCTGGGTTAGAGGGCGCCTGAATGGTGGGAAACACCAGCTGGGTCTCCTGGACCTTGGGCTCTTGAACGTCCCCAGCTGGTGAGGGGAAGAGCAGAGCCTCCGGGTTGAAGTCCTCTCATAGAGGAGTTTGTCGTCCTCACAGGCGTAAAGGTGCCAGGGCTTCATTGTGATACTTGAGCTAGGCTGAAGTCCGTGTGCGTTTGTCAGTGGTTCGAGCAGAAATGAACTGTGGGCTTTCTTCAGAACAGAACCTCCCGTGACCTCAGCTCACTGCTGTTTATGACATCACTCTTACCTCCAAGTCCAATTGGGATTTTGGTGATTATAATATGCTTCAAAGGTTTAAAACAAAGTTGTTTTGAAATTTAAACAGCACTTAAATCTGTGAAATCTTTTTCTAGATAATATTATTTGAAATACATTCTCAAATTATTTTTCCCATTATAATCTTAGTTTTAAAATGATTTTACATAATCTTACGTAAATATGTTTACACCTATGTTATTATTTATTGTGAAACAGTTTCTGTTCCCTGATGCGTCTTTAACCCTCTGCTGTTTAAATCCAGGCTAAAAACAGTTCTGTTTAGATGTTCATACAACTGAAAGATTTTGTGTGCGCTCTTTTCTTTATTTTATAATGATTCCGTATGTCTGTATCTGTTTTGTGATTTTAATGCAGTTTTGTTCCTGTTCAAAGCATTTTGAAATGCCTTGTGTACAAATTGTGCTGTACAAATGAACTTGCCTTGCCTCTACTATATGTCAACATTTTGTCCATTTTCCAGTTTTTCGTCAGCCCACTATTTTGTTTCAGCCAGTGCTATTGATGCCACATTATGTGACCGGGCCATTTCTTGTCTTGCCTTGTTTTTAGTTCCCTCAAAATGTTGTTGCTTCTTCCTTGGAACATTTTTTGTCACACTTGATAGCTAATAATATCGTACAGTATAAAACACACAGAACAATCGGCTATAATTTGGTTTAGGTAGAATTAATAATTTACCGCATGACTCTGTATGACCCATGCAGCAAATCAACTTTCTTAAATGTTTATTGTGTTTGATTATTGAACCTTAAGCCAATGAGTCACAGTCATTTTTCTTACTGAATTTCTAAATACAAATGTGTTTACCGTTTCTGTAACATTCATAGGTGCAAGTAGTTCACAAAACATTTTAGAATATACTGTATAACTACCACTGTTCCCCTGGTAACCTGTGTTATTCCAGTCCTATTTCAGGGCTGAACTAAAATTAAAGGAGCAGCTATTTGTCATTTGCAGCGTCTCAGTGAAAGTGACAGTGATTAAAGCAGGATGCCTCGGTGAACACAGTAAAAAGCAGTGCAGTCTAAGGGCCCCGAGATGTAACATCAGTCAAGCTGAAACTGATGTTTTTTCATCTGGCTGCTCGCCCTCCTCATGTCAGCAGTGCAAACTCAAGAGTCTATGCACAGCTCGAGATTATGTTAAGTATACAGTGTATGCTCATGTATGACCCACGGAGAGGCTTCTGCTGCACGTGATGCTATAAACATTCACATTTTAAGTCATTGTTGAGTATGGAAAATTGAGATTACTTATCCTGTGTAATTCTGATAGCGAATCGCAAACCTGAAAATGCACAAATAAGAGACATGTAAAGGTGATTGTTTGTTTAATAGCCCATACGTAGCATTTATCATAAACACACATGCTACTCATGAGACACAATTATTACTTTTTTCAATTATTAAACATTCAGAACTATAGTCTAATCATCAAACAACCAAATAAACAACATAGTCTACATTAATGTATATTGTAATTTACAGAAAATATCAATTTTATTTAGCAAAATGAGTTTTCTGACAAACAAAATCAAAATTATATCGAAATCGTGACCCAGGTATAGAGATAAGAATCGAATCGAGACTAAATGGTATCGTCCCATCCCGACACTGAACAATGAAGAAATAATTCAATAAAAAATAATTCGACAGTGATTCATCATCACAATTCATGACTTTTAGAGACATTTTTTGACATTCAAAGACAACATTATAGAAAGGCAAAAGTTAAAAGTATAATTCCCTTTCTCTTGCAAATCTATCACTCTTATTATCAGCGCTTAACAAACCTAAAAGCAGTAATGTTAAGTCAAATCGATTCTTAAAAAGATCGCGATCTTACGTCTTAAAGATTCTGAATCGATTCAAAGTTCTCATCGATTTTAAATTACGTCAGAGTTTCCGCTGCATTTACTGTTTGTGACGATGAAATTCCCCCTTTACAGATGCGTTTGACATCATCCCTAAACTGATAAAGCTCTGTGTATAGTATATTAAACACATCTAATAACATGTGTTATGCCGAAACCTCTTCTTTGTGTGTCCCTGGATTTTCTGTCTCTTCCGCTCCACTGCACCGGAGGAGGAAAAGGGGGAGCACACAGACACTGAAACATGCTTGAACCAAACTCACAGAAAGAGCAGGAGACTTACCTGAGCCCAGGGTGAGACAGAGGAGAGGTGAACGGGAGAGAATCAATCGCATCGTGGTTTGTGCCTTGTTGTTAGCAGTGGAGAAAAGCTAAGGCGCTAACTACAGTCACAACTTGTCGGTGTTAAAGGGCCAGAACCCCATTCTTCGTTAATTGGCAAATAAATTCATTAGAAAATATTGATCATTGTTAACTTGGACAATTAGGCCTACATAAGTTTAATAACTGCAGTGGGAGAGTAATTGGATCTTTAACAAATAAAAAAAATATATGCCACAAAGACTAATAAGTAAATAAATAAAGACAGATTTAAAAAAAAAATATTGTTTTTGAATCGGGAATCGTTTTTGAATCAAATCGGGACCCTAAAAATTGGAATCGAATCAAATCGCCATGAACTGAAAGATTCACACCCCTATAACAAATGACTTGATTTTCTATTGTCTCCACAAAGTAGGTAATGTCAAATGGAGAAGTAAGGTGGTCGTTTTTCACCAGCGGGCCCTCAGTGTGTTTTTTTCCTTTTTGTCAACTATCTGATTAAAGAGACTCAAGATTGTGAAGATGTGAAACATAAAGGGAAAAGTATAACAATCTTATTTATACCAAATTCAAGCATTCTGAGAAGAATCAGCAGCCTGTAGTCCAAACGCCTAGACTTTTGGCGTCAGCTTTTATATGAAATATCTAAAAAAGGACTTATTTCAAATCTGATTGAACTTTGTGCATTGCTTGTTACCGTTTATAAGTAGAGTAAATCAGAAGCAGAGAGCAAAGGGTGTCAGCTTGACAAAGGGCCAAGCCATTTATTTGAACTCCAAAGGGTTCAGAAACTGCCTTAGTTTTGAATTTGGAATTCCTTTTTGTCCGACGTTTTAGGAAAAATCTGTCCTCGTCTTAAAGGACACATTCTGCTACAGTGACTTTTTTGAGCTTTAAACCATGTTCTAACAATGTTCCATCATCAGGAATAGCATTCTGTTACATTCACGCTGTTTTGAGGAATCCTTCCCCCTCCGAGTGTCAAACACACGTCCTTCTGAACTTCTGGGATTTTCAGATGTATTTTCAGAGCTCATATGTCACTTATCAGAGAATCTTCCGCTGTTTTTAGTCCTTAAAGGACACATTCTGCTACAGTGACTTTTTTGAGCTTGTAACCCTGTTCTAACTACGGGTCGTCGTCAAAAACATACCTGAAGTAACAATTTGTTACATTCACGCTGTTTTGAGGAATGTTTCTCAGAAAATCCTCCCCCCTCCGAGCTTCAACCACACGTCATGTGTTCTCCGTTCTATCTGGGACGTATTTTCTGACTTCATTTGTCACTTATCAGAGAATCTTCCACTGTTTTAAGTCCTTAAATCATCGCCAGACTCGTTCTGAGCATTTCTGCCGTCTAAACATATTTTTTACTTCAAAACATGAGATTGCAAATTTAATGAACTCGAGCATGTGTAAAGGCTTAAAACAATATGAAAAATGTAGAATATTTTCCCTTTAAATCATCGCCAGACTTGTTCTGAGCATTTCTGCCGTTTAAACACGTTAGTCATTCCTGCCAATTAAACTCCTGAACTCTGTGCTGTAAAATCCTTAGTGCAATATTCAGCTCACAAATTGTTACAAATTATATTTTAGTTGATAAAATGCTTGGTCTGGACCTTATTGGGGATTTTTACCTATGATGCATGTTTTTGGCTTGATGGGTTAAGCAAAATGCCCAGACATGTGGAGGAACCATACAGAAAGCCCCAGGAGTCAAACCCGGAACCTTCTTGCTGTGATTTAAGAGTGCTAGCAACAGACCACGGACTGATCTGTTTACGTATGAAATGAGAGCACAAATGAGCCGTGAAAGTTCACTCCTCCCAAACAGATGTAAAGTAAAACAGCACATTGTGTTTGAAGGTGGAATAGTCTGAGTGCCGAGTCAGACATTCTGTAGAAAATGAAATATACATTGATCTCAAAAAGAGCTTCTGTCACTAAAACAAACCTCAGCAGCAGCAGTTAATGAATAAATGAACACATGCTACACTTTGGTCATGAGTGGGAAAGAAAATTGAAGTTTTACTTATGGGTTGTATAAGTCTTCTTGATAAAACGTCCTGATCAAACTGTTGTGCTGAGTTTTATCCATGGATTTAAGTCATACGGGCCTTTTGTTACAATGTTGGAGACCCAAATTGTTTTAGTTTTTCTCACGGCATAAATCTTGCGGACATATTTATAATGTAGCTGTTGATTCACAGTGGCACTGCCAGCTGTTGGCAGTGGCTCTGCGGTGGTTTTGGCAGCCAACTTACGACAGTCATTAGCCCTGATTATGTACAGTAATGGCACTGCTATAGAGACCAGTGTGCCAGCATCAGCCTGTGTACTCTCTTATGCTACACCGAACACCTCATGTCCACTGTTATGTCCTCTAAAATACATCATGTACTTTCGAGTGAGCACTTTATTACTTTTTTTAAAGAATGGCTTTGACACTCCAAATTGTGACACCTCTCCTTTGTTAAAGCTGTGGGATTGATAACTGCACAGCGTGTTTGCGTCCATCTGTTTTGAGCTCCATAAACCCTAAAAGCAGAAATAAGGACATCCTTAACCTTCAGATTAATTACAGATGTATCATGAAACTGAAATGGTTTCACACTAAATATCAGTACAAGTGTATATATTATATCAACAAGATCTTAGTTTTAGTTTTAGTCGTAGAATTATAATGGCAAATAATTCTCACTTGCTTTTGAGATGTTTTTTTCTTTCAAAATCCTGCCAAAGTGAATGAAGCTTGATTTCCACTGAACAGTAGTAGACAAAGTACAATTATGACATAATCACTTAACAGCCCCAACCTCTAAAGGTTTTGTTTTGATGTTACTTTTACTCCCCCAACTGATTAAATTAATTGTCAATTGTATGTAGTTTACAACACCTAAATGTATAATGAACTGAAAAAAATCAAGTGTATGATTACTGGGCATCAAGTGTGGCCTTTTTATAAGATCACATATATTTCTAAATGTATATTTTGTACATATAATTCTTTAAAGGCTTTGTACCAGAAAAATGCCATCGGTCTCGTTTCAGCATTTCTATTCCTGTAACCATCACAGTGACACTGAACATACATCATTAAAGGATGCACTGCCTGAACCTACACCACTTTGCTTTTAGCAGCTTTCCGCAGGATCTCGCGCTTCTGCCCATGCCTTAGTCTTGAACCTGAAACTATGACATCCTCTCCACCTTTGCCATGTCACTTCCTATTCCCGCTGTGTGTTGACTGTAAAAGACACAGTACATACTCTTCGACATTTAATTACTGCCCTCTCTTTGCATCAGGTGACTACTTTGGTGAACACAAGCAACAAAGGGCCATCCAGTAAGAAGAAGGGGCGCTCTAAGAAGGCCCATGTGCTGGCTGTGTCCGTTGAGCAGGCCACTCAGAACTTTCTGGAGAAGGGGGAGCAGATCGCCAAAGACAGCCAGGACCTGAAGGAGGAGCTCATCGCTGCTGTGGAGGATGTTCGGAAGCAAGGTCAGAAAGGACATAGATGTTTGCTTTTTTATTTGATGGAGCATATGCAAGATTTAAACTAACTATAAAGGTTGCAGTGTACAACAATGTGTAAATCCAGTCCCAAGACTAGTTCCTTCTGCGGAATTCATGGGAGGTGATTAGGCTCAATCTGAATACCTCAAATAGGACTAGGAACCTCCTTAATCCTTATGTTAAAATCAGATGTACGTCAGAATCACAATCAGAATCTACAAGAGGAAATTATTTCTGTTGCAGACATGCAGCTGACTAGCTGAAGAAAGAAGAAAATAGAAGTTCAAAATGAGATAAGAAAAAATAAGACTAAACTTGTTCAAAGTAACAAAGTAAATTAAAAATCGGTATCTCAATAAAATAACCTTTATTATTTAGTTAAAATGAAATAGATCTGTTTTATCAACTAAATTATTACTATTTCCATTGTAACTTATCATCACCATCTGCCATGATAAGGACTATCTGAATGGTCCTCTCAGTTCTAATGCTATGAATCAGATCCGGCTATAAACACTGACTGGTGACCTAAAGCTAGTCATTGTTTTTGTATCTGTGCCTATTGAATTAAACCTATAAATAAAAAAATAATTATTTAGGAAGGAGTTTGGAAAAGGAGCCTCGATGCTTCCTTTCTTCTGGTTAGGAATGTCCCAAAGGTTCCAACAGTAACCTAAGAGCTATGAGGCATGTAAATCAAATGTTTCTCCCCAAATGGAATTGGACTGCCTGTTCAATGACTGCATCAGCAGAAAAGCAAATGGAACTCAGCACTCTGTATGAGGTGTCTTCCTCGTGCTGCTCTGTCAGCCGCTCTTAGTCGTCACTGCTGTTAAACACGATGTGACTTTGCTGCAACATCACTGTGCAGTGCACCTTTGCCACACAGGTCATCACCTGCATCACTTGCAACTTTTTATATGACAATCATCCTACAATAAGCAGATTGAAGTTTCAGTATTCAGTTAAACATCTTATTCTGCATAAAAAAACGAACAACTTGTTTAGAACGATAGTTTGTCAGTTCAGACTGATTTATGTCCTTTTGTTAAATCGCCTGATTACAATTAAAATGTGAACAGAATCCTATTATTAAAACATTAATCGCAAATCTAATCGTAATACTTGTCAGAAAAAAACCAACATAATTTGATTTTTTTCCCCAAATGGTGCAGCCCTAATTTGAATGTTGTCACAATGTACTCAACAGTGAGAGCGGTGTATGGTGTCTCAAACTACAAGATTAGATTTTATAGAAAGTCATGTCATTCCCGCACATTGAACAGTGTTCTATGTGCCTCCAGGGACAAACCTCTCATCCCTAAAGTCAATTACCATCTGTCGTCTTTAAGGGTGTGTTTTTCAGAGTTAGAGTTTGTGACTGAAGGGTACTTCTTAACACCATGGGGCAGTGTAAGCGTTGACCATTTAGTTTTATTGTACAGCAAAAGGAATCGGGGAGGAGTGCGAGTGCTCATAGAAATAAAAAGATGCATCCTAATAGTCATGTTTTTCTCACAGGTGAGACCATGCGGATGGCCTCCTCTGAGTTTGCTGATGATCCATGCTCCTCAGTGAAAAGAGGCACCATGGTGCGGGCGGCCCGGGCCCTGCTGTCTGCTGTCACCCGCCTTCTCATCCTCGCCGACATGGCAGACGTCATGAGACTCTTGACACATCTCAAAATTGTTAGTTGGTTGTCAAATCATACTAATTGTATTTGTTTCACTTAAGTTCCAGTAAGTAACAGGGTAAACTAATGCAATGTTGGTAAAGCACAGGGACATTTAGAATTGTACTCTTAATGTAATTGACAGATACTGTAAATATTCACTTGAGGCCTCAGTGGGTCTATAATATGTTTAAAATGAATGTGATTACATTTCAATTAATTTACAGTAAATTTTCCCTAAAAGCTTTCATCCATGTTTTCCATTATTTGCTCTAGAATAAAATTCTTCTCTCTTGGAAAAAGTCATAAAACAGGAAAACAAGGAATTGGGAAACACCTGATGCTATGAAGTGGAAAAGTCCAAAATTCCTTGACCACTGTGTGTACATCAGCATATAGATGAGAGATGGAGAATTCTTGATATGAAGAATGATATCATCACTATTCTGAATGACTATACAAACCTGACACTATTTTAAGACCATAAACACTAAAAAGTGACTTCAGAGTTTAAGAGAGTTTACTGGTGAGCGTTGAGTCAGAATGCTTCAAAGCCCCTTTGTCCCTGTGTTGTGTCTTCTGTCTCAGACACACAGCTGTTGATGTTTCATTCTCAGGCACAGTCTTTACAGGAGTAGGAACCCCCTCACATAGTGTTAGCACTCTGAGTTTCCTTGCAATATAAAGTGTAATATAAATGCAGTGTATTATTATTAGTGCTAGTACATTCACCAGTGACGTGGTAGTTAACGTTTAGCACCATGTCTGATATGAGTGTCATCTCTAACTATTGAATCATTTTAACAAGCGCATTGATTTACTGTGCTTTTGTGTTGTGACAGGTGGAGGAGGCTTTGGAGGGAGTAAAGAATGCCACCAATGAGCAGGATCTGGCAAACCGCTTCAAGGAGTTTGGAAAAGAGATGGTGAAGCTTAATTATGTTGCAGCCAGGAGACAGCAGGTAAGATGGGCGAGCCGCTATTCGCTGAAATATTCATTATTTTACAATAGCAGAGCCCATAGTAGCGTACAATGCAGCGCAGTGCAACAATTGGGAAAGTAAAAGTGAGTGAAAGAAATTGGCTCAGTTTAAAAAAAAACTGCAGAATATTTGCATCAGTGCGTATTGGACCCAAAAGGGTAACATACTCTGAAGTGTTTTTCTCATATTGCCTCAAGAGAGACAAAAGTGACTTTACTTGTATACTTACCTTTTCCATTGGCACAATTATAACCTGATCTGTTGATGCTGCACAGTTCACCTAATGTTGTGCAAACAACTCTTTAGTTAAAGTAGAATTTGTGAAGCCAAGGGTGTATACTCATAAATCTGTATAGCTGTCTGTTGATAGTAAAATCCTAAAAAGATAATGTGAATTTTCCAGGAGCTCAAAGATCCCCAGTGTCGAGATGAGATGGCAGCTGCTCGTGGGGCCCTGAAGAAGAATGCCACCATGCTGTACACAGCCTCACAAGCCTTTCTGCGCCACCCAGATGTGGCTGCCACACGCGCCAACCGGGACTACGTGTTCAAGCAGGTGCAGGAGGCCATTGGGGGCATCTCCAGTGCGGCCCAGGCCAACTCTCCCACTGAGGAGAAGCACGGCCACGCCGGCATTGGGGAACTTGCAGCTGCTCTCAATGAGTTTGATGTAAGTACTCCTCTATACTGCACTGTTTTGATCAAGAGTAATTGATAGATAATGCTCATCAACACTAACAATCCACCCGAACATAACAAACTATAAGTGCAATGGAAAGAACACCGACACTTATTGTTTCTCCTTGTGTTGCCTTTTAAAAAAGAATAAAAAAGTGAGTCGACAAAAATATTTCAGGTGATCTTTTCCAAAGACAAATACATACTAAATCTCTCTCAAATTGCTCTATATATTTACAAATGATATATTTATTAATGAAGAAATCTTACCCTTGTTAGTCAGTTTCAATACATTTCTTAACTTGTTCTAATGTTGTAGTATGACAAACATTCAAACCAAACGAATGTGGTACAAATTCTACTTACTTGCTGCCATCTAGTGGTTACAGGACGATGATGCAGATTTTCAGAGCAATACAGTGCTCTATTATTCTGCTCTCTCACACACACACACGCACACACACACACACACACACACACACACACACACACACACACACACACACACACACACACACACACACACACACACACACACACACACACACACACACACACACACACACACACACACACACACACTCTTCAGGTTAAATCAAGCTCTATAGATGTAGACTAATGTAAAACCTCATGATTAAATTGAATTGAGTCCTCATAAATCCAACAAAGTGACTAATACCTGTGTTTGTTAGGGACAGATTCGCTTTACGTTTACTGTAATCTCACTATGCTGTCATCTGTATTCCATTTTATTAAAGCTGTTGATTTTGATAGTATTCACAGTAGGACAGTGACCCCATGTGGTGATGTTCGTGTATTACAGTGCTGTTTTTGTTAGTTGGACAAAAGCTAGGATCTCCAGAAGGATACACTTACACAGTGGAATTTCAAGTGACCAAATGAGAGCATGGGCCCATCAAAACAGCATTGATTGTGTTTTATGTAAAGCAGAACAGCCTTTTAGAAACGCAAATGTGCAGCATAATTCCATTTCATTTGGCAGACAGGCAGCAGTTAAATGAGACAAATTGCCCTTTACTGACGCAGAGCTTGGTCAGATCCGCTCAGAATAGTAATAGCCTCATATACCAGACGATCTGTGGGATATCATTGTGACTGTGTGTATGCAGTTTGAGATTGGCTGGACTGCAGATTTACCAGCATATGTTGTTTTCAGGGCTCGTGCTATGATTAGGCTCTCACCCATGACTTGTTTGACACGCTTGCTCTGTCTTCAGTAATGGACTTTCACTGGCTGCTGCGGAGTAATTGTGGTTTCCTTTTTTTTTTTTTTTCTTTCTTTTTTTCAATTTTCTTTCCTTAAGTCCAAACTTACAGAACACACAGAACAAAGACAGGACAGTGAAACCATGTTACAAGTAATGGGTTAAGTGTGAAATGGAAGTGCAGAGTGTCTTAGAGTGCGCTCACACAAGCCCAATCGAACCGTATCCAAGCACAGATAGCTCCTAAAGCACAGTATGTTTCTCCAGTGTGAATGCAAACCATCCATGCCCAGGCGCAGCACATTTCAGGCTTCGGCGCGGTCGGAGTTGCTTGTAAAGACACACACAGGCCTGTCAAGATAACACATTTAGAAGTGCGTTATATTGCTACAGAAAATATCACAATAAACAATATTATTGAAACAACTATATGCTATTGACAGCAGGAGAATCCCCCCAAAAAACCATTCGATATCAATAAAAATATGAGCTGCAATAAATAAATGGCACAGTGAAACACTTTTATATGTAGTTGGGGTCAATAATGAGCCATACAATTTACTCTAAAGCTTAACAAAAAAGGGGAAAAAAAAACATGAAACACAACAAAACAATACATACTGAGCCCCAGATATTTGTTCTTTCTATCAAATATCGAACAATATGTCATTATTGTAATTCTTGTGACAGGCCAAACACACATGCATCACTTTAGTACACTAGCCCTGTCATGCATGCTGATGGTCCTCATAAGAAGAAAACAGTGAAGGAACGTCGCTCTAAACAACATGGCTGATTCCGCGGTTACCTTGAATAAGGACTGTGGACAGCGACAGATGTTTCGCAGTCTTTCATCTAGTTGCTGGCAGGACACATACAGAGCTGATTAGTTGTGGCAAAAATTATAATCACAATTATTTGGCTCATAACTGAAATCGCAATTATTTCAAGCAATTACAGGCTCCAGGTTTTGAATGACAAAAGGAATGCACTTGTGTTTCTGCAATTAATTGTATTTTTGATTACAACATTTTTGTAGTTGAATTGAGTAATAATTGAAATCAAGATTTTTATATATATGATTAATTGCAAATATATTACACATATCTGCCTCATTGTGTTAAAGATATAATGGGCCATGGACCTTACTTTCTATTCTACAGCGTTAGCACTTAATTATGACGTAAGCGGGCAGTGGCTCGGTTCATTTGTGTTTGAGTGCTTTATTTTTTTTCAAAGCACATTGGGTTTAGACTCAAATCAGGAAAAAAAAAACAAAGTTGTATCTGTGTGAAGGCTGCTCTTTGCTCCTGTGGCAACACACTGAAAAAGGCTGTTGAGTTCTGTGGCTCAGGTGCTCCAGAACATGTACAGGTCGTGACACAAAGGTTAGGCATGAATTTCAATGCTGGCCACAGATGCTGCTCTAAAGTAGCATTAAAGGGCAACTTTTGAGTGTGACCATAAAGTTACATGACCTCACCTACACCCATGTTGCATTTGTGATGCCCAGAACTAGTTGGAAACAGTAGTCTGTTGGCTTTTAAATGAAGAATATGTCACTTTCAGGAAGTGGAAAGTCACCTGCATAATTTGATGTGGAAACAAAAAGTAAAAAACTGTACTTTGGAACTTTCTCCGTGCAGATAGAGAAGTTTTATACCATACTGGAATATTATAGCTAAAGGAACAACATTTCCATGGAAACAAGCAGGAGGAGGCTCCTCTAGCTCATTTAGGCCGGCTCACAGGAAGGACAAATTTTGTTTTTAATATATTTTGAGTCCAATAAAAGTTAGATAGATAGACCTTTATTGTCCCCAAGAGGAAATTTGTTTTCACAGACACTATCAGTACATAAAATACAGACAAGTAGACACAAGACAACACACATACTTAATGTGTATCCTTTCAATCAAAGCCCTTATTAAATATTATCCACAATGCCTTTTCTCTTGCTTTACAGCGTTTTATATTATATTGTGTGTGTAAGTGCGTGTTTACATGTGGGTTAATTTATTGAATTTCTGTCAATGTTTTATTGACATTTTTATCTTGAAATTTTGTATTATTATTTTATAAACAACAAGGCACTCATGAAAAAGTGAGTTTCATTTACTTTTACCTGCATAAGTAAATTATATTAGTAATGGCTTCCAAGCTGCTATTATTATATTACTATTAGTATTATATATTATTTTTAGTATTACTATATTACCACTATGTCTTTATTCAATTTTATAATCCAGTCTCATAAAGTCCCAAGCTGTATTCCCAGTGCCAGTCCCAAGCCGCAGAAACAACAATCAAAGTCAAATGTGCATCAAAATGTAAAATACTAAAACCACAAAAGTCGCCAAAAAGTAATAAAACAGTAGGCAATACTCAACATGAGGCAAAAGGACAGAAGGAGAGGAGGACCTCTATAGGCTGAAGAGGCTGAACAGAGGAAACACTATCCTATTGCTATGAGTGGGCTATCTGTGTGGGTACAGATGGAGTCCAAGCCCTGTGGGCACGAGCTCTGAGCACAATCTCCGAGACGAGATTTTAGGTCGCAGAATGCACAACATACTGACAAGTGTGGGAGCACGGCATCGCTCTGCAAGAGAGAGCTGCCGAGGATTGGTCAGTGTCTGTGAATGGACGCACTCTGAAAACAAATCCCTCTCTACCTATTGCTTCTCTATGGGTCTTCTTTCTTTTCTTGTTTTTCCTCTAATTGCAAGACAAATGTTTTTTGCTTTTTTAAACACTTAATATGACTCTTATGTTTTTATGTTGGGGTTTCACAATGATCCAGCTCAGTCTCACTTCTCTGGCACTAGTTATCCAACCAACACCACACTGATACAAAGATCTGGCACAAACACTGCGGTTACCTTATATATGAATATCAAACTGTTGCATAGCTACAAAAACATGTCTATGCTCGCAGTTCCTACTTTGGCCAGCAGATGGCAGTAGTTATTTGCGTCACCAGTCCACCTTTTCTTTAAACAATTCCCCGCCCTGCTCTGTATTTTCCATTTATATCCCCTTTTCCTTAGAAACAGATTTTCACAGAGGCTCATTCACTGTTATCAGGCCTGCATTACAATGTGCAGTTTAGAGAGGAATTGGATTGAATCTATGATATTTTTTGGAAGATTTCATGTATGCATTTTAAGAGCATCTATTTTTTAAGTGATGATCTGGATCCTCACAGACATGACCCCAGTGAGCTGTGCACTGCAGGAATGCTTGTCCTATTCACTGCACTGAGGATGCCTGTGGATCTCTCTCTCTCTCTCTCTCTCTCTCTCTCGCGCTCTCGCTCTCTCTCCTCTTTGTGTGTTTCATGTCATCAGTGCTCTGTAGAACCGCGCTGACCGCAGATAGTTCTGTGCACACAGCTCAGGCCCACTCACTTTCACACACGTGCTCAGTGGAGCCCGCAGCACACTTCTGCATCATACTATCAGTCTGAGTTGCTTTTTATTTCCATCTGCTTGCCCTCCACTTCTTTGTTCTTTTTGGGGTTATTTACACACCATCTTTCTCACCCCCTCACCCCCTCTCCCCTTATCCTCTTTTGGCTCTTCCTCTTGCTTTGTTCTATCGTCTGAAGTGTCTGAATGTGACTGTGCCTACATGCTTACTCTGAGCCTATTTAGTTTCTGCGTTGTGTTTTCAACCAGAACTCTCCACTGTAACATTGTGCAGCATATGCTGGTCTGCATACATTTAGGGCTAACTATAACCGGATTTACTCAGCTCAGGAAAGGCGCCCTTAACAGGCTTTCTCTGAGCCCCACTGTGGCAAACATTGCCTTCTCAGTGTAATTCATTTCAGAAAGCTGGTCTGTGCCAGCCAATTGATCACATTTATGTTTATTGAATGACACCTTGAGACACTCAGGTTAGTTAATGTACAAATTCAGATTCTGCATGAGACAAATTAAGAGAGGCATGTCTGTCTTATTTCTTGCTTTAATCCATTACACCAGTTGTTTGCTTCTGAAAAGGCGTTCCTCCTGCGCAGACACACTACTTGATGGAGAGGTATTACATTGAACAATGGCTGTCCGGCAGTGACCTTTTAGTATGGTTCATTTGTGGCTGATGCTGCCTATGAGTCATGGCTACAGGACCTCAGAGAAACAGTGGCTGTGCGAGCGACTTGACTCTAATGTATGTAGATGTATTCCTAACTGAGGGATGGCTTTCCTGGTAATTGCTATATCAATCTGTGCACTTCTATCTTTGCTGTCTCATTTCTGGCGCTCTTATTTCTTGGCTGCTCCTCGTCCTCTCGCATGTGCATACATGATGCACACTTGCACTCGGCTCGTATCATCATTGTTTCCTCTCACACTTTGATGGGCTGGTTAAACATGTACATGCCGACAGTGACAGATCAGCATGATCACAGCACAGCGAAGTCAGGCCAGCGCTCTACACATCTATATATACACACATGGAGTATTATCAACCTTATAGACCCATTAAATGTTTGTAAACGAAGACATTTTCATTTCTGGAATGGAGGCAAAAAATGACGTGGCACATTATGCAATTTCAATGGAGAATCTGCAATCAACCGAATATCACAAAAGATGAAAAACCAAGGAGGTCGGCAAAGGAAAACCATGTGATAAGTGATATCAGAGGTGTATCTAAAAATATTTGCATCTGTATTTTAAATTACATTGATTATGGCAAAATCACATCAGAGTTTTAGATGTTACCAGACAACGTTGATGTTACAACAGTTTTTTTTTCTTTTTACCTATACATTACATACTATGTCAGAATCAGAATCAGAAAACGGTTTATTGCCATTGTCAGTGAAATTCACAAACATAGAAACTTGCTTCGGCGTAGGTGCAACATAAAGAAATGAATAAAATATTTAAAAAAAATAAAAAGGCATGCATAAAATTACGAATAAAATAGACTAAGATAGACTAAGACTATATACAGAATGTACAGTGGCAGATAGTGCAATGTGCAAATGTGTAGTGCAAATAGATTGTTCTTATATAATATATTGTTAAAGTGGCAGGTGTTACAGAGTGTTCATGAGTCCAACGGCAGAGGGAAAGAAACTGTTCTTGTGGCGGGAGGTTCTGGTCCGGATGGACCGTAGCCTCCTGTGTCAGCTGTGATCCGACCTGCTCGTCCTCGAGTCCTGGAGACGTACAGGTCCTGGACAGATGGAAGGCTGCAGCCGATCACCTTCTCAGCAGAGGCACAATGCGCTGTAGTCTCTGTTTGTCCCTGGCTGTGGCTCCAGCGTAGGATGGACTCGATGATGGCTGTGTAGAACTGCACCATGTCGGTTCTTTTCTCTTTGAAAATGCATCGTGGTCTACTTCACTTTGCCCCCATTGGCCTCTATCCTGTAAATTTAAACATGATAACATAAACATTTTAAAGAGTCTTTTGACAAAGAAGCCTGTTGTTCTCGACCAAGCCCCAGTGCCAGTGTTATTTTCACCTGAGTAGAGCCACACGTTTGCCCAGAGGTGCTCCTCCTAATTACGACATCCTCTGCCTGCCGATTACAACTCTGCCTCATTTTCCTTGGGCAGATGCGCCTGTCAAGAGAAATATGAATGGGGGGGCTAAGCTGAAGTAATGGGACATGACCAGGGTGATGGAGAAGTATTGGTTTGTTTGTTGCTGTACACTAATTAGCTCCATCGTCATGGCAATAAGGCATAGATGGGCTGTGAAGGATGCGGAGAGGAGACGCTGCTGGGGACTGTCGATGGATGCATACACATCGTGAGCTTTATGGCGAGATACTCTGTTTACAGTGATGCAGGTATCCTCCAACTATTAGTCTTCCATTTAGGCCCAGGAATAGATAAAAGCTTGGGAAATGACAGATGATTTGAATCACATTACGTTGAATACAGTATTATCATTATCATAATTAAATACATCATAAGCGCTATTCAGAGGGGATTAGTTTTACTTCGGGACCTCAGGTAAATTGCAATAATTACGAAACTCGTTTGTGTTTCTAGTCCCGTGCAAATCGTCCATGTCTATAAAAATGCCTGTAAATGGCTGCTCGTGTGTCAGGGCTGTTATTTGGGCTGTTTTTTTGTCCGCAAATTTAATGTAAATGGGTTCAAAATGTCTTTACGTCCATTTTAGGTCCAGATTTGAACTAATATAACAAAACAAACAAACGGCAATAAAAAATGTGACTCAGAAGTTAAACCCCGTCGTCGTGGCAACAGAGGACCAAACAAACAGCTTGAAGAAAAGTTCATGCTAGAGTGTCAGGTCTGGAGGGACAGTCCGCCATATTGGCCATTCAAAGTTATGAAGCTTGGGGTAATGGGTGAGGTTAGAAAAAAGGTAAAGGGGAAGGTTTAGGTTGGGAAAATTGGTTAACATTTAAGCAGCAATGACTTTAAAAGGCAAATTTACCACCAAAGAAAAGCGTACGCTACAGTGCAGGTATTTAATGCTAGAAATAAACCTAAAATGGAATTACAGCTAATGTCATGAATGAATTAAAAGGTATTTGTCAGTATTTATCAGTCTGCCATGTACGTAATGAAGTCCGTCAAAACAAGTAAATTACTCACATTACTTTTCCTGTCTGAATAAAACTTATGCCGTGCAAATAACGCAAAAAAGTCATCAGTATATAGTAATGCATCAGTGTTGTAAATTAAGTGCTGTCTTGTATGATGTCACAATTATAAAATGGCACTGTTAGGATTATTGTGAGAAGAAAAATCACAATTTAAGGGTTCTTCATGATTACTGACACCAAACAAGAGTAGGATTCTTCATTTTCTCTCAGCTTTCTGAATGATAATGTAAAGTAAACAAGTTAATAATAATACACAATAATGATATGTAAGTTAACCAAAACAGACAGATATATAAACAGTTTTTAAATTCAGGTTTACTTCATAGAATAATCACAATTATCTGTTAACCGAATGATCTCGACGTCTGCAACTGTGTCTAAAGAAAGTTGTTTAAGTGTCTTTGGTCGCTCTTTCATCTCCTGCCTTTTAAACAAGGACAGAGGACATTACAAAGCAGGAGCAGCAAATCTCAGCATAAAACTCCTGGGTGTTTTCTGAGTGGGTGCAGCAAATGACTTTGAAAAAAGATGCGTTGCCTTCATGCCAAGGTCTTCTCTGCAGGAGCCTCTTTCACCAGCTTGCCCACTCTCTTCTAGTCCGTTCCCTTATTGTGGTGGCTCGTACTACAAGTGAATTGTTCATACAGAAGTGCACAGACTGTCCACCTTCCCCTCAAGGAGCAAGGCTAGGTTTGAATACAAAGCCTCTTCGCCCAATTTTCTCATTTGTTATTTTAGCTTTAGGCCTTTACTTGACTTGAAATCCACTCAAAACGGCCGCACGGTCCAAAAGACTTGACGACTTTCTAAATATATTTTCCTCCCACACATTTTCTCGTGCTACTCTGAATAATATAGGCATGTGCACACAAACAATAACAGTCCTTTTAGAGAGTCTAGTGGGATAAGTCTGGCAGGAAACTCCGGGTGGATTTGAGACGAAACCTAACCAAAAGATTATAAATGAGTAGCTTGTCTGATTTCTGCTCTCCTTGTACCTAAACTGGCTCTTTACCTCAAAGGATCTCTCAAAACGAAATGCAAAGTAGTTTCTCTTTTCCTGGACAGAATATATCGGTTAGCGTTTTAGAAAACTTTACAAACGTCTTTTGCGCTACCTTTTTAAGTCAGAAGTTTGGTTTATTTACAGTACAGTCCGGTACAAAGCACAAATGGCAAACTGGCAAATGTACACTCTAAAAGGTTGACATAAAAGCGAACAGGACATTTTATTGGCCGATAAAAGGTGGATGTTACCAGGACGTGTCCCCTAAAGCTCGAGCGGGAGATAGTGGCAATGCCCGAAAGATTTACCAGAGACTCCTCAGGGATTCCCTTCCATGAATTATCCTTCTACTTAAATCTAAATAATTATGCCTACACTTTGTTTTAAATAAGTGTATAGTCAACAGAACATAAATATAAAACCTGATGTTGGTGATGATGATAAAACAACACAAATCTGTCCACCAGTGAATAAAAAGGACCCTGTCAGTGATCTTCTGTCCATTGGTAGTTATAAGGCTACTCTAAAACACTCTGCGCATACTTCTTCTCTTTTCTCCTAAATGAGGCTGTTCCAAAACTACAAAGCAGCCCCGCTCACACTTAGATACACTCAGAAAGCCTGAGCAGTACATTTGAATGCGTGGCAACCAGAAAGCCTTTAATTTCCCCCTGTGGCTTCTAGAATGGGAGAGATGCCCCATATCCCAGATCTGGTTGGAACAAGCTCTAATGCACCACTGAAGAGGCACAGATCACAGTGGCTTTGTTGACAGGCCAATTTAGCTGTCATTTGGAGATAATGGAGTGGTCGGTGGCAGCAAGTGTACTTGCAGTAAGAGCATTTTAGCTGCAGTTAGGAATGCGTCTTTGTGAAAGGCCTGCTTTTTACTTGTATGACACAACTGGTCAGATTTATTCAGATTCAGAATACTATTAATTAGCAAGTTTTATGTTTTATAATGACCTTGATGCCTACATTTTTCCTTTTTATATTTTCCATGCCATTTCCCTGCTTTATTAGCCAGCAGAGGTCCACACATAATGTTTTGCCTGTAAATAGTAAATCTTCAAGATGCATGATTGAATTGTTTTCATTATCGTGCGGTGTAGTAAGGCAGATGGGTTTAGCCTCTATTATTTTCCAAACAGAATCAGTAAATAGTCATGGACAGAAACATGCAAACTCTATGGACGACAGACAAGTCTTTTATGTATTATGTGATTCTTTAAACAAAAATGTGGAATGAAGAATGCATTCAAAATGAAGGATCCCCATGAGGCTGCGAGGTTTTAAATGACAGATTAATTATATCACTGCAAAAGAAGACGGACAAGCCTCTTACTGCTTTTGTTTGTCTGGATGTTGGATTAGTCTCTTTACATATACGGTTAATTGTACAGTTTCTAATCAATGCTCACAGGACAAGAGCTCTGTGTGCACGCTGTTTGTATGGGTAAAATAGCTAAACACTTATGTTCCAGCCTGTGTTCAGTACAGTGTCTGTTCCTGGCTCAGTCGAGGCCCACAGGTGAGGGAGTCCCCTGGGAGGAAAGAGCACTCCAGATTGCTGCTCTGCCACAGGGCCGGCCATGCTAGTCTAATGTGTGTGGCTGAAGCCTCCATTTAAATGACTTTCCATCTGTCTCCCTCTTCTGTCCGCCCTCCTCTCTGTTCACACATTCATTTCCACTTCCATTTGCATTGCTCCATATTCACACTTTCTCCACATGCCATGGTGGGCTCCTTTTTAGAAGAGGCATGATGTGGATGAGGATTCATGCAGGAAGGAAGATTGCCTTATTTTGATCATTACCAGACTCTAAAAATGGAAGAATATCTGATTCCAGCCAGAATTTCTCTGAAGAGCAGATAAAAACAGTATTTTGTCAGACTTTTATGGCACATTAAATTGGAGAGGCTGCACATAATAAAGAATATCCCGATGAATTTGAAGGTAACATGTGGAACTTTATATACAATTTAATGTTTTTTACATGAAACAGTTTGTAGAAAACAATGTAAAAGCTGAATGAATTGTACCGCTTTTGCAGCATGATTGGCTGTAGACCCCTCAATTGAGTTGACCTATATATATTATTGACTGGCGACTGGCTCTTGATTCAAATACAATTGTTTTAATTGCCCACCTGTCAGTCAGGGTGCTGTACCTGTTGTTGTTGTTGTTGTTGTTGTTGCTTTGTTCCTTTTAAACTGCTTTTAAACTGCAATAGTCCACCTGTATCATTTACCTAATGCATTCCCAGTATGGGGTGTTCATGTTTAATTCTTTAACCACCGCCTATGCTTTAACCAAGTGAAAACATTTAGCCTGGTCAACTGGCACGTTTCAAGTACTTATATTTATTATATATAAACTTGTAATACACAATTGCGCCATCGCCGCAGTGACGTCTCTAAAATGTTTGCTGAAACTCCAAAATAGTGGATTTATCTCATGAAGACCTGTGTCATAGTGCAGTATTTATGGACTAATATTGATCATATATAGTTTATTTACATTAGTGAAGAAAACATTATTCAAATATTCGCCTAAAGTGGTAAACTACATATATTTAACCAAGCTAAGGTAAGGGGAAAAAGGGGAAAGTATCGAGCGTGTTTTGAAATGATGTCTAAGATCTTGCCCCATGCCTGTGTTGCAGCATTGCCTCTGACTCATGGCGCCTCATTGGCCTTCGGTGTCACGGCAACACCTCTGCTCAGGCCCCGTTTGTCTTTTGCACACATCGTCATTGCCCCAGGCCCCTGACAAAGTTCAGAAAGCTCTCAGTGTTGTGAGTGGTACTAATCTTCATTAAGACATCAGGACAGCGGCGTGACTCAGCTCTGCCCAGTGTGAGGAGGTCAGTCCTGCTGAGGATTTAAGAATGTCTCCTCAGTGTTGAAAAGGCTGGACAAAGGACACATATCTAAATGGTAATTGCATTTTTATGTGCCTCAGAGTTCTAATTACCTTTACTTTGGCATTGCAATAAACTGTTGTTAATGAGATTATCAGGTGAACTGTGGAGGTGTTAATTATCCCCGAATTGACTATTCCTCTAAATATCTTTCTACAATGTTTATTTTTAATCTCCTCTACTGTTCCTTTCCCCCCAGATCATGAAAGGAAGTAAAACTGGACCAACAATGCTCAGCCTTAGCCCGGGATTTTTCTTGGCTCCGTCATACCATAAATGCAACTCCACTGATTTGAAACGTGATTTGACCCATTACTGAATAGAATTATAGAAAATTCCCTGTCTGAAATAACCCAGTATTTCTACCTGGGCACTGATGTACCTGGAGTTAAAAGTTAAACCCTCACCAGGAACAACAATGCAGCAGATTGTTGGTACAGCTCTGTAACACTTGAATCCAGCAAACCTTGATTCTCAGATGTTTTTAACCCACTATATATTCAGTATATAACGCTCTGTACTGAACGGGGCAGTATTGGGGTCAGATAGTAATCTCATTTTCCTTTTTAAGCATGCGTAAAACATGCTCATTCTTTTCACAAATGTTTGGAGGCAGAAATGAGATGGTTCATATAATAATAATATTTCTAAAAGATGGTATATTGTCCCTGCTCTTATGATTCCCAGATCCTGTTATCTTGTCATTCTGGACTGCCCGGAAAACCCAAGTCCAGAAACAATGATTAGCCTTATCTATTGAACACAGCAATGAGATTATAGAGAAAACAGCAGGTGCACCTTGGCTCTTGACCTCTTCATGGACTCCTTTTATTACAAATGACAATAATGTCTAGTAGCCACTGGCCCAACGGCTGTTATTATTATTAGTTTTGTGTTGGTTTCATACAGTTATTCAGCTGTAAAAGGGGTTTGCAATACAGTATGGAGCACTGAGCTGGTCCATGTATGTCACATGCGTTAGACAAATATTCAACGATTCTCACTGGATGATAACCGCTTAAAAAAAAAAGAATAAATGAATAAATAAACATTGCAGTGTTCATTATAGCTGCCGTACAGTAAATGTCAGGATTAGCCCCACTGCAGAACTTGACGTGCAAACATGGCAGGTCTGTCAGGAGAATAATGTGAGTGTGATTGTATGGCTGCTTATACCGGACTAAAAGCTTCATTGGCATGCTATCTGCTTTTAATGGCTTTACATTTAAAGAGACCAAAAGGCGAGAACATGCTGCTAGAACTTTAGCCATATATTGCCCAGTTAAATGAGACGGCCGCATTCCGCAGTAACAATATAGGACCCAACAGCATGCATCATTTTGCTCAAAGAATTCCGTTTTATTTCTTCTGAGGATTAAACTAAATGTTTATTTTACACCTAATGTACCTGAGGGGGGTAGAGTCAAATGAGAAGTTGAGTATTCCCCTGCCATCAGCTGACACAGTGAAATATTGGAAAGTGTCTAGCGCCTCCGCTCTGAGCCAAAGTCCTGTCTCCGTCCGAGCCGCCCCTCTCCTAATGCTCTCCCGCAACTTGCTGTGGGTCTACATTTTCAGTCGTCTGCGAGAGAGCCCGGGCACCACTCCAACTACCATTACCTGTGCCGGCAAGGAGGCTTGTTGGCCTTATTATGCTACTGTACTCTGTGATTTATGACTCTGTCTATGTGCATCTGCTACATTAATAAACATTCGGGCATACACTCATAATTTAACCTGCTAAGCTTTGAATACAAACTGTATCACCAGTATCTCAGCTTAGCAGCAAATATTTTCTGGTTAAAAAAAAAAAAATCTCAGTTTGGAGGTAGGTGACTTGCTGAAACAGAAAAGATCAACTGAGGAGGCAACATAGCTCGGCTCATTTGCTGCAGTTTGCTGTTGAGGTGTTTAGAGGTCGTCATGGCAACAGGAGATGAATGTAATCCGAGACTGGAGCAACTTTGTGCATGCAGTGTCTACATCTGTTATGATAAATGTGCCGAATATCTGCGGAAAACTCAAAACTAATCATCTGTTGAATGCACCAGCTCAGATGTGGAAATGAACTTGCTTTACTGAATCTGGGATTTTTAGAGCAAAGACATGGAAGAGATCCTGCTCTCAGTTTAACACATAACATGCATTATTGAGACACTTCTGCAAAAAATACAACTTTAAAAATGACCATGCTTGATTTTTTTTTCTTACTACTTCCGTGTGGAAAAAAAGATCCATATTCTCTTCAATTTACATGGATTCATTTAAATTACTGAAATGTATGCATGTTTGCAAAGTAAATGCTAATTTACTCAAAGTGCCTATATTACTACTCGTTCAACTAAAATACAGTCAAGATAATTGCATTTAAGATTATGTAAAAAAAAAAATAAAAAAAAATACACATTTTATTCCAGTTTATAACTTTACTTTGTGATTGTAAATTATGACATGATGATGAAATTTCACAACTGTTACCTAGCAACCATGTTGCTATACTGGGTGAACAATCCTCAGAAATGTACTCAGAAATGATTAATTGACAAATGAAGATGATAAGAACGCCTATATTTTGTTGAATTAATTATTTATTTATTTATTTAACTATTCGTTTCTTATTAACAAGAAAAAATGTTTCTGGCGTGAACATTTGATGGGATTCTGAGTGCACCTATGTATGAAAAGCAATTTATAAATAAAGTTTGATTTGATTTGATCAATATGTTTTAGAACTCTGCTGTCATTTTCTTTAAAAACTAAAACTATAATTTATATTTACATCAAAATGAGGAAATCATAAAAAAATGACATTCTCTTCAAGTACAACAATTTTTTGTATCAGTATAGCCCATTTATTAATTGAATGAAGAAAAGTCATTGGGATGTCAGGTTGTGCTCGCCCAGGGGCACCACGTGTAGGGCTGATGAAAAAGTTATCCAGCAATGCATAAACATTTGAATCAAAAGTTAAATGTGAAAAGATGCTACGGTTACAGATTGCCCAGAGACAGGCAATTTGTTAGTGTTATGTAAAACTGTTGATTATGCCGAAAGTTGCTGGTTCGTTCTCCTAATCAAGTTGATTATGCTCAGAACCCTCCGGGGCGAGTGGGTGAGTCAGATTGGAGGTTGACATAATTAAACCAACGGCGTGCACGTTCAGACGCTTCATCAACATGTCCTGACAAACCCAGCACTTTGAGGTTCAACATTTATAATCTTGTTCCTGCAGTTTGTCACCGGCATCCCCAGCGTCGTCTACAGCTCGCTCTGAAATACCGCGGCGTACTCCTGCAAATACTGATGACACCACCAGCTCATGGTTAGATGAATGCGTCCCTCATGGCATCTCGGTGAACTTGTGCATACTAATGAGGGCACTACATGTACAGTAAATAGACCCCGGAGTAACATAGAGCCTGTTGAGTGGGTGTGATTGCACCGCGTTAGTTCATGGCCCTTAATATGTACAATATCCTCGGTCTGCTCGGTGCGGCACACTATTTTAAGAGCAGGCGCGGGGCTTTTAGTTAGATTTCCTGCTGGTTATGTTAATTTACTAATTCATGCGTCTTTTTCTTTCTCCACTTCAAATGCCCACCCATTTCTCAATACATAATTAAAACAGGCTTTACTTTTTTATTATTTTATGTTCAATTTGGTTTGCGTGTGGTGTATCTATTTAATGGGCAAACGGATGTATTCCAAAGCAATGCAGTTTACTCCGTGCACACAGATGTGTTTTAGAGGAAAAATGTAATGCAATCATGCAGTGCAAATAGAATAAAAGAGCTAATTTATTTGCTCTTGACGTAGTTCACCAACACTATTTATTTTTTGTATGAATTCTGGATTTAAATGGTTCAAGGACAGTTGGCGTGACGTAAATTCCTATTGACGCAAATGTTTGACTCTTTTAGACGGTTAGAATTTGAAAATAATTCAATAAGTCATTTGTCAAAATAAATTGCCCTCTTTATATGGTTGGCCAGTTAAGGCTGTTTACTTGTTGCTGGATTTCAATGGTTTGTAAATTACTCGACATATGACTTTTACACCCATTTTCTTTCCAAATGTTTTTGCTTCACCTTTTAACATTCACCACAGAGAAGATGCACACGCACTTGTACAAATTGCATATTCAACCTTAAACACAGACCTCAAGCGGACATTTTATGCCCTTTTTTGCCTCACAAGCCAAAACCACGTGCTTTTATGATACATTCAGGTCTGGAACCATGACCGATCGCCCCGATTTCAGATGGGTGTGATTGACAGGTGTATTAACCAGTCAGAGAAATGCATGGTCTGTTCGAGTCTAAACAAGGCTTAGGAAAAAAAAATAAAAATAAATAAGTAAAAGAAGTTATTTTGTTCTAATCTAGACGAGTATATTCTAGAGGAGAGGTCTTGCACATTCAAGAGACAAATGCCATAAAATGAGTGGCTGTGTTCCCGAGTTTGGAAAGATGTTTACACCCTTTATGGTCTAAATCCAGACCGGTCAAGCTGTTCATGCAATATCCACTCTGGATTCAACAAAACATGTGTCCTAAATTCCATTCAAGTTTGCAACCTTTCCTACAAGATTCTGTATTGTCTTGTCATCAAGATATTTGATCATTCTAACTTGTTTAGTGGTCAGAGTTATGGCACATATACAATATTAATGCCAGTTAAGATAAAAGTGAATATAATAATGAGTACATAAAAAACATAAATTGGTTGTATAACTCTGCTCTACAAAATTAAATAACCTAATTTATATGCGCAAGCAGAATTTGTTATGAAGTCATAACTATCAATGCCTTTGTGTTAGGTCATTCGTGAAATATAATACACAAGATCAATTGTTTCTGACATCATTTGTGAAGCACATTATTTAGTTTGGAACTCAAACATCTTCATCATTCTTGACTTCTCCTTGCTGATTTTCCACACCTTGCTACACTGGTCATTACAGTGTCTTTAGTTGGCTGCGCTGCAGGACGAGAGCTGGAGCTAAAGCCTGAGTCAGGAACATTAGATTAATCAATGAGAGTGGAGGCCATGACTAACGCTGCTTACAGGCCAGTGTAGCTACAGCTTTGTCAAACACATTAACAGTCACAAGCAAACTACTCCTGAACTCAGAGATGGGGCCTCCAAAGGCAACATAGTGTCATGCCTGAGACTTTGTTCAGCTTCCCTCTTAGACTAAACAGTTCAAGTCAAATACCGCTCGTTGCCTTGAGGCTCACTTGACATTGGCTGATGCGACACACGTCCAGTCCCAGTGGTTAATGCCCCAAAGTGGGGTCAAATTAATAACCTCACCCTTTGTGGAGCCAACACACACCGCCAGTGGACAGAGTACACTAAAGTCATGTCCCTAAAGTTTTCCTATTTGCCATTCACAAATACGTTTTATTTAGTTAAAACATTTCTGAAAAGATCAATATTGAGCCAAGGACAAACAAGCATTAAGCTACAGGCAAGAAACAAAATACAAATTATTCATTTTAATAGGTGCTTAAAATAGTGTTGTGGTTGACTGAAAATAGCACTGTTGTTATGTAATATAATCATAGTCTGTATAAATGAGTGGACAGCACTGGCCTGCTAGCTGCCATGTTCTCGATAGGAAGTGAGTCCGGGCGTGAATTGACTCCTTCATCCCATTCACTCTCTATTGAGACATCTGCGCCTCTTTCTCTATAACTGCCACTGTTGAACCTGTCATTTTGGACTAAAATGTTCACGGATATTTAACTTATGATCAGGCCTGCCCAAATAATTTGATTTGGCCCGTGACCCATCTTCCAAATATATATGCATTTTTTTCTTGTTTAATTGTTAAATTTTGGTTCAGTACTAGTTTAAACCTGAGTTGGTCCTGGTTTAGTCCTTGTTTAATTCCACTTTAGACCTGGTTTGATTGTAGGTTAGTTTTGGTCAGACCCAGTTAGCATCTAGTTTCTATCAATTTTGCATTGGTAAAGCTTTTTTCCTTTTTTTCCTATAAACACACAGCAGTTGTTGTTTTACCATTACTGAAACAGATCTAGTGTTGGGGCTATTTTGTACGAACCAAAATTGTGTTAAAAGTGGTGACACGTTGTGCATCTCCGGCCCAGAAGCCACGGCCCTCTGAATTATCTGGCCCTCTGGAAAACTAAGTTGAATCGCCCTGCTCTACATGATCCTGGTGTTTAGTTTGCTACTGTCTAACAATAATAACAGACCAATCAGGTGCTGCCTTTCCGCGAGGTCCGCTCCAGCTCTTGTTAGAAACAGGTTTGATTGACAGTTAGCACAGCTCGTTGCTAAATGCCTGCCCTGTGGAAACCAACGGCACCAGCAGAAGGGGCATGTAGCTTCAACAACCTCGCTCTTGATTGGCTCTGTCGTTGCTATGAAACGTATACTCCGTGGAACTCTGCTCCAAATTAGCCACTAAAGCTGCTAGCTGTGAGAGTATGACGCCACTTCGTTCACTCATTCATAGAGTCTATTAATATAATGCAATTAACTTTTTTATGAATACGTCACATTTATGTAAAGACATTTGCTCACAATTTTCTGCACCCTCTCTATCAATTACTCTGGGTTTGGTTGTGGTTCCAGATGCACACGTGAGCTTCTTCTAACTAGCCCCTGACAATTACGTTGAAACTCTCCCATCTCTTGTCAAGCCAGCATTTCCTGCTCTCTCTACTCTGCCTATTCCCAATCCCGCTGATAATTGAAACCTGACATGAGTGTGGAATAACAATGGAGTGCTCTTCAGGGAATGTCTTCAGACTTCCCTCATGTTCTCCCTCTTGGATCCTTCCACAGCGATATCCCTCATGCACCCAGCTTTATTGTGTTCCCATGTTCCTACTTCTGATGCCGACATATTTAATAGCATTGCACGCAAATTGCAGCTAGATATAATCACATTTTTTCCAATGTCCAGAGCAGCCGTGTGTAGTTGTTGCATGCATTATCCAGCTTTATGGGAATGTCTGATCTATTATGAATTTCACCAGTAAATATTTAACATTTTCTCATCGTTTCAGTATTCAGTACAGGATTGGTATTGGTCAAGGCACTGAAATTTCCAAACTTGATTGTGAAATATATTCTTATTAATCTAATATACATAAATGACTAACATCTCTATCACAAAGCTATTCCTATTTGAAATAATGATTAGAAATACTTCAGCATTTCTTATCCGTATCTATACTTTACTTAAGACAATTTTACAGTGGATGCGTTTAACTTTTACGTCATATATACATATCTGTGAGCAAGTATCTGTAGTTTCTACTCTTTTAACTGGTTTGAAAACTAAAGTACTTTTCTGTAAAGTCTGAGACCACTTTAAATGGCCACGATGACCTGATCCTGCCTAAAGATTTTGAGTTACTGCCAACTGTACATTCTGTATATAGTCTATCTTAGCCTATTTTATTCTAATTTTATTTTATGCATGCCTTTTTATATATATTATATTTTATCCATTGCTTTATGTTGCACCTACGCCGAAGCAAATTCCTATGTTTGTGAATTTCACTTACAATGGCAATAAACTGCTTTCTGATTCTGATTCTGATTAAAGAATATACATGAAAATGAATAGGTAAATTAAGTCGCTTCTTTTGACCAAAAATCTGCACAGTTCTTTATCAAGATCACTACATTTGACGCAATAATAGTTCTTAAAATATGTGTGAAATACCTTTACTTCTTTTACAAAACAATCTCAATACTTTTACTTCAGTAGATTGTTTTATGCGATACTTTGATTGTCCAGACAAACTCCAGACAAAAACATGACATTGGCAAGTAGGCTTTCCGTACCTTTTCCTGTCTTATTCCGCGTCATTTAACAGTCTGTCATTCTGCCCCAGGATCAGTCTGGCTTTGGCGTCAAATCACTTCATCTGCACTCAAGAACACTCTGAATAGTAGTTATCATTTCGGAACAAAATGCACAGGTCTGTAATTTGAACGAAAGGTTGTTCAAAGAATCCAGCCACTCTAAAACACCATACCACCAGCTGCTTGAAATTGCCTATTATAATTTAGTAGTAGCACTAAAAGCTGCATCTTCTCAATAAGAATGGGAACATTGTAACATGGGTCAGATTCTTATAACACCAGAAGCGACGCCGGCAATAGAGCAACACGAATTATCAGACACCGACGCTTTAGTAGTTGGCAATAAGGGCGGCCATTTTGAGCGCGTGGGGTTACTGCCTCACACGTCCAGCCTTTGGTCTTCAGTGTCAAACCGAGAGCGTGTGAGGTGCGGCTCAGTGGTTATCGCACTGTGAGATTGTGGCGGTGTGGTCAGGTCTGCGCGTGGAGGAAGTGATTGTAGAGACCCAACAGTGAATAAATGAGCAGCAAATTAGCATTAGTTGGCAATTAACAGTAACAGTCACGTAAATGAGCTTCACACTTACGTTTCTGTTACATCAGACCCACACATGTAAGAAATGGATGCTTTGTTCAGTGAGACAGAAATCCCTTCTACTCCATTCAGAACTAATAGAGAATATTTTAAGTGTTATTGACAACTTGGGGCTGGTGTTAAATGTATTTACGTTTGTCTTGATTGCAGTCGTGGGTCAGTGGTTGGCCAAGGCAAATATGTAATTTCTCTACATAAACAAATGTGGGCGTGAGAACCTTTCTAAAGTAGTTCATTGAATTATCATAGAGTTTGACCTTCCTGACTCACATTTGGTTTTGTCAATACATTAGGTTATTGTTGTTATTGTGCACTGTATATGTAATATTTCTAGTGGATTGTCTGCCACCTTCTCATCTCCTTTGAAATGTTATTGCTTAGCTTAGAATGTTCCACAGTATGGCATTAAATTTCACAAGCAGGTGTCATGATCAGACTAAGTAGGGCTGTAATCATTTAATCAATTTAGTCAATTAATTGATCTATGTTGTCTTAGTCAACCAAAATTTTATTAATGTAAACGATTTAATGGGATAACAGTGAAAATGAGAAGTGTGCTGTCCTCACGACACGTGACTATGTGAAGCTAGACAGCCAGCGAACTAAATGAAGAAAACTCCGTACACAAGGCGTACTTTTCTTGTTTTCATGGAGGTCTCTTGTATAATTTATTTACTTATTTATTAATTTAGTAACTGAAAAACAAAGAAAAAATGCATATTACAAACTACACTGTACATTTGGCATGTTGATACAAGTAGTTAGCTAGCTATGCATATGTAATAAAGCAGTCATGTTAGCTGCGTGTAATAATCACAAGTTTACAAAAAATCATCAAATAAAATACATTTATGACCTCAAACTAAGTGCTTGTGAACATACAAATACTTACAAAGACGAATGTTTCCCAAGGTTCAAACGTTTAGAGCACATTCAGCGTGTTAATGAGCCTTTTACAGACCTCACTTTACCGTGGTACTAGCTTGATTTTTACCGAGAGGAAAAAACGTCAAAGATCCTCTATGAGACGCAGGAGTGCTTACTCTGCGCCAAAACAAAATGATCCTTAAAAGTGAAGATGTCTCACTCTGACAATTTTATCCAAACATTTTTTAACAGTTTGCACTATGAACTTAACATATTTATATAGAGAGAATGAACTTATTTATATAACTTTTAACAACTTATTAACCTTATGAAATAACCAATGTCTTTTAACCCAAAGACATGACAAGAAGACAGAATGTGCTGAAGATTTTGGAAGTAATCATGAGTTTAGTCTAAATTATCTGACATTTAAATATGTTTATAATGTGTTGTTTACTTTTACTTTTCTGCATAAATTGTTGTTTTTGCATGATTTTTTTGTTTTAGGTTAGATACATGGAAATACTTCATAGTTTTAAGAGCGTTTGTTCCCCCTTTTAGTTGACTAACCAGTCAATAAGGCATGGTTTCAGAATTTCTTTAGTTGACTACAGCGCTAGTGGAGAGGTGAAATGACGCACTGGTTTTTATTGAACTCACTGACCAATAATCAATCCAAATGACTTTTAATATAACGCTTCATTGTTTACATGTAGATAAACCGACTCCAGATCATTTACCCGAAAGAAAAGCTGACTACATGTTCACTTGTTGATCTTTCCCAGTCTCCCCTGTGTCTGGTTCTCCAAATCCTTCCCTGGTTGCTGTTGAGTCCAATTGATCCCATAGTATTGTTCTGACCTTTTGGCCGTCTTTTTGCCTTCCAGAATAAGATCATCCTGGACCCTCTGACATTCAGCGAGGCACGTTTCCGCCCGTCCCTGGAGGAGCGCCTGGAGAGCATCATCAGCGGAGCGGCATTGATGGCGGACTCCTCCTGCACTCGCGATGACCGCCGAGAACGCATCGTAGCCGAGTGCAACGCCGTCCGGCAGGCCCTCCAAGACCTGCTGAGCGAATACATGAACAATGTAAGTGCTTTGCTTGATGTCTGTGTTCTGTACATGCACTTAAACGCGGCTACTTTACCAGATCAATTGATGTTGTTTAAAATAAGTAGTGAGATTTAAATAAGGTGAGGCATCTAGTTTCAGATCAGACAACAACGTAAATACAGATGCTCACTGGGAAACTTGATGCTTAGGCTTAGAATCTTACCCCACAGATGTGAACAATTAATGCATTTCTACCTTGGGGGTTATGGGAGATTTTTGAAAATGCTAAAGGAAAATTGCGTCTCCTCATTTATTATTGCAGGCAGAGGCGACTGCCTGCTGCTCATAACAGTCCAGTCTCTCTTCACACAGTTATTTGGTTATTAACAAATAAAACACAAATTGTAATCTCCAGACAGTGCTCACTCTAGTGCTCTCTAGTACATCCCCTTTTAATAAGCCTTCCAATTTGTCCCTTGGATTAACGGCAGTTCAAAACTTGACCATGTTTTGTACCGCACGTCTTAAAGCTAGTTCAACTGGTGGCGCTGTTACTGTAGCTACACGAGGCGTAGTTGCCGTCACTTGTTTTTCTGCTCTTTTAATTAAACATAACGTAACTTTTCTGGTGATCATTGTGGTTTTCCCTGCTCACTCTTCAGCAATCGGGCAGTAACAAAGTGCACCTCTGTTTTCTTTCGTTGTGATTATAATTGTTGGATTTTTTTAACTAATGTATGAAGGAAATGTGGATTCATAATCTAACACCAACAGAGATGACACTTAAATACACTCACACTGTTAATAAATACATCGGGCCTCATTTATCAATCCAGGTGCTAAAATGTGGGTATAAACTGAAAAATAGCACCTACAATTGGTGGGTGTGTTGCACATGATGTACTATGGGAAAATTATCTTTGCAAGTGGGTCTTTTGAAAGCATTTAAAATCACAAATAAATGCCCTATTGGTGCAGAGTATATATATTTTTACCTTTTATTTAACCAAGTTAAAACTAATTTAGAATGCAAAGTGTGCTGCTGTCTCCCCAACATACTAGGTGAGATGTAAATGGCGTCAAATGTTTGTTCCACTTTTAGCGTGCTCAGGGGTATTTACGTATGAGCAACAGCATGATAAATGATGCCCATTGTATTTCTTATATTACATTACCGGCCTCTCAATATCAAGTCTAATCATTATGAATCATTATTAAAGTAATGTTCATGGATGTCCCTTTGGAGAGATGTTGTGTGCTCAGACAGAGGTCATGTCTATGATGCTTTGATGTCACTGTTCTAGAGACTGGCGATCACAATGATCAATACTCTCAGAGATCCATTTTCACATCCAAAGCGTTCTGTTCAACTTGGACACACTTTCATTGACCTGCATGTTTTGCCACAAAACTGGATAATGGATTGTGGTTCATTTGGAAGTGAAGAGAAGAGGAAGAAGGGCACAGGATCACACAAACAAAACTAAAATACAACTCAACTATAGTTAGTTTAGTTCCCTCTTGTTTTGTACTCTAACCGCAGAAACATTTAAACTGACATGTGAGCCTAATAAAACTGATATAAATAAAAGAGTAATTTATTGTGAAAGAACTGAAAATGGCAGGAGCATTGTTACACATCAGTCTCTTAAGTAATTCAGCACTGGTTCATTGGATCTGTGAGTTGTGTTTTGGAGGTTACAGCTGGGAGATTGTTGACAGCCCCCAGCTATCCCAGAAAGAACAGAGAGTGAATCATTCAGATGCAAAGAACAAAATGCTCCCTCTTCACAGTGAGTGTAGAGACTGCTGAAGATGGTTTCAACTTGTGCTGATCATATAGTCAATACGAGAGGAAATGGACAAATGCTGTTATTTCCATTATTGCTACATCTTGTATGTGCACATTTTGAAAGGTTGGCGTGGCTTTGAATTTGTTGTAATTATTGCCTACGGTGCTTTGAACTGCTCTCTAAATACCCCGAATTGTTCGGAGAGAATGTCACAGTATAAAGAAACCACATTATACTCTTCACGCTGGCAGGATGTATTTTGTCTGGTTTCTAGAATTACATTTGGATGCACTCAATCTTTGTGCCTTGTAAAAGAATTCTCAAAAACATACCCAACTGTTGCCTGACTCTTCCGCTGCCTTTTTCTCCATTTAGTTCAAAGTTTGCACAAGTAATCTAAACATGCAGTTTCCTTTGTGTTTCCTCCAGTTTTCTCCCAGTCAAACAGCTCTCCGCTCCCAACACACAAATTTTATAGGAAGCTTAAACCACAGCGCAAGGTTAATCAATGTGGTTGCTGGCAATAAATTAGGTTCAAGTGACAGGGGAATGTCCATACCTGTCTGAGCGGCTGGTGATCTGTGATTGGTGACAGCAGGCCCGGCTCCCCGCTCGGTGCTGAATCATCAGGAGAAGCTGATTTAGTTACGGCAGCTCCGACAGGGCCAATCTATCAATTGATCCGGGGCGTAATGCATTACCCGCTTGGGTCAAGGGAGCCCGGGTAGAATACAGCCATAGCCTGGAGCTGCGGCGGGTAAAGGAGGGCACAGACTGGGACAAGTGGTGTGGACAATTTAGAGTGCGAGTGCCGAGCACTAATCTCACTGTTAGCTAAATGTGGCACATAAAATCAAACAGGCTCTTGATCATTAGGCGCTGAGTGATGGCTGTCCTGCACACACAGCCCCTGCGGGAGTTGCCATGTTGAATGCTCAATCAACAAGCAGCTGACTGATTACATACAGGCGGCTGGGCTGTCCACTGCTGCCATTATACTCTCTCTACCAGTCACATGTTTCACGCTTGTATTGCACAGAATAAAGAGGATTTTGTGGCTTTCGTAGTTCCAAAAGGGAGATAGTTTAAAGTATAGTGTCCCTTTAACATGACATTGTCATTAAGAAATATCCAAAAGAAAAAAATTGCAAATGTTGAAATATTTATATTAGTGTTTTGGCCCTTGAGTTATAAACAGTTATTTTATCAGCACCCCTCTCCATTAAAGATAAAAGGCCTGAATGTTGTCACATTTGAGAATAGAGCTGTCTCATGAAGCTGATGTTTAATGTACATATAAATCTATTGTTTATTAATGGTATGGAACAAACAAAATGCACTTTAGGGAACAGGTACATATTTTTATCTCTGTGTTGATTTATTCATGCAGTAAACAACAGACGCACAGATTTTTAAAGTGCACCATGGATTTGTGTGCTGTTTTGTTCCTGTAGTCACAAACTACCTGATTATGTGTTCTTTCCCTCGTACATGTGACATGCTTTTTATAGACTTCATTAGTCGATTTGACTGACAGAAATGCACCCGCATATAAATGTGGAGGTCGGGGAATTTTGAATGTCAGATTGTTGTGTTGTTGTTTTTTTCATATGAACTCTTGTAAGATGGTATTGGCATATTGACTTGTTTTCTCCTTTACATTGGTGAATTCTGAACATCGACTGGCACAGGGCGGGCTGGGTGTAGGTAGTGATCAATTGTAAACCTCAGGGTTGAAGCATGTCGAAGCTAAAAACTAAGATTGTTTTGAAAGTGAAACAGAGGTGAAAAGGCCCTTCCCAGCTACTGGATATTGCCACCTGCAGTAACATGGTCGGCAGAATGTTTACAGAACTAATGTTCTAGTTAGTCTTTGCTCCTGACCTGCACATTTCTTCTGAATATTGTGCCATGGGCAAAATGTGAAGAGAGGAAAACAACAAAGCTAATCAATAGTAGTTGTGTCCCTGGCTGCTCTGTTGTGCTCGTCTGTCTCTCACAAATCTGGCCAAAGGGCACAGTTGTAACAATTGGATCTGTGACTTTGCCTTAACACAGTTTTCTGAAGGCTAATTGTAAGTGTTGGGGGCTTCAAGGACAATACTGGTAGAGTTATTAGAAAGAGTAGAGGACATTTGTATTAGAATCCCGCATGCAACTGATTTGGGAACCAGTATTCAGAATGTAAGCATTGTAACAACACCGTGAACTGAGGGACTTTTCCTCAGCAGGCCTGCCATGCTCATTACATGACGGTTGTCCTATTTTTCTTTTCGCCCAGGGAACCAAACATTCTCGGAAGCTGATATTTCTTAGATGAATCTCATGGGTGGACCTCATCTATGTCTTTTTGGGGTGAAACCCTACAGTCATACAAATATACAAGTTTGATTTTACTATGAATATATTTCCATAAATCTTTGTAACTCTTGCCCATTCATCCATGAGATCCATCCTCACTCCACACCTTCAATTATTCAAAATAATTTTTGGCAGTTTTGATGTATCTTTGTAACTATTACCATTTCATCCTTTCTCCCTTACAGCAAATATTTCTGTGCAACATGTTCTACCTATTAGGGATGGGAGATATACACAATCTAAATTTCATAAAGTGATATAAAGGGAATACAGTGATTTTTCACATTTTGTGCACTTCTTGTACCTGAGCCAAGACATTAACAGGCACATGTCATATACATTTTTATTAATATCACCCGCCCTTACCACTTATTGGGTGTAAGGAATCTTAAAACATCAAAAATGATATTTTTGCCAGTAATGTTTGTAATGTAGTCCTATGACTTACTGTATGTTGTATATTTTTAAAGCCTTCATTTGGTCTGTGCTGGTATTTTAACACTTGTTATCCTCCCACAGTCACTGTAGACGCACCGTTAAATATCCCAGGCCAGTAATAAATCATGGAGTCCCCACAGTGTCCCATGCCCTCCATCCCATCTGTCAACACCTAATGTGCCACACGACAAGCTGCAATCCACACTGCACAAAGCGCACACTAAACAATGTGTCTTATCAAACCAACTCGGATGCCTGTTTCAAAGGGACTGCTCCCGTAGGCGCAAGGACATTTTTGGCTGTGATCAAACTCCCTCAAACCGTTTATATGTGTATAGGTGTTTAAATTAAATTAAAGTCGTTTGCATAGGTTTTTGAGTATTGTGTCGTTCTCTGTTTCTCTTTTATTTGTTTTCACACTTTAGACTCCATCTGTTAATCAAACCCATCATCAAACCCGTCATCTCTATGATAAATGTTTTTTTTTCTCTTTTCCTGAAAACCTTGTATAATAACTTGGGCCGTTATGCCATGTCAATGTGTAGATTTCTGTTTGCTCAAAGCCAAGATATGAATTTCGAACGTTTAGACAGGACGTCACCATAAATGTGCTAAAAATAACCAATAACCATACAGAAAGTACGTTTTACTTTTCAGTCCCGTATCGAGAAAGTACAGATACCTGCTCTAAGATGTAGTAAAATAACCATAAAATGAGCATTGTTACTTTCCAACATTTCTTTTCATTGATTAATCCTGTCCATAAAATGTGGACTATTAACGTGCCATAGATTCTCCCTTCAGATTGCCAGCCACATTTTCTTATTCGTCTTACTGTATCTTGGTCACACCTGCTTGCCAACGGGGGCACTGCACAGCTTATTGTTGCGTTCATTTAAAATATTCCAGCACCCAGCCAATGTAATGCGGCCTAATCCTCATTCACATTCTCCACGCTCAGCAGCTACTGTACAGACAATCTTACGTAGACGCCTCGTGATAGTTCACTCGCCCCCGTGTCACCATCTTCGATTGAGCTGATCAGATATTAGACTTGAATCGAGTTTTTAGGCTAAGTCGTATTAGGAGACGAGATAGAATTATCCAGGATCGTATTAATGTAATATAAAGCTCTCAGATCTGGCCGCGCTATTGCATTAGAAGGCTGCCAGTCCTTCTCCACGCTCCCTCCTCCCCTCGCTGCCAATCTGCCTCAAGGACTTGGGCCCGTGCGCTGCGCTAACGTGATTGACATTGATAGCCGGATCAAAGTATAGAATCAACCCTAATATTATTATGTGAGTAGACATGGACGCAAAGACCTGGCTATAACTGTATTAGCCGCTACATATGTTGGGGCTGTGGGCGCTGGGGGCTCGCTGTATGGGGAAATCGAGCATGCAGGCTACAGTCGGCGTGTGCTCGAGCATGTCCGTGTCTCTGGGCTGTGGGTCCTCGGATGTTTTGTCACTGTGATTTAAAACATGCCATTGTGAGGGGCATATTCAGTAGGAGTTGGCCTTAAGAGATGGGAGCGTGTTTAATACGTGTGTCAAGTAACGTCATGGCTATAAATGAATGAAGTAAAAGCAAAAGAAACACAGTATTAATAAAAAAAACATCCTAACTTTCTATCGAAGTAAACATTACAGTACCACTTTATAATATCTACATCTTTGCACTTAGTAAAGAAGACAAAAACTTAATTCATAATGAAGAAATTATTTATTAAAGCTGATTTTCATACCACAAACGGAGGAAGTATTTAAATCTATTGTCTATTGTCATTCCTCGCTTTGAGCCTTTTTGCACGTTAATATCTACGTGCGTGCATTTTTAGTTTTAGAAGAGTATTTTTCAGACTGTGAAGTTGAAATTTGAAAATTGAGGTGGGCCACCCAAGTGCAGCCAATCAGAGAGCTGCTTCCTGCTCTTTCTTCCTGGTTGACAAGAAATAAAATGCATTTATTATTACATGCAGAGAGTGTGCAGCTGCCTCATATTGTCACAAACTGTTGTTATTGACATGAAAAAAGTCCAGTACTCCAGCTTTAAGAATGATTCAGATTTAGTAATGTTGCAACAAGTTAATCGACTAATCTCAACTAATCGATTATTAAAGTAAAAACAAATTTAGTAATCGAACAGTCATTAACTGGTCAATACAGAGGTTCCAAACCATGCCATGAGCTGAGTTTTATCACTCAAATTGATCCACAATTGCATAAAAATGAGGCGAAAAATGTGTAATCTTACTGTATTTGATGAAAACACTCTTTTGTCTTTAAACGTGCTCCATCAAACGGCTTCACTTCTGTGTCATATTCTGTAAAATATCATTTCATCACGTGACATTGCATTCTGAACAACTAATCGATTAATCGAAAAAATAATCACTAGACTAATCAGTTAGTAAAATGATTGTTAGGTACAGCCCTAGACTTAATTAACTGGTCAGTTAGGAGTTTTTTAGGGTATAAAAAAGTTCCTTGTTTCTTAATAAACTGGTTCATTATAAATGATGTCTTTGCTCATGCTTTATTTATTTATTTTTATTTTGTTTTCAAATTTGCAATATTAAACTCCTATAACACAGAACACAAAACACACAAAGACACAAAGAGAGAGCGCAAAAAAATAAAGCAGCACAATGTATCAAACAAAAGGAAATCATGGCACATTTTTCCAGCAATTAAGACCCATTTTATCCAAAGTCTACCAAAAAGGTCAATTTGAAAGTTTATTCATTTTTTCAATGCCAGTTATAATGTTGCTCTGTTCCTTGATTGTTGGTTCAGATTTGTTGGCCTTGTTTTTTTCTGCCAGAAATATGCTCTGAAGGTATCAAGTTCATACTTTATCAAGGCTTTAAAGAAACCTGATTATAAAGTGTTACCAACCTTCTTGCCACCAACTTGTACAATCTACTTTGTCCCTCTGCTATTATGCTTTGTAAACATCCCTCACATATTTTGTGTTTCAGCCTTTTCTGAGTAATATACTACAACCTCATATAACCCCATATAACCTATTAAACTCCCCATTCGCTGATGACAGCCAATCAATTCCTAGTTATTTAAATACAGAAAAACAAGCGACGCATTTATCATATTGATTTTTGTCCATGTCTCCTTTTTATGATATTGTTACTCAGCAACAGAGTCCGATTTCATTACACCCTGTGGATCCATATAACTGCACAAACTCATCTTGGTGTCACTAATAAAGCTATTACTTAGGTGGAGAAAGGGCCTAAATGGTTTTTCATGGCTTCTAGATGAAAATTACCTCCAACATTGAGAAAATATGAGTCTACATTGTCAGTGAAGATTGAGAGGAGGCTGTGTGTTTTTTGAATGGGCTCAGTGACCTTTTAAAGAAACGGGTTGTTGTTCTGTCATGTAGTCTATAGACACCCAATTCTGCCCTGTTCTTTTATAATACATTATTGATTTTATAAGCTGTATTACTCTATTCAAAGGGCAAGAGGCATCTCTATCTCAAAATGGTATGATTTTTTTTTCTCTGCACACTGGTCTTCTTGGTTCATGTGAAAACAACACTTAACATTTATATTATAAGCCGAAGGTGGCAAATATTAAAGGAGACATAGTATGTAAAATCAACAGTGTACTTTTAAACTTGTTGCTACGGTGTTTCCTCGTCCTGTATCTACTGCAAGTGGTATTTTGATTGATTCCTGCATGTTTAAGTACCGTAAAATACGGACTATAAGCCTCTGCTTTTTTGTCATGATTTCAACCCTGGGTTGCTCTAGCAGGAAGTGCAAGAGTTCGATAGACCGGTGAAAGAGAGGAGCAATACGTTAGTTTGATTGTGTTTTTAACAGTCAGTTTGCATCACGCGCACACCATCATCATGAAAACACACAAAGAAATGCATATGTCGCAGATTTTAAGTTAAAAGCAATCGATCTGGAGCCAAAGAAGGAAATAAAGCTGTTGCACGTAACCTTGTCATCAGTGAGATGTCGGAGGCGGCCGAGTGAAGAGCGGACTCACTGCGCTGCCGTGTTACAAGTACCATTTGGAAAAGGCATGTGTTCAATTAAAACTTTGCGTGTTCCATCCTCCAGTGTAAATGTCTCATGTTACAACGTGGACACCTGCGGCTTATAGACTGGTGTGGCTTATATATATACAAAGTTGCTTTTCTTTATAAATATGGCTGGTGCGGCTTATACTCAGGTGCGCACAATAGTCCGCATTTTACGGTAATCCTGTATTGTCCTGCAACTGAGGCTGAGCACTTAGAAAATTCCTGTTTTCACCTACCCCTTATCATCGCCCACATCCCTGTACTTTAAAAAATAAAACCCAAGAGTGATACATGTTGGATTCTAAAATGTCACAAAGCCACGTTTCCAAAATCATGCAAATGAAGTCAGCTGCTTGTTACAGCGAAATGTCACTATGAAGAGGTGGGGCTTATCAGATCTTCATCTGAGCAGAAAGTCAATGGACCCGTTTCTGTCACTAAGCCATTTTAGATCAAATCAGTCAAATTCCATTTTGTTTACTATGAACAAAATGTAAAATGATGATCTACTTATGTTGTTCAATACTCACCTGAATAAAGCATACTGTCTTCTTTAACAAAAATGTATTCATTTGGCCTACATAGAATTTAGCATCTTTTTGGGGGACAGATATATATATTCTTTTTTACTTGGGCTCATAAATTAAAAAAATACTTGTGAGCCCAAGTATTTTTGAGCTCACAAAACTTTGCAATCTCTAAGTGATCTGTGATTGTACTTGGTTACTTTTGATGCTCTAATCTAAAAAGACTGTCAATGTGAGTGTCCTTCAAAGCTTTCCACTCTATAAACTACTCGAGCAGCTTTTACCAGAGGACTGTCTCGAGCGATGCCCTGTAGAGTGTCACGGAGTATCTGATTCATTTGATAATCTGATCAGTCCCCAAATGAGAATAATCTTTTTCTTTGCTCATGAGTAGAGTTTGAGTTTTTTGATTCATTGACTAATTCAGCAGCTATACATCTAATCTAAATGACTGTAGTTTAGCTTTTATGCCATTAATAAAATTGCTGATAACAAAGATATGTGTGCCTTTTGTGCCTCAAAATCCCAGGCTTTTTCAGCATTCCCAGTTTCACAGGGGATCTACTCCTTAAAAAGATGGAGGTGTTGGTATTTTGGTAAAAATTGGGTCTTTGACGTTGGGCTAAGAATAGATGTCCATGTAAGAAGGGCACTATTTTTCAAAGGACGTAGACTCTAAATTTGTGTTTAAGACCTGCTCCTCTGCCCAGGGAGGCGGCATTACTCTCATGTGAACACACAGCTGAAATAGAAGAACAATGATAAATCCTGCCTCTTCCATCTGCTGCTTCGGGGGACAGCTCATTTAGAAAAACATACAAATGCCACGTGCAGACATAGCAAAGGGCTTAAGAAAGTATATTACCTTTGCATTGCTTTTTTTCCTCAGCTGAGCGCGAAAAGATGAATACGTTTCTCTTTGTGCTAAATTCATATTTCAGTTAATAGAGTATTTACATTTCACATGGCTGCATTTGTACTATATTTGATTCAATTAAGACTTCTAAAACTGACCGTGCTGTGAACTGCGCTGGCTCGTGACCAGGCCAGTTGCACCAGCCTCGGCCCAGGCCATTTGGCTTTGTGCACTGGCAATAAAAGTGCTCTTATTGGCCTGACTGGCTCCAACAGACAGACTCTATCTTCTGCCATAACTGCTTCACCTTGATTTTAGAGTTTTAATTAAATACCACAGCTGTGAGGAAGATCTGTGAATGTTATCTGTTATTTAGAAGTGGGAGAAAAGGTAATCTGTTTCATTCTCCCCTAGGTACTTTATCTCTATTTTCACACACTAACAAGGGCTCTGCTTCCCTCCTCCCTTGTTTTTAAGTTTAGCATCTCATAAGTAAGTGCTCTACAATGGTGATGACCTAATTTGCATAGGAGGATTTGTAAAGAGGACTGAGACAATGGAGTTCCACCTTTGCTCGTCTGTTTGAACAGTATTTAATAATGATAGCAGTGTTTAAACAAACTCTAAGAGATGCGTTTATTCAGCTACGTTTAAAACTGACACAATAAGTGAGGTAACTCATATTTATAGTTCACAATCTGGCCTTTTTATAAGAGTCTCGAGATCTTCAAAGATTCAAAGTTTTTTTAAGTTAATAAATTATCATCGTCATCATTTATTTATTTCAGACTCAAGGTCCATAATAAGACGCACAGGACAGACAACTACAACAAAAATACAAACAAGATTATAAAAGACAGCTGTACCAGTGTTTCCATAAAGTGGACTGGTACCGCACAGAACTACACCTGGGATTCACCAGCGTCACCACAAGAGAGTCATTTAGGCGACAAGTGAACCTATACATCAAGTTCTCAAATTTAAAAGATATTCATAATCAATTCCTTTCTCTTTTATCTTATACAGTGATCCCTCGTTTATCGCGGGAGTTGCGTTCCAAAAATAACACGCGAAAAGTGAAATCCGTGAAGTAGTCACAGCTTTATTTTTTATTATTTTACAATGCAATACTGAACTATGGAATGAAACCAAAAATCAAAACCTGTTTTAAAGCCCAAAATCTGTTTAAAACAATAATTTTAATATAGTAATACAAGGTTGGAAACATTGTCACTCGCGTATTTCACAGTCTGTGCCTCTTGGTCCTGACTCTGCTCCGCTGTAGCCTCTGTTTCTACTGAAGACGCAGGAGTCTGCGCAGAGCGTTTCTTCGACATTGTGGGTTTTGTCACAGAGAAAAATGCAAACGTAAAGTTGGCAGAATGTACAGAAACGAAAACTGTTGACAAGTAAAAAACCAATACAGTACAGCGTCAATATTTTATTTCAGTAAAGCCAGTAAAAACAGTAAAACAGTAAAGCCCCCTGAGCCAATCAGGATTCAGAGCACAATGCACTGTAAAAATATCCGCACTGTAAAAAAAAAATCAGTGAAGCAGCGAAGCCGTGAAAGATGAAACGCGATATAGCGAGGGATCACTGTACCTGGAGGGGCTATAGATGACTCATGAGGAGTAGACTTTACAAATACTGGGTTAGGGTTAGAGTTAGTCAAATGTCTTTGGAGTATTTAGATCAAATAAAGACTGATTAGAAGCTGGAGAAATTCAGACAACTATTGTCAATGTTCCCCTTCCATGATTATGTCTCTGCAAGTAGCATTCACATCGCATTCTACAACAGAGAGAGAGAGAGAGAGAGAGAGAGAGAGACAGAGAGAGAGAGGAGAGAGAGAAGTATGCTGGTTGTAAATGACTTCTGTAGCCACAGGTTCCCTGGGGCAGACTGACGGAAGTGAGGCTGCCAACCGGCACCTCCGACCACTTCTAATCACTCACCTGATTCATACAATGCGGGTGAAATGTCTTGCCTAAGGACGCAGTGACAGTTTCCACTGTGGCACCTGTTTTTTCCATCGGTCTGACACCCAAGTATTAACCAAGTATCAAACAGTCTGTGCTGCTGTGCAAGCAGAGACACACACTGGGCTGTGTTCATTTCAATTCGAGGTAAAGCTTTAAATAAACTAGGCAATTGTAAAAAAGCATTTTCACATGTAACTTGTTTTGTATGTACGCTAAGGGTCTTCAACATTGTTTCAAATCAAATCAAACTTTATTTATAAAGCGCTTTTCATACAAAAATTGTAACACAAAGTGCTTTCCAATTTACATATTAAAAACGATTCCCCGAACCCACCCCACCCCGGCCCCACCGTCTCTACATTAAAGCTTCCACGCAAACACATACACGTACGCCCGTACACATTCACACATTCACGTGGTTATGCTTTTATAACTAAGAGGGGAAGTTTGCCAAATCTATTGTGAGGCAAAGAGACGTTTTCCAGTTGGCTAAGAGTGACGTGCAGTGAATGAGCCTGATGCTCAGGGCCATTGGACCTGTACCTGACCATCTCTATATATAGACAGCTGTAGCACAATACAAGGCGTGTGCTGAGTCGATTAAGGAACATCAAGCTCCATTTAGACCTTTATTCAATGCCCACTGCGCTCTCCTCCGTTCATCTCCCCAGTGCATTTAGCAATAGGGATCCCACATAACGCGAAGTAATCATGTGTGATAAACAGAAATGGAGCATGTGGAAATCACACCACTAAGTATGTGAGAATCAGCGGCAGGAGGCGCGAGGTCTGCATTGCTGTCAGATAGTTTAACCTTACAAGAGCGCAGCCCCACAGCACACAGACGCTGAAATCAACCACAGAGTCTGGCTGCAAGTAGGACAACAGAGCTCCTCCGGCCGCTCTGGAAACTGAAGCCGTCCATGGGGGAATCTAACCCAGCTGGAATATACCAGGGACACGCACTTTGTTCAAATTTATGTTTTTTAAATAATTAAGTCACTATCTTGTCACTTTCACCAAACAGTAGAAAGTATATAAATTGTGGACCAAGGACACCTAAAACATTTCATACATGACATACCTGTGGGACATTTGGGACAGATATATATATTTATATTTATATATATATATATATATATATATATATATACACATACACAAAAGTGATTGTGAGTAGAGGTGAGCAATATAATATTGTGAATTTTGTTTTGAATTTTTCTAGCAAGGGTATTGTTTATATATATTAAAACCTGCTGCAAAAAGAACTGATTAAAGATGACAATTGGAATAAGGGATGTTCACCCTTAATCAATTGGCAATTTTTGTAAAGTCTTGTCCAGAGATGACATATGTAAACTCTTTCCAGTTCTTTTCAGGCCGTGTGAACAATATGTGAGCAAAGCAAATGCATGGAAACTCCCTAAAAGTCGGGTAAAGGCAAATGCATGGAAACTCCCTAAAAGTCGGGTAAAGGCAAATGCATGGAAACTCCTTAAAGGTTGGGTAAAGAAAAATGCATGGAAACTCCTTTACCTAACCTTTACAAAAATCCTTAAACATCCTTCCCTGGTTTACATGGCATTGCAATCGCATTTCCTCACTTAATTCCGTTATCACGGCATTGGCTTCTTTCTCCGTCTGCACCTATGCAACAAGCTGTCCTCGTGACTCGAACATGCCACAGCTCATGCACAGTGGCACATAAATTATTCTGCCCCACAGGCATGCGGCGCCACAGTTCCAGTGCGTATGGAGGAGATGGGATTAAGTCGAGCGTATAAGAGGACAAGTTTGCTCTTTGCATTTACATTCTATATAGTAGGTGTGCAGTTTTCACATCACGGGTTAAAGAGCACCATGGCCAATATGGCAGGTAAAACAACACCTGGAGAGCTGCATAAGGAAGACCTGTGCCTGCTTTAGTCGAATGTGGAGTAGAGGCGGGCACTATATCGGAATTCAGATCATATTGTGAATGTTATTTTTTAAGATATGCAAAATTTGAAAAAACAAATCTACAACAAGAGCTGATTCAACTTTCAAATAATGGTATATCGTGATATTTTTGCACTTTTGTAGTTTTATTTATTTATTTCTTACAGACATTTCACATTTAACTGTTGATTAAAAGTAAACTAGATGTAGCCTCTGCTTTTGCTATCAATCGAGTAATGACTTTTGCTGTCATTACTGTTTTACTGTCACCAAAACAAGCATAACAAGTTCCTTAAAGAAACTCCATGCCTCACAATAGCATTTATAACATTAAAGTGCCTATGACAGGTTGGACTACTCGTCTGATAAAAATGCAGTTAAGATAAATATATTTCAAATTTTGTTGAAGTACTTAACTAATTTGATCATGGTTTCATTTTTTTGTTTTACTTCCTGGTTGTAAATGATGACATCACACTAGGAAATTACCTCGCAACCATCCCATAAACGAGGCCAAAACTAATTTAATATTACAGATTTTTAAATTGTATAAATAAAAATACATGTGAAAGCCTTTATTTTGTTGAATCAATGTTTAGAGGATCAAAAAAAGTTGTTTATTTTGTGTAAATTATGCATAATCTTTGTCTCCCCAGTGTGATGTCATCAGTCTGTTTACTTCCTGTAATTTTCAACATATTTTTCAACTTTTCTCCACAAATGGCTGCTTGATTGGTGTAAAACTAAAATGTACATGTAGAACTGGTATTAATACACGAAATGAAGTCAAAATTAGAAAATCATGAAAACCTGTCATACGCACTTTAAGCTTTATATGTACATGTTCATCCTTTGCTAATCTCGTAAAAGAGGGTTACCATAATAAATAAACAAATCAGAACATCGCTTTTCTGTCTCTTCTGCCTTCAAAATTGCAATAACAAGAAAAGATTATGCAATTTAAACGCAGATTTGAAAGGATTAACGTCAGGTATAGCTATGTTTGTAATATACTCACCATATTTAATCAAGTTATTAGTGAAACCGTTGCAGCACCAGTGACCTGCCTTGAGGGGACGCCAGTGGGAGATGAAATGAATGACGTAAAGAGGCAGTTCCCGTCGGAGCTCCTGTGGGCGATGCCAGCGCGGCGGCCAGTTGAAAAGTCACACAAACACGCCTCGTCAAAAGCTGCGTCGGCTTATCTAATTAATTACTGTGCATCATTAGCGGGATGAGGCGAGCAATTGTGAACTGAAGCATTTTTTGGTTCTGTTTTTAATTAAATGTATGTGTATTTGCTCTGGGTGGGAATGAATAAGCCATGCACAATTATGGGTGCTTAATTGTAGAATACATGCATGGTCACACAATATTCCATCAATAAGTGGTAGTCATTACAGCGAGAGGTCAAGGCTTCTCCTAGGCGTTCAAATTGTTTGTATTGACTAAATTGCTAATGAACCACAGCAACACTTAAAGACGGTATGTTTAGATGGGAGTATTCAACATATTTGGACATGCATTTGGACAATAAGCTTTAAATGTTATGTTAAAGACATGTATTTTGCTAAATCAACTCTTATGCTGTGTTTTGTTTGTGCGCGTGTCAGTAATCTTGCATATTGACTCTCCCTCTCCAGAGCTCCTGTGACTGCTCCACAGTAACACGCACCTTCACCAGACGGGCTCTCATCCTTTCAGTATTCAACTTGTTTACCACAAACAAGGGCTGTGCAGTGCAGCTTTTTCGCTTTCAATCAGATTACAATTGATTGCAAGGATGGAACTGACAAAACTAATTAGGGCAGCACAGTATTGGAAACGACTGCGATATGGGATGTGGCTATTAAGATCTGTGATATCGATATTATTGCAAAAAAATACACCTTTTGACTAAGGCTGAAACGAATGATTATGCTAGTAGTCGGCTAGCCAGCAATTATTTCTATTTTAGATTGAGACTCAGAATAAAGTAACATTTTTAACCAAATAAATGTTGAAATATTATGAATGAAGGCTTCTAGATAGAGAGTATTGATGCATAAAGTGTATAATTGAGAAAAATAAAAAATGGGCTATTCTTTTTTACCATTTTTCTTGAATAATGTCACTGTCTTTGTTATGAAAGTCTTTAAGTTTGTATTTTAGAGTTTGTTTAGTCCAGAGAACGATAACCATCATCAAAATACGACTGCAATTATTGTTTATAGTCGACTAGTCAGAATTATTTTAGTAATTGTTGCAGCCCTATTTTTTATGCAATAATATCTAATTAATTAATCTAATTTTAAAAACACAACATTTGCTGACTTTGCTGTTACTGCGATATATATTTTGTTAGTTGCGATATCGTCGGCCAATATTGCGATATCGATACTTTTGCGATATATTGTGCAGCCCTAAAACTAATATTGAATCCAATTGTGAAAGTAAATAACTTTTATGTAGTATGTTTCTCATCCTTTCCTATTTGCAGGAAATTTAATTACAAACACTTGTGAAATATTTAACGCTACAACACAGCTGATTTTCCACTTCACTATATTGATAAAAGCACTATAATAATTGGGTAATGTTGTGGCTGTTAATGAGTAACAATAAAAATAGTTCTGGAGTTTGTTGTGTCGAATGTGGGCCCTATTTTTATATTGCAAGTTTATCACAAAAGTCCATTTGTTATTTTATACACGCAAGAATACATTGTGCAATAACGTGAACTGTACAATCATCAGCTGATATGGAACGTATACATTTTTGGGATTGATTCACACATTGCAAAGTAGTTTAAAAAGCAATAATAGTACTACCTTTATTAATGAAAAGTTGGATGAATGAGTGAATGAAAAATCTATTTGTATGTTTTTATTTATTCAATAGACAATGCACGTTCATAAACATCTGTATCGAACAAATGCAAATATGCCGTATTACAGCTACAGAGCTAATTGACGTCCATGCTTTTATGCTCTCTTTGATTATATCTATCGTCGAGGAATGACTTGACGGGCCCACTTCTGACTGCGCTCGTTTTATCTTCGGAATGGGCTGCCGCGGCGTCCACCAGCAGAACGGACCCTTGTGGTCTGTCAGTGTTGATTTTGGGTCACGGCTAGTTATTAACCCTTCCACTCGAATGTGTCTGTCACGAGCAAACAGCCTGCAGTAAATAATCATACCCTGCTTGGCCTCCTCACCCCTGACCAAACCACAAAGGCTAACACCAGTGACCTGCACATTTTCCCCTCCCGACCAAACATAAATATTGTTTCACAGATCAAACTTTTGGTCTGGCACTACGGAGGCCCTCGCAGGTTATTTGCGAAAGTGTACACATCCATAAATCACACGCTTTCCATCTCCGCGCTTGTCTATACCGCCGCGGACAACCCCAAGCCAAGGCTCGCTGGTGACACTTCGAAACAGTCGTGTGTCTCGGCCTGCACGTCCCGCTAAGCCAATAAATCAGAGTTATGATGTGCGATCTTGAATAGATTTGGGAAGGCACGGGAAGCTGATGTCGTATCTCCACTTAGGACGGCTAAACTGTTAAAAATGTATCGGCGGCTAATGTTATCAAGTAAAAGCATGTCAATGATAAAGAATGACCATTTGTAAAGCCTAATTCATGATTTTAATGTTGTTTTTTTTATGTTATGAAAATCTTGATCATGCCTTTAGGAGGTAACAAAATGTGCTGCTTATTACAGCCCACACTGCATCACAATCCTCCTCTCAGTCACTCGGAGCATGACGGAGGCTGACCAATAGGAGGAGAGAGTGGGAAAAACACAGAATTACTAACAGCAAATGTTCCTTTTTTCTTCTTATTTTTACACATCCTTCTTTTTAAAGACAATCATTTCGAGGAACGTCATGGCTCGCACTAGCAGCCGGAACATGTCAACAAGGAAATCACATCTCCTAAATTATTGTCTATAAAAAGAACTGGCCTTTGTGGAGAGAATTATGACAACATGAACAAAAAAAATCAATGGATGAATACAGAAGTACATCCGAATAGACTGATGGACAAAGAGAAAACATGTCAGCCAAGAAGAGCGTCATGAAACCAGATCTCTGAAAGTAAAGACATTATTTATCCACTGTCCTAATGTACATTTCTTCTAACGGACAGCAGTGGCCTCCTCACCTGTTTCCATTTGTTTATACGTGTGTGTTTACCAAATGCACCGGAGCGCACTGGAGTGGGAACACCACTGAGCAGCTGAAGAGCGTGTGATGGTGCAAAGCAAATGTAGTGAAGCAGCTATAGAACTGATAAACAGGACCATCTCAATTGTGCCCAGTCAGGCAGAGCAATGATAACTGGATCATACCCAGATAATCTGGCTCCATTACAAATGACCCAGCTTTGTTCAGAGCGGCACAGGCCAAAACGGCTTTTTAGCTTTGGAGCAGCTTCTCCTACTGCTGTCTCATCCCCATCACGTCTTATGTTAATTGGTGCACAGGCAACTTAATATTCCAGAATTGCTGTGAAAACACTGATGAGCCGCGCTCTAAGATAAAGATAATAATTTGAGCAGAATCAGTGGAGACAATCTGTGTTCTTTCTGCTGGCGGATCTCTGCCATTGCTGTGAGCTCTTGTGGTTCTGCAGCAACTGTCCATAGGATAACAGCAGGCTGGCACTTACAGGTTGTAAATGGAACACAGGTTTGTACAAATAACAGTACACTTAGGCTTTTTCAACAGAACAACAGATTGCTGAGAACTTCATTATTTTTCTTCAAATTCTACAAGAGCGATAAAACATTTACAAAAATCAGACAGTTAAGACACATTATTTCCTTGTTGCAGCTTTTGTAGTGGATCTATTTGGGTGGACACAACAATGTGTCCTGTTCTCATGAATAAAGACTTTTAATTTTATTTTTTAATTAGCTGATGCCTAATATTTGTACCCTGTCTCCCGTGTAGACCATGGGCCTCTGTCTCTGCTAACATTCTAATACAAGGCTATTCAACTGAGGGACAGATTTTTCAAAGGGCCATGGCCTCTGGGCCGGAGGGGCACAGCATGCCATCACTTTGGTTGCTCAAAATATTATTTTTCAATAATGATAAAATAACTACTGCAAATACAAAATGCTTCACCAACATTGCTCTCCAAATTGCCAATCCAGAACTGAACCAGAATTAAACTAGGACAAGACTAGATAGCAGCTGGGTCTGAACCAGGACTATCCCAAAGTCTAAAGCAGAATTAAAGAAGAAAACCCAGGCTAGACCAGATCAGATCAGATTGTTTGTTACAGTTTGTTATGGTGTGGTTTTAGTTAGCTAGGCTTTAGTCAGTTAGATATTAAATAATAATTCTTAATCTTCTGCCTGGTGTATAATTCTTTGGCCGGACAAGTCTATTTCCTTTAATCAGATTTTTCTTGCTAAGGTATTATCATCGCCAACACAGGAGTCATGCCTTAATCAGCACCCTCTTGTTAAAGGAGATTTTTGCAGATAGTAGCTGGACTAATAATTTGATCAACTTTTGAAAAGCTGATTACAAAGTTGTTAGGTTATACACAAGCTTAATGTAATAAACGTCGCCAATTTAGTCATTAACTCTGTGTGCGGACAGAGCTGCTTTATTTCAGGGATTTTTAAACATTTTGTGCAGTAGGGAATCTTGGGTGTAAAGATGTGAATGCCATCAGAGTCGTGAGTAATAGTGCATTAGGGAGACATTTTCCCCACACGAGAAAGTACAAAGACACATGTCCTCGTAACACTGCAACGCGCCTCATATTTTCAGCACTGTTTTCTTTTTCAAGGACGGAACGTTGCGGCACATTGAATATTTAGTTTAATTTTTTCTTTATGTAAATAATAATTCATCAAAAACTTCATCTAACCCTCAAAATGTTATTTGTCCCTCGTTAATAGATAACTTAAAGCAGTCAAGTTATGCTTTTTGTTGGTACTAATTATTGAACTCTAACACACGCAGAGCATCATTTTACATCATTTTGTTCATTGTAAACCGCAATATTGATCTAAAATGACTTCAGGTCCATTAACTTCCTGTTCAAAACTCTTTATAGTGACCGTAAAAAGCAATGGCTACGTGAATCTCATTAAAGTGCAAACTAAAATTCAGGAGCGCAATACAAAATCTAAAGAAAAATGTTCATTGATATTATTTTCAATTTGTAAACTCATGTCTGTAGGTCACATCTTTCTTCTCTGTCCTATTGTGCTCAGGTCACGTCTTGTACATTCATATCATACACACTCATCACAGAAGACATGTACTACGCAATTTGTACTGCAATATGCACAATTTGACAACCTGCGAAAGGAAACGACAGGGCGCAGGAGACGGTAATTGACCCAAAGCCCAGTGATAATTAACAACCAAGTCACTCAAGTTTCCTCATATAAGAACCATATAAGTGCGTATGGAAGCCTGCTGACTTTAAGAATACACATTTAAAGCCTTGTTCGTTCTTGTTAAGACCATAGCCATAGTGGAGATCGTCATCTGGTATGGATCCCTGCCTGTCCAGGTGAGGAACAAAGTCATTAGAGCTGCACATTTGGGGAAAAACATCTGACCAGCTATGCGATTGCGATTAGATTTGTGTTTTGTCTTTTAATAATGGGATTCTGTTCAAAGTTCACATTTTAAACATAAGAAAAATAAACTCAAAGACTGAAATATGAGCTTACAAACTCCCTCCTCCAGAGAACCACTAGCCACTACTGTTTGCGTTCAAATTACATTCATCATTTGCGTGTTCCTCGTGTTGAGCTGGGAAAACAAGCTTTTAGTTTCTCTGCTCCTTCTTCTTTTTCTTGGAATGCTCTACAGTCGGAAACGAAATGGTCTGATCTTGTTTCCTTTAACACGTTTATTCCTTTTTACAAAAAAGACAGCGAGTCTCAGTTCGTCAGTGCTTGTGCTTTTCATCTGTAGTTGTGAACTTAATTGCATACTGTGAATCTATAGCACTTTCTAATGATTGCACTTTATGCAATCTGCTTATGACTGTTACACTTTGGTTCAGTTTTTTTTAGATTGTTAATGTAATGCTCCTGGCCAGGTCCCCCTTGAAAAAGAGATCTCGAGCTCAATGGGTGTTTTCCTGGTTAAATAAAGGTTACCGTATTTTCCGCACTATAAGGCGCACCGGATTATAAGGCGCACCTTCAATGAATGGCCTATTTGAAAACTTTGTTCATATATAAGGCGCACCGCATTATAAGGCACATAGAATAGAAGCTACAGTAGTGGCTGTGGTTGCGTAGTTGCGGCTCAGTATTGATCCATATATAAAGTGCGGAAAATACGGTACATAAAAATAAATAAATAAAAGAAACATGTTTGGAACACGTTTGTTGCTTTTTGTCTTGTTTTTGTCACTTGTTTGTCACATTTGTGCAATTGTGTCACTCATAGACATATTTTTGTCACTTTTAGAAGCATTTTTGTTGTGGCATTTTTGTCTCTTTTGTTGCTTTTAGTTGCATTGTTCTCACTTTATGATTATGTTTTGTCTCTCTTTTAGTTGATGCTTTTAGACACATTTTTGTTGCATTTAGACACATTTTCAGACATGTCTAGACTAATTTGAACTTTTTGTTGCTTGCTTCAGAACAAATTTTAACAACTCTAAACTACAGGGCTGGCAGGTTTTTTATGCAGAATAAAACAACATATTTTGTCATTTGTGGAGGAAATTATACAATAAATGAGAGCGCTGTGGTGAAAGAAGCACCAACATCATGGCAGGCCCATGGCAGATGGAGAGATACTGTATTGATCCCCTGGAGGAGAAACTCATGTCAAGAGTCATACATGCATAGATAACAAAAATTGATAAAAGGCATCAGAAAGAAGGCTCCGCATCCTCAACTGCAAATGTAACTGTCTTTTGTTCCAACATCAGTTACATTTTTAAATCGAAATGGCTTGGGAAGCATAATCCACTTGTACATCTTATTTCAAGTATATGCACTTGTACATCTCAAGCACTTTGTTGTTGTGTAAATCTCTTTCCTGACATTTCCTGGACATGAATTAACTTTGCTGTTATTGCATGTTTGTTAACAAAATATCTCGTTTTATCCTGAAGAAAAAGGGCTAACCCTGTTGTTTAGATTTGTTAAAACATGTTCTGAAACAAAAATGTAACAAAAAGCGTCAATGTGTCTTAAAGTGGACATATCATGCTTTTATTTTCACCTTTTGAACATTTAAAACATTTACCTGGGGTCTAAATAAACTATACCTGCAATCTACAGTCTGAATTCCTCCTAATTTTCTTTCTACATGCCTCTCTTTTACCCCTTTTGTAAGGAGCGCTTTTGAGTGCCTTGTTTTGGCACTGTCTCTTTAAATGCAAATGAGTTAGTTCGCACCCCACCCCCTCCCATGCGCATTGCATGCATGCTCCGCCCCGTTCAGCCATTGTTGTAGTCCCAAACACAGTCCGTCTGTCGGATCCAAAACTTCTCCAAAGTTAGAAAAAAACGTAATGACAATCGAAAAATTGAAACAAGCGAAGACATCAACATCCAGCCTTACATGTACGAGCCAGAGTCTGACACAGACCAAGAGGAAATCGAAGAAGACAATCCTCCGCAGCAAAGACTTCAAATGGCTGCATCTCAATGGTTTGTTTACTACTATGTAATTCGCTATGCGCTCCGTTAGCTTAACTGTGTGTGAAAGATGTTAACAGGTTGTCTAATGGACCCTCACTTTACCATCTTACTACAACAACAGTCCGGGGAAAAAGGCTACTGTCAAGTCAGTCAGCGTAGTTATGGTGCTGCGGGCTACGCTTGCTGCGCGCTAATGCTAGCGACATGCTAACGACAGCTACGAGCAGTCTGATGTGAGTTCTGCCTTATGAAAACCTCAAAAATAAATGTATTATATGTATATATAAAGACATGTGCCCTAAGCAGCTGGAAAACAGCCGAGTAAAAGATGGGCAGCTCCAGGTGTAATGCTAATCCCTCACAAATGGCCAGCACACAGGTAAAGAATGACTGAATAAAAATAGGTCTAATAAACAGTGTTTCAGCGTTTCTTGACTTACCGCTCCGCTATATCGTCATCTCCATAGACCGAAGGAACTGACCCTTCGATCAAATGCAATCTTTGAGCAAATCCCTGGTTGTACTGGCGGAGGTTACTGAAGCACTCCTCTTTGAAGTGCTTAGCACACAAACGGAACTTTCCCCACTGTCGGTGGTACATTACCATGAAAAATAAAACGTAACCAGCCGATCTCAGTTGTTCGGATGCAGGCGGTCGGTGTAATGAGTTGTGCTGGTAACACAACCAAGAACAGAGCATTTTAACTTGTCCACTCGCACCTTTGACATCTTTCGCTTGGACTACAAAATCGCTACGAGGAAAATAAAGATGGCGGTCTCTGCCGGAAGCTCTTGACCTTGTTTAGTAGTTCCGCTGTGACGTGATAGATAAAAATACGTAACAGATAATGCGGATATTCGAACAAACTGAGAAATATGTTGCAAAATTTATATAAATATATCTCTGCAGCTACTTAAGTGATTAATTTCAACTTTTAGCCACTACCAGACACCCACAGTACACAATAAAAGGTATCTAAGGGCCAAAAAAGTAGATTTTGCATGATATGTCCCCTTTAAAGCAACTCGAATGCAACTAAAAGCAGCAAAAAATGCAGCCAAAAGTGACAAAAATGCAACTAAGCATCAAAGTTGCTGCTAAAGTGACACAAATGTGACATAAAGTATTAGTTTATCAATTCAGTCTTTTTGTAAATTCTCCTGGTTGTGTTAAAATGTTAACTTTGAACAGAATCCTAATAAAACATGAATCACTAATCCAACCGCAATACTATTCAGAAAAATTGCAAATTGGCCAGTTTTCCCAATTTGTGCAGTTCTACATGTTACAGGGCAAATGATTCTCTTGAGTCCAGGACAAATTTCCCTGGATGAAGAATTATTCTGTTCTAGGGCTGAAACCATTTAATCGACAGCTGAAAGAACCACCATTACTAATTCAGAAATCAAATAATGATTATACATACCATGTGCTGAGTGAATGGTTCAGACAAAGCAGGAGTTACATAAGAATGACACAGGAAACATGTAGATTTAGGGTTTTTGTTGAAAAATCTGTAAATATACACCATCAGGATGTCCTCAAGCGATATCACACATTCATCTGGCTCAAATTTAGTGAAAATCATTCGCAATCTAATCAGTTAAGAGAAAGAATAATCGCTAGCCTAATCGATTAGTAAAACAATCATTAGCTACAGCCCTTTTCTGTTCTGTTAAAACATTGCATGTGTTTATGTCGATAACTTTAAGGAGTCTCCAAGATTTTTCTTTAGATCCTCGCACTGTCCTCCATACATGAAGTCACTACATTTTCCATCGCACACATATATATATATTTTTTTTTCACTAAAGTAGCCATAATTTTGAACCCTATGAAAAACGTTTTATTTCTTGTGACCTGGCAGTGAACCTTTCAGGGTGCTCTTATTCTTCCTATCTGCAGGCAATGAATTACTCATACTTCCTGTGCTTATTTTCTTATTTACTTCTTATTTTGTTCCACTATGTTACCAAACATACAGGCTTCACAACAACAATAAAAAAAATTGAAAAAAAATTATACCACAGAAGGTGTTGTGCTGTAACATTATCATAAACATATTTAAACATTAACACCACAAACATATACAATGGTAAATCATTAGAATGCAAATGCACTCCAGATATTCCACTATTTTTCGACAAAAAAAAAAAACAAGTTTCCCGAAACTTTTCACTGTGAAATTACCTCAGCAATCCAACGCCAAAAAGTCCTCCCTGCTCCAAATCCCTGTGCATAAGGACACCGGGTTGTCTTGTGCTTAAACTAATCTGTACCCTATATGTTGCGGCATATGTTTCCAAACACATAGAAGGAAAGTGCTGTTGGCTGCAAACTAAATGCCATGCAGGCTTTGTATCTGGGTCAGGTCACGGGAAGTGTTTCGGCACCCACTTTGGAGACAAAAGTACAAGAAATATTTGCAAAAGGCAGTGTTTGGCAGTTGATATTTTTCTTCAAAGATGCCTCATGAAGTGCTGCTGCCATTTTAAATATCGCTCCAATGGTGCGTGATGAATTCGAAGGGGTCAAGGTTGTGAGATTGTCATAAATCCCATTTGGTTACTTATTGTTTGGACACTTCATCACCGTCAGGGATTTTAAATAGCTCATCCAACCTCTATTTTCAGTGGATATCAATCTCCCCTTTACTGGAGCCAAGTGGAGAGTAAAGAATTATGCCGTCTGCCAGAGCCTATCGCTGTATAGATTGAATTGGGGGAGGCTCAGGGTGGGATCCCTGTAGATTTGAGGCAAGTATTTATTTATTTTTTTCAGAGGAGGGGGGTCTCTAAGGAATATTGCATATTGAGTTTGTTTTGAAAGTGATGCTTCCATTAGATGGGAGCCAGTCATCTGCTTCAGTGCTAATGCTGGCAGAATGCCTGATTCAGCATCACTCAGTGGGCAAAAGTGATGGAACACTGCACCAGTCAAAAAGCACTTGAACATAAAATCATCCTGTGATGCAAATGAATACATGTAACCAATCTGCAAGGACAACAAACACCATCAGTCTTGCACCAGACACGCCTAATGCTACAGTGAAAAGAAACTTAGCTCAGCCGTTGCATTCAAATCTAGAGACTCATTTTCTTTAGTCCCAGCTGGACATTGATGAAAGTCCAACAGAGGATGATTATTTAAATTGTCGGTTGAAGAAAAGACTAAATTTAAAAGCCTGTTGTGTGATAAGCTCTCTGTGGTGAGCTTTTTAGGGCTTTTATAGATAAGACCTGTCTGTTTTGAAAAGACTTGCACTAATAAAATCCTTATAAATTATTATTATTATAGTATAACTATATTGACTATTAGTTGTACAAGATTACTTTCAACCTTGGTGGGCAAAGCACTCTCCTTTTAACCATTCCGGCCTCTGGCAAAATGGTAACAGCTCAGTTGAGCAGGTATATTCACATAATGACATAATATGAAGGTAACACTCACATAACACGTGGTTATATTTAGACACTTTTGCTATAGAACACAGCTCCTTCCCCGGTCTGTGCCGCTGAGGTTACATTTGGTCAGTAAACACATTAAGAGACATTAAATATTAACATTCACTCAGTGTGCTATGCTTTAATTGGACCAGCGTTGGTCAGTGTTTTTCATTTATTATTTCCAATATCTTAACTTTCCATCTCCTGAAGTCTATTCACTCCTGATGAGCTCGCTCCATCAAAACAAATTAAGCTGAGCTCTTTGTCATGTCGATTTGTATATTTGCCGCATTAGTCTCCGGTCATTTCAGTCCCTCCTGATTTACCTGACCACACTGTCCATTTGGGCCTCTCCGTTGTAAAGTCTTAATAGGTTTATTATGTCCTTTCAGTTCAGCCTGTACAACCTCAATGGACGGCTGCATCTTTGATCAAGCCGCCTTACGCAAATGCACCCAAGCCGAATCTCATCAAAACAAATTATGACTTTTTAGGTGTTGCCAAAACACATGAGTGAATGACTGAATAAGATGATGAATAAATGAATGAACGCCGTCGAGGTGCAAACCCTGAGCCACTCGGTGACACAGGCGGCCATTAGTCATGCTCAAGGTCTGTGCCATCATTCATCACAGCTTCGACGCCCCTTTAATTCCCCTCCTTAAAAGGCCCCACAGTAAATTTGGCAGGTTCTGAGTCAGCATGGGAGCAAGTAGTGAAACAAAAGTGGATTGGCTTTTTAAGGCTGTAATGTTTTGTGTAAGCTGTAAGATTTGTCTTCTATCCGGTTTCTGTAAAAGGTGCTACACTAAAACATAAAAAAGATGAGCAATATCAATTTCAGTTATGGCGTGTCAGACGTTTTCACCATCCACAGAAGGTATACTCCATCCCAGGCTGCACAGTGTGTTTAACAGGGCTTCCAGTTGTCGCTTATTGATTAATAGTAAAGCTTCTTAATGACAGACCTTTTGCTTTATGGTACGCTTTTGAAAACATGCAAAATATTCAGCTAGCGTTTACCTTAAAGGACATGTTATGCTAAATTGACTGTTCTGAGCTTTTAAACCGTGTTATGACATTGTCCTCATTAAAAACATACCTGGAGTTGTATTCATGTCGAATCCTAATTTGAAAGTCCTCTCCGCTCCAAGCCTCAAAAACACTCCATTACGAATTTCCCCAATCTGTGAGCTGAGATATTTTCGTTGCGTTTTTCTAGTCCATGTACTTGTGAGCATTTCCGGCGTCAAATCGCAAGCATTGCAACCACGTGGCTGCATTAGCATGTCAGAGGCAAGCTAGGTTTGTTTAACACACCTATGCAGTTCTTTCAGCAGCATAGTAGATTTTTTTTTTTTCGTTCTAAAACATGATGGCAAAGTAAAGGTGCTCAAAATGTTCAAAGGCCAGTAACAAAACAAATAATACGGAACTTTTGTCCTTAAAGAATTAATTTTACATAAAACTACTTGTCTGCCATGCTATTATGCAAATTACTCGAAGGACAGCCGGTCAATTTGTATCACATTTTGCTGTTTTTAAGAAAATATCAGTCCATTTTCCTTACAAGCCAAGGCTACCGTTTTACCCAGTCCATAATTAAACTCAAACTTAAAAGCCAAGTGCTCCACAAATGACCAGAAGGCGGTGGTGACTTTCTCGCTGCACTGAGAGCATTTAGTAATATGTAGTTATTTTTTTACCTTCCAAAGACATTTTCTCTTCAGGGCACACTTGTCCCTAAAAGCAATTCTGAATGATTGTGCTTAATGCATGAGGGGCACTTCTTTGTTTAATTACAATGCTGCTTATTTACAAGTCATTGGAGGAGGAGGATTTTCTAAAGTGTATAATTTTCCCCTATGATATTATTTGTAATTAAAAGTTGGCTATCATGTCAAATTGCTTAGAGGAACTTAGTTAAAACAAAGTAGATGTACGGTGTGGTTATTTTAGTTTGTGTTAACATAAACTCACTGCAAAAGTTGGACTTAAAAGGCTCTAGATGTACAGTCCTCTCAGCCTGCACAGCCGTCCTACCTTCCATGTAAATCCCACATTGGTTTGCTTCCATCACGTGCCAGTAGCATGCATGTCCCAAAAGTTTGTTTTTGGTCTAATTGAGCATTACTCAAAAAACGATTCCAAGTCTTTCATGACCAGTTGCTTCCAGGCCTGGCATACACCGGCCCCCACGGTCAGATCGAATTCTTTTCAAGTTTTTTGAGCAGTTCCCATTTGTGAAGGTACAAATTATGGAATCACTCCAGAGGATCCAAGCACTATGGCCAACCACTGTGCTGGGGGAGTGCTGCATGAGGTCTTGTACAGTATAAATGGCTCCCTGTGACAGTTTCTCTTTAGACTACAGAGTACAATTTTGCTGGCAATCAAAAGATAGTCAAAGTATAAATAAAATCTTTACCAACATTGGCTTATCTATTCCTGGAAACTGCAGTGTTTACTACTGATTCAGGCAACACCACCTCATAAAATCTCTCATCGAACCAAGACTGTTAATAAAAGCAAAAGCTGTAGATCTAAGGCAATTATCAAGATAGCATTGACACATAAAGACCTCAATAAAAGGTGGGCATCCTGTTCACATTTGTTTGTTTCTACGAGTGCTAACTGCATCGTGTCCACTTCAGACTTTATAGTTTTAGGTGGTTTTATGCTCCAGGTCATCAAAGCACTTAGCGTCTGTTGGGTGAATGGAAAAGAACAGCAGAGGCAGCTTTTCTGGATAACTGGAAGTCAGCAAACCAATGTTGAAATAAAAAGTGGAAGTTACATCCCGTCGTATTTGTGGCTCAGTTCTATTGATGCTTGACACTTGGATGTCTTCACTTAATGGAAGCCTTGAGACACGTTTGTATTCAAAGGTCACATTACGCACTGCTTGTTTTGATCAGTATTTTTCTGAAGTTTGTAGATTGAGTCTGAACACGCATCTGCTTTCCTGTAAATATTGAATCCTAAACGTATTTTAGGGTTGTGTCTGTCCGTTGTCTTAAATGTTATTTTATTCTGCAAACTGAAACTTCACGCCCCTTTCCAAACATGCACAAAGCGTTTAAACTTTTTAATGAATTGTGCTGTTTCACATTCAGGAATAGTCTCAATGTCAGATGGAGGGCACATGGAGATTCCTTTCAAATATAGTGAATCACCCAAAAAGAATTCACAAATATTGTTGATCATCATTAGAGCTTTCCAGGATAAAATGCTTCACTTAAAATTCACCCGATCCAGCCTCTGTGGAGTTAACACGCGGTCCGTAAACTTCAATAAGCTTGTGTGTTGTATTAAACACTTTTTGTTACATGTGTCAGGCAGAAACTTCATTGAAACCGTTTTTAAGTCATCTTGTGTGTCACCAATTATGCCCATAACTTGTTAAAGGACCTGAGCCATGTTCATTGCAAATATTCTGTTCAGTTAATTAATATTGATATAGTATCATCACAAGTCTCTAAATGATATCGTCAGCTGTCAAAATGTATGAAATTATTAACTTATTTGCTTAAATGCATTGTTTCGTTATAGCAACAGCCAAAGAATATAAGATCATTTGCTTCATTTCGGAACAAACAACTAGAAGGAATAACTGTTTTAGGGCATCCGGGACAATACTTTCCTTCTTAAAACGAAACTAAATAACTTCAGCGACAGAGCTCCCCCTGCAGCTCTTTTTGTGAAAATACACAGTAAACGTTTTTTGAAATACGGAAGTACAATCACATACTAAAACGTATCGTGTTGCCAGATATAAAAGAGAGCCAAGGTTTCTCAGGAGAGTTGTCTTTGGGTTGTAATGTTGCAAGACTGGTTTATCATGCAGAGACGACAGGGGGAGACGACGGGGGCTTCAAACGCCCCGAAAATACATTTACAACCACCACACGGACTTACAAAGACATTTAAATAAGGTAAAAATGTTTCTTAGTCTTGCTGTAAATTTGTATTATTTTATGAAAAGATGTTTCTAGCCCGAAGGCTTTATTAGACGGGACAGTTGTTGTGTGAAATGAGGTGAGACTGGGTATAGTCAGTCGGCAAACATCGAGGGTGGGACTCAAACCCACTGCTGCAGCGGTGGCAAACACACACATGTGCAATGCCCAAGCACGGGATCTTCATTTTCAACCAAAATAATCTACAAACATTAAAAATCGTGTAACAAAAGTCTTTTCTGGGGTTGTTTACAGATTTTGTAAACTGTTCCTTTGAGCTATTTGGTGAGATTAAATAAAAGTCCATGTTTCATCCCTAATGAAAGACCAGGCGCAGGTACTCAGCACCTCACTCATACATCATGTTAACTGGGGAATGAAGGAAGAATAATGGTTATGCCTGTTGCTGCCTCAAATCTGGGGATTCATCATTGAAACTCAAGATGAATGTGTTTCCCAAGCACACTTCAGATTTCAGTGTGATGGAGATGCTATTATCCACCGGCCTTCCACACAAACCAGAGGTGTGCTTTATATTTTTAACCGTATGCAGCCTAATGATGCTGTGGCTGTCATAATGGATGTGCTGCTAAAATGGCTTGCTGTAAACACTTCATAAAGTTATAAAAGTGTGTCAAGAAGTAATTCTAAAATCTGCTCCACTCCTGAACTAAGCAGGTGCTTAACACAGTTCCCATTGTATCACATCGGTCCCATGATGACGGTTATTTTTTAGTCTACCTTCTTCAAGAATAATGGCAGACATTATGCTACAATTACTCTGGATGGGGTAGATGTGTTTTAATAATTATTACGATCTAAATTGTGTACTGTGTAATGTCGGTAACACAAAAAAAACAACAACAAAAAACTGATGAAGAAGCTCATTTTTGACAACATTTAACTTGTATGCATCGGGCCTTATTTGCCTTTCTTCCCTCACCAATCAGCCTCTGTTTTTTCCTTTTGTTGTCTGGCAATTAAAACTAAGTCACTGATGTGTTAAATTGACAGTTGACTTATTTAATAACACAGTGTGTGCACTGGCACAGATATGCTAATGACTTTCGTTGTTAAATGCATTAAATATGAAAAGAGATGCCTGTCAAAAGACCATAACATTCACCCTGGAATTGCATGAAAAACACAGTTTTAATACACTGTTGAGCTGTGAACAAATGTTTGCAGTCACTACTGTTCACTTATAGCTTCAGCAATGAAATGATTGGTAATAGGGCTGTCACAGTTACCGCGATATCACAATACCGCAATATATACACTTAAACCACACAAGGGCTCAAGCGACTGCAGTAACTGCATTTTGCATTTTAATGCAGTTTTTTTGGGTACATGTCCAAAGTAATTTAAATGATGTGCTATTCAGTGTTTTCACACGTCAGTGGTGTGGAGACGCAGAGGACATATAACTGGTGACAGTGATGAGAGAGGAAAGGCGCATCTGTCTATTCAGAAAACTTTAACCGTATTCCGTCATCAGACTCAGCTTGAGTCTCAGGCAGACAGGAGTTTGTGATGCCAACTATCAATGCTATAAATGAGTCACATCAATGAGTAAGTAAATACACAGCACAGACGTAACAGCACATGGCACGACTGTGCAAATGTGCACAAGCCTCGACCCAAACAAAGCGCAGAGTGTATCAGCTTAACCATAATGAAAAGAGCTGAGGGTCCGGAGTTTTTCTTTTATCCATTCTAAAACATTCTGTGCTTAATAAGTCCACAGTCAGTCACAGCCAAAACATTATGATCCAAACTCCACCTCGGTCCAGGTAAACACGTAAACGCAAGTAAATATGGCGTGGTTAAAATCCAGTGAGAAAATCCAGTCAAACACAGTTCGTGTAAAGTTGCGAAAATATTATCCAATCTTCACGGATTGGAGACACATTCTCCTTCTATAAACGCCTAGTAAGAGCATAACCACATGCGGTGCATTGGTGTGTGGAGAAAACCAAAGTGAAACTTAAGCCCCTTCGATTCCATGTGAGAGTCAGCTGTGCACCAACACCAATCTGGTTTGTTTGCACATTGCATAAGACAGTGGTTCTCAAACCAGGGTGATTTCCAGAGTCCCCAGATGATGGGGAAAAATTGATACAATAGTGTTCAACAAGGCTTGACACCCTTCAAATGCAGCGGTAAATGTAGATTCCTATTTGTTGGCCAATCAAAGTAATTTTTCTAGGTCTATATTCTCAAAATAAATTCAAACATTAAATACAAGGATAATTTATCACTTTGCGTGGCGCCTATATTTTGTGTTTGGCGGTCGCGAATGTGAACTATTTTCCTTTTCGGGGTCGCAACTGAAAAAATTTGAGAACCACTGGCACTGACAAGACACTTTACAAGACACCTTTTTGCATAATGTTGGCCATTAATTACACACACATATTGTCACTTATATCTAGTGTTGTTTTTTGTTGCTATTATTTAAGAACAACCTCATTTTAGATGCATTATTATGGGCCTCTGGGTTATACCGCATGTACCGCACACCGCAGTGTTGAGGCAAGCACTTCATACCGCAAGGGAAAGTGCTAACCGCGACAGCCCTAATTAGTAATGCTTTTTATTACAGAAATGTTTTTTTACCGTAGTTCAGCATTATTGTGTGTGCGGGTTTTTTTTTGACTGGAACAAGGAAGTACGATCCTGTGCTCAGGTCTGTGCACTGGCCTCCTGTGGTTCAGAGAATAGACTTTAAAGCAGCTCTGTTTGTGTTGTGGGCATTAGAACAGCCCAATCTCTGAATATCGTCAAGTCTTGGTTGAAAACCCATTTGTTTGCACAGGCTTTTAACAGAAGCTGAGTAGTACATTTGTATTGTATTATTTTATTTTAGCTTATTTTTGCATGCTGTGTTTTGTACTGCACTTTTGTGGTTGTTTGTAAAAGGGCTTTATAAATAAACTTGACGTGACTTGATATGAACCGTCATGGATTCCTCGAAGTTCAGAGTTCTTGTTGCTTCTCAGGTTCAGGACGACATGTGGAGAATCAGTGTTTCATATATTTTGATATGACTATGCTTTTAATTTTTTGCATAGTTAAGTATTTCCTACTTTGGTTTTTATAGTTGTAATCAATCTGAGTTACATTTTGTGCGAATGTTGCTATACAAATTAATCTAGATTGATTGATTTGCGTTTTACCGAGGAAAACAAGAGGATTACATGACCCATGGTGTGGAGAGCGTAGGGAATTGACTGTCACTGGACAAATGAGAGCATATAGTTATCGAGGGTTTTACTTTACAGTGTGTTCTCTTCTCCCACTGTTCAAAGACATAGATAAAATACTAAATTAACTGTCTGTCCAATCCAAACCAGTCCAAACTCCTACTTTCTGAGGTAGACACCCATCAAATAGTTCCTTCATTTCCTTATGCGTCTGAAACAGGAGCTATATTGTTTCACCTGCTGCAGCAGAGTGCAGTCACTATGGAGTGTTGGTGTGTTGAAACCCTGCAGATGCACACAATGAGACGGGACGCTGTGCTCTGATGGGATTAGGCTGCCGTCGCCATGGTGAACACGGCCTCGTTAGATGTGACCTTCTCTCTGGCCTGTGCAAAGGCCTTCAGATTAATAGATTAGAAGATGTGCCGGTTTGTCCCTCCATTTTTATTTGTCTCTCTGTAAAAATCTGAATAACTCAGGTTAGGTGTGGTACAATTTCCAGTGAGCAGGCGAAAAATGTTAGATACCACCTGTAGCAAAAGCGGTATAACTCGTGAGGTAAAAGGGGAGCTGGGAGGGTGCGTTGGGTCTCAGGGCTGCCATCTTTTCACGAAGGCAGTCTATAGAAGATAATTTTTAATCAGTTTAAATCAGATTTAGAATTTTAAATGTTGTAAATTTTCTTAACCCTGAACAAAAAATATTTTTTCAAGTTTTAATCCTGAATAACTGTCGCCGAATGCATTACATTTAGTCTTCTGTGTGCAAAAAACAAAAGAAGAAGGGAAAAAAAGGGTTAGGGTTAAAATTCACCCTTTCGTTTTTTTCAAGCCCTCATCTTCAACCTTCTGAATTTGGGAAAAATTCGAACTGCTTTTTCAGCTCACAGAGGGATTAGTAATCAATCTTAAAGTAGAACTGAGGACCTTTAGCGACAGAGCTCCCCCTGCTGCTCTCTTGTTAAAATATGCTGCTAGGAAAAAGGGGAAAAAAGGTTATTTTTTCTTTATCTTTATCTTTTTCTTCTTTTTTTTTCTTTGTTGAAATAAGAAAGTACAATCACAAACACAAAATAATTGCACATTGCCAAATATTTTAGAATGGACTTACAAAGACGTTTAATAGGGCAAAAATATTGCTTAATTCCGCTTTACGTGAGAGAATCCATTGATAACAAACAGGAAATGCTGTAGCGGTCCTATCTACTTGTCAGAATTGGTCCCCTCAAAACTTCATCTGATTCCTTGACTGAAGCTCCCAGAAAATCCCACCCACAGAAGAGAATGGTGAAATAGGAAACAATCAACAGCAATCAATTGCTAAGGCCTTGGCATCTTGGCATCTTGGCTGTATGATATTTCACAGCAGTTTTCACTCTCTTTGTAAAACAATTCAAAGTTCAACATGTTTTTTTCATGCTAAAACGTTCAAATTCCCCATCATTGAAAATGATCTTCCATAGCAGTCCTGATTGGACCTGGGACATCATGATGCCTTTAAGATGGACTGTTTGCCTTTGTCTTTGATTACAGTAAACGTTGTTAATGTGTTAAATATGCTGCCAAAACACAAGTCATATTTTTGAACAGAGCAATTGTGTGTGTAATTGCACACTCAAAATTATTCTTGTGTTGTGCAATATGCAGTTTGCCTCGAGCCTCTACATGGAGTTCCTTCTTTTTATACAGTAATTACTCCTATTCATCCAGAATTTTGAGCCGTTCCTCCTGTACCACCAACATTTTTTTCCTCTGCTCTTGCCCAGAAAGATGAAACCATACCTGCCCCGTACAGATCTAGAGCATATTACTGCAACTCCCTGTTCTCCGGGTTAGACCAGGCCTCCATCCACCGCCTGCAGTCGGTCCAGAATGCTGCTGCTTGTTTGTTCACCGGCGCCAGGAAATACGAGCATATCTCTCCCGTGCTGGCCTCTTTGCACTGGCTCCCCCGTCAGCTACAGGATAGATTTTTAAAATTTTGCAGATTGGTTTTTAAATGTCTGAATGGGCTGGCTCTTACTTATCTTTCGGAGCTTCTGTCTGTCCATGTTCCAAGTAGAGCGTTGAGATCAGCAAACCTCTTGATCTTAGATGTCCCGAGATCCCGGCCTTCTCTGCAACAGTCTTCCTCTGGGCATAGAACAGCCTGATCTCTGAATATTTTTAAGACTTAGTTGAAAACCCATTTGTTTGCAAGGGCTTTTAACACAAGCTGAGCAGTACATTTGTATTGTATTATTTTATTTTAGCTTATTTTTGCCTGCTGTGTTTTGGCATATTGCATTTTATATTGTCTTTGTACAGCACTTTGGGCCTTTTTGGTTGCTTTTAAATGTGCTTTATGAATAAACTTGACGTGACTTGCTCCTTTAAGTGTGTATCACGGTCTAAAATCTTAGCCATGCCTTTCTTTGTGCTCTGAGATGGGCCTACAAGACGAGCAGCCGCACGACTATTGTGTGACGTTTGAAAAGCAGACGTAGAACATAATTAGAAAAACGAATAACTCCAAAATCCAAACTTGAATGAACCAAACCAGTCTTAAGAGCGGATCAGACATTTCTTGGTCTCGGTGATGGACGAGATAAAGACTGTCGGTGGGCTGCTTGCACACATGAGCGATTCGCTGAGCAGTCACTCCTGTTTAGACGATACAGCATCAGGAGATTGACACACACGACCTGCCTCACCGCGCCACCAAATTGCCCTCATGCATGTATGCTGTTTTGCACCAGCTCCACTGTTTTCCACTTGCCAGTTCATGCATCCATGGCCTCTGGTCAAGCTGACATCCAATTAGGTGGCTGACTCTAGGCTTTCTTGTGCTAAATAGGAGCGCAGATAACAATGCCATGCTAATTATGCATGCTTAAGAGGAGCTTTTTAATGGTTTGACATTTAGAAGTATGCTTGGTTCACATGGTCAACTGCTACGTGTCTATGTAGTGACACTAGTTTGGCCGGGTCTGTCTGGGTGTTATTTCTCTGCGCTTTAGCTTTGCAGCAATAATGATATGATATGTTTTTCTTCTTTGCAATGGTAGTATGAATCATCTTATAAGATCATTGCATGCAGTGAAACAGACTTTTCAGTTTTAGTTTTTTATTCTTTCTAACTTTCTTAAATTCTGTTTTCCATCGCCTCACTTTGTACTGAGGTCAAACAGAAAATTGTATCAGCACACTATATAGCACTGAGGATTTGGACCGCTAGGATCAATTTCAAACTGGCCTGCTCACTGCTTGGCTTGCTCTGTGGCTGCCAGTTCAGGGCTCTGACCTGGATTACAATGCTCAATCAATTGGATTCAGAAATTTTACACACACCAAACAAGAGACATAGGCTTGTTCCTTGAGCAGGACCGTGTGTTTCTTTCCCATGCACATACAGGAGCAGTGGTGTGTTGTAGCTGCTGTTACTCACTGAATGAAGTGAAAGAAGATGTATAACAATGTATAATATTGCCGTTATTGTTGTGGAGCTATGCTAAATTAGAATTTAGAGTGTATTGTCTTTAATAAAAACAATACAAAATTAGCTTAAAAAGTCTACTGCAAGTGCTATATCTGCCCTAATGTGGTTATTGTATGGTTTTGTAATACTTGAAGCTCAACAAGACTCTCTTTAATCTCTTTACTCTCTTTATGATATGTTCTGGCTTAAAACAACTGTGAAATATATACATATTTTTAGCTATGCACATTATGCCATGTTTCTGACTGTGTTTTGTCTCTTTCTTTCTTTCTTTCTTTGTCTTTCTTTCTCCATGCTCTACATGCTGATAATGGATTCTCCTATAGGTAAGTGCTGTTTACATCTCTTTTTCTGTTGGAGTGATTCATGTAATAACATTGTGGCCAAAAGTTAGTTCTCTTATCTTTTACATCACTTTTTTTCCTAGTCCTCTTTGATTGAAGCTTTAGAATAATGTGAACGTAGCCATTTACTTACACTAGGGCTGCAATAGTTTTGTTGTTTAGTCAATTAATCGTCATTGTGGTCAATTGGTCAAGTGGTCAATGTTGTCTTAGTTGAGTAACATTTTGAGTCAACTGATTAGTCAACTAAATAAACTTTATCGGGATTAATTGGGATAAATCTGCTTGGTGGCAGAGCGGTTAGAAGCGGGTTCTCCGGCTTCTTCCCATCGTCCAAAGACATGACTGTGTAGTTTAACTGGCAAAGCTAAATTGTCCGAAGTGAATAAATGTGAGAGTAAACGGTTGTCAATGTCCATGTCTCTGTGTCAGCCCTGGGACGAGTTGGCCACTGTCCAGGGTGTACCCCGCCTAATGCCCAAAAGTCACTGGGATAGGCTCCACTCACCCGCAACCCCTAACAGGAACAAGAGGTAGAAAATGAATGAAATAGTTTAGTAAATAAATACACTTCATTCCAAATTATTATGCAAATTATTATGCAAATGATTTATTTGATGTTGAGGTTGCAGCCTTGTTGGGACATGGGGGCCGTCCACCAACCATCCTCCATCCATCTGCACTATCCAGGGTTGCACGGCACTCATCGGTGAACAAAACTGTTGGAAAATGAGTCTTCATGTATTTCTGGGCCCACACTGGTTAAGGGTGGCCCAATAGAAGGTTGATGCATAACTGCAGCCTCTGGATCCTACACCTTGATGTTCACGGCACTCCAGAGGCACCAGCAGCTTCAAATGCTTTGTAATGGCATTTTAGCAGCTGTTCTCTTAATCCAATGTATTTGTCTGGCAGAACCCCTCCTCATTGTGCCTTTATCTGCACGAATCCATGTGTGCTCTGCATCAGCTACAAATCTCTTAATAGTACGTTTTCATGAAATATCTAAGGTTTTCATACTTCGTCCAAGGCATTCAACAATTTCACGCTTTTCGGCCCTAAAGATATCCTTTTTCTTTCCCATATTGCTTGAAAACGGTGGTCTGGTTAATAATGTGGAAAGTCCTTCTTAAGTAGTTTTTCCTTTAATTGGACTTACCTGGCAAACTAAATGACAGATCTCTGAGATAGATTTCACTGACCCAAGCAGCCCTGAGACACAATACCATCGATGAGTTTCCCTTAAAAACAAAACAAAAAATACCTTTATGACACTTAAACACAATTTGCACAATGATTTGGAATGCAGTGTAAACATAATAAAATAACAGATAAATATGCTGGTTAAACACATGCTTTTAACTAGTTTGTACAAAGGTCCTCTCCGTCATTAAATTGTTGTGGTTGTCATTAAACCACTTGAAGTTGTATTTGGAGCAATTCGTGCTTATTTGAGTAATCTTTACTCTCCTGCAGACAAGATGCCATTGCTCTTCCAGCCCAGGTCTTACGCCCACTGCTCTTCACTTACTTCATTCAGCAATTTTATTTTCTCCACTGGTGACATACATAGGATTCGTGAGCGTTGCGTAGCCATTTTAACACTCAAAAAAAGCAAGCTTTCCGAAGGCTATGCAACGTAAACAGCCTGGCACAAATCACCGCCGTGGATTTCAACGTGGAAGTTGTTTTTTAAGCTTGTTTATAACATAGTGATCGTCTGGTGTCATATATTAGAACTATATCGAAGACAAAAGCACAATAAGGTCGTCTTTAATGAAAGGTTTGTGTCATTGAAACATTTTGGCCGATGCAGTGTGAAAGACTCAAATAAGTGAGACGGAGCCTTTAGTTGACCAAGATTTTCTTTTGTCAACTACTGCTCTAACACATACTTGTTCTACATATGAAGTGTAAACATGTCTGACACAGAGGACTGATTAGTATCAAGTACTTAACAATATTAATTAGGTAAGGATTAAACAACTTGAGTCTTCATCTCAGCGAAAAACTGCTTAATACTTTAATCTGCTTCTGCAATAGTCCCACAAACTGAAATTGTTCACCTGTGAGTAGGGATTTCATGATATATAATTTTAGAGTCCGGATTATTGTAAGGGGGAAAAAAAACATGTTTTTACAATTATTCACGATTATCAGCGTAATTAACTCCAATTGACGTCCTTTTTCTCACCAGACCCCCCTAACCTGCAAGAGTTTTTGCAACATTTCAGCAATATTCACACCCCTGCTGAAAACTTTGTGCGACAGCTTTAACCACATGTTATACACGAAAAGAAACGCCCATGTCTCTACTTTCATTGAAAAAAATAACTGTTATTGTACATGGATCTATTCCTTCTTTATAGCAATTTGAAAACTCTTATCAGAATCGAGTATTTTTAGACACAAAGTGGAGATAAACGCACTTTAAAGTTTTGTTCAGTTTTGTTTTGCTTTGCTCTAAACTACGGTGAATTCAAGTCTTCATGATTTTAGTACGAGATCTACGTCCAGTTTAATCTCTGGGACGAGCTTGTCTTGAAGTCCGGTGTCAGCACCTGTTCCTCCTCCTCAAACTCCGGATTAGTATCATCCTTTTCCTCATTTTAAAGTATCAAATATCTGTTCTGAAACTTGCAAAATAGTAACATTTTAGTTTGCCCGAGATCAATTCGTAATACAGCGCCAATCGGTAGTAGCTGCGCACTGCATTGTCAACAAATTGCCGTCACACAGGCCGGATGTTCCCAGGGCCAAGGGCCCTTCATGTTAATGATTCTACAGTTTGACTCGAGGCTGGTCTTGTACTACCTGAATATGTGCACCAGGGTGCCCTCTATCGCCAGATTTAATAAGTGAAGTGTTTAGGACAGAAGATTCCGTTCTTGGCAGGCAACGGTTGCGACGCTAAAGATGGAAATTTCTGTCTATGGTGGACAAAGAGTTAAAGGTGACAAAGCAAATTCATTTTTTTTTCTCCTTTTGTCTTGATAATATTCACATTTAACTTATTCAAAATATTTTTGTTTGATTTTGGATATTGTTATAACTTAACAGACATTTTTTAATGATTGAATTATAATTGTACTCCATTTAGTCAAATGTTCAATATTATTAAAACACTGAGAACTGTGACCAGTGAATGACAGAAGTTGATAAATGTCAATGTCTTCTTGACAATGACTGATATAAAAAATATTTCTCAGATACAGTTATGTTTTTGATCTTGTGTGCGCGCCTCACGTGCACTGGGGCACTTTGTTTGTGTAGCTGTTCTTCACGGAGCCGCAAGTAAAACTTTGACTTTCAGACTGCAGTTTATGTCAGTTGTGCATTTAGAGCACTTTCTTCTTTTGCACTGAGCCGTAATGCTTTCTGGACTGCACTTTATTTGAGATTTGGACACTTTGATTTACCTTTTACTTCATGTTAGATTTGTTAGCACCTTTAGCTGCAAAATTTCAATGACAGTTTTTGCTAATCGGATATCCGTCAGCTTTTACAATGCCCTCTTCATCTTGAACCCAAAATGATCCCACACTGCAAACTTTATTCATTTTTGTGGTGGATGCAACTCTGTTAGTGCTGCTGATCCTTCTGTCAGTTGACGTGAGTTCTTCACGTTGCGCTCTGGCCGTGTTCATCGTCGCCCACACAGCTACACAAGTCCGAGTCGTGTTTAATTTCACGCGAGACATTTCTTCGGTAAACCGTGGTTTCTAAAACTCCCACGTATATCCTATCATGGCTGCGAATAATCATGATTATTGAAAAAAAGTGTTACTCTTGACATCCTTACCTGTGAGTCAGACAGCTTGTTCTATGTCAATATTTTTTCTGTTTCACATAAAGCTAGTCCCTCCATTTTTCTCACGGCAGTTGAGCATGTGTTGTTAATATGGTGATGTCCAGAGATATAGAACAGTGGTTCAACTGTTGTCAGACTACTGTGTGTTATGTAGATTAATACACGCTAGTTAGCAGTGTAATTTTCACTGATTGTGGTATTATTAAAATTAATCAGTAATTTTACTTTTGAGTTAGTATTATTAGTACAATTGTTGCTGAGAAAGGCTTCAACTGCCTGTGCTGGAAAATGATGATTAAAATAATATCAATGAATGAAAAATTAAAGGTGGTATTCATGCGGCACAGTGGTGTGCTATTGATTCTTAAAACCTTTGTATTTTAAATTCCAAGTGACCTTGAGGGACAATGCCTGCGTTTTTGAGTTCTTTGTTCTCAGGCTGGTTATTTAAAATAGCATCGGAATTCTGTAGTTTTAACTTTAAGAACATCTCTATCTTTAAGACACATTATGTCTTACATTGGGGAGCACACAGTTCATTCTTGTCATGGTTAACATCTTTTGCACTGTGTCAAATGTCACACTGCATCTACAGTGCATTTGTATCAGGGTTGCATTGTTTGCATTTGGAGCTACTTCATCCCCACCATTTTAGGCGATGCCACTCATAGTGCTTCCAGGGACATTTATCAGAGGGTGCAGGTAGTGTGCAGGGCTCGTGGAAGGAAGAGTTCTCAGAGGCAGACAGGCCTGCTTTATGGCTCCTTGGGTTTGGAGTGGCACTTCCAGAGTGAAGTGTGTCTAGACAGCCATGATCACTTCAGAAGATCCATCACGTCTGCTGTCCAAACTCACATCCATGCCTACAGAACAACTGCTAAAGCTCCCTCCCGCTCATCACTGAAATCACATCAAAGACAAAGGAAATAAACTTCTCCAATGGAACTGAAGTCTTCCCAGAGAGAAGAGTATTCATGTCAGTGACTGATGAACACACTGCCACAATGCGCACAGAGAAAGTGCAGTTAGCGTACAAGTTAAAAGTCTTCATCTCCACTCCAGCTCAAGCTGTGTCAAAATGTATTTAATCACTTGAAAGTCCAGAGTGCTAGTGGTGCTTCTGGCCGTGTTAAACTTTCCTATCACACAGGCCTTGTCTTTAAATAGGACAGAGGAGGAGAGAGAGGCAGTGAAGGAGGCAGCGAGGTTCAAGGACAGAAAGGGGAAATGTGATTGATCTAAAGGGAGATGTGTCTGGCCAGGCTCTCAACCCGACCCCCCCATTCAGTCCTGTTACAGCCCATAGATCCAGCCGTCCTACCTAAGTCAGGGTGATGGAGGACCGTGTGTGTCTCTGCGCTGCCATGAGAAAAGAGGGGAAGAGTGTGCTCTGCAGCCCACACTTCAGGAGCCCTACAAAGAGAGGTTTCAGGCAAAGCCTAATTACGGCATGTCGGATGCACCACACACCAGCCATCATTCTTGTAACAAATACAGCATATGCTGAGTTCTTTGACTCCAAATTATTATGAAATATTTACGTCTTATGAAGATCATATGATTTAACCTTAATATAGACAAACATTTTGAACATGAATGTAGTATTATATTCAACTTGTTTAATTTGTGCCAGGTTGACAGATCTTGAGATGTGATACATTCTTGTTCTTAGAATTAAAATCTAGTAGTTCACATCAGTGTGTACAGGATTGAGTTTTATTTATTTTTAGTTGTAAATGTACATGATTGGATATGGTTACTTGCATAAGCATCACTATAAAATAAATTGCTATACTATAACAATAAATTAACTAACCCTTTCCTACATGTGAAAAATGCTTATTTTTTGCACTGCCATAAGCCAAAGCAGCTTCCTAATACTAGAGCAGAACTACCAATCATCATTACTGGTGGCTGAAATACAGTTTGAATGGTCTCCCCACCCACTAGCAGCCATTCATCTTGGGATTCAAGCTGGATCATTTTGAGCTTGGGCCAGGGCGGATGTTACACTGTGTAGGAGTTGGAACAGGAGATGGAAAATGTGCTGAAAAGAATTCCTTTATGTGCTCTTTTTAAGTGATAATGGCCATTTTGCTCTCCCCTGGAGTGTGACTCCATTGTGACATTTCACCTCTCTTATTGACTTCTGGACTTAAGTACCTAGTGACTGATTAGAAAGAAACAGTTTTAAGATTTAATAGCTGCCAGTGCAAACAAAGAACATGGCCAAAAGAAATTCCAATGCATTGAAGAAGCCATGATTGGAGCATAAAGCATAGAAAAAGAATGAGTGACATTCTCAGAGGTCAAAAACAGAGGGAGGTCTGAGCTGCTGGAGTAACACGGCAAAAGTACAGAATGGCTACTTGTCTGATTCGGCCCTAGATCCCCCACCCAGTTCCTCGTGTCTCACCTCGAGGGAAGAGGATGCTCTGTAAGCTCCTGGCCAACCTGTGCACAACCCCGGCATCACTAATGAGCCTCAAAGTTCTCCACCAGACTGTAACCTGGACAACAGTCTCACCACAGCAAGAGCCCACAGATTGTTTACAAAATGAAGAGTTGACACCGACCACACTCAACCGCGAAGGAAAGATCAGGAACAGAAGATTCTCATCCGCCCACTTCATTTGCACAAATCATTTTGACCATATTTTACACCCAGTTACAGAACGCCGTGCCTTTGGGCTTTGAGTTGTTGTTCTTGATGTGCTGCAGTAATCTCTGTTCATTCTTCTTGATTCAAAAGTGATTCATAAGAGCACTGTCACTGTGAAGTCATTAAATAATCCATTTGGATGGATTTTCTAATGTGCATGGTGTGCATGGCAAGTTTTTTTTTTTTTTTTTGGGTTGTTATAAAACTACTGTCAACCATCTCAGATACTTGTCAGTCATAGAGGCTGTGACTAAAAGTGATAGTTGCTATACAGAAGAGAATAATAAGAAATAATCACTATTGTTTTAGAATATGGCAAGAACCAAATGATTGTTGATGTAAAAGAAAACTCCAACTATATATTTGTTGTCTACGTTAAGCTAAATTCATTGCTTTAGTTGACTGAAAACAAAAACGTAATTAAGGCATTTTTCTTGCTACAACATGTGTTTAACATCCACTTATTTTTTATTGACTGTATTGATACCTTTCTCAGTCCATATGCCATTGGGGTGTAAAGCTCTGTCTGAAGTTCTGTTACTCAAGTGAGATTTTAATCTGGGCTTTGTTTTAACACAATCTGACCATAAAGAGCTGACTTAGTAGTAACTACAACATGTGAGTTGCTTTGTGTTCTAAAACAAGTAACAGTACAGTCATGAGCTAGCTACTGTCACATTCACTTTTTTGTTGAAAAGCAAACACCTTAAAGTATTAAAAGTAGTAAAAGTATTATTTCTATAGACTTCCTTCTATAGAACAGCACAACTTCTCAGAATTTTGACATTTTTGTAGCTATTTCACAGTGTTCTTAGAACACAGCTGGCCTTTTTAAGTGTTTATATTGTTAAATTGCACTCAGACTCTAAAGGAACAGCCTGTCCGTGTGGAAGGATTAGAATCTGAGCTTCTTAATTGTCCCATATGCCATATCAATAGTCCAGATGTACTGATATCCAAATCCCACAGTACAGTACCAACATCACAGTAAATGCTAAAAAGTTTTTGGTAAGAAACCCTGATGGCAGTTATTTTAATATTTCCAGGTGTTAACATATTGTAACAGTTCAAAGATAATAATTTACACTTTTGTTATCTGTCCAGTATGGGTCAAGAAATACTAATTGAGGCACAGATTTAACTTCAAGACCAGCACAGGTATTTACAATTTGAGGAATACAATACTTTTACCCAACTCTTTCTACTCTTGCCAAATAACTAACTAAGGTTGACATGTTGTATGTAAATATTTACCAGCATTTCTATCATCATGTGGCATCGTGTGGAATATATGCAATAGGTGCACAGTTTGTCATTTTCAATTGAGCCAATGAAAACAAATATACCACATAGCGCTGTATTTGCTAGCATTTTTGCTAGTGTAGTGATCTGAAACATATTTGGAGATGAATAAAAGGACACACATTTGTGAAGACAGCAGGTTTTGAAAGTCTATTTGGCACCAATTGACTGACATGTGAGAGCCAATTCTGCAAGACGGCTGTTCCAAATACTGGGCGCACTGCACATCATAGCTCTGTTTACTACACTGGGCAATCATGATTACTGCGTCTTTGGGGAATAAAGGCAGATGGAACTCAGCAAATGATTGCACGAATAACACATTTGTTTTCATCATCTTCGTTTTATACAGCACAATATTTGACATTATCAAGGTCTAAACATGATTCATGACCTGCACAGTTGAAGAAAGAACCACAAAGTTATTGTTTGTTAACAGTTTGTACTGCAGTGGCAAAGCAAAATGTGCCACTGCTTAAATTGTTTCTTCTAACTGCTCCTAACTTTGTCTATGAAGTAATTTTCTGTGAAATTTCTCTGTTCAAAAACAGCAGCAATTTAAACTGTTTGCTCTGGCCCCAACTCGTCTCAAACCCTCCCAAAGCCACCCTCCAAACAGCTTGTTTTTATGTGCACTACAATTTTCAGATTTTAGATTAGATTTATTCTTTATTAGTATAATCTACAAAAGAGATAGCAATAAATATATGGATTCATGCTTTTGGCAGTGCAGATTGCATGAGTCTGTTTGTGCAACACTGATAGTCCGAAAAGTTGTTCTTGTTCATCAGTTGCCTCTGGGAGCTCATGCAATGGGTGTGCACTGTGACCCATCTGTGTGACTAACTGCACTGCAGCCTGCTCTCTCCTGCTCTCGAAAAATCATGCTTTATTGCAGACTTTCAAAAAGTCTGCAATAACCACACAAACACATTCCTGCACGTACTTCCGGCTTTATAATACATGCCGGACAGTACACAGTGGTCACTACAATATGCTTCTTGGAGCAAGATTTTACCCTCAGCAAATGAGTTGTATAATACAGTGTAAGTGTTAGTATTAGGCTTTGATGTAGGCTTTTATGTTGACAATCAATTGGAATGGGCAGATTAGTGGTTTTGGGTTGTTTACAGACCCCTCTTCCCAGCTTCCCAGACACGGTCGCTCTAGGCTTGATACAAATCCAGATTTAGATTTGTCTGAATGTGAATATGGTCTTTTGCTGACATCAGGACTCAAGGCAGATCAAGGCACTGTTATGTGGCTTGTTATTGTTTGAGGCAAGAGATTTAAAGTCGGATTTAAAAACTGGGGAGCTGAGATCATTTACATCCAGCTGTGTTGTTTGTTTACATGTCTGGGGGTGTCATGGGCCTAGTTAGAGTGTGTACATGAGCTGTTTTTGAATTGCTTTAATTGCCATCCAACTCCTTTGTGTATGAGTGCAGTATTAGAGTAATGACACGGGTGTGTGGCACAGTTAGGTACGAGTATCTCCTGAGAGGCTTTTGTGATTCAGTGTCATTCTGTGTCGGTAAACCGTAAAGTGGCTTAATGTTGTTTTCAGGAAGTCACTATTCTAAAAGTGCAGTGAGTAATTTTTTGGGTGGAAAGTTAGCCACCTGCTTGTTTCATTGGAGTCAGTTAACATACATGTTTTTAATGAAAAAACAAAACACCTGCAATTGTATAAATGCAAGATGGATAAGTTAAATACTATACTGTGGAACATTTCAGCCACAGCAATAACATCTCCATGAGACAAGCGGGTAAAGCGGACCCCCACCAGGAATGTTTCAAGTGTGTGTTATGACTGAAATGTGACTGAATGCAGTGTCTAGTTTCACAGAATTGAAGTCAGAGATTTTGTGTCTTTGAACCCAAAAAATTCCCGAATGTTCACTATTGGCAACCACACAATCGATACTTTGTTTTATATAATTGTATGTATTTTAATAGCTTCTCTGGCACAAGAATTTCCTCTGGGATTAACAGTTTTATCTTATCTTATATTATTAATTAATTCACTCACTCATTCATAATAATGATAATTAATTCACTATGTGAGGTAAATTTTAATGTTTCCTGTTTTGGACATTTCTGTATTTTTTTCTTGTATATATTTTTTCTTCCCACTTGTTTTCTTCTCTTTATAGACTACAGGGTCTAGAACAGCCTGTTTTAAACCAGCCCCCTGCCTCCTTTTTGGATAATAATAGCGCTCGGTATTGTGTCGTCACAATTTTCAGTGCATTGTGGGTATATATTTACATGTGTGTAATTGCCTCTACAGCCAGTAGATGGAGCCGCAGCTAAGTCAAAATGGCGTCTCCCATTGCAGTTATAAAGTAATGTTTTTCTTTGTAAAATCATTGTATTTTTAGTTCTAAAACATGACATGTGAAACTGAAGACACTCAAGAGCTGGTGTAAAGGCTAAAAACAATACAAAAATACATAATATTTTTCCTTTTATAAATATTACATTAAATTTATGAATGCAGTAATAGATTACTGTAGCCTATCTTTTAAGCATATGTTATACCAATGATGGAGTAGGTCAGACCACCAACCACATGCCTGAATTCGAATATGGCTCTCAAGAAAAAAATATTACCCACCCCTAGAATAGAACATACCCATAATGCATTGTTTCCCCACATGTAGTACAACGCTGACTGAAACACGGACCCATGCAAAGCCATGCTAAACACCACATTTTAGGTAAGAAAGTGTCAGCGCACATTGCCTCAGTTGACCCTTCCTTTACCTGCCGACACTTAACCCACAGCTCTCCCTCGTCCATGCCTGTATAGACCGTCTCTGCTCCGTGTTGTCATGCGTCCCATTGAGTCAATCACAGAGGGCAGGTGAGAAAGGTAATCTCAGAGCAGTGACAGGGTGTCAGGGGCACAGACACGGCTTCTTAAATGTGGCCCGTCCAAATTAATGGCACACTGTGAAGGGAGCAAATGGATGGGCTCAGAAATAAAAGAGTGTGTTGACAGGCTAAAGTGGCGAGACACACACAAGTCTCCATGTGAGCTGTTCTGACGCAGCCACAGCAGGTAGCTGCACAATGGGTCTTCTGACGTGGGCAAAGACACAACAGGATCCTTATGAATCTTTGACACGAGGCCTCACCAAAGTAATATAATTTGTATGATTTTGTTGTGACAAGCATTTGAAAATGGCTGCTGCCTTTTTCTATTGTGACCGTTAAGATTTTTAATCTTAAGAGAAAGTTAACAAATATGGGGAAAAAAGATGGCTACTGATGAATCTATTAATTTAGTATTATCACCTAAATTAAAATACATGATGCATTCACTATATCTATATACGGCTCTTACCCACATTCACCAAAAATACTTTACTTAACTGTTTTAAAAACCTTTATTAATTAAACATATATCATATTTGTCACAAATGGAATCCCATGTATTGAAGTAAAAGGAGGATTAACCATGGTGTTGGCACGGCATGGCAGTGTTACTTTGCACTTTCATTTGATTGTCATGTATTCCTCCTGTTTCTACTTGTGAGGTGAGGGTTATTACCGGTGTGGAACAGACAGAGAAGAAGGCAATTTAAGTTTGGTCGGCAGTGAGGTGTGAGGCCAGCCCCAAGGGGCACCGACTCCTCACCTGTTCCATTTAGGCCACAACACGAGAGGTGCCAGCATGGGATTAGACACAGTCTTTGGACACACAGAGTCTGTATCTGGGAGCGCCACCTTCTTCAGATCAATACACAATAACAAAGAGACCACATCATTTCATCTAGAAGTCTTTCATAGAGAATATATGTGATATTGAGCTTAAAGAACTTAACACTTATGATATAAGCAGAAAATCTAAGTTATTACTCTAGAAACATCAATCACAGTGAAAAACAACTTTGAAAGAAAACTACTGCACTTGATCTGTCTTCTCCTGTTAGCCATTTTCATCTTAAAAGCCACCCTTTGCACACATCAGAAAGTAACAATATCTGCCATCTATTTTACTAGGAGCAGAATGCGCACAACAGACTGCATGAGAATGAATTTATGCAAAATATAGTTTGAGAGAGAAGGTAGAAGAATGCGTAAAACATTTCTCCCATGTGGTGCTTAGAGACATGGTTATACACGTTTGTGCTTCTCCCACCGGAGGGACAGGTGCAAGACATGTCTCCATATTCCACTGTCCACAGAATGTGCATGAGCTATGCCCTAATGCTGCACATGGGAGACCATCCAAACTCTGAATAGGCTGCCATTATCCAACCCAGAACATCAGATGACCATACGGCTCAGTGTGATAAAGAGAAGATGTTCATTCTCAGTCCGTGCGAACACATAGCAACTCAGTCCAGTTGCCTACTTTATCCAGGAATTGTGAATCTTTGGTAAAGCATTTAACATTGTGCACGAGAGGAACAAATACTCATTATTTATTCACAGTAGTTAGATTACTGTTCTACTGTTCAAACCAAACATCCATTTAGTTGTTAAGTTGACCACAATGTCCCCCAAATAAATAATTGATCAAACTTATTACAGTCACATGCAGATGGACGGTACTTGGATACTTTATTGATCCCTACATATACATATAACAATGTGCAAAATCACCCCTATGTACAACTACAACAAAAATACAAAAAGCAAGTTAATTTGTATTCGAAAAGAGTGTGAGTTTTCGTGGCCTGCCCTTAAAACAGTGTTTACCTACATAAAGGGAAGGTTCACATACAGCAATCATGAGCCCCTGTGGCCTGTGGCGTATCTGCTTGTATTCCCCTCACACATACATGCAAATAACCATATGGCATCCAGGGCTGCTGCTATGTACAGTGAGCCCTGTGCTGAATGGCCTTGTCCACGCTCCATTGCTCATGATTGGACCATCTTTCTCTGTTTTTGCTCTCCTCTCGTATTCCACTGGATGACACTTTGCTCCAGACCAGCACTGCCCAAGGTCTGCTGAGTGCTGACAAAGCTAAGTGCCCTGTTGTTTATACCGATCTTGTATACTGCACTTTTATCTTTTGTATTCAACAGTCGCTGTACGGCCAAGTGCGTTATTGTTGCAGAAAGCAGCGTAAAGCATTCATATGTCATTTTGTAATGTAAAATCAATTCCCCGTTTTAGCTGTAGCACGCACATACAGCACGGACCCTATTAAACTAAACAGCTTCTTAACAGCTCGGGAATTTAGAAACGCCAGATACGCCGGCCCACACTCCAGCACAGTAGGTGGCGGAAAATGCACCTGAACATTGATTGCCACCCGACAAAAAACAAGATGGAGAAGAAGAACAGTTTGAGATAAACAGTTTTCAAATCTTGTGCCTTAAATAGTGTCACTCAATTTATCAAAGTTACACTTGCTAGATGAGACGCCATAGCTTAAAGCCTGATCTTGATTGAATCTTATCTTTTCTCTGACTACACCAATACTTCTTCCTAATTGCTCTAATATATTGGCATGTCATGGCAATCACATTACATTTGACTACCAAATGCCAAATGGCCTCGGAGACTCTCATCCATTTTCCACCACTCCAAAAGTGGCACCAATCAATCAGCTCAATCCATTTGCCTGTGGTTTGGACAATAACCATAGCCGCGGGAACGTAATTTTGGAAGGGGGTGCAGTTTTGTTTTGTTTTTTTTTCACGCAGTTACATACGTTTATTTAGGGCCAACTAAGGGTACTCACACAAAAATAGCGTCAGGACTCATGTAACGTTTGAAGAATGATCAAGATACACAAGAAAAAAGGCACAAAGAGTTAATTATTAGACGCTGCTCCTGACTCTCTGCTACGGGACAGCGTCAGCGCCCAGCCTCACTTTAAGCACACGCACAGACACACACACACACACAGACACGCACTAACACACACACACAGACACGCACTAACACACACGCACGAGTAGGTGTCTGTATGAAATCATGAGCCTCGACTTCTACGTGGGAAAATGACATTCGGCGATGGTCAACAGGGCATGTGCCGAAGTATATCATATCACTGTTTAACACAGTAGGACCCTGTACAGTGTTGTGACAGCCACACGGTGCAACAAGCAGCTGTTTACTTCACTACAGTTGAGTTTCCCCCCGACGTACGTGACTTCATCAGTTCACTCACCGCTCAGACGCTCAGATGAAACAAAGTCCCACGTCTGTGAGACGAGGAAACGTGGATTTGTGCCGCTGTCTCTCCGCGTAAAGTCCCTTTGGTTCTTATGCGTCGCGTCAGATTCAAACACGAGTTGTTGCACACACAGCCTGTAACTCCAGCAAAGTCCTCACATTTAGGCGTCTGCGGTGTAGTTTCACCTCTTAATCCAGCCCGGGGTTGTCATTTCCTCGTGTATTTTGTCACACTTTAGAGAATGTACAAACAGCGGTAAACAATGGTCTGCACGCTCAGGTCAGTGCGCCGCGCACCATCACAGGTTTACTTTTCCCTGACTTTAACCTGCAGGCACATAGTTGACTGCAAAAACATTTGATAAAAGTAAAGATACCATATTTATTGGAACAGAAACTGTGTTGTTTTATAATGTTACCTAGAAACAATATAGTTTTGCTCAGGGCAAAACCAGCAATGGGCCTGTTTACAAGTTCCCATTGAGTTGACCCATCCAGCAGGGGGTGCTATTGCACCTTCTGCACCCCTAGTTCCCGCGGCTATGACAATAACCCAACTGTAAATATATCTCTCTTTTATTTTATTTTTTTTACTTCTTTCAAACATTGCCATGAACTTGTTTTTTAGGCAAGAGGTTGTGCTGTGTGTTGTATCCCGTTTTGTACCTTTCATTCTATTAGTATGTGTCACAAATTTGAGTGCGTGGAAATGTCAAGTATGTGAAAGCGCTACTTGGAGGCCATTCATCCCACGTGCAACCAGCTTTGCCACTTTGAAATGCTCCCAAATCACATTAACTTCATTTGGTGCCATATGAATTTATCTATTAATTGTGTTTTCGTGAAATGTATGTGTGTAATTATGTTGTGGCACTGTACAAGTTTCTTCCAGTGTGTGGTGAATCATTCGTACTGTAATGTACTTGAACCATCTATCCTAGTTTGAACTTACAACAAAAGGCCTTCGTCACAGCATCACAGGTTTTGTTAATGAGACACCTTTCATCGACACTGCAGGTGAAATTAACGCTTGGATGTTGAACTTAACACGGGAATAGAGCTGAGGTGATAATGTGTGAGAGAAAACAGAAGAGCCTGGTGTAGACATTGTCTATGGACGTGGAGGTAGAACATTGGAATCCATAGTTATGGATAAATGAGCGAGAGTGAGAGAAGAGAATGCTGGTGGATTCCTCTTTCAGGCTGCCCCTTGAACTATTTGGTTTTGCTGTACCTTGCCTTGAGCCTATGTGATTGTGCTCACCTTTTCAGCAGACAGGTCAGAGACTCTGTGATGAAAGCCGAGGTTTCATTGAAAGACTCTAAGATCAACATTCACAGCACATGGATGCTCAGAAATAGAAAGATGGAAGAAAACAATTTATTGTGGCCTTGTCTTCTTGCCATTATTGAAGACATGCTAATGATGTCGTGCTCTGTCAGCGTGCTGTCGTCGCCGATGTTTTTAAAGTCATCCCAAAGTGCCTTTCATGGTGTTTGTTGAATTTATTTGGTGCGAATAGCATCTAGAGAGTGTTTGATTCCCTTTCTATGCTCCATTTCACGCTTACAAACATGTGTTTGAAGCTGCCACAATGATTTTTAGGTAGCGTCACCTTTTTTTTTCCTCCTTGACATTTCACTTGACACGCACAGTCTCTCTGTTTCAAATCTTTTTCTTTTTTTGTTTGTGACAAAGAACGAACATCTATTGAACAGCTACTGTCAGCTCAGATTCCGCAGAAAAGGGATTAGAAGTAAGTGGGAAAGTTGAGGTGTAAAACCGTATGTAATGGGATGTTAACAAATCTCTTTTCTTTGCTATTCCACATGTCAAATTATGGGCACAGTCAAACACAGCCATAGTGAGTCAGCATCTCATCATCTCACACGTCACACAGAAGACTCCTATTTAGACCAAAGCCATAAAAGAAGCAGTAAGAGGATGTTAGTCTCAGAGGACATCGAGCAGCTGTTAACATGGTCTTCAGTAAACACCCTCTTAAGAGGTGGATGATTTACGTGATCCTGAACAACTTTTGGAAGCCATTTGCTTCCTCGGGGGTGTATTTCTGAGAGCCATTTTAAACATTTGGCGTGTTCGTAAATTTGCTTTTGCTCTAGTTTAGTGACTAATTTATTTAAGAGCTTAAATCATATATACCCAAGTCCTCAAGTTAAACTGCTGCTGAAGGCCTGTTATGCAGTTGGATAAATGGAATCAACAGAATAATAAGTGGTTTTAATGACTAAACAATGTTGACAGATGTGGAGGTGTGTGACAATCATCTTCTGCGGTTGTTTTCTACTGGTTCCAGATGCAGTGCTAACAAATTGTTTTTGTGAAAGTGCATGTTAAGCTTCTCTTACAGCAGCATCTTTGTGGGACAGCTCTTGTTAATGATTGCATATTTACCCTACGTGATTCAGAGATAAATGGAGTCTAATCATTCTTTGCATTATGCTAATACCATGCAGCACATTATGGGAGTGATAAAATTCCTAGTAAGCCCTGCTAATCCGCCCTAGTGCTAAAATAATGATTGCTTTTTGTCTGCAGTGGAAAAAGCCGTCCACATCATGTGGGTCATGTGCATCTGCATGCCTCATTTGAATACCTTTGTTTGTGTTTTTGTGCGTGCTGCTACAAAGCCTCTTCTCTATAAGTGAGCCCTGGGCATTTAGTCAACAAACAGATGTGTGTGAGCACATAGGAGCGCGCACAGATGCAAGAGCGCCGAGCCCACAGCACTGCTATTGTTAACAGGAGAAATCCTCCCAATGAAACAAGGGCACTACTTCCATGCAGGGGAGCACAGCTAACAATTCTCATATGCTCATTTGTTTGTCTGCACACTACAGCAAATAATAACACTTGACAGAGACCCAGAGGCTTGTGTCCTGCTGTAGCCCACCACCTCAGCCACCACTGCTATGGCCACCGCGCTGCAGACTTAATTATGTGCCCCAAAACACTGCATGATAAATGTAATGCAGACAGAAAAGCAATCTGAATATTTATTTCCTTTTGCGTTTGCAGTGTGTTAAATTGGAAAGCATTATCCGTGAGACTGTGTGCACTTTAAATGTGGGTGAAGTACTCGCTGAAAGCCATCAGAGGCGTTGTAGCTGTAAGACTTGATAAGACTTGAGTTTGGATGCTGCTGCTGGAGAAAGCTGACTCTCATAATATAAAGTTGGATTCGTGCTAAGGTGATTGTGCTTAGCTTACCCAAGCTAACCTTACATACAGCACTTAAGACCTCCAAGTGATTTGTGACATCCCTTTCCAGTCATGGGATAATGGTAACAAGAGTCCCTCGAGATATGAGGACTGATTAAAGACTTGCATAAAGATCCTCTCTGATATACAACTTCAAAGCTGAGTTGTTTTGAAAAACCTCGGTAATTCAGAATAGCCCCTCTTTAAGATCAAAGCGTGTGGAGGCGATATCATTTTAACTAGAATTAGCCCGTGTAGGAACCTGTGGGAGCTGTAAATTTATTTTGACTTGCCATTATTCCCTGATTCAAGAAAACAGCCCACATTTATGCATTTCAACTAAATGCATAATTAAAAGAAAATCTCTGTCTGCATCTCCTCCTCCTCACCAGAAAACAAACTCTTGTGTTTCAAGTGCTGGTGTCTGTGACTTTGATGAAATTAGAATCCAGGATATGGATTGGTGTTTAATCTGATTTGATGTTTGCAATGGTGCTGTTGTGTCCAGCTGTGAGGGCAGCAGGCCGGGGCCATACCACCAGCATCAGCAGGAATAGAACCCCCACTAAGAACTGGAAGGGTTATAGAGGACACATGCCAACAGGGGGGATAAGTGGCACACTGGTTAACACAAGACTAAATGAGCTGCTGCTGTGAGGAGCACTGCAGTACATGGCTACACAAACAAAATTAACAGTAAAATGTATTTGCGGTCACTGTCGCCTTTATTAGGTTTCATGAGATCAGGTAATGAAAGCACATTTGACAGGAGGTAAACACACCGTTCTGTGAGGGCTGGTACAGCAGTGACTGTGTGGGCACATGGTGATGCAGACATGAGGGAGCGATGCTTGAAGAGCAGCATTGGCTCAGCTGCTGGTTGTCTGCCATCCATCAGCTCCCTGCCAGCTGCAGGACTGGCATGCCCTCAGGGGCAGCAGGCAGAGATATGTGTTTGTCACTGCCCACCGCTGCGTATCTAACCACACATATTAATACTGTTTCAGAAGGACTGAGCTGTAAATTAAATTCTGCAAGTGGGGAGCCGATGGTTTAAAATTGCCAAATGTCTGTGGACTCTTTGTAATTAAGCAGGCTTTTGTGATAATTTTTGCTCCTCCCAGACGCAGGATTACTTTACTTTTAATCATAGCTTCTCCAGCAAGACTCCTCAGAGGCTCAGGAGATAGAGAACAGCATCAGAGCTTTCACTGGGCCTGAAAACTCAGCTCTGTCCCAAAAGGCAGGCCTTAAAGTGGACATATGCAGTATATGTATTGTTAATGCACATTAATTTTATCATCATGGTTTGGAACTTAAAATCATGCTGTTCAGTAGCACGATGTTTTTGCATCATTGGGGTCTCAGACCACTTGGTCATCACTCAGGTCGTTGGAATGAACTACGGGGGAAAAAAGAGAGAATGAAGCCACTGAGGCGACTAGAACATAATGATTGGTAATTAATGCAATTTGGTCACAAGAAACCACAGAAGTAGTCTGGTAATGGACTTACATGGACTTAAAAACTGGAGATTTTCTGTGATTTAACTATCTGGGGACAAGTGAGTGATCTCTGCGCGCTCAAAGGGAGGGGATCCAGCGAACAAAGTATTAGGGAACAAAATTATAACATGATTAAAAGCCCAAAAAAGTATTTGCACATGTAATTCAATTCTACCTTTAATTTTCTCCCTGACAGACACTAGTCAAACTACAGTTTAGTTTTTTTGTCCTTCCCTCATCTGCATATGAGCTAACACGAGTTTTAATTTAACCCAGCAAGTCAATAGCAAACGCAGCTTCCTCACTGTTGTACACTTCTGTATACTACAACATTTTAAATATGACACAGATCAGTTTTAAGAGAAAAGGTGGTTTCCAATTTTAATTCACATTTTGCTGCTTATAAATCTATGCATATAGCTTAGCGGTCATGCATTTCATTGAATGCACTCTTAAGATGTAAACAGGCCAGCATAGATACATTTATCGAAATGATTTGCTGGACTTTCTTTAGGTTTAAAATTACTCACGGGTTAAATATGATGTAATGGATACTGCAAGGCTCCTACCTCCGGCTCAAGGTAAATTTGGCAAATATATTTCACCCGACTAACAAGACAGCCCTATTCACAATACCATTGAAGAGAAAAGCGATGCAGAGAAAGCCCAACTGTTCACACTGATAAATGCGGCCAATTAAAACATGGCTCTTGCCTCTGACTGTCGGTGTTGGTTGTTGGTGAGCTGTAGGGGGGGCTATAATCAGATTAATGAACTCTCACCAGGGACTGGCATGGCAGCTCTCACTGCAGATATGCCTTTAGCCACGGTGCTAATACATCATACATGCTCACATAGAGTCATGAATGCTGTTTGTATGCCACTGTGCCACTGTCACCAAGACAAAAAGCGACCGTGTAGAGGTGAGAAGTCCCTGCTGAGTTTTTTTTATAGCTGCTGTCTTTTACTCCCTGTCAGATTAGATGTGCTGGGGTTCTTCTTCTTGTTCTTTGTCTTGTCTCTGATTGATTACTCAGTGTTTGTAGGGCAGTGATGGTAGTTGCTATAACGGGAGGTGTGTCCACTTTTTTCCACCAAGGTATGAACCATTAAGTACCCTCTCAAACGACAGGGGACAGCCAATGCAAAATACACAATTATAGAAACAATTTGCCTCTCAGTTTTGGCCTCTGCGTCTTGCCTCATCTCCCAGCATGTCTTGCTGTGTTTCTTCGCCCGTTTCTCTTCTCATCATTTAATAACTCTCAAATCAAATTGCATTACTCTCCACTTTACTGGTCATTTAGTAGCTCCAGGACTGCATTTCTGCTGGCCAAAGGAGAACAAGCCTAATGACCCATGATGTATTAATTGAATCATTCCTCGCTGGCGATATCATTCTGACAATGTGACCGCTAAAGTCCCATAATTGCTCAGAATGGCATTCTTAATTCTTTGGAGTGTTACTCGTGGGCGAAGGCCGTTAAGGCTCTTTTTTCCATATCATACCCACATTAGCTTTATGTATAGTCTAACAAGGTACTTTCACTATGAAGAAGATGTTTTAAAGAATTTTTGGGATTTGTATGCCAGATGAAAACGCTGCCATTTGTTTTGTTTTGAGATGTACAGCGGTTCTGTTTGTACTTCTGGTTTCTTGGCTGTTGGATTATTTCTATCCCGTATTATTGTGTGCTCTCTCCAAGTTCTCTTATCATCATGTAACCATTGCTCACGCCAGTCAGCAGTTACAATGAAAAAAAAAAAAGAACCAAATATGATTTATTTGTCGTACTTGTACCCTTAACCTTAGATTGCATGACAAATATGGTAGAAAAATTCTCTGTAGGGCATTCTTTCCCTACAACGTGATCACTCCTGGACAGATTTCTGTACATATATGCTAAAACATACTATATCTGCCTAAAACTTAAAGCTGAAGAAACAGTTTTACCTTATTTAACGTCTTTATAAGTCCGTGTGGTGGTTGAAAATGTATTTTCGGGGCGTTTCAAGTCCCCACCGTCTCCCCCTGCTGTCTCTGCGTGGAAAACAGGCCTTGCAACTTTCCTGACGCTGACCCGAAGACAAGTCTCCTGAGAAACCATGGCTCTTCTTCTTTATATTTGGCGATATTGTCTGGGTTTGTACTTCCTTATTTCAAATTTTAAAAAGGCAAAAAAATAAAATAAAAAGCTTTTAGTGTCATTTCACTGGTAGTGTATTTTCACAACCTGCAGGGGGAGCTCTGTTGCTGAAGTTACTTATTCAGCTTTAAGACTAAAACACTTAAGTGTCCAAAAAGTGCTATAGAAATAGAATGGATTGTTACTTTTATTAGTGTTGACATTTTGCCTCAATGGCAAAAAAAAAAAAAAAAAGCAAGGTAAGGCAAGTAGTGTTAAGTACCTGACCCAATGACAAGCAATTGTTTGAAATGAGGGGGATTCTCTTCCTTAAAGCTCATGTCATGCTCTTGTATACAGTATACAGTATACAGTGATATTTGCTCTGCTGTATGACATGTCAGAATCATTACAGTAAAATATCTGTATGACAGCTTGTCACGCCTCATATCTGTGTCACCAGTTCTCCACTTTGACTCGGGGCCTGACAGACGCAGCGTATGTTTACCAGTTAAGTCAAAAGTTTGGAGGCTACATTCTGGTCCTTTTTAGACGTTTGCACTTGGGGTATGTTGGGAATGTTTCAGTAAGCTGTCTATCTTTGTCAACCACTGAAGACTGTTGGGCATAAATCGTTATCAGATACAACGTATGTACACGCTCACATACGCATGAATCTCCTGCTCCAGGGCTTGAATGTAAACAACTATGATTTTTGTATTCAAGCAAGTGAACGCAAATGACAGGCTGCGGGAGAAGAACAAAGATATGGTTTGAGGTGACAACTTTATCGTACCTCTAATAATATGGCTCAATACAACTCAGAAATTTCAATGAAAGAAATTCAGCAGCCCTGGACTTGCAGCCCTGGACTTGCTCCTACTAATTAGCTTATTATGCTATGATAAATTGTCTCCAAATTATACTTTAATAGATTGACACCTCACTCAAGTTGTCAATCTGAGGGCTGTGCATTATGTGGGAACTCATTACCACATTGTACAATGTAAGATAAATTTTTTTTTTATACTTTAAATGTCATTCTGAGGATCCTATTTACAGTGAATATGATGGAAACCATGAGAGCATATTATATTTGAGCTGCCCTTTGATTCATTAGCGGCATTTTTTAATATATAATTTATTACTTCTTTGTCAGGGACCATGTACAAGCACATTTACCTTATAAAAGAGCAGCTTTGAAGAGAGACTTTAAGGGTGCTCTCATTGGCTTGTGACCCACAGGAAATACTGTGGGTGACGTGAGGAGGTATCATTGACGCTTCCAGAGTCAAGCTGTTTCGAATTTGTCTGAGCGAGTGACAGCTCAGTTGTGTATGTATCAGTGTTCATAATGTAAATGAGCCTCTTTAAAGATCTAAATAATCAAGTGCCCTTGCACATGGAGCATTGATTCGACAGACATCAACAAAAGGGCTAGAGACCCTATAGATTCCCATTGATTTTCCTCTGCGCAGCTTCTTTGTAAAAATCTATACCTTGCATTTCATTTCCAACAAATGAGTGGAACGCGTGCTTGTTTACATTACACATAATAGGGTTGAATGTGATGTTTGCAAGGTCTTGAGTGAGCTCATATGTGGCCACCGGAATGAAAATGAAGGGCCATGACAAAAATTCCAAACGCTTTATGTTTTGAATTACATTTATTAATTCTAAACCCTTCATTTAGCATGCTGTAAATCAAATGCATCTTGAATTTGTGGTCTATTTATTTTTGAACAAGGTTAGATTGCTTAAGTAATGGAAGGCAGCACCCCTCCTGGATATTAATGGCTTGGGATGCAGTGGGTAGAAACCAATAAAAATTTATGGCCTTGTACATGTTGCACAGCCCGATTAACACTTCTTGTTGGGAACATGGGCTCATATAGTTTAACGAGCTCATTATAAGACAGGCATCAGACATTAGCCGTCGTCCTGTCTTTTGTACGAAGAAAGTGCTGCAACTGACGGAAGATATTAAAAGTCCGGCAGGCGCTGTCAATTCATGAAGATAAATAAAAGCACGTTATTTATTTGTGAAGGGTTTTTTCTGTCTCTCTTTGTGTATTTAATCTCTTCTTTTTTTGTTTTTTTGCTGGCATTCACTGACACATGGCGACAAAGGCTCAGCGCTTATCCTCCAATGAATGCTTCCGAAGAGCAATATGGAAACACGAAGGTCCACTCTTAAGTCCGTAGATCTCTCACCAACGCTGGGACATGATTTGTATTCCCCATCTGTATTCATTTATGCACTTATTTAGACTTTAATTAGTCAGCTAGAGAGCATCGCTGCAGTCATTCCCTGCAGGCACTCAAACTAGAACTAGCCTGAAAATTGGTTGGCTCCCAGTCGCCGGTTCCTTAGCTGTCAAATTGGTGTGTTTTGTCTCATGGTAAGAAGAGAATGCTAACATGATGGTGTCGCCTGTAAACCACAGACGTAGAGTGATGTCCCTTTTGGTTTGTGGGTTTGGTCAGATGTGCCTCCATCTGTCACACTATTCATTCAAACCTTACAGTGATTATTATTTGTTAGTCTCAAAATGTATTTCACTTTGTTCTTCAAATACAGAGATTATGCAAAGTTTACTTTTTTGAGCTTTTAAGATTGTTCCCTCATCAAAAACATACCTGGAATTGTATTTAGCTTGATACACGCCAGGTTTATGAATGCTATTTCAAAAGTCCTCTCCTGACACATTTGTGATTTGTGATGCATGATGTCATAGTCCATCGCTAACATGGCTCTGAGATCCTCTTGCTGTTTTTTGCTGTCAAAATCAGCATAATATCAACTAGTATGTCGGAACTTTTTGTCTATCTCACCTGTGTAATTCGTTCTGCGGCCAGTAGATGGAGTCAAAAGTAATTTTAATGTAAACAGATTTGGTTTTTAAGTTCTAGAACATGATATGCCAAAGTAAAGTTACTCAAGAGCATGTTTAAAAGCCAACAACAGCACAAATAGTTAATGATATTTGTCTTTGTCTGTTTTTTTTTTGTTTTTTTTGCCTTAATGCCACGAAGGGCACTACATTCACTGCGCAGATGTCTCTCAAAGCTCCTCTTGTGCTCCTTTTTGTGTTGCCCATAAATAACCCGAGTGTTTTGTTCATTTGTTACACTTGGGATTGTTACCCATTACCCATTTCTGAAGTGAACTAACTTGACTTGTACTTGGCCCCAGACAGACACAAGTGTGCGCCGCGGCAGGTCATGTTATCTGTGAAATAGCCCTGGATCTATGGGGATTAGGTTAGAGGCTCCACCGGCCTTCCCATCAATCATTCATAAGTAAGCTACGAGATATTACTTCCCCAGTAAAAGCATGTTAAGTACCAAAAGTCATTTATGTGAAGGTCAGACCTAATATTTTTGGATTTCAGAATGCGCCCATTCCAAAGACAAAAATGCAAATGTGTTTTTACAATAATTAAAGACAAAGCTGGATTCGTGATTGCCCATACTAAAATCTTTATTTCATTAAACATTTTATTATGATATGTTCTTCCTTTGTTCTGTAATAGCTACTTTAGTGTTGCTTTTAATTGAAAATGTTATTTATTATGATTTAGTAAGCAATTTGAGATGATGTTTTTTCTTTTTAGTTCCAAAGCTGTGCATGCAGTGCGGTCCAGTCTGTCACACTATTATTAGGGATCACATATATATATTTTATTTTATTTTTTTCAGTTTCAATTACCTGCTTGTATTGCCTATGGATGGCAGTTGCTCATAAAATAAAGACGCATTTACTTTAACTAGAAAATGCCTGGCTAAAGACTATAAGACATGGGTCCTTTTTGAGTGCTTTCTTTTCCAGTTTAGTCTCATATTAGTTTTAATATAGTATTAATGTAGAGTGCTCAACAGAGTTAGAATCAAGCAAATGAACTTAGAGAGATTTGTTGACGCTCATGTTAATCACAAGTATTTTGTAGCTCACATTTAAAGACCCACTTGCACAAAATTGCGTTTATAGTCTGTAAGCTATCGTTCAGTCAGAGTGAGAAATGATGCAACGCAGCCGTACATAACACAAACAACTCTGAATCGAAATCAACTGAGAAAAGTAAAGCCCGCATCATGTTCCATCTCGCGTCGTGAATCAGTTATAAATGATGCATATGCAAGCTTTTTGAATAAACTCGATCAGTAAAGTGGATTAGTTTTACGGCACTAGACTCTGTTTACCTGCTGCTTTGAAAGTGAGGCGCGAGGAGAAGCGACAGAATTGTATGCTGTGTCTTCCAGGTTTTCCGTCTGCTGCAGGTGCCTGTGTGAACTCTAGCCATGTGCAGAGGAGGGCTGTGTCATGTGGTTCTACTTTTGACCTTTTTTTTTTTTTTTAACCACTCCTCTGGGCCTAGCATGTGGGTGTACTGTCAAGAACTGTTACCGTTGCACAAATTATCAGCATAAAGGTTTGATGGGGTTGCACATAAAACAAATAGTTTGGGTCAGTGCCTTCCTGCTGCCACCTACGCTTAACTTGAGAGAAAGATGCAGGTTAGTGTTAAAAGTTTTCACCTATCCATATTCCCTCAAAGGATCACACTGATGCTCCTCGATCCAAACTCTGCGCAGACTTGGCTCCGGCTGCTCGTCCGGTGAGCGGAGGGGATTCTGTACCTTCACAATACATTTACAATCAGCGCAGTATATAAACCTGTTCTTATCAAAAAAATGATGTGCCTGAAGGCTACTCCAAAAGACTCAATGATGTTATTTAGCAGCAGAGGCACATGCATTTTGCTCACACTGGCTCACTTACTTATCATTATTTGTGGCCGAAATAATACACCCACAGTAAATCAAATGCAATCAAATGAAACACGCTTACGAATTGCACATGCTGGATTGATAAATCAGACCTATTTTTTGCTCTTCCCTTTCTAACGTGCATTGGATTATGCCAGAAAACAGCAGAATAAGTAAATATGTTGTCTATATATTGTGCAGTGACAGTTCTACACTACCTGTACCACTGTGCATGCCACTGTTTATACAGATATGCATGAAAAATGAGCTCACACTCACTGAGCAGCCACACACAAGATGTTCATATAGCGAAAGATGCAATTTCATGGTTTGTACTTTGCCGAAGGAATGGTGAGAGGAGATAAAGCTGGTGCTAAATGAACTCTAGCCCTATCAATTGTAATGAGAAAACATAAGAAGTATGGTGATGGTGTCTAGCCTTGTGTGAATGTGTGCATTTGAGAAGGGCACTCTCAGAGCCTTAGTGCTGCAGAGGCGCTGTCAGGAGCGGCCGGAGCCTCAATGATGGATTGTTCTTTTAATGGTGACTGCTGCCAGTTTGCTTCAAACAATGGTCCTGTGTTGCACAGAGACCGGGACACTCTGTGCATAAAGCCCAGTGATGTATTATAGATCGCAAAGCAGCCAAGAACACACTGTTTTCAGCCATCTCTGATGACGGGGGTCAAGAGCACAGAACTTGGTCTCCACTTGGTAGCTTTTGGAAAAAAGCCTGGGGCGACAGGCTGTGGTTGACCCTGAGGTCACTGCTTTCCTCATTTTGTGAACAGACACTTTTAGCTCCTCTCAGTCCAACTGTTGCTGTTCTTTTTTGTATTTTCCATAAAATATTCTCTCTACTGTAGTCAATTCTGTCAAACTACCCTGCCTTTCCAAAACAAAAGTCGCTACAGAATATAAAGGTCACACGCTCTAATATTTCACTTTGATTACAGCACGCATTCACTGTGCAATTGTTTCAATAAGTTTCTTCAATGTCAAAAGATTAATTTCCTTCTGGTGTTGCATTCATTTTTCATCATGATCTTGTGTTGATGGGAAAGTGTGACCACTGTGCAAAGCCTTTTCCTGCACATCCCAAAGATTCTCGATGGGGTTAAGATCTATAGTAGCTTTGTCTCTGCAGTCTCCTTGGATGTTTTCCCTACTTGGGTCAAACAATGATCTGACCCTTCTCAAATGCACTGACACCTTTTCCACAACCACAGGATTTGTCTTTGGACATAGTTGTTTCAGAAATGAGAAGCCACTCAGTTGGGTTTAATTACAGTATTGCAGCTGAATCACCCATGCAGCAGTTATCCAATAGGCTTGGACCTGATTAGTTAAATCCAGGTGGCACCTTTGGACAGGGTGTGTATTATTTATGCTGGTTCCCTCTAACAATAGCAGTCTATTTATTTCAGTTTTTTATTTGAGTATTTATTTGCGTTCTCTCACATAAGAATCATCCTAAAACCAAGTGTTCATGACACTTTTAACCTTTTTCAAAATGTAAAATCACAACTTCTAACTTTAGGCAACAACTTCATCTGCTCTTGCTTGTAGAGTAGAAAACTAAATATCTCAATATATAATTTATTTGCCGCAGGTTGTACAAATGTAGAAGACTTCTCAGAATCAGAATTACTTACACACTCCCAAGGGGAAATTCTTTTTGTTACAGACATGCAGCCGACCAGCACAAGAAAATAGACTGTGGACTTAAAAAATAAGAAGCCCGATTAAATATCAGTATCATAACATAATAGAGTGAAGCTGTTTCTATCAAATGAATCCCATGTATAAACAAAAAATATATACAGTACAACTTAACGTATACAGAGTTAAGTTAAAATGTTATACTCTCGTGTTAATTTTTGTCCTATGTTCATGGGTTCATGGACAAGGCTTCATGTTCCTTTTTGACACAAGCAGATTACCGATTTTTCTGATTGGTTAATATATTTATTTATGTATTTAAAAAAGGGACACATCATATTAAAAAAAACAACAACACAACAACAACATATACCTGTTAATATGTAGGATTATTGCAAAAGCTAATTTCCATCCCTAGTCAACCCTACTTGGAATTCAGGATGTTGAGACAGGACTCCAGACTAACCTCTTTGTGCTGAATGGAGAGTTGGTCTTGGCTGGCCAGGCTAGAAACAGACACTTTTTTGTCCAGACTCCTCCTGTCTGCATTGTTTATCTCAGTTTCCGTTGCAGTAAAAGATGACAGGACATTAGTCTCTTCCAGTTCTGGGAAGCAGTTGCTGAGTTGTGCAGTGTTTGACTCCAACTGAGCAGAGACTCACTGATTATTGAACAGTCATGATTTCAGTTGGACATTCTTACTTTCTTTCAGGGCTTTTTGTGGGTATAGTACTGAACTATAACATAAGCATATCACTATTTTACATTTTGTTCATGGTAAAACACAATATTGATCTAAATTGGCGCAACTAAGCAGAGAACTGGATGGGGATAGGGGGTATGTGAAAACAGGAATTTTCTGAGCACTCGAGCCTCAGTTGCAGGACAATACAGGATTACTCAAACATGCAAGAATCAAAATTAAATGAAAATACAACTCTGAGTAAACTAATGTGGAGGGAAGGTAGTTGCAACATGGTTAAAAGCTCATAGTTGAGTAGTTGATTTTCCATAATATGTTCCCTTTAATAAATGTTGAGATCTTAATCTAATAGTCACCTGTTTTCTACATTGTCTGTTTATAAGGATGCTTTTTTTTCTATTGTACTTACCTAGCGTTAGTGGCAATACTACTTTTCAGGTGGTACGGTCTTTGCTTTACCATCCTGTGCGTTGTTAAGCAGTCGGACAAACACACTAGAGCAGAGAGTTGCTCTTGCTTGATTGGATGTTTGTGGGGGTGGCAGCACTGGCGACTGGCAACCTAAAAACCGAACGCGGCCCGACTGACCTAATTCAGGAGAGGTGAGAACACAGACAGATAGTGGGAGATTACCTCGGGATCAAGAGGCTCAATGGGCTCTCAAACAACAAAGAGGGCAGAACCTGACCCTGTGGTCTACCCCCTGCCGTGCTCCGTATGGCCGCTGTGCACAACAACGTGAAGATGCCCATAGCCCTCTCTATTCGTCAGTGCCAGACACGTCTATTTAGGAGACAGAAATATGCTCTCGGAAAGAAAATCCCACGAGATCATTTAGTCACCAATAAGCAGCTTTTCTCTAAAGATGTACCCTTCTGTTTTGTGTCGTTTTCAGGCCATCAAACTAAAATACTACAGAATCGTATAAGATCCAACATAACACAGATTTGGTATTAAATTAAATTAGTCAAGTTTGCCTGAAAGTATAAGGTGTACTAAATAAAGGCTGCAACCATTAATCGGGATATTCGTGACTAGTCAACTATTAAAACAATCATAAACAAAAACTTTCAAGGCGGCCAGCTGCTTTCATACAGACAATAAACAATCAAGTCCTCAAATAAAGAACTTACTAAAACACAATAAAAACAGTTTCCTAAAACAAGCATATAAACAGTTGATCAGAATCAAAGCACTGGAGTTATGCAGTCTGATGGCTTGCGGGACAAAAGTCTAATCATGAACTTTTGCAACTCTAAAACTCATGGAAAACAGTGGCATTGTAAACACACATATTAAGCTTTTAACCATGTTCAGTCCTTGTTCCCTCATCAAAAACACACTTGGAGGTGCATTTAGGTTCATTCACGCTAATCCTCTCGTAAATCCTCTCCCCTCCAACTCTCCATTCTGAATTTCCCCGATGTGTGACGTTTTCTCGATGCGTGATGTGGCTCCGATAATCTTCTTCACTGTTTTTAAGACCTTAAATTATCGTTCTGAGCGTTTCTGCCATCAAATCGCGATCATTACAACTGCTCGACAACATTAGCTTTATTTAAAATATGTAATGCCCTCTGCTGCCATCGCTCAGTCCCCCACGTGGGTAAAGCCAGAGACATGGAACTCATTTTTTGTGTTTAAAATGACTCGAGCCTGTTTAAAGGCCAATTACATTAAAACACAAAAAAATGCTTAATACTTCTCCTTTAAACTAAATTGTCTAAAAAGATTTTCATCAGCTTCATTCCTCAAATACCTTGAAGCTTTCTGATGCCATAAATCAACCTTTATTTGGTTAAAAATCTGGATTCTCATTTCACTGTAAACAGCACTGCCAAATCGTAACCTAAAGGCTGTTTACACTCCATGGACAGCTTTGATTTGTGCCCTTAATTCTTTTTAATGCAAAATCATAGCCTCTTTATTTGAATGAGCCTGTTTTTTTCCCCCGCTATCATTTACTAAATGATTACAGCTATTGGATTACGCTTCAGTTTAATGAAATGGCTGTCCTGATTAGATTTGGAGTCATATGTATCTGCCTGGCTTGTGAACGGCCTGCATGCGCTTCAGTAAGAAGGCCTCAGCCATTAATTCCTGATTGATTGATGAGGCTCCTACACCACGGCCAATAACAAGCCTATCTTCTCTCGCCGCTTTGTGTGCGCGCCTGTGTGGGATGTGTTGCTGCGTGGGCTTGTGAGAGCAGGGCAGGAAAGGTTGGTCACTCATTACTCGGAGAAGCGCTTCGTCTTTGTGAAATCAAGTCTTTTTTTGTCGGATGTTAAGCATAGGAGCGTTTTGATGCTCGATACGCAGCGAAGAGCGTCAGTTATCTTCGCACACTTGCATGTAACAGTGTGTACAGTAAACCGGGAGGGGGCGGGGGTTGCTTAAGGCGAGCCATGTTCCGGGGACCATCTGCTTCTGTTGGATTTTGGCCTTTGGATTCTCGCTGTCCTCCAAACCTTCAACTCACTGTCACTCTTTATTCTCCTTCCATAATTTCAGCTCCAACAACAGTTATATGTCTTTCGGTGACAGTATTGGTTCACCTGCTGTTTTTTTTTTACCTTAGAAAAGACTATATTTGGGTTCAAGACTAATAAGTCCTTGCATAATTTGTATGTTTGTCTAGTCGTGAAAAATTAGGTACTAGATCTTCGCATTTGCATTACTTTTCCCTAATAATGCTGCATATCGTTTTCCTTTTTCGCAATAATGAGGCAGGACAATTCTGGTTAATGTTAAACTCAAAGCAAGACTCATTTGTTTTGATGTTTTGTGTTTTTGTCAATTTGCGCTATCAACACATAAGCTTTCATTTGGAAACAAGAACATTGTCCATTCCGTACCATAAGCAGTTTGATTATTTCATTTAATCCATAGATTTTATGGAACTTTGCAACTGTAAACGCCGGTTTCTCTAAATGCATTTTCTCACATCGGGACATAAACATCAGCCCTTTTAGTAGCATCTACACACATCAAACTTTACATTCAAGAGTTTGACGGATTGTACAGAAACATTTGTTAATATTTAGTTCTAAGATTGATTTATTAAAGTTTTAACTGCAAAAAATGAGACAAAATTAGAATTTTTACAACAGTTTTTTTTTGTCAATTCTGGTATTCAAATACTAAATAAGAAATACAGAATCTCTTCTGTATATAGTTTTGTATCTCATGTGTTAACTTGATTGTAATCTCAAACTTAAGTATTGCTGTTCACCTATAGTGTCTCACAAATGCAATGCAATGTAGAACTGTGAAATGTTAATTATAATGCATGTTACTCTTTTCAAGACACTCAAAGACGTGGACAGACAAAAACACAGATAAAAAGATACATACATACATCAGCATTTAAATGTACACACTGATGAGGTGAAAGCATTTGTTCTTTATTCCCTTTCTGCTTGTATTTAACTACATGTATGTGCTGTGAAGCCTGGATATACCGCACTTTCTCATCAAACATCCTCCTATTGTCATAGTCGGCCCGTGGGCTTCATTAGTGCTAGCATTAAACCAACATTTCTCTTTCCCACTCCCACACTGTGCTCCCAGAGCCTTCATAGGACCAGAAAACAGTACTCGCCTAAGGGAACGCATCATGTGAAAAACACAGAAATACTATGATTTATACCGTTCTGTGCGATTTAAAAGGCTCATAGACTCAATTGTTAAGTTAGTATTCTTCTGTTTCCTTGGAGGTTGTTGTTACATTGAGTTATGATAGCGCATGCAGTGGATAACTAATAGCAAGTGAAAAGTTTGTATGTTAAAGAAGACATGTTATGCTTTTTATGGTGTTAACTTAAACTATTAAGAACGTTGATCATAATTTTACATTTTGTTCACTGTAAACTGGAATGGAGGACAATGCAGGACTCAAACTTGCATGACTCAATCAAAATACAACTCTGGGTATGAGTTTAAGAATACTATATTATGCTTTTTGTAGGTATTTATTACTATAAGATTCTTAAATCATTGTTCATTGTAAACCACAATTATTGATCTAAAATTACTTCACGAAACAGCCAAACTCATAAGCCTCATTTCACCGTGGTACACCATTATAGCATGGTTAAAGTCTCTCAAAAGTCAATTTGACCCTATATGTCCCCTTTATTAATGATGAGGGAACGCTCTTCAAAGTCAGTGTGCCCTTTAAGACGAGTCCAAATCAGTCCAGAGTGCTCTAGTAGAGATGTACACTCAAAGAATAGGCAGCATCATGTTTCAGATTAGTAAACAAGGCATGTGCTCGTAACACATAACACCCTGGTGGCCAAAAGGTTATGTTGCATCAGTCCACAGTGCAATCATTTCAAAGAATCCGTCTTCTATGTCGCAATGTTGACTAATGAAGAGTGGCATGAACTTATGTAAAAGTGGTGCAAAGCTTAGTGGACACCAGCTTTGTTGTTGCCTGGCAACTGTATAAGGATGCATTGTGCTTCTGCAGGCTAGTCAAAATATAGAAGAGGGCACTGGCAGTTTCACTATTCTGCCATTATGTATTTGTGGGAGACAGGGCTGCATTTTGTTTCAGAATGTGCAGGTTAGTCATGTGCTAGTCTTTTTATCAATGACAGCCAGAAATGACAGTAAAAACATGTTCTCACCAGGAATAGCACCAAATATGTTGTTTAGGACTGAATTAATTGCAATTAAACGATTATTGAGATAGGTGCCATGTAAAGTAATCGACTAATCTTCATCTGGAATATACCCAGACTCCAGAACATGCTGTTTTACAGGAATATGAGAAAAACAAGCAAGAAACAAACAAGAATTGCTTGTAAAAATTGTTTTTTATGAAAGTCCTGTTTTGTCTGTTGATAACACAGGCCTTTCTGTGTGGAGTTTGCATGTTCTTCCCGTGTGCTCTGGTTTCCCCTACCACTAAAAGCATGTACCTCTGGGGCCAGGACTCCTCTGAAAAAGACATTCTGAATCTCAGTGGAACTATCCTGGTTAAATAAAGGTCTGTAAATTAAATAATTGTTAGTTGCAGCCCTATTGTTTTTTAGTTGACATCCTGTGCTGTAGAGGATGTCCGTTTCTACATGTTTAAATAATGACACTGTCTGTAACCTATTCAAGTTTATGTTATAATTGTTAAAATTGCCTCGTTATCTTTTGAGATTTAATATTCTTGATCGTCATCTCCGAAAGAATTACCTGCATTAAACCCACACAGTTTTAAACGATGTTAATGAATCTTATTAGTAATTCAGTGGGTAGCTGTGGCAAACTAGAGCACACATTAATTACCTGCAACGGCCAATGCAAAGTGAGAGTTGTATAAAAACTGTTTTTCTGACTCGTCTGGCCTTTGCACAGCACTATGGACTGGTCCGGGGGGACAGGATATCTAGAGCGATGAGCTGCGCTACCATCCGACAGGGGCAGGGATGAGTCAGATACAGGAACCCCAGCCCAGGAGGCCCACTTATTCAGTATTCCAACAATGTGTGATCCTGACCTTACTGTTGTCTGTCCTTGGTGCATGCAGAGCGCAGCAAATGTCTTTTTGGGGGATTGCACGCTCCAGCCCATTTTAATGTGTCTTCTTATTCCACACCGTAGCATCGCTAAGCCGCGCACTGGGGGCTCGCAGCCTCCATTTTGATTATGAGAGAGATTGAATTAATGCCGGCGAAGTTGACATTTAATGGATTACGGTGGTCCAAATAGTTAAAACACATGGGGTAGATCTGTGTAAAGACATCCTAAAGCCTTTCATTATGCCACACTCCCAGTGAGATCAGTGGTGTAATTGGTTTTATAGTCTAACCTTGTTAAACCAGTGCCAGGTAGGTCCCAGCTACAACAGGATTTCAAGTGTGGCATAAAATGAGCTTTTTTATTTAAAAGCAACACATCTCAAAAACTTTAGGAAATAATTAAACTCCAAATATTTGTATAGCACCTTAAAAAAATGTCTATAATATTCAAAAGGCATGAGAAAGACAAGACAGCAGGAACAAAGAGGCAGTCACAGAGAAAGCTTGCCCAACATATGAGTAATAAACAGCAATTCTTTTGGCAGACACATGTTGGAAATTCATGGTCCTTAGCTGACTACTTTTGGTTATGCCCAATTGAAATTCATATAAACATGAATCTTTATGTGCAGTGATAAACACAGATTTGATTTTTGGTGTGTTGGATGTTCTTCCTTGATGTAGCGCTCTCTATTTACTCTTATCTTGAGACTGGCATTAGTAATTATGACTGTTTGGTGTGATAATTAAATATGGTGTTGTCATATATCTTAAATCATTTCAAAGTCAATAATACCTTCATAATAACTCCTGCAGCAAAAGACTCTTCAAAATGTCATTCAGTGTTTGAAATTCTGGAATGGCGGCACCTGGAGTCAAACTAAAGTAGACCGTAATAACAAACAATATGTACTGTTGTAGAATAAATAAAAATAAACTGAGAGCTGAAAGTAGAGGCATGAAACAGGAATTCTAAAGCAGGAGGAGTTTATTTACCATTAGTCCGAGACATGGGGCTCGGAGATATGAACCCTAAGGCATTGCGATTGTGTGCATTCCAGTCCAGTCTTTCAGTGTTCAGTTCAGTCTGGCTATGCTTTCATTGTAGAGGATAGAAAAAATATATTTTCGAACATTAATATTGTATTTGAACTCCACAAAACATATAATTTGTGGAAAAGTGTGTAATACATTTATAAAAGGGAAAAAAAAAAACGTGATCAGCTCAGTATTGTCCAGTAAAACCTGAATATCAAGATTTTGCCTTTGCTTTAATTAACCACTAATGTACAATGCATATGAAATCTCACCAAAGAAGCCCTACATGACTTCCTTTTCACAGTCCCTTATAGCTTTGATAAATCCCATGTTCCTTAGTGCATGGCTGTGGTAGTCTGTGCGCCCGGGTGATGCATAACTTCAGTATAGATGGTGGTCACAGTCTTCCTGTCAGGCTCACAGCTGTCTCCTTATCTTTTTCATTTCCTCCGGTGTGTTTTCTGACCATATTCCTCTCTTCAAATGTCAACCAAGTATATACATTTTGACCGCGTTGCCACAGGTGCTGTCATTTGATGTACCGCACAGATAAACCGTGTGTTCCTGTTTCAGCACACACTCTAATAATAACAGAAAATGAACAAAGTTGAAGACAAATGAAATGCTCAACCTTATTCATTTTCTTGTAGTGATACTAATTATTTTTATTCATTAGTTGTATTCCGTGCAACTGAAACTATTATGCTAGACTTATTGCAATTGCAGCTCATTTACAAGGCCAATATTTCATTTGACTCAAGCTAATTGTGAATAGGAAGGAGAACTGTATATTAGACTTAAAATGCAGCTCTATTCATTCATAAGTCAACGGCAGCAGAGTAAGAGCTCCGTCACCTGCTCCATGACCACAACATTATTGTCTGTATCCCTTTATCTCTGTAGTCATTACACCACATATATGATCTGGTGATGAATTGTTTCACAATTTCATATTTGAGCGGGACCCAGGACATATTGCTGTGAGTGCTTTTGATCATTGGTACATGATTGATGCGCAGGGTGGCTTCATACTATCTCCTCATAGTAATTCCGAGGCTATTTTCACTGTCACACTTTCTTTATTTGAGTTATTGATATGTGCTGGCAGACTAATGTTTCTTTGGAGATGAATGCTCACTCAGCTGCCACAGTGGGGAAGCAGAACTGGACTAAAGTATAATGCAATATGTGCACCGTCTTGTTAATGTGCTGATGTAATATTTCAGCCACATCAAGTTTTTTATCTGTCCAAAGACACACTATCTTAAGTATAATCTTCTTACGTATTTCCCTTCTCACCCTCCGTGGGCGTTTACATCTTTAGTCCAAGCTTGGGTCCACTGCTAGAGGCCTGGAAGCTTGACATTAAAATGATTTGATATGTTGGGTGTCTTTCCAAAGCAGTTATTGTGTTCACTCTCATTTTACTCTCTAAAGCTGGCTGCATTCTTAGATTTTAAGTCTGTATCTCCACAAGTGTGGGGAGTAGTGCTTCTTTTAAAGATTATTTGTCATGGCGCATCTCATGTCTGCGGGGTCCTTGTAATTCCGTTACCACTACTTCTCGTGTTGCAACTCCAAAACCTTAAATTAACCATTAACCATAAATAAACCAGCATTTTGGATTGTTGCTTGCAATAAACTTTACAACAGCCAGACTGCACCAGGCACCTATTGCCTTGTGATGGCTCCAACTGTAAAAATTTCACTGAAGCCATTTTAGATTTGTCTAATGTGCCGCCAGCTTTAGTCTGATTGACTATTATTATATTATTCTTGTATTGACATGTCTGTCTTGTTTCCTTCTCCCTCTCTCTGCTTGTGCATTCGTGGTGGATCTCTTGGTCATCTTCTCTGTTTATTATGACAGGTAAGTCCATCTTTTATCTCATTTATCTCTTGAAGACAAGATTAGATTGCATGTGCTGGCTGTCACTGTGAGAATGTTTACAAGGAATTCACTTAAAGTATCTGCTGCAGCACGGATGCATTTGAACACAATGGTTTTGTAAACAGCACCACACATTGCCTTTGCTCAGCTGACACTTGGAGAATGGGGCAATTCCATTTATGCAGCCAATCTCATTGGCTACTGGAGAGATGCCAATCTGCCCTCACAGACAGGCAAGAGAAAGGGAGCAAACTAAGCGGCTAGAATAGCATTTATTCATCCTGACACTGATCAGATAAATAGGAAATGATAAATGCTGTCTATTTTTACTTGCTTTCACCCGTGGTAACTTTTTTGTCAGAAAGGCACAGACCAAAACATCCCAGGAAAAAAAAGAGTTGGTCTTAGTCTTTCTGGAAAATTTCAGTAGCACATTCAGGCTATTTACTAAAGATTGATAGTTGACTCCAACAGAAAGGTTATCGTTGTTATATTTATGCAAAAATGATTGGCTTTACATAAATGATAAATAATCTCAAACACAAGCATACCTTTTGGGTGAACAAACGCAGAGGATTGTGTCAGGGAGACGGATCACACCATATTTGGAAAAAATGTAATCAGATTTTAGCTTCAGCATATTGTGGGTATTTTATTGTATAGCAAGTAAAAGTGCTGAAATGCAGAGCTTTGATATAAACTGAGGTCTTGTGATATAGCCGTTCTGCATTTTATACACTTTCTCTTAAAGGTCAGTTTCACAACTGTTGTTCTTGGACTAATATATCATTATCGATGTAAATGTTCATTTATAACTGGTTATTACACAGAGTAAGTGGAGGCTGTTGTGAATTCAGAATTTGAATAGTATTTCTTTTTCACACAACATGTTGTATATTTATCAGATAATTAATCTGGACGTGATTTCTTTTTCTAGTTGAATTCTTTTTCTGCACAGAATATCTCATGTGTTCCTTGTATGCACTTTTTCACCAGCAGCAATAACACCCATGAAAACACAAAAAAATGTTAGGTTCCCTTTCCAAAGAAATAACAAATGACTTCCAACAAGTGGAAAGGGCGTGCAGAAATAAGCTGTATTATTTGATCTATCAGAACACAGCCTTTCACATGAATAAGAATGAAGGAGTAAATCCCGAATCCCATGGCGGATAAAGCTTTGTCATTCCATCGGTAATGCTGGCTGAAATTAGGCGTTGACCCACATGAGCGTCAGACGGGTTACATGGACGCCCAGATGCAGGCCCAGCTGTTTGTGTTATTTCGCTGACTGACCGTGCTGTCATTAATGCATGATAAAAAGTCAAGCACAGAAAACAACAACAGATACTATAACAGCGTCGTTCACCTGTGTTTGGCCTCTAACGCCAGCCTCCGAATCACTATAATGAATATTCAGTGGACCCGCCATGGCAGTTTCACCTTCCTCAGCACGGCTCTACCCATACAGCAGCATATGTAGGTAAGAGTAATGACTCCTGGCTGATGATTATTAATTCAGTGTTGCTTGAGTACGGTGCATGTAAATGAGGCAGTGGGCGATGAGAGCTATAGGCTGCCTGGAGAGTTTGTCTGAGTAATGAATATAATTACAGTGCCCTATCGGACCCATGTCTGCGTTTGCAAAGTTATTATTCCGACAGTTCTCTCCACTCTCGCTCAAAGGGATGTGCTGCAGAGTAAACCACGGGGGCCATCAGAGCTGTTATTTGGAGTAAAATTCACAAGTTAATTGCTTTACTTTTTGAGGTTAATCAGGTTGACGTTAGCGGCATTAGTTGCTGCATTAAACCTGAGGAAGCACTGAAGGGCTTACGACTAAAACAGTGCCATGTATTATTCTAACCAGGGCTGCAAGATCAATCGCAATTGAATAGAAATCAGAATTTGCATGGACGTAATTAGGGTTTGCATAATTTCCTCTAAAATATCCCGTCTTATCCTTCACAAAAACTGCTAACCCAGTAGTTTAGATTTGTACAAATATGTTCTGAAATGTATCTGTTCGTTGGCCTATATTTCAGTATTTTTGTCAATCCTCCAGGACACTAGAACAGAATCCTATTATTAAAACATGAATTGCAATTCTTATCGCAATAACTATACTTGCCAGAGAAAGCACAATTAGACATTTTCCAGTTACAGTGCAGCCGTAATTCTAACAAAGCTATATTCTTCTATAGGTTATCTAACACAGATGAAAACCAGATTGAACAACTTATTACCAAAATTCTTTCACTGAAGCAAAATAATTTCTTCCAATTCCTCATAACTTTTCAGTGCATGCTAAGTATATTAACACGCATGAACCAGAAAAGGGAAAAAGCGTCACAAATGAGAGAAACCGTCCTGTATTTGGATGCTAGATAATGTTGACGATGATTAGAATATCGATCACTAAACCCACCTGTTTATAGCTGGAGCTGTAGAAAGCCACCCACACATTGTCATTAGTCATCAGCCTGCTCCTCACAGCCCACTGCAGCGAGTGTGCTCTGCCACCATGATTTAACTCTGCGTCCAGTTCTGAGGGGGTGGTAAGCGTTTATTATGCAGCCGTCCCAGTGCCAATGAGATGGCAGAATGGAGCGCGATCAATAGCTCTCACAGGAAGAAGCCAGGTTAATTCATTTTTGAAGGATTCGTTTGCATCTCCGAGGGCCTCCTTCTGCTGTAATGAGAGCTGCGTCCCAAAGATTTGCCGAGTGATAGTCAGTGACGCATTCTTTGCTGCACAGGCCGAGGTGCACGCAGTCGGACTCTTGAGGGATGCTGGGAGAAACATGTCTTTGTCTTCTTTACCATATGGTGCCGTTTTGTTGATGGCTCATGTAGCAGCGCTCTCATTTTTCTAAATATATGGGCAATTTCTACGAACCCTTGTCTGGAAATTGAAGATAAATTGTATTTATTTGAGCTTGTAACGTTCTGTCTCATTTCATTGTCCCAGAGTTCCCATTTCTTTATTTTCCATCTCTAGCTTTGACCCTTGGCTTTTATATTTAGAGTTTCCCGTTGCATTTGCCCCACTTCATTTGTGTTTTCTCATTCTCCATTTAGAGCATGTTCTTTGTGTTCTCTCTTCCTTATCCTTTTCTCATATGAGGCCCATGTTACATTTATAAGTACGTGGGATTATGGTAAACGTGCAGATACAGTGACAGTGCTCTATGCTGTCTGTGCTTACAACATATCCACTTTTGCAGCCCTATCAGCAAGTGTATTTTATTGCACATATAGCTCCCGTTTGTCCTCTGCCTGGCAAACAGCTGAGCCCAGTTGGGTGAAAAGCAAATGTCACGGTCTTCTGCCCATCTACCTTTTTAAAAGGAATACAAGCCCACACTTTCTGAGTGATTTGTTGACCATGTCAGTCACATATCATCCAAATCAACTATAGATTTTTGTATAAATAAAACATATCATCTTCATCCTTTGGCGGCTGCCAAGCTGGGATGAATACATTTGTTATCGCAGCGATAATTTTGGTTAGTGCTCATCTCTATTGATTTTCACACAGGATCATCAATCAAGGCATTCATAATAGAAGCTGTCTGAGTGCACATATCTGCCCACGGGGAATTATCACCCCAGGCTCGGGTCAAGCACAGATTTGATCTATTGTCAGTAAGATGAATTGATGTTTTTCCCTCCATTTACTGTGTCTTATGGACGGCAATGGTAACAGATAGTGTAAGAGGGAAAGGAGTTAAACTGAAAGAGAAGGAACGGGTCATTCTGGATAGATAAGACTAAAGTAGTTTAACGTCAGCCCCAGGACTCTGAGCTTTTAAAATATTCACAGCCATTCTCCATCACCTTTTGCCCTCGCAGCTGGTTTAAGAAAGGAGTGAAATGAAATCAATAGCAGTGCCAGTACTGGCACTGTGCTAGCCATCATCCAATATTTATACAAATGAGGCTTCAAAACTTTAGATTTAGCCTGCAGTTGTATGCATGTTGAAGTGGCTGCAAAAAATGACTGGTCTAAAAATTGAAAGGGGTAAGAATGTAATAATTCACAATGCTATCATATGCCCTGTCATGTACTGCAGTCATTTGCATTCAGATGCTCTGCTTATGATTAACAACTGCGTGGCATCTTAAAGTGGGCCACTCTTTGGTACCATAAATTACAGACAGTAACATTATCACTCATCAAAGCAAATGCATATGGGACATGAAAGTGCTATTAATTTGATCATTTACATCTTCTAGAGCAGATAACAGGCAGAACAAAACTGGTGTGGAGGAATCACATACAACATAGACAATTTGAAGCTAATCAAATGATACTTGACATCATGACATTGTATTTCACTGTAGATACAATATTTTGCTTAGAGCATTGAATGGTACTGTGTTTGGAAGTGAGGTCAATGTAGATTTGATTTAGCTGTGAGCCTTTAGCAAATTATGAGAGCAGAATAGGGCAACCTGATATTTATATCATCACTGCCATTGTAAGAGCCTCCAGATATGGCCTCTTCCAGCAATGATTAAATCAGCAAGTACCGCTCAGTTTTGTTTTTTGGCAAGGCAATATTTTCACATAAATAGCCATTTTCCCAATCAAGACAATGTCTGTATAAAATAATTTTATTTGCAGGATATTGAAAAAAAATGGTTCAAACCAAAGCATATTAATTGACCTGTTTTAAGAAGACACACTGCCTCCAGCACATTTGATGATTTGCCTGTGTGTTACCATGAACAGCCTTGAGGAAAAGAAAAATGCCACCATGACGCGTACAGAATAAAATAAAAAAAGCTGATCGTGGATCCCAGCAGTTGATCGTCAAATCTGCACTTCAGCCAGACTAATGTGATAACTGATTCGTGCTTTAAATGTTTTTATTCTTGCTAACTAACACGTTCTAGACAGATTTAAATTTCATTTCAAGGTGAAATATAAACCATTTTTGAATGAATGTTTGGAATTTTCTGTAAATTCTCTTGGTAGACGTTTCATAGCAGGAAAAGCTAAATGCAGAGTATGGTGCACAGTAGGGAGACTGCAGCAACAGTATGAGATGTGCACACTAGAGAGCAGTCTGTTCCTTCTTTCTGTCTGCTCCCTTCGCGCTCACCATACTGTTCATGTCAGAGCACCCAGGAAACACATCATCTGTCAGCGCTCTCATTTACACACAGAAGGACATATTTACACCTCCAAGTGGTGCTGTTTTCAGCAAACATTTTACATTACATGAAACACAGTGAAGGATATTGGATGTGCTAATTGTCTTTAAGCTGGTGGATCGTCTCTTTACCCCTTCTCACAAATAGATTAAAGTTTGACTTGAATTAACATGGGGGCCTGGAGAGTTGTTGTCATTGGTGTGCTTAATACAGTGAAGATGCATCACTCCTCATGTAAAGCCAATGAGATAAAAGCAATGAGTCATAGCTTCAAATTTTTCACTGCTTTCTTTACTTACACAAATATTATTATAGGAATATAAAATTATCCTGACGAATAAAACTGGAAATTTGACCAATTGAGTCTGTTCACAGATAAGTAATGGGGATGAGGAAAGGAACTACATATATAGCAAACCAGCACAGTGAATGAACAAATATGTGAACAATATGAAGTCTAAAATAGATTTTAAATTCAGCCCATCAGATCAACAGAGATATGGGAGACTTCTTCTCTTTAGCGATGTGTCTTTTTTGGTTGAATACACTGCAGAGACCTGGCTCTCCAGTTCTCACACTCAAATACTGCGTCTGTCTTCATCTGTTCACTCTGACAGGCTTATTACATACAAATGACTTTACTGTGAATGGCAATTCATTTATTTAAAGATTTTTTTTGTATTTTACAAAAGAAATAGATAATTCTGTCTCATTTTTTGTCCACACTTGCACTTCGTTTAACATATTTTACACAGACTTTACATTTTCAACCCAACTTAAACATATTTTTATATTTTAAATGCTTGTCAAATATTGTGTTTACCATAATACAAATGGTTTACCCATTTTTTGTTGACCTGTCCTTAGTTCATTTTTAAACAATAATTAAAAGTCCTGAAGTAGAAAGACACGTTAAAGCTCATATATCCATCCATGAGTGAAAAGCCTTAGTGTCCTAACGTATTCCCCCCTGTTGGACTGTCAAACATCAACAGGTTAAAGAGTCATTTGGCCATTATGCCTCACGGCCTTACATAAGCAGGGGACAGCGGTGTAGCTGTCAGTTGCTTAAAGCACTCCCCTTTAATATCACAGTGAGAAGCTGTGGAACATGTCTAAAATGTATTTTATAATCCATTTGTCCAGCAATATTCCCCTCCCCAGTGTATCCAAAAGGGATTGACTGTATATCCACATAATCACAGGTAAAGATGTTGTCAGTAAGCTGGATCACACCTCACATTCCCGAGAAGGTTGCTGTTGACAAGTGCACGAGCCATATTCGTTTATGATTACCAAAGCTCCCTCGATGTGGTTGGGTTTGTAGTCGACATAGTACTCTGGTGTTGAAATGGCAGCCATCTGCTGCATGCTTTGCTTTTGCTTCTGCTTACGTCGCTGACTGCTAAAGCACTGCCTCAGTTGTCGTATTCCAGCAGGAAAACACTTCCATGCCACGTAGAGCATGAGCACAATGATGAGAAAAGAAAAGATGAGCGCCATGGTTCCAGTCACCACTTTATGGATCTGCATGGTACTCTCCAGATCATCATGGCCCACTGTGACAGTGAATGAGCTGGTGACCACCTCGCTGCCTTCACCCTCATATGGGTTGGGGGTAAACGGGCCCAGCAGAACAGAACCGCCCTGTGCCAGATCCCTGGTAGAGGCATACAGGCCTGCTGTAGTCACGTCCAGAGGTGGGTCCTCACAGAGCTGAAAAGCATAGACCGCGTCCAGCACGTCCTCGCCCTGTGCCGTGTCTGGGCTAGAACACTGTAGGGAACTGTCACGCTGGCCTCGGAAGGCACTCAGCCAGGAGGCCAAGGCACATACGTTCCGGCTGCACTCCCACTCATTCCCAGCAAGGGTGATGCTGTCCAGTGATGACCATGAATCCAGGATGCGCTGGTCCAAAGCAGCCAGGCGGTTAGAGTCTAGCATCAACACCTTGAGGGTAGGGGTGCTCTCAAAAACATGTGGTTCGATGTATTCAATTTCATTAGATGAGAGGTCAATTTTCTCTAGAAAATGCCATGTCCATTCAAGAGTGTTCACAACAATAGTGGCACGGTTATTGTGCATGTACAAAGTACGTAAAGAGATGAGGCGTGGAAAGTGGGCCAAGTTGACTTTAACCAATTCATTGTGCTCAAGATGCAACTCTGACAACTTGAAGAGGCCTGCGAAGGAATTTCGTGCCAGGCTTTGCAGTTGGTTGTATCCCAGGTCCAGAAACTGCATACTTCGGCAGTCCTGAAATATTCGCACTGGCACAAATTTGAGGGCGTTATAGCGCAAATGCAAATTGGTGAGCTTTCTAAGGCCATGAAATAAGTCTGGCTCTAGTGCTTGAAGCCTGTTGTATGAGAGGTCCAAAATGCGTAGGTTTGGGAGGGGCTTAAAGGTACCATTTGGCAGACTCTCAATTCTGTTGCTGCTTAGGTCCAACTCCTTGACCCGTCTTAGCCTGTCAAAAGCCCCCTCCTCCACAATGTCAATGTTGTTGTGGTCTAGGTAGAGCCAGGTGAGCTGTGACAGACCCGACAGTTGGCCTTCACGCAGCTCGGTCAAGTTGTTCTCTCTCATGGATAGACCCATGGCACTGCTCAGATTGTGAGGAATGTCTGTGAGATTGAGCCCCTCGCAGTACAGCAGCTTGCTGTCGCAGCGACAGAGCCTGGGACAAACCCCCTCCACCACGGGAACTGTTCGCAAAAAAATGCCCAGCGAATACAATATCAACCCAGGGGGCTTCTTCAGCGGCCACTTTAAGTACAGTCCAATTAGAAGGAAATCCATTAGCATAAATATCCAGGGATGTCTCTGAGAAAATGTCCATTGAACCACTGTGGGAATTATATTACCGCTTATCACACCACATCATCGCATTATTTTTAACCTTTTCGCAGCATTGTTCCATTGTGTTCTTTAGCGAGACACATATGAATTGGTAATTTCTTAAATAATCAATCCAAAAGGTAAATGCCTGGACTCTTCTAATCATACATCAAGCGATGGGTGGATAAATGGAATCAAATTGTCCTCGTTGATTGCTTATTTGAAAAGATTCCTACTTACCCCTATCCAAAAGCTGACAATTCATTCAGCGTCTTGCTTTGTGCCCCAACACTAATTATGTGCGAATCTAAAAAAGACCCCACTGTGGTACAAATCCCCCCCCCTCCCTTCGCTCTTTTCAGTGGACACCAGATCCTTGGCAGGCTTACAATGTCTTAGTTCTCCTCAAATGAAAGAGCCAGAAAGAGAAGGAATCCAAGTAGCTTTCAGCGAGATGGTAGGAAGTGCAAGTTCCTCTGTGTGCATGCATGAGCTCTGTCTCTCCTGCTCCTCCGCAGTCCTCTGCTGCAATGATCAGAGGGGAGAAGACAACTCGAGAGGAGAAAACCGCACCAAAGGAAAAGTCTTTAAAATGTGTCTGAGCTCTTCTCCTCGCTCGCTTAAGTTTCAGTTGCTCTGTCGACGCACATTACTGTCCATCTCTTGAAGCCATCGGTGACATGTAAGATTTAAATCCATTTAAGCGTGTAATCATGCTTTCAATGATGGATGTAAGACGAAAAAAGGATTTAGTGAGGTAAAGCCTCCTGACCGTTTCTTGTGTAACCGTATTCCTTGTCACGTCAGCAGCTCATGTCGACTGAAAAGCGTCTCGCCTCCCCTGTGGCTCACCGGTCTGTGCTGCTCCCCGGTTGTCCGGGTGTTTCCACCTCCAGCTGTAGAGCGGTGGCTGAAGGCTGCTACTGGTAGGCAGGCAGGCAGGGGCGGGAAATGTGGGAAGCAAAGAGCGCGCAATCCCTTGCAGCAGACCAGTCCACTGACAGTGCATGCAGAAGCACCTTCTGTTCACTGAGTGTCGTAAGCCACTCACAATTCAGAGAGCTCGCTCTCTCCCCTTGATCGCTCACTCGCCGGTTCGCACTGCCCCCCTCCCTCCTTCTCTTCCCCTGTGTTTTTCTCTGTGCCTCAGACATTTACATATTCCAAATGGGCTGGGCTTAAACCAGGAGCTGCTCTATTCCTCCCCCGCCTTCAATGACTCTAATGAATTGGGCTATATATTGTCTGCCTCTGTTGACGTTGCTATGAGAAAGCATTTTTTTTTTTTCATCAGAAATGCGACATAGCATCCAGTGACAGACAACATGTCCTCCATTAGTTGTCCCATTTTGTCTGCATGTGAGACATACAGCCTTATTGAATATTTATTACATATGTGTTTTACACGTAGACTGAAAATATATATGGCATATATTTTCTACAAATTCTCGAAAATTGTACCCATATCTTTTATGTCTGACTCTTCAGTATAAACTCAAATGTGATTTAAATATAGGATTTCTTCCTATTTACATGTATTATTCTTTATCCAAGACTGTATTATTAGATGATTTTCGCAGTGAAAGAGTTTCTTCACATACTGGACCTGGGTACATTAAACACTTGTTTCACTAATTATGACCTCAGTTGTCCTTTATCATTCCAGTTTTGACCCTGGTAATAATTCACTCTCAGTATGTACCCGTTATTGTGGCCTGGAAGCAATGAAGGCTTAAGTTTAATGAGTCCAGACGAGTGGATGACATATCTCGTTTGATCAAACTGTCCTGTAGCCAGGCCTTCTTTGTCATTGTCAATTACAGTTAGGCAATCCATTCTAAACACAGATCTAATTGGTTGCCACATAATATTAGCATAAAACTTTACCAAACATATTCTCCTCTGAAGCTCTGCCTCTGACCTGATGCGCACTTCACTGAACTCATTCTGAGCTTTGTCTGCACTGCTCTCCCATTAATCTCCAAAGACAATGAGCTGTGACAATGCCGTACATTTATCACATCAGCAAAGTCACTAAGTGTGTGACCTTTTTACCTTTCAAAGTGTGCCACATGTTTACTAAGTCATCTTATAACTGTGGCACCTGTTAACACAATTACTAACCATATTTTCAAGTATAGAACTTATCTAAAGCATTAATGGTGTGACTTAAGACAACCCCTGTCATCATGCTTGTTCTCTTGATCCTGCCTGTCAGCTGCTGTAATGTAGGTGTTGATGTTGGGGAGCTGTCAGTGTGGCATTATAATAAGCAACAGAATTGTTCGATAACTAGGTCAGGGATTCTTAAAAGTTATATCTCATGACAGTAGTGTATTCATTTCAGTGTGACCAATAAAGAAGGGTATGTGCATATGTAATAGGCAGAAGGTGTGTAATTGTCCAGTTTTACTTTGGAAGTGAAGTCGCAAGACCTACATTCAAATTATGCTGGGATATCTTCCAATAATGAAAAAGTACTCCAAACTTTTGTTCAACTTTCCCCTAAGTATGATCCCAAATGGGGATGGAGTTGGTTAAAGCTTGTTCTGATTAAAGAGGTTTTTTTTTTGTGTATAGAAATGATCTACTTGATTAGTGTAGCTAAAACATTGTCACCATAACAGTAAATGTGTGAACTGAATCTTTACAGAATCTGACCATGTGAAAGTTGGAATCATCTTTGCCGAGGCGTATTCTCTCCGAGCGATGATGGACGGCCAAACCATCAGCTAATGGCTGTCAGTGATGTGCAGCTGTGTGTGCCAAAGATATGATTCTATGTCGTCTATTGAGTGGTGCCTCCAGCAAATGGGGCTTCTCTCACAAGGGTCAAGAATGGACCTGCAGTTAATTCATGTAGGATTTTTCCTGTGGCCCTTCTCGAAGCATATAATCCTATTATATAATCAGCATCTGAAGGTGAACAGAGGAACAGTAGATATAGCAAGGTAGCTACCAGGCATTTCTAATTATTACAGTCATGGTTCAGCTTATTCTGTAGGTTTTCTATTTTCCAAATCTGAATAGCAAACTGGGATTTAGTGGCTAATATAGGCTTGTTTGGTTTTTAAGTGGTCTATTTGTAATCACTTACTGATGTAGATGAGGTTACAATGAAAAAAAAAAGGTAGTATCAGCTGTGTCTTGTTGAATTCAAAGGTATGTATAAAGGGCAATGATATGCCATAATATTGATAACTGAAATCTACAGTATTGTGCATTTATGAGTAAGGGTCTGTGTGCCTGTGCGTGTGTGACAAAAGCATAAATATGGTTTTCAGCATCTTGCCGTATGCCATATGTGTTTCTTGTAGAGAGAAATGGAAAGCCAGCTGTTAAAGCATGTCATAACACAGAGCTGTTGCCCTCTGGTCATGCTTTAGTAAGGACACTAGATGAGACCAAAGCCACAGCTGGTCAAATGTGTCATATCAGACAAAGCCAAACGTCTGCCTGCTCTACCTTATGAGTGTAAGCTCATATTAAATTCACATGCACAGTTTGCTAGTGTTATGTTTTTTATGCATGTTGGCCCCACTCTTATGTCCCCAGCTTCAGAGGGAACATCAAACATGGCTTATATGACTGGGCCCTGTCTGCCAGAGGAACTTTGTTCTGCTGTCAGATGATGCAGAAATCCCATTGAGAGCCACCAAGCCCATTTCGCAGCCACATGCCCTGACTTCTGATAGCCCTGACAACTGTGGCCTATTGCCTCATCCTTGGCCAAAAAGGCTTTACATCCTTCATGTGTCCACTGTCCTCTCATGTCCCGATGAAGCGACCAGCAGACCAGCCTCTGATGCAAAAGGCTGCAACTGTTGTGAATGTACTAAAATGACTTGTGTTTAGTGTTCCCAATTTGAGGTAAAACACCAAAAACAAAGAATAACATAATTTTCTATCATACAACTACAAAATCATACAAAAGACTTACAATCTGTGTCCTTATAATTCAGATGGATTGGAAGAACCCTCAAATGTTTACACTTGTCTGTTCAAGGACAGAATGAGATGATATTGTTTATCACCACCATTTCTTAATTATACCTGGATAAAATATTGCTTGCCTGCTTTATTAATGCTAAAATTGTTTCAAAAATGTAGTTGCATGTGAATTAAACAGTCTAGTATTATTAAATAGTGCCAAATATGTTTAAAATATTGTTTCAATAGTGGACATTTAATGAGGCATTGCATTTAAATTAAAAGAACAATTAACAATATATATTCCACTTAGGCACGTCCCTGACCTTTGCAGACTTTTGGAGGATGTACCACAAAACACTGTGGTCTCACTAAGAGCCTTTGATATGTTTTCATAACGTCCCATAAACATATGATTGGAGACACACTCAGACAGTCATAAACTAACCATGCCCTTCTTTCCAGTTACATTTAATAACCCACCGAGAGAAACTAGGACTGAGTCTTTGTCAACATTGTTCATGCATGTACTGTTTGCCTCAGTAGCCATCAGTTTGTCTTTGGCTATTGACATTCACTGCTCTGGAGTCTGGCATGAGTCCAACACATCTTTTACCGAAGGCTCAACAAGTAGACACCAGAGGCTAATCTCCCCTGCTAATCGCTCACCTTGATAGCAATAATTAATAGCATGATGTCCAGAAAAGTAGGATGACACATATATTCATTAGACACACTGCTGGGGGTATCCTCATTAAGGGTTTGACTTTGAAGTGAACTACACATTTATTATGTAGTAACTTAATAAGGAAATCACCCAAGTCTGACTTTGCCAACACTATTTGTTAGAAAAACATGATTTGGGCATAACTGCTATGTATTGGATTCTGGATTGCCTTAAATGTGCAATGGCCCAAACTTATTCCCAACTTTCCAAGCACTTTCCAAGCATCCTATTTATTCACTGAAATGTATTTAGTTTCACAACTTTCAGAGGCCAGAGCATAGTTTTGCCGTGACGCTGCTACTAACTACTAACAGTGCACTAGCTTTACTTTCTGGTTCGCGGAGTATAAAAATGCTTCACAATAAGATGTAGACACCATAAAGAGGTCTCATTTTACTACTTTTAGAATCGGTACCGGGTCAAGACAAATTTTACTTCCAGCACAGCCCCTTTAAGCGGTATTCTCAATCGCTTCTATGTTCCTTGATAAATAATATGCATGTGACAACTTTAAGTATGTTAGTAAGGTAAAAGGTTGATAACAATTGCTGCACGACGGTTTGAACTCTTTTTTACTTACTTTTGTGTCACAGTACATTTGCTGTTATTGTCATCAAAAGTTTTGAAGTCCAACCTTGAATTTCTTCTGTTAAAGAATAGAAATAATGGCGTTGTCTTGGCTCCAACTTCCTTTGTTATTGTTGCACAAAGTCATACCTTATTCTGGGCAGTTTTCTCTATACATCAACATACAAGTGCACATTTTGTCTGAAGAAAAGTACGGAAATAATTGTCGACTGGTGTGGAAAGCGTCAGGAATCCGCTGTGTTGCTCGCTGTGTCTTGGCCGGTGGGCTGCACTCCCTCGAGGTTTCTGCCGTAATTGTCTCACTAGTCATCAGTCCAGCACCACTCAGTTAAAGTGCACCAACAAAACTGTGCGTGTCACGCTTTTAGACTCGTGAATCATTTATTACCTAGTTATTTTCAGGTGCAACAAATGTAGAACACCTGTATGCTTTCTTCTGGAACATGAGGTTTTTGTCTTCCAGAGGAGAATGGTTCTCACACCAAGATTATTTTCAAAGGGCTGTTTTTCTCTGTTGACTGTGAGGATTCTTACAAGTTTTTTACAAAGTGTCCAAGACTTCACAAGGCTGTTAAAGCTGCGTTTTGTTGGTCCCTATAGGCTCTTAGGCTGCGGTTCTATGGATATAGCCATACCTCGCGTTACACACTCGGTACACATGGTTAAAGGAATGATTATTACTTGTCCAGGGGGTTGTATCTTTTCTTGTGTTGGCTGGTTTTACTCTTAGCAAGCTTGCGGTTTATTTTTTTATAACGTCAGTCAGTTTATAATGCTTTTACTGTGGAAATCATTATCATCTTTATATTTTCTCAGCAGCAGCCGCACAGTCAAACATGGAGGATGCTGTAACTCCTGTAATGTGTCACTATTAATTTACAGTGAACTCTGGTAAATGTCTCAGTTCTCGGTGTTGTTTTCATTCGTCATGTTATGTTAAGTTATAAAGCAAAACACAAACTTTTACATTAATAGTGTTTATTGTAAGTTGGGTATTGCTTTGTGCCTTACAATACAATACGTTTTCCATTATAGAGTCCACAATATGATTCATTTCTTGATACTCTGAGCTTGATACAATGAATGTCCTTTTACATGAATATATAATGTGTTAAAAGTTTACTAAAATTATGTTTTTATATTGTAGAATAACAAAATGCATTGGAATTTCATGTCCACCATGTCCTTAATATCAGAATATTTAACAGTTGTCACCTTTTAGCCCAACAGATTTAGCGTTGATGCAGCAGTCAGCAAGTAAAGAAGTGCATAACTCTGCAATTTATAAGATCTTATGTTTACGTTTATGCACAAAATCACACAGAACAAAACCGCAGCAGTTTCCATGCAAACTTCACACAACATTATAGTATAATCAGCGCTACAGGGCAGGCAAAGCAGGCAATTGTTTGAGGCCCCCAAATCTGAAGGACCCCCACAGAATTGCTTTTGGTCTGACTGAAAATATTGGTGATGTTTTTTCCCCTTGAATTACATTATATTCACAGGGGTACACATACAGCACCGTTCTCTGGCTGGAGAATCTTCCACCAGCAATTACAATGAAAGGAAGCACAGGGTTGTTTTGGTGGACAAGTGCTTGTAGAAAATCCAAGATGGAAATCCAAGAATCCATCCAAAGTTTTTAAGGAAAAGGATGGGAGGCAGCTGGTGGTGGACAGTTGCTGGACGTGTGCCACTGGTGAGGCTGCCCCCTCATATTGCCAGCTCAAATATATAATTAATTTACACAGCTGGGTTCCCTCCAGTAAGATGTGCAGATGGTGTTTCAAACCTGTCTTGTCAAGATGTGAATGACACAGAGAGGTATGAAGCACAGGTCAGATTAGAGAGGTAAAGTAAATAGAGTATTTGTTGTAAGTGTTTGGCTTAAGTCTTTTTTGTCTCTGTATAAGATATATTATTAATTGTTTTAAGAAATTAGTTAATGTTCACTAAGTGTAGCTAACACATCTCAAACAATAACAAGGTTTGGACATTGTTAATCATGTCATTCTTCTATCAGCTCCTGTTTGGTGCAGCTGTCCACCTGTACCAGGGCCTTGTCCAGCAGATGGGCTCTGCATAATTAAGTCAATAACCGGCTGCACGTACATGACCTTGTCACAGAGCACAGAGAAAGACTGGCTGTGACTGCAGAGCTTCACTTCACCCTCCTCATGAGACCCGCGTCAACACCAGATCCACAGTGTGAGATCAGATTTGGCTTCACCAAACGTTCCCTTCAGGACAGGTGCGTCTGAGGTCTGGAGTCACAGCAGACCATGTCATGCGGTGATCCATGTGGGAGATGTGAAATCAGTTTCATATGCCATAATTGAGTTCCCTCAACCAAACAAAACATTATCCCACCCAAGGCATAATTCATTTCCAATAAAATATGCTTTGTTTTAATTATTATGAACACATTGGTACAGCATAAAAATTAACTAAATGTATGTTAACCTAGTGGATATTGGCAGTTTGGAGTGCACAAAGTAATTGCATAAAGGATTTAGCAGCATATTCATTTACTCTTCTTGTGACTGTTTTCATGCCTGTTTGTCAGAGAATGCTAGCACTAGCCAGATTGTGCCGGCTGTGGTTATATTTTCACACAAGCCCCCTGTAAATGGGATGGGATGTGCCAAACTCACACTCTGGTGCATCATGTTTTTAAAGAAGTTCTTGGTACAGCGGGTTCTCTTTTTGTTGCTGAATCAATTTATCAACCTATGATCAAATCAGTGCTCATTTAGATGTTGCACCACAGTTTAATAAATCCCAGCTCAAGTGCTCCATATGCCTTTCTTGTGCCTGAATCTGTGCAGTGTATGTGGCAGTTTGATGAATGACAGGCACACTTTCCAAGGCTGCTGTCTGCATGTCATTTCCTGAAAACACTGTTTACTCGACCCTAGTCTAAAACAACAGTCCATTGTAGGGATACATTTTCCAAACAGCTTATAAGGAGGAGAAAGTATGCTCTTTGAATAAACATCAATCCCCAAACACCCATCACGAGAGTGAGAAAGATCTGTCCTTATACAGTGCTCTTACATCATGTCCAGATATTGTGCGGCTTTACTGTCCTTTCATTCACACAACTAATAGCAGCAACAACTCTTTTAGTGGCTTGCCACTGCTGCGTGGCTGGACTGACAAAGCCTACATAAAAGGATGGTGGGAGACATAATCATTTCAGCAGTTCAGGCGGCCCCAGAGTCTTTGAAGTTTTTGCACCCTGGATCATTACAACAGCAGAGCATGGCGTTGTCTCGCCTCACACTTTTTATTTGTGTTGTGTGTCTGCTGCTTCTCTCTGCGGGTTCTGCCACAGTGGGTAGAATCCATGAAACAGATATCATACTATCATTAGCATGTTTTTACTTATCTGCTGCTCACCACATTTACTGTGTGACTTACGGTTATTTTCCTCAATTCCCAAACTGTCATAATCCCTGATTAGACCAACCTCCACACTGCAACCCACCTAGAGAACCGTCTTGAGTCATCATTATCATGGTTTGCACAATCACACAGAGACTTCTCCATATCCTCTATCCCCAACGTCCACTGATAGCACAATACTGCTACTTCTGCAGCACTAATGCTCGTTTGTATAATTTGAACAGTTCGTTTTGTGCATGCACCTGCAGTAATCTAGTTAAACATACTGTGTCACTGTCTAGGTAAGAGATTATGCCAACCACTTTAGAGCATGGAATAAAAATAATTGTAACTTGTTATTCAACACCAGATAAAGTCCATTTTGAGACGCCCCTGTGAGAGTTAAAAGAACTCATGTGGTTGCAGTGGATGTGGCTGATGAGTGTGAAGGTAGACAAGTACACCTGCTCCCATTTGCTCAGCAGGCACATAGAAACACTTGCACACATTACTTTAATGTCATCCTTTACTTTTTATATACAAGTATACCACAATGTCATCCGGAATTCTTAACTTTGTGTAAAATGACACTATTAGCCCTAGCATCCCATAATGTTACGTTACACTACAAGTATATATTTATCAAACAGCACAAATACAACATCTTGTAAAGTGTCTGATCTTAATTTGATTGCTTCTATTGTTGTCAAATGTCCAGTAGTCCAGTAAGTAAATGCTGCCTACGCGATCCCCTTTATGAGGCTTTTATGGGTGACTTCACTGATAGGGGTCATGCCTGGGTGAGCTTTAAATGCTTGCTAATGGACATGTTTGACCCCTCTCACAACAATTTAAAAGTCTGCTCTTGAGTTCATTGCCTGTGGATCTCTCTGTGGGCAGATCATGACACATATTGTTTAGTGGGAAAGACAATGGTGCCGACTACAATGACGCAGTGCTGGCAAAATGGGATTATGGCTCTGTGTATTAAAACCAGGTCCTAAAATTGGATTGACCCAGGTATGTAGTGCAGGCCGTCACTCAAATCAACAGACGTGATGTTGTTTATGCAAGCACAAGCCATGAATATTTCAAAATCGAATATACTGACAAATCTGTACATTTGCGCTTTCATCACCAGAGGGAAGTTCATGAAAGGAATTTATGCTGGAAAATGGCCAATGAGGAATGAGGAAATGCAGACAGGGAACCATTTACACAATTTTTTAATTAACTTTACACTTAGAATCATTTAGATTCTTTGGCTTTTTCCCAATTTGCGACAGTTATTCACTTAAAGGTATATTTGATGATTTCTGAGGACCATTTCCATATGGATTGTGTCAACAGGACTCGGAGGTATGCATGAAAGATCGATCTTGAGCACTCTTTTGAAAAACTTACGAAATCACCAGCATTTAACTGCAGCTAATGGTGACATTCTTGGCGTTACATCGTTGAAATGTTTTAGTTGTGTTTGTTTCTTTAAAGGCACACAGGAAGATTTTGGCGAGAACGTTGTGAGCTAGTCTGTTTTTCAAAAGAGCACATACACTCTTCACTCTTTCAATCATACCTTCTAACTTGCACTACCACACAAGGCACGCAGCCAGAATGACAAAGATAATACGATCCACGCGAAAATGATTGGTACTCAGAATTCCTCAAACATTCCTTTAAATAACCTTGTGTTAATTTCGTGCTTTCTTGTCTTTACATGACGGTAGAAAGTCTGAGTGATCCAAACATATCAATAGTCTGCGAATATAACTAAGTCTATCTATGTTGCGTCGAGATATAGCATTAACCCTGGTGTATGCAATCCAGGCTTTTGCTTTTGTCGTCCCTCGAGTCCACACACCAGACACAAGTTTCTCTTAAAAGCGGCGAGTGCAGCAACCAGCAATTTGCTTTCCCTACTCGACTGCAAAACAAAAGTGCGTCAATGATACTCAAGGCTTCTCCCCACTCTGTTGACTTGCCTTTTTCTTTACCATATCTCTGCTCTCACCAATATCCCGGCTTTTTCTCACCCCTCTACAGCCCATTCTCCGCTCTCCGCCCCTCTTCCTCTCTATCCTCTCCTCTCTCTCTCTCTTCTCTCGCTGCCCTTCCTTGAGTCCCTCCCTCGTAAACTACTTGCTATTCAGTTCAGGGAGGCTGCAGGCAGCATTGCTCGAGCTCCCTGTACCGCTCCTGCCGCAAGGACTAGACTTTTTATCCCTGTGCGCCTGATAACCAGACACTCCTTCTACATTCTCCTGTTTGACTTTTCTCTCCAACTATGCATTCGAAAGCATTCACTTAAAACACAAAACACACTTAGCGGCTTAACCTGCCCTTCCCCTACGCCCTGTCTGCAAATCTCTGCAGAGTATTACACCGCACACAACAGACGGTAATTACTGACAAGGCTTCACACATCGTCTTAATCTTCATATTGTTTGAATCGTCTGTGCGCTCCCATTGTTCCAAAAGGGTGGAATCGTGTATCCAGCAAATACTGCTATATTGAGGCTGACAATGCCTAATGAAATCTTTATAGTGTCTGTAACCTCCCTGGAAAAAGCTATAGAATGGGTTCAAATGTTGTAGCATCAGCCGCTGGCCATAATTTAAATCCCTGGTCAGATTGAACTAGATCATTCCATTAAAAATAAATGATTTCTGCTGAATATCTTTGCAAACCCTGTGAGAAAAAATATTGTTCCCATCTCGGGCTGTGAGTTTTTGTCTTCACTGCAACTCTTCTCTTAAAGTGTATATCAATCTTTTAGGACAGTTTTCTTTGTCGGTGGTTGGAAAATTGCAGTGTTAGCTGATGTAATGTTCTCTTGGTATGTGTACAAGGAGCTTTTCCTGTGTCTATGCATTATCAAAATGTTCGGGGCTCAACACTAATGATTCCCTCGGGCAAGTAGCCTGTCACGCCAGAGAGAAGATCGAAATCCTTGCGCACCTGTACAAGTGGTAGAAATAATCAGGTACATCTTATTCAATGCTGCAATTTTAAGAGCAGACTTCAAATCATTTGCATGCGAGTATGTTAGCGTCGGAGTTAGCAGACTGCAGGCATTCCAGGGGTGCAAAGTAACTACATTCTTTCATTCATGTAAGTTTGTGTCTTGGTTTAGCAGTTAGAAATGTGATTATACAGCGCTTGTGTATTCGTGCAGGTAAAGTTTTATATTCTGTAATATGACCAGAGGCGTGTTTCATCTACGAATGCAGCAATGTTTACAGTAACCCCCACAATATGATTTGTGGTATTTCAAATTCAGACTATCCAGACTATTTCTATGTGTCACTGTATTGTCGTGTTACAAAGCTGTCTGACACAGTGGGAAACGCCTCCCCATAACTCTCTGTTCAATCAATCACTGGTATCACCACAATACCTGCTCACTAACCGAAAAAACAGCAATAGACATGGTAAATCATTTATAATTTCCATGACTTTTTATTTATTTATTCATTTGATTTGCACAGTGCATGTTAATGGACAGACATGATACAACATGAACACAACACACTGGATTCTTATTTTATGTTTCTGCTTTTTTGCAGAGAAATAAATGTTTTCAGTATATATTATCATTCTGTTCATTTACAGAAAGGTTGTACTCAAAACGTGCAGTCCTTTTGCCACTTAAAACCTGAAGCAAAGGCACTTAAACATTACTAATAACATTTATTTGGTCTATATTTTCTGTACATAATTATTTTGATCTTGATTTGAAGTAAATAGTATTTGGTCAAAATAATTGTGATTACATTTATGTGCCAAATAATCGTGATTAGAAATTATTGCTATAATTGAACAATCCTATTTGCATGTGCAATATAAATAAAACGTGACCTAAATAAATAAAGATGTATCTAACGGTAAGTAAATTGTACATGGGTCCTTTTTTTTTGTCCTATGGTTTAACATGCTTTTTATGAAAAATACACAGAAATGAAACTGAACTTATAAAACTATGTGTTCTTTAGAAGACAATTTTGTGCACTGTTGAGTTTAATTGTGGAGGACAAAAAACATTACTTACAATGTAATTAAACTGATTACGCAACAAATGGCATCCACATATTTGTTTTGACAGGTTAGAATAGTTTTATCTTTACAAAGGCTTTGCAGCTTTTTTAATCCGCTTATTCCAAGTCAGTAGCAGAAGTAAACCTAGTATTATTCCTACAATATCTTCAGAACATAAACGCTGTATACAGTACTGAAAATATTTCTTTGGGCGCTTGCTGAATTACCACAGTGTAAATGGTGTTGTTCAACGATCCAGAGTGAGCAAATAAACTTACTCGGTGAAGGAATAAGAGATTTGATCTGCTGCTCTGATGAAGACCAAAGAAATGGGAAGGTGTGAAAATAAAGAAAATAACTATACTCCTTTGGATCAGTTCTTCCTTCACCTACTGCCCTGCATGCAGTTGTGAATGTAGAGGGCTCTCTGAATCAGTGGGAGTAGTATGTCTTGGTGCCAACATATCTTACATGGATACAGTTCATTCGCAAGCGCTCTAAACTGTCTTTTTCATTTACTTTCCGCGTCGGTTGGGTCTACCAGCGAACCACGGCTCTGTGCACTTTGGGTGTTAATTCACGATATGCCGTTTACTTCTCGTCCTTTTGACCAAACTGCTCATTTCGTACTTAAGTTGTGCTTGATGATAAGCCAGATGCTTCCTCTCATCCACAGCCTGCTTGACCACAGACGCTAATAGCCGCTGACAGTCTAAACATGCGCTAGTGTAATGAGAGGAGTAAGCGAACGGCATCAACTATTAAATATAAGGGAGCTAATGCCAGCAGGCTGCGGGGCTTCTCCTCGGGCTGCGCTCTTGTCCAATGCATTAAATGTATCTGACAGCGCAGTTTGCCGGGCCAGCTCTGCACCGTTTCAGACACGATGGACGGTCATGAAGAAGAAGGACTGGCACGGAGCTGCACTGCACACTGCAGAGGTCACTCATACATAGCTCATGAAGTATTTATATCGGTTTGAAATGAGTTCAACTTGACTAATCAGATATATGCTTTGAGCAGTATTCATTAGAGTGTAACAGTATGCTGAAATCATATTCGGTTCAGTTTCAGTATTGGGAGGCAGGTCCGTCAACAGAAATTTGGTGGCCCGGAGCAAGAAGAAACCTCACGGGCCCCACACTAATACAAATTGATAGGAAGAGGGTCCAGTTCTGGGCCCCTGAGACCCTGGAGCGCAGGACAAATAACCACTTTGTCCCCCCTGGAAGGTGATTGTTTGGTATATTTTGGTGGTTTTTGGTATAACAAAAACTGAAAGAATTAAGCGAATAATAGTATTCAAACCATTATAAACAAATATAGTTAACGCTGATGCCCTGTAGTAGGCTGTTACTAAAACATAACATAAAACGCTTTTTTCTTTAGATTGAGTTTATATATGTATTTGCTCCCTGCTTGATGCAACTAAATGATTACGACCAAAAGATCATTACACTGAATGCACACAGTGTCTGTGTATATATTGTATATATATTGCTGCCAGTACAACAGAACTGCTATCTGGAGAAGCTAAGTTTTCCTGAGCCTGTACTGGTCTGATCCATGCACAACGATGGATGTAAAGACCCCGTGAATTTGGCAATGGACTTTTTCATTAGCGGTGAATCCAAAATCCATCTCTGTCTCTGTCTAGTATGCGCTCCGATTTGGAAGTTTCGAAGAGAGCTGGATCATGTAAATCGATCAGAACTATACATGCCATAGTCAGAAAATAGCGCAGATGAATAATAAGCCAAGATCCATCCACGTGCACCATTACTTGTGGATTACATTACATTATTATTCATGCTTTATGTTAATTGGGTAGTTTGCACTTGAATTTGGCTCCCGGGCAAACCAAGTAAATGTCCTCCCAGCTGGCATACATAAACATGCCATTGGTGATTGCAAAAAAAAACAGATTTTGGCCAACTCAGTCACTCGGCCATCTTAATTTGAGATTGACATGTCCTGGAATGGATCTCACTACATATTTCTATCCTCTAAATTTAAAAAATACAATTATGGCTTTGTTGCTTTCGGGGTTTATAAAGGTTCTAACAAGATTAAGATCTATTTCTGTACCACATTGCCATGTCATCTTGTTGAAAAAAGACAAACTAAACCTCTCCGATCTAAACCTGTCATCCGGAACCGCTCATCGTGAATCTTCCTATTTATTTACGTCTCCCTCTCAGCTGCGGGCTTTCTGCCACAATTCTTCTTTTCCCCATTTTAGCATCCTGTAATCAAACCCAGCTGATAGCCACTGCTTCACCTCTTTAAGTTCCCCTTAATGAGAAGTCAAATTGGCCCATCCATGGCACCACAGCTGAGGGAGCACAACTTTATCTTAATGAGCATCTAGCTAGCTATTATCTGCCGCTAACCCCACCAACATGTTAGCACTATTATCGCCCCACCCTTTGGCTCTCGTGCACACACAAACACTCCTTGTTATCAGCGCGCCTTCCCCTTTTAAGCTCCGCTGCAGACAGTGTAACCTCATTGGACAGTAATTGTACCTCTCGCTCCTGCCTAATTGAATTGACAAGAAGCCGGAATTGATATCATTTAACACATTGATCTTGGAAGACAATGAGAGCGAATGCCTGGTGCGATGGCCCCCCAACACACACACACACACACACACACACACACACACACACACACACACACACACACACACACACACACACGCACACACACACACGCTAACCTGTCTCCCATTCCACACCACACATTATCTCTTTCTCTGATTCATGGGCCCATTGCTTTGATTTGCTCTGGTACTGTCCATGAATTTCTACATTCATTTCTCACACACCCTTGTTTGGATGCACCATTTACTTTTTATTAGATGTAGTTTGCTGTGTGGCCATAGAGATGGTAGTCAGATAAAATGCCTGGAGACATTTTAAGAGAATGTTTAATAAGCTGGTAGAGAGTGAAAATGCAGTTTGATCCCCACATATTCCCAAGAAATCACAGATTGAAGCACTTGGATCCACACCAAAACAGTTATACTTTCCTTCAACCACTATATATTAAATAGGGCTGTCACAAACTGTTATTTTTAGTCATCTGATTATTTCTATTTCAAACAAATAAAGGTTGAAATATGGTGACTGAAGGCTTCTAGATAGAGAATATATACGAATGAAGTGTATTATTGATCAAAATCTGATTAATGCCACGGTGTTGGTTATAAAACGTCTTTTCATATGTATCTGCATCAGCTCGGACTGGGGCTTTCTGTGTGGAGTTTCTCTCTGTGGGTTTCCTTCGGTTTCCCCTCGTCATCACGAAGTCAAGCCGAGGTCAAGATCGGCAGTTGGGTCCCGTGTGGCACTAACTGCTCTTGATAGGCTAATATAATCAAGTCCAGTTCCTGACTCTGCTATTCAACTATACTACTCTTTTGGAGAGCAATGTTGACGTTGGCCAACTCCAAGTCTTTCTCTTGAATTCTTCCCTTACCACTCTTGGCACTGGCAAGTTGCTGTTTCAGCTCCGCGTTCTTCTGGACTGCCGTGTTATAAATATAGCAAATATTTCTGTGTGCCTTAATTTGATCTTGGAGCAGCTTTTCTGTGCTTTTCTGTGGCAGGAGAGACTGACCCAAGAAAAATACTTTTCCAAGCTAAAGGACCAGGTCAGTCTCTCCTGGTCCTTTAGCTTCAAGTCCAAGGACTTGTTGACTTAGACCTGATGTTCAAATTGTAACCTCATTCGCTCCAGATGTTCACGGAGCTCCCTGACCAGAAGGCTCTCTTCTGGGGGTGGAAGTGGCAGGACCATGGTGCTTTCGTCTGGACTTGGCTGGACCTGACGGCTGTCCTCTGGGTTAGAGGGCACCTCAATGAAAGAGATTTAATGTTACTTCCCAGTTGGACATGAGCAGCAAATATGACAGGTAGAGGTGTTTCCACAACGGTTACCTTGCAACCATACAGTAACCAGTGCCAAAATCTATATCACTTACATAAAAATTAGGAATTGACAATAAATAATACCTGAAAACCCATTTATTTTGCATAACTCTACGAGATATATGTTCACTGGCATACTGTGGAACATGCCAGACAATCCAGTAACATCTCCATGGAGACAAGCAGGTGGCGTGCACTCCTCCAGGTAAGTTACATAGTGCACCTTTAACACTTAAAAGACGTCATGTTCTTATGATAGTGACCAGAGTAGGGCTGCAACAATTAGTCTAATCTTGTCTAGTCGACCATAAAATAGAATTGTAGTCATATTTGGATTATCATAATCGTTATCTGGACTAACAGACTCTAAAGCACCTTTTATAACAAAGAGTGGCATTTTTAAATCAAAATGTAAAAAAGAATAAACAATTTCAGATTTTCAGCAAATGATGTAATCTTGATAAAATAGTGAAAACATGTGCTCTAACAGATGTCAGTGTAACACCCAAAAATCATTGGTTTAACTTTACATTGTGATTTGATAATGCAAACAGTGTTTTTAAACCTCTCAAACTTCTCCTTCTTGCTTAAATAACATACAAACTAATACAAACCCCAATTTACAATCTTAAAATCAATGCTGTAGCACATTTAATGAGAGGCTTGACACGCTACAGAATCCACTTCTTTCGTCAATGTGGAGCTTTGCACATCCAGTAAAATGCTCTGTCTTTCTTCTTTCTTTGATAATATGTCCATCTAGGAGCACAACAATAATCGACAATCTCTGAAACGCTGTTAGTTTCTATGTCAATTCCCTGCCACTGTGGAGTGTGGTGGTGCTTTAGCTTGACAATATGTGCAGGAGCTCTGTACTGTATACAATCTTACTTGAATTCCATTGAAAACCACATATAATAAAGGATACATTACTGGAGATCAGAAAGGTTTCTTTTCACAGACTATAGAAAGACTTAACATTCAGAGGGTTTGGAGCTATTTTGATAGATTGCTGTACATTGCATCTGGTGAAGCTGGAATGATCGCATTGAGAGCCTCTCCACTATTGCTTCACACTGTCCACTGTCCTTCTTCTCAGTGACCAAGAAATGAGTTTGCAGTTACCACCTCCATTACTGTGCTCACTAGATGTTTATTTTCAGCCCTCAGCTTCTATCTCCCCGACTCCTACTGTGTGTGAACGAGCGCACTCCGGGGGGCAGGGAATAATGGTGGGAGACCATCGGGAACATTGTCTGCAGACCCCATGGGGACTTGTTGTGTTTACCACCAAAACTGATCAGGCACATTCTATTATGTGGCAGTCAAAAACAGATAATCAATGTTGCAGTATGGGAGACAATTGAATCAACAACCAACTGTGCTGTCAACTTTTTAATGGCCGTGAATCACAATTGCTTTCACAGACGGGGGCACACCTGGGCGAAAATGGAGGAAGTCAGCAGTGTAGACACAAAAGCAACAGTCATTTGGGCTTTTCGGCAACTTTGAGAGACGCTAACCTCTGCTGTGGCACGCACATGCACATGGTTGGCTGAAGTTTAAGGCTGACGCACTGACTAACCTATGAATCATCCTTGCGGACACGATGGTTGACTGATGTGCAGTGTTTTAATTGGCTTTTATTTTGCAGAAAACATTGGGTGAGCAACACATTTTTTTCACTCCATTTGTAAGGTTTGGCATATTTAACCATTTCAAAGTGACATCATCCTAAGGGCAGGATTAAAAATATCCTTTATGCTTCTCTTCATGGGGAGGGATGCAAAACATGATCAATAATGACTGGTTATTCCTTCCCGCTATTGTTTACGTTGCGTGTTTATCGATTTTTAGTGCGGTTTTAGCCCCATGGTCACCAAGAGTCTCGTTTGTCAAGTGTGCAAAACAGATAACCATGCTAAAAGTGGAGCAAAAATCCTGACGCAGTTGGCATTTGCTGAAAAGGATGCAGCACAGTTTTTTGCACCTATGAGTGAATGACTGCAACATGAGCAAAATTCGAGGTGGAGGAAATGCAAATGAAGTCGTTTAGCTGTGACTGAGAGCTAAAACTGTGTGGTTATGGAGACAGGTGCTAACTTTTTGCACAGTATAGCAATTTGTGCACCGGTAGGGAATCGGATTGTGATTTTAAAAGGATGATATACACTCTTAATATGTAGAAAGGAAATATGACATGAAGGAAGACGTGTGCGTGCATGGTGTATAAGAGTGCGGGATGAGAACAGATGATGCAAGACCTGAACCTCCTGCACGATGTGTAGACCGCTTGCTTTTGGCTCTCAGGATTTTTAAAGGATGTATGACAGACGTGTAAAAGTAGCCTATGGTTTGACGGACAGCTGCTGTGAATCACTCCCCTTTCTGAAATATGTGACTGTCGAGCAAAATATCCAACGGTGAAACGTGTATTTACTACAACTGCCTCTAAAACAACACGTCATTATTTGATCTTTGTGAATGAACCATTTAAAAACAGTGTACATTATTTAGAATGCTCCATTTTGCATGTCTCTTCACGTACAACATTTTTACGCTGTTTTTTTCCCTCCCGGACGCCATAAATGTAAGATGTCTACGCAGGAACGTGATCTCCAATTCATCCTCCTTTTTTGTTGCGTTTTTGCCAAAAACAGCCTGTGTTACATATTCATTCATATCCAGGAATAAAAACTGCACTGCGTCCTTTTAGCGTCTGTGAGAGACGCAAATGCCGACTATGTTCGGTTTTGCCCCCCTTTTAGCGTGTCTTTTCAATTTTGCACATGAGCAAACACTTTATAAATCCAGGCCCTTTGTAGGTTTTTTTGTTTTGTTTTGTTGTCGATCTGAGTAGAAAAATAACAGGTGCTGGCTCTAGTCCCCTTAGACGACCATTACTGTGCTGTTGTTTTAATCTCCTTAACTCAGATTAAAGAGTTTGGAGATTTACAGAGGGGAAAAAACATCTGGGATTCTGTGGAAAATCAGGATAAAAACTTCCCTGTTGTGTTAATCATTTGTCTTATTAGAAAAAAAAAAAAACATTTGAAGAGCTTCATCTCACTGACAGTTGTGCATAAACGTGTTTTACATAAATATGGTTTGCTGAAGTGTTCTTTTGGAAGGTTCCAGTTTAAGCCCCTTTTTAAATTTGGCAGTAAGCATTTTTAATCCCGTGCATCCCTCTTGTCCTTTAATGACACATTAGGCTCCTGGGGCAGTACAATGACTAATGTTGTCATGTCCCCTGCTTTGGCAGAGAAATCCTTGCCTGCACATGAGTGTGTGAGAGCTTTTATGAGCTTGTCACTATAAGGCAAGATAATCTAATATTATCTTTGTTTTTCTGGTTCTGTATTTTAATAAGCCTGGAATAAACATGTTATTAGTACATAAATGATGTGCAGTATACAATTACCATAAGACTCACATTGTCTTGAATAAGATATTCAACTTTTTTCTCTAATCTTTTCATTATGAGACTTCAGCAAGGACAAGTTAGTAATACATCCAACAGAACACGGATACTATCTGTTTTATGGCTTTTCTCATTGAGCACCGCCTTTACATCTATGACCTTGGAAACAGGAATTTATGGCGGCCCGTAGCACCTTTAACAAGCTTGCTAAGCTTTTAGTGTGACGGATGAAGGGAAATTTGTAATATTGGGTTTGCTTAATGGTTGTCAATCAGGCTTCAAATCGCCCTCTGTATCAGTTCTGAAAAGTCTGAATTTACCATTATGCAGCTTTCTGTCAAAGCAAAACTGTAATAAACTGCACACATTCCTTCACTTTCTATTAATGTACATGATTACACATATTACCATTTCTAGGTAAATGTTACCATGTTTTTCTTCAGAGTCATATTCGTTTTCTGAAACTTTACCTTTACGCTTTGCTGAGCTGAACATGGAGAGGGTTGCCTGGCAACAGCACAACTAATGTTATAAATCGATAGTGCCATTGCTCTGGGAATGATGTCTTTCAGCCATCGTGGCTGTGTTGAACTGAATAGGGAATTCTGATTTGGTTTTAGTGTATCAGAGCGGCATTGCATTGCAGGCTCCTGAACAGGAGTCACCAGTGCTGATGTTTATCTGTTAACTTCTGCTATAGGCCCATCCTACAGGGCCGTGCAAGTGGCATTAAGATTTAAAGCAGCACTCTGCCTTCTTAGACATGCAGGCATTTCTCTGGAGCTTACTCTGGAATACAAGATCATTTGAATTTAACCTGGGACAAAAAGGCTGCACCAGGATGAAATATGTTCCTCAGGTCTGAGGATACAGAAGGAAAAGCAGCTGTAGTAAAGGTTTCAGGGAGCTTGTGTGGTAAATAAGACACTGCAGGTGGAACTGTCGGTGGCACAGGAATGCTCATACAACTGCCTGTATGAAAGTGGCCTTCTGTTTGCTTATGTATGCACACACTCAGTGGAGGGTTCACTCTGGTGCACTGAGCTCCCAGTGCAGCTCCTCACTGCTGGGTGGAGAGGCACAGCTGGTGGCTGCTCCAGGTGAAGAATGCAAGTCTCCAGCCTCATAAAGCCATCAGTACGGAGAGTTGGCACTAACAGGAAATAGAGCACACTGGGGATTTGGCATCGGCTAAATTGATTTTTTGGCAGAAAGGCTAGTTGGGAGGTAACCTTGCAAACTATTTCAGTTTTTCTGCAATCTAAGAAAAATAAATATGTCCTTAGACTTTTTCAATTTACAGAAACATTTTAGATGTAGTAATGAAAAAAGGTACACATCTGCGTAGAGAACTCAACACATTTCAGCAGAGAGGAATTTCAGAATGCCCTGCTGTGGATTACTTTTCTTTCGCCAAATACTCAGTATTTGGTCTAAAACAAGGTGATGTATCTATTAAACTCTTAACTGTATGGTGATTATATTTCTGTGTTTTTCTCCTTTGCAGACTGGCAGGAAAGAAAAGGGTGACCCGCTTAATTCAGCTATTGACAAGATGACCAAAAAGACCCGGGACCTGCGTAGACAGGTGAGTGCACAGGTTTATATTCCTTTGCAACACACAAACACAGCCTCTTTGAAGTGAATACTTTAAATACAGACCTGCCTTTTAAAAATTCTGAAGCTTTTTTTTTTTTTTTGCTGCATTCCATTACAACAGCAATTGAAAAGACTAAATTAAAAATACTGTTCACATACTTTTGTACCATGTCTTATTGTTCATCAGAGCTACTTTCTGCATGAGGCGCCGGTAGTTCTGATTGATTTACATGATCTAAAGCTCTCAAACACTTCAAAATAGATGTAGGATCATCTACTAAGTTAATGGTGTGGGATTTTCAAATCATAGCCTCTGGTCAAAATGTTGTTTCTTTATTTTCCAGTTTAGCGTTTTACTCAGTTTCTTTCCATAATCCCAAAACATGTAGAAGTTTAAAATGAAAAAGAACTAAAACTAAGAGGAGGAATTTAAGAAAATAGTCTCTAACTTTATGGAAAGAACACTTTTTGAGATATATGGTGTCAGTACTCAGACAGTATTGATTTTTTTTAACATCCACTTAAGATAAAATCGATAGTTTTAGTTTAGTTGAATCCTCATTGTAACAAAAGTTTGGTGTTGTATAAACATAAAAAGGTGCACTTGTTGCGTAAAGGCATGGCGGATATCTGCTTGTCTCCTACACAACATCTGCTGCAGCAAAATCCACTATTAGGTTTCCCTGCGACCCAAAAAAGTATGTCTGCCCATATGCCATCAGGACATCGGCAGCAGTTCCAGATTTCATTTTGACTCTCCCTTTTCGATCATGCAGCAAAACAAATATTTTAGGAGGCAAGGCTGTCGACTGAAATTGAAGCGGCGCTGTATTCTGACACTAGGAAGGCCAGCTATGGTATATTTGTAAGCTTGTTGGGAAGAATATTTTGAAAATCGAAAAAGGGAAACGCTTCACTAATATGTATTTATGACATATTTTGTTACGTGGTCCAGTCAGATAATGTATTCTGAATAATCACAATAATAAGAGGAATCTAGGGCTGGGCACGCAGATCAGGTCAGATCAAACCCTTCTCCTGTTTCTGTGCCACTTCTTTCTCTCAGTCCTGATCTCCAATCAGCGCATGAGGCGGTTTGCTTGTGTCGCTGAATTGTACTTGAGGAAGAGACTCCTGCTGTATAAGGAGGCTGACAGGTGCCCAAGCTCCATCTGGGTTTTTGAATTATCCAAAAAGACCCAGGAAACGGGGTAAATGGCTCAGTGAAGTCTTCAAACCGAGAGTGACGTCAAATTAATTAAATATGCACGTATAGAATTGGCAGTCGATCATTAGCAATATTTCTTCAACAATGTTTACTTTGAAAACAACTAAAACTGAGAGACTTACTTCGTGTTTAGTAAGCAGTGAGCTGATCTGAACCAGGACTGGATCAGGACTGAACCAGGACTGGGACAAGAGGAATGTAGCAGGTCTGAATCAGGACCAGGGCCGGCCCAGCCTATAATCGGGCGAAGCAGCTGCCCCGAGACCACCAGAGGGCCCCCTAGAGCAGATCATTTTTAACTGAAGATAATGATTGAAAAGTTGAATTAGAAACTACACGGCGCTCAGGTGCCTACAGTTGCCTACAATAGCCATCTAAAACGATTAAATATGTTTTTTTTATTTTTGTGACTGCTGCCTACATTTATTTTTTAATCAGGCATTATGTGAGTGGCTCCGTGTTTACATGGGCGCGAGGGTCCGGGGTGCGCTCACAGTGAGACAGGTGTTTTACAAGTTAGACTAAAAGTTAGAGGACTTAAGTTCAGCAAAACTGTCCCACTTAAGATTTTTGGGAAAGCCGGACATTTGAGAGAGGAATGGCCTCACTTTACGTTACAGCTGTGACCTGCAGATAAAACTGTGACGCTGGACCTTTATACAGTATCATGCATAAAGGATTTATCTGAACGAGATGAAGACAGCACGGTGAGTCCGTTTATTAAATTGGCTCTGTTTGTAGGCTTTTCTTTGTCCAGTGTAACTCTGTGACAACTGCACAGGATTTGTCAGAGGCTTTATTTTTTTTCACTTTTGGGTTTTCAAATCAAATCAAATCAAATCAATTTATTTTTATAATGCCCAAAATCACAACAACAGTTGCCTCGATGGGCCACAGGTAAAAGCAGTTCAGATAACTGTCCCAGAATGCCCCTGTCCTTTGACCCTCCTTCACGGCGCCCATGGGAAAAAGTAGAAACCTCGGGGAGAACCACAGTGAAGGAGAGATCCTACTCCCACGGACGGACAGGCTGCAGATTAACTAGGACTGACGCATCCACTTGGACTGTGGAGCCAGAACCACTCAAGAGGGAGGTGGCTTTAAAGAGTTCCTCCAGGCGGACGAGGAGCAGTCCACCAGTGTAGAGAGATCCCTCCAGCAGGAGATGAGGAACAGTTCATCTAAAGTAGAAAGAGTTCGTCCAGGCAGACGAGGTGTGGCTAATCCAGCTGTCCAGGCGGGTGGCGCATAGATCGTCCAGACAGGTGGGGGTGGGGGGGTCGTCACTGGAGCAGCCGCCGCAGTGTCTGAAACAGTCTCCACTCCCCGGGGGAAGTGGAGAGAAAGAGAAACATGTGAACAGCAATGAACAGACTACAGTTGAAGTAATATTAAATATTGTTGATAGATAAAGTAGGAAGAACCAGAGGATAGTGTTCAAGCTGCCATACTTCCCCCAGCAGAATTGCTCCAAGGGCAGCGTAGCTAAAACTGTAGGTTTTTATTTCTGTTCCTAACTGGCCTGACCATAAGCTATTTCAAAGAGGAACGTTTTGAGCCTGGTCTTAAATGTAGAGACTGTGTCGGCCTCTTTTACATGAACAGGGAGCTGGTTCCATAACATAGGAGCTTGGTAGCTAAATGCTCGACCTCCTACTGTGCTTTTAGAGACTCTGGGGACTAACAATAGTCCAGCATTTTGAGAACGAAGAGCTCTGTTTGGATGGTACGCTACTATTGCATCTTTGAGGTAGGATGGGGCCATATTGTTTAAAGCTTTATAAGTCAGGAGGAGGATTTTAAATTTGATTCTAAACTCAACAGGAAGCCAGTGAAGAGACTCCAACACTGGTGAAATATGATCTCTTTTTCTAGTACCTGTTAATAATCTTGCTGCTGCATTTTGAACCAGTTGAAAGCTTCTTATAGAGCTTTTAGGACACGCTGTAAGCAGAGCGTTACAATAGTCTAATCTGGATGTGACAAATGCATGGATGAGTTTTTCGGCATCATCTCTGGGCAGGATTTTTCTAATTTTGGCTATGTTACGCAAATGAAAGTAGGCTGTTTTACAGGCTTGATTTATATGAGCTTTGAACGAGAGATCTTGGTCAAATAGGACCCCAAGGTTTCTTACAGTAGAGCTGGGGGCTACAGTGATATTGTCCAGAGAAACTATCTGGTCAGATAAGGAGTCTCGCAGGTGCTTAGGGCCCAGCAGAATGACCTCGGTTTTTTCAGGGTTAAGGAGCAGATAATTAAGAGTCATCCAAAAAAGTTTTCTGGAAAAGGCATTCACACGCGACACAGAGAGTCGTAGAGGTCCTTTCGCTCATCGTGGAAACTATTATTTCAAGTCTGATGGAGACAGCTTCGTATTACTTACTTGAAAAGCAGTTTTAGTGCAAAACTCGCAGATAGACTAAATGTATCTGCTGTAAACTAACGCCTCACACTGTGTCCCTGCAGAGAATATAAGCTTGTTGGCTGCAGTATGTAAAAAGTCTGCAGCATGAAGCCCCGAAGATTATAACATTGTTAAAGGCAGAAACCTCTCTTTGTCACATCTATTGGTCGAAGGAATGTCCTATAGATAAGAAAAAAAGAAAAAAAAAGTAAGCACATTTTAGCCAGCTGGAACACATTAAAATGCTCTAGAAATAAAAATTAAAATGGTTAAGTAACCAGTTTATCCCCTTTGAAGGTAGAGGTGGAGGTGAATATGCAAAATGATGAGTGTTATTAGTTCGACTTTGGACACATTTTTGTTTTAATAATTTTGTCCCAAAATACTCACTGATAATAAATCAATACTAAATCAAAGTCAAACATGACAGCAATGGATGAATAAGATATATGTACAGTCCTGATCAAAAGTTTAAGACCAGTTGAATAAACAGCAAAAGTCACATTTGGCATGATTGGATCTTGGAACAAAGTTCCAAATAGAGCTTCAATATGTAACAAGAAATGAGAGTGAGACTTAAAAAAAGACACTGGCAATCAGGCCACATGGAGGATTTTTAGGACCACATAAATAATAATAAAGCATGTACAAAAAGAACATTCAAATTATGTTTCAGTTGTAAAATTGAAACATAAACTGAGTTTCAAATTTAATCAGAAATTGTTAAAATATTTTAAACTATAATTAAATTGTACATTTAAAATCACATTTAAGAATATATAAATTGATTCAACTATTAAAAAGTGTTTTTATAAATGGTTTAATATATACAAACAAACACTAAACATAGATCTCCATATGTGAGCGTGTTCCTATATTGTAGTGATTGTACCTGCTCTGTGCTGGCTGCTGCTGTCCTCTCTGACCTCCAAGGCACCACGAGGGGATCTTAGGCAGACAGCAGGCTATAAGTCTGCCTCCCATTGGGCCCGTTTTGGAGAGGCTGCCTGACAGGCCCTGCTCACACACTGACAGGACGCACTATTGACTCAGGGCTTGGCTCGACAGAACGGGGCGGTCTGTTTGAGCTTTGATTCTTACGCGGGAGGGCAAGGATTCACGGCGCTCACAATCCGCGATACTGTAATTATGTCAACATGTTTGGAGTTTTGCGGTGCCGTGTAGAGACGCCAGACCTTGCAGCGGGGAGGAGACACTTATTTATATGATCCGTGTCTCCGTCTCAGAAGGGTGGGATCAAATATTAGAGGAGACAAGCACAAGTGACAGACAGCCTTTGTGAAATGGAAGCAGGTAAATCACTAGAGACGTGCTGCCTGTCTCGCTCTCTTTTTTTTCACACTGTTGTGTTTACACGGCAGACAATGCTTAAGCTGTCTGTAATCCAGGGCAAATTCAAACCATGTCAGCCGTGTCGTTGCCGCCCCCATTTTTTTTCTCTATTGACATTTTTTGTAGTATTGGCGAGATGTAAATATGTCTAACACATTTCTGTTAAAGGCGAGGCGGAACGGCAGAACCTCGTAATCATGTCGACCGCAGAGCCAACCTGAGAATCAAATCATTTTTTAAGACAAAACACAACAACAGGATGGGAAGATGAACACTGCATTTTCAAGAATGTAAATTACAGACTTATAAACTGTATGGTCCTCCTTCATGTTGATAAAGGTGGTCCTCTTTAAAGTCTTCAGTAGGGCTTTTCTTTACAAGTTATCAGAAATAAAGTAATGAGAAGAAGCTCTGTCCATTTCAAATGATCAGGTTTATTTTACATGTGCACAGTAAAATATCTATCAGTCTGTCCCTGACAAAAAAGATCTCTCCCTCGCCGATTCCAAAAAGCAAAAAGGAGCCCAAACAATAATAAAACACATGCTTAAATACCCCAGAAATGGAGACATCAGACATAAATAAAATGAACATGAAGGCCGAGGTTTTGTCTCACACATCAGGCGATCAGGCAAAAGACACAATGTTTCCATAATAACCTGTAACCTTCAAGTGACTATTCAAATCTTCACACTTAATAAAGCATATAGAGACATGTAATTTTGTCCCACAACAAAATCCTTGGTCGACTAAAGACCGATTAATCGACTAATCGGCCGATAGGGTCTATAAATTTATCAGTCGATAAAGTGTAGCAAAAATATATCAAAGCTATACGTGTCTGCATGTATCTAACCAAAAACTTCAATCAAAACTTTATGCAAAAACAACTATTTATACAGAAAAGTACTTGTATTTATGTGTTAGATTTATATGTAAGTCAGACTAAACTCACGATTCACGCCAAAATCTTCAGCTAACTCACTCCATATCTGCTTGTTTTTGCTGTTTTCACAATATAATCTTTTAAATCTAAATCAAATAATTAGTCGACTAATAAAAATGTTGGTCGACTAAGACAGGGGTTCCCAAACTTTTCTGCCCGGGACCCCCAAATTAGCCACGCAATTGACTCGGGACCCCCAAAGCGAAATGAAAATGACAGTAGCAATAATTTTAAGTGTCAAAGCCTGTTAATTCAGGTTTAATGTTGGTTATTTGAATAGTTTATTGTCTTATTAGACCCTATTTCCTTAAAAGATACTGTTTAAAATAAAAAAAATAGAGCAAATACAATGTCATATTAATTAAAATGAGATCTTGAAATCATTTCGCGACCCCCAGCTCACCCCTCCCGACCCCCACTTTGGGAACCACTGGACTAAGACACCATCGACCGATTAGTCAACTAAACGACTACAGCCCTAGTCTTCAGTCTACAGTTTTTTAATGGTCCTCAATGTATTCAGTTTGTCGTTAAGTACTTAACCATAATTCACTATGTATTACACATTTTGGTGCATAGCTAAGAAAAATGAATAATTCCAACCGTTATTTATGTAATTGTTCCCAAGTTTTGACCCATTTGACTACTTTTTGAAGTCTGCTTTATGAGTTAGGCTATTCTCTGTAAACAAAAATCTAATTAATGTTATATTCTGATCTATAATTGTCCAAATTGTTTATAGTTCCCTCTCATCTCCACAGATCTGTTCCTGCTGTGTGCTGTACTTCCACTGTGTCAATGCTAACCCTGAAACTCGTACATGTGGCACTAGCACTTGTACTGTTAGTTTTCTCTTATCTCTTTGAACCTGCAATCAATCCGTCAGTCAATACCATAAAATTACAGCTTGACGTTGTTTTTACAATATAGCAATTTGCCGCACAGACTAGCAAAGAAAGCACACAGTCTCGGTCCGACAGTAATAACTATGTTTTATGTGCAGGACAATGCATAAGTGGACAAGTTAAACCATATTCAAACAAGAGGACATAATGGTATGTTCGTTAACTCATGGAGATGGTTTATGTGGACCCCAGGTTGAATAGTTAGTGCTGTGGTATTAACTAAACCAAAATAAAATAAATATGGATATGTTTTTTTTGAAGCCTATAATGATATCCGGTATTTAGCTTGTTGTTGTGGCTGATATTTGCCAATACCAATATTAAATCTTTAAGTTTAGTTATAGTAAAATTCACAAAAAACTTTTGTAAAAAATCATTATAAAATGTATAAATCTTTGCTGTAAAATTGTCTGCTGCACGATTATATAAACATACAACCATAGTTTTGTCAGCAATTTCCATTTTTCCCTCACTGGATTGTTCAGAAAGGACAACACGATGCAGGAGGACGATGCACGAGCAGAAAAAATGCGCTAACCAATATCCAATATATCATCCCTAAAATGCACCGTGACGTTTTCATTCTGACGCTGTGTAAACCTTTTAAACAATAGACGTTTTGCAAATACTTTCCATCTACAAAAGCGTAGTAATGGTCCCATTTTGTCCTCAGCTCTTTAAAAGTGTTTGCTTTGTGTCCCTATTAACAGTCACTGGGTACGTTTGAATTATTACGATATCTATAATGATATCTCCCGTTTTAAATAGAGAGCACCAAGTTCAGACAGTGGTACGTTTCGAATGGAGACCTCCCTTTTGGCCCCAGTCAAGTCACGTCATCAAATTTGCATGTCTCCATTGCATAAATACGTTAACAAGTTAATGCATTTGGATTAGAAGTGACATTACTTAATGCGGGTGCACGGTGGCAGAGCGGCTAGAGCTTCTGCCTCCCAGCAAGGAGATCGTGGGTTCGAATCCCGGACCACCCCAATATCACACGATCTCTCTGGGTGGAGTCTGCATGTCCTCCCCGTGTTACCGTGGGTTCTCTCCGGGTTCTGCGGCTTCCTCCCACCGTCCAAAGACATGACTGTGTAGGTTAATTGACAACTCTAAATTGTCCCTAGTGTAAGAATGTGAGAGTGAATGGTTTGTATGTCCTTGTCTGTCTCTCTGTGTCAGCCCTGCGACGAGTTTGCTACTGTCCAGGCCCAAAGTCACTGGGATAGGCTCCAGTCACCCGCGACCCCTAACGGGAATAAGCGGTAGAAAATGAATGAATTAATGAATGAATTACTTAATGCCGAAGTAGGGCAGTATTTTAGTCAGTCTCTTTCCAGGGGTTAATGCCCGGTGGTCATGTGATGTCTTGGAGAGTCTTGCAGACACCATATAATCTACCAAATGGACGTTGCTTGCATACCTTTCGACATGTTAGCGGTGCTTAAATCTTTTATAAGTGGTAGGGGAAATAAATGCACTAGGAAAGAGCTTTTAACCACAGCCAGTTTTGGGACAGCAATATCTAATGGTATACACTGCATTTCTACTTACAACAGGTGCTTTGGCGGCTCCCACGGCTCACAGGACGCATAAAAGTGACCTCTTTCAGTTCATAGGCTCAATGGAAAAGTTTTCTCTCAGTAAATCTACTTGCTTAACTCAAGACCAAATCTCACTATTGCTGTGGAAGTGTAGATCGAATAAAAAATCTAATTGTGAATTTTCTGTTGCGGTTTATGTTTTAGTAATACGATTCTGTTCAAAGTTCACATTTGAAGGACACATATTATGCTATAGTTGCCATGTCATGTCTAACATTGTGCCGTCATACAAAACATACCCGGAGTTGTATTTAGATTAATTCAAGCCAGTTTGAGGAATACTGGTTAGAAAGTCCTCTCCATTCTGAATATCCTCGATGAGTGACATATTTTTCTAACTGATGTCACTTATCCGAGAATCCAAGAAACAGAATCTGTTTTCAGTCCTTAAATCATCGCCAGACTCGTACGGAGCATTTCTGCCGTCTAAGCACAATTACTGCTTGGCTAATTTGCTTCACCCGAACTCTAGTGACTGCCCTGATGTAACACGTTTAGCTTGTGTTAGCGCTATGCAGCCAGTAGATGGCGCCTAAACTCAGTAAGTGTCGTGGGAAAACAGCAAAGATACAGATGTTCATTTAGTCTATAGTACTTTTTTCTTTTTTTTTTTTTTTTGAAAACAAACTTAAAGTACTCGAGCATGTTTAAAGACTAATAAATTATAATTTTTCTTTTTTACGCATCCAGGAGAATTGACAAAAAACTGAAATAGGCCTATGAACTGACAAACTAATTAAAGAATCTCATGTTTGTATGAATCTAAACTACAGGCTTTGCAGTTTTTATGCAGAAATCATATTCTACATCAAGTAATGGTATGTCAAAATTTACAGCCTTAACAATTTGCTAATTGTGTCCATTCAAATGGGCTCTGTGCATGGATTGACTTTATATTTTTTCAAATGGTTCATTGTACTTCTGAGTACTTCTGTCCAATTCGATATCTGTGGAGAGTCACACTAAAATAGAATAAATAGTTAATATAGTGAGCTGCAGGTGGATGTCACTGACAACATGTTAAAGACTTTACAAATGAGATGAACACTTCCCCAGTGACAAAAGATCAAATTAAAACACATTGAAATAATAAACGGAAGTAATTTATAAATAAAAACAATCAGGTAGCCTTTATATTTGAATTAGTTGTTTCTTATATTTCATGTTTTAATAAAAATGAAAAACGATTAGCTTAGCCTACTGCAGCTGTGCACAAAACCCACTGCGATTTCACTTCAATTACGATTCATCTTGCAGCTTTGGTGGCAAAATCTGAATATAAATGACCAACCCTCCGTGGCCATTTACAGTGTTTGGCTTTATCTTGCATTGTTAAAATACTGTGCACTATAAAGATGCCCATCGTAACATTTGAAAACAGGCTATTTCTCGTTTGGCCCATTACTGGCAGTCTCACTGTTTGCTCTGACCGTTAGCTACAATGTAATGTTTAAATAAAAGTCTTATTGACAATGGCGGTAATCTGAACTGTGCTACGCCAAAGCTGAAATGAAAACAGTTGAATGTAATCAAATGCGAAACGCCCAAGGTAAAATGATCATGCTATTAAGGGCTACAGTGAGGATTCCATTTCTTTAATTCCAATTTCTTTAATTAGCTTTCTGTAGTAAGAAGCTAGTGCCACAGTTGGAAATGAGCCATGTGTTCTACCCCCTGTCGTGCCGTCACTAATGGATGCATCTGTCAGATCATCTCTCTGGGCTCTGTTTGACTGATGGTGGATCCCAGGATTCCTCACAGCGCTTTTTCAGCCTCACAACTCCCCCCCGCTCTCTCCCGCTCTCCGTCTCTCTACGTTTGAGCTTTAGGACGTCGAAATCATTTCCATTCTTGCCATTAGCGGCCTGATTGGTACAGCTGTTTTTTAATTGTTGGGGTTATCAAGTTAAGGAGCAGCAGCTGTCACACATCTTTTAAGCTGTAAATGTTGGTTTAGACTTCATAACTCGGGACGATTCGGGAGGTTTAGTCAACACATTTGGCAAAAGTGCTGCGATGAAAGGAGGTTTTATGCCGGGAATGCTTATTCAGTCAATGCGAGACGAGTGGAAGTTGGGTGCCATTCGCTCTTTAGTTTTTCATATTTTCTTTATATAAGCTCATTGACTGCTTTTTACTAATGTTATATTTGCAAGCATTTACAGACTTTATATCGCCACTTGAGACATTTTTGTAGCATTCTCAAGCAAGATTAGAGATATACCAGCACAAAGGTGACAATACTCACATACCTCCAGCCTTTACGTGCCCTTGTGGCCAGTAAATGCCCAGACTGGTCCACTTGACATGGTGCTACGCTCTGCATTGATCCGTTAGCACAGCAACGGAAAAGTTCAAATGTGACTGGAACTGGATACAAACTATTGGACTGGACTGGAGAAGTTAAGGCTCTGAACTCTGAAGTCTTTGGCTGAAATAGTTTAGTGAAAGGTGAATGTTGTATTTCTGCTTTGTACTGTTTAGGCCTATCACAATAATTATATGTGGACTTATCGTTGAAGAAATGATAAAAAGATCATTTTGGAAGGTCAGTATTTCTCGTCTTTGTATTTATTTATTTTTATTTTTTTTGCCGCACTATAATAAAGTTTAAGCTGTAGACAGTTGAATAAATGACTTGTATGCTCAATTATAGATACTAACTGACGACTAAAGTGTATCATCCTATCTTTTTATCATTTTTACAATATTATGCATTTAATAATCCATCTTAAATTTGTATTGTATTACTGTTTATCATCTATATTTTCTTCAGCAACATACTGCATTCATTTGTTGTCCATTGTGACAGGTCTAGCTGTATAATTACATTTTTCTTTCTCTACATTTAAATACATGCTTTCTGTCACTATAAGTCATCTTATTTACTACTTAGAGGTGTTGTACCTGATTTGTACTAAAAACATTAAAAACAAAAGTAGTTCATTTTAAACTCTTTGTATTTGTCCACATGCATTACTCGCTGTCCTAATGCATTCCTAGCATCCTAATGATTCACCACGAAGAGTTAATAAACAACTTTCAAGGCAAGTTTTTCGCGTTAAAGCTAACAATTACTAGCATGCTAACAGCACACTTCCTGGTTTTCGGAGAATGAAACACTCTCTTATTAGATACAGTGGACAGTGGACTCCTTTTCACCCTAAGAGCTGCTTTTATGATATCTCTAAACAAAACAGCTTTTACTTTATTACATGAAAAAAAAAAAATTGGGTACAGCCCCTTTAAATACATTTTGTTTTGACATACATACATACATTATTGTTTGGATCTATGGTCTATAGCTGTTTTGCACAATTATAACTATTGTCCGTCCAAGTATAAACTTCAAAGTTAACTTAAGTTATTCATGATTTCTAATCATTGAATTAAAAATTCTTATTACAGTGTTCATTATGCAGTACTGATGCATTTAAATACTGTACAAAGCAAATCTCTGACCTAGAAGTAGCTCGTGGATCAGTCTGAATACAGAAGTATGTTTGTAGCTAGGAGACATTCCACGTCAACATGCTCTTTTTATTTTCAAAATCAGTAACAAAATGCCTTTTATGATTAATATAACCGACCAATTACTGGGAGCGAACTGCCCGAGTTTCTGCGGTGAGTAATGCTTCTGTGCCTATGTTCTCATGCCTTTGAGGATGTAAACACTCGAATGCTGAGCCCCTTTATTTTCCACACTGCATTAAATGAAAACTCTTGGATACGATATCAGATGCATTTGTTTTTGTTTAGGTTTCTTCGCCTGGAGATCAACAGTCTCTCATCTCCTCTTTTCATTCCCTCGCTCGCCGCTCACTAATCGTCCCCTGCCCATTGATAGATATAATATAGAAGAGCTATTACTTAATTTTTGATTTGCCCAGGCTGTTTTCCCTCAGCCGTGACTCCCGACCATTTAGACTGTGATTGCTCTTGACATTTTAATAAGAAACTTTGCAGAGCTGACCCGAAGGTACCCGCCGCTATGTGTTTAGAATCACAACACGAGGAACTGTAAATATCCCCCAAATTCAACTCATTTCGTTCCAGTCCTTTTGCTCACACAGAATAATGAACAAGCCGAGAAGGGGGAATTAGTCTCAGTGTGCATGTATCGACGGTGGAACTAGAACATCAGCATATGTAGCCAGATGTATTTGAACATATATTTACTGCTCATTTTCAACTGATTTCTTCCCCTAATGCATCTGTTTTTGTAACCTAGCAGGTGTCGCGTGGCGCACAGCAGGTGCACTGAACAAACATACCAGATTAATATTTAGTTTTGAAGACTCCTGAATCATACTGATGGAGCAACATGGGTATTTGTTTTGGCATACGCATTCATTATCTTTATAGTTTATTGTTAGATTTCGCTCAACCTGGAATTCAACAACAAGACTCTTTTTTTATTGAATGCAATAGTCATAAAATGCATAACTATGTAAACTCAAAGGCTTTTTGGTTAGAACAACTGAGAGAAACAGAGACACTAACTCACAGATTTCATAAACATTACTGTTATGCTGTTGTACTGTTTGTTTCCTCAGATTCTAAAGTGTTAAAAGTTGTTCTCGGCACATCTTATGCTGCTACAATATCTTTGTAGGGTTTTTGCCGAGTCAGTTAAAGATCACACAGCAGACTGCAAAAGCATAGATGCAAAGCATAGATGGATAACCAACGACTTTACAAATGAAGTGAATGCCTCACCGGAAGAGACTTCTGTGTTTGTTAAAATAAGGACTGCCTAATTGTTTTTGCAGATTCATTTTGCGTCGTTAAAAGTTCCCTCTCTCTTCTATCGTATTTTTCAAATCTGAACACGTGGTAAGTGAAATCCACCTGTAACTTGCTGTCCGCTGATCTTTGAATATTTGTTCATTTTAGCGCGACTTGACACAAAACCCATGAGGACATAATAGGAGCCGAAGTAGAGACAATACTGGGCGGCATTGTGCACGGAGCCCATTATCCCATCAGAAAGCAGAATGTACCTGACCGGCTTGAATGACTGAAACTAGTTTTCAATAAACTCTTAAACTGCTCTCGGACATGATGCGTCCTGGGTATGTTACAGCTACTGGCACCCCAGGTTCAAGTGTGATTGTACGGCCATTTAGAACAGGAGGGCATGTTAAAACTTTCTTTGGCAGTAAAACAATAGGCATTCCAATAATACATTTCAAATTAAAATAACAGAATGAAATGAACAAAGCCTATAAGACCACACTGTGACGGTAAAGGACGACCCTGCGAAGGAGGTGAAAACTAGACTTTATTTTTCACCGTCAGTCTTGGCTTATCATTGTGCTGGTAACCGCACATTAGTCGGTTAGCATAGCACCTGGCTTGAAAGTGAGATAGCTCAGATTAATGCGGACTATTAGGCTTATCCATACGACTAGGGAAGATAAATTATCCTGTCTCCTGTTAGATACTGTTCAACAACGAAAACACCATTGACTAGTAATGCTTTTTGTGAACCTGAAATGCTTGAAATTCCCTGAAGACTATAAAAGAAACTCCGCGGTTGAGGCAAAGGCATGAAAAATCCGCTTTGTTGGCCCCATCCCTTTGTTTTTCTCTTCAGGTATCTACACTACCTGTGTATATCCATCATGACAGCACTGGCCCACTGCTGCGATTCATCTCATCTCCCCCGACTACGTGTTGCCAGCAAGTCACTAGCATCCTCCGAACCCACGAAGCAACAGCACAAATGATTCTCTAGCCTTCAATGGCAGATTTGTAATATTAAAACCCAAAGTGGCCCGTTCACAGTCAGCTCCTTTATGACGTCGCACGACCCCACAAGACAAATAGCAGCCCCACTAACCTGTAATGAGCAGTGCCCCTGGAATCTCAAGTCTATTTCCTTTAAGTGTTAGTGAAATACAGACAGTGGGGGTGGAGGCTGGATGTGAAACGAGATGGATTTTTTTTTTTTTCCTTCTGTAGGAGTGGTGTGTGGGCATTAGGATGCTGATGGTGCAGGAGAGAGAGGCTGCAGCTTGGGAAATCACTGGTCTGTATCATTTCGCCACTCAAAGCCGCCATCGGAAATGCTTTTCACCGTTGTTCATTCTTAAGGATTCCTACGTCCTCCGCTGTTTTACACTCACGATATGTACGTGCTGCTCAATATGGCGCCAACTCCTAACTTCGCCCGCTACAACTCGGAAAATGAGCTCCTTCCTCCACAAGGCTTTCACTTTTGTTTGTACCTTGTAAAAACTTCGGAAGCTCCACGCATTAAATATTTAAGGGACTTCCATGGCTCACCTTGGAGCATATCGGGACGATCCAAAAATGTCTCCACTGGCATTAATTAAATGTATTGACCTGTTTACAAGGTTTGATGGTGGCCGTGAGAGGTATGGCTTCCAGGGTGCACTGATTTACTTGGCGTTCCCGAAAGTGAGTCAGCGCAAGATGATTGAACAAGAGAGAACGCAGACTCAGGTGAAAATGAAAAGGCAAAAAGCAGACATAAATAAAAATAATAATTTCCACCAAACGCTGACTTGATCTTGGGACAAACTGCTGCGTTTCCAGTGACAGTAACTAAAAATGTTGAGTCGATGAATTGGCAAAACAAAGGTAGCGCACGTTAGCATCAGCTGTTTTTTTTGTTCATCGACATTTTGACACTTGCGTCAAGACCAAAATATTACATTTCCAGTTCATACTAAATGCAGAAAAAGCTGACGATTTACTGGAAGTTGTTTCCTGTTTACTCGAATTTTAGCTACGTCTCACAGTGCTACAAGCTGAATTACTGACGAATTACTCACCGTCTTTTTGTGAATCACTGAGTTCCGCCTCATGAATAGAAAGTGTTTCAGGTGCGATTGTTAAGAAAACATTAGTTATGTTTGGGTGCTGTCAGTGGCTCATGTAGCAGACCCTTGCGAGCTCAGACCTGTGCATGAAAACACAAACTGCCATGAACAGAAGTGACCTGAGACGCTCCAAAGAGAACCATACGGAGGACCAGGGCCGGTCGTGGCTAAAGTGTGCGTGTACTTTTTAAATTTGGAGTTAGTTATGAAACATTTGTGAGATTATTTCATCATTATCTTATCTACTTGAACTTGTCCATTTGCCTTCCGCATGCACTACAAGTTATACACAAGGAATTGAGGACACACTACAACCTGAGACAAGCTTACATAGACTAGTGCCTTGATTTTCAACCAGTGTGCCGGGGAACAGTAGTGTGCCTTGAGGTTTTGCCAGGTGTGCCTTGAAGAAATGTCCAATTTTAGTTTATATATTGACAGTTGTGGATGTAACTGACTCATTTATCATTTTGGAGTGTCCTGAGCAACTTCTGATCCAAAAACGAACGCAAAACCATCATTATTGACAAATTTAAAGAACCAGACAGTGGCATAGACATTATTTACCATATTTTTTTAAACTAAATGGTCTGGTTTGGTCATGTTTTAATTGTAGTTGGTGTGGCGTGGTAGCATGTCAATCCAAAAAGCGTACCGCAACTGAAAAAAGGTTGAAAAACAATGTAATAGTGTACCACAAGACTTGCGTTGTACATGCTCAGATGCTGATGGAGGGCCAACCTCACTCGCGTCAGCACCTATCGGCTGTTGCTCTTCGTCAAGCATTACAAAAAAAAAATCACAATTTTCTACATTTCCGGCCTGTTGTGTCTGACTCAATAGTCATTTCAAATCCGGTGATGCCGATCAGTTACAGGAGCGAGGCGTGATGTTTCCGTGGCGTTTGCATTGGCACAAATCAGCCGGGGAACAGTGGTGCTGCCGACCGAGTGCCGGCTGCCGGTTGTTTACAGCATTTGCAGAGCTGTCATGTCCACTAGACTGGCCAAATCTAGTCTCCCCGTCCCAGGCAGGAGTGATGGATTATCTGCCCTTAGGAGGCCATAATTCACCATTGTTCTCCTTCACTCCCTGCACTGGCAATTAAGTTTGTAATTGCTGCAGGTTATTTAAGTGTGTCTGTCTGACTTGCATTTTTCCTCCTGTTAATATTAAACAAATTTTCCCCTGTCACTCAGCGCTAATAGACTTCTCTACGCCCCATGTCCTTAGCTGTTTTTATTCAAAAATATGGCCACTGTGTTTGCTTTACATCTAATTATAAATGATGCCTTTCAAAGTCAAAGAAATCACCCACATCTGCGCCGTTAATTAAACACACCCACGCCAACATTCATGAGTATCAAGACTATACAGGCAGAATATGTTCTCAGTCAGTATTTGTTCATTTTTGGTGTTAATTGTTCTATTAAATTAAAAACATACAATGTACGTACAATAGATTCTATTAGGCTTTATTTTAATATACCCTTTATACTATAGGATCTCATATAGTTTTTTTTTTTTTATATTTAGCTTGCTGCTGTGACTAATAACTGACTTTTGTTGAGACCAATAATTCAAATCCATGGCAAAGTCCACAAATGTAATTGAAATTTGCACCTTTAAATAAATAACAACAAATAACTAGTAACTAACATAATGCATGTATCTGAGATATAAAATAATTAGTTGCATCGATTGTGTGAATGTACAGCCACATTTTTTGCTTAATTGCTCTTTAGTTCCATTTTTACTCATTGTTTTAAAAAATTGCCAATTTTTCAATGTCTGCCAATACTAACTTTGGTAAAAATTGGTCTGTCAATACCGACAAAGGGGCCAATACATTGCCCATTCCTGCCATACAATGTTCCTAGCACTGTACCATAAAATGTGTGACCTATGGTTTTTATATGAGGGTTAATTTTTAATGATGTGCGAAAACATGCAACACTATGTAAAATGTATGTAAATATATGTGTACATTGAACAATATTCCAAAATATATACAGCTACAGCTTCTGTTTGTGTAAAACTCACGAGGAGAATTTTAGCGGTCAGTTTTTGGATGTTTGGATTGATCTATTCAAATAAAAATAATAAAAAGAAAGAAAATCCAACACCCAAACTCAAAAGAAGACTGCAGCTTTCTGATCTCAAGGTGCTCTCCAAAGGAATCAGAGGAGAAGCTTGATTTGTGGCCCTGTGCCTCTATTCCAGAGTGTATTCTAGTCTGCTCCATCACTGGTCTCATGCGACCAACTCCCACTTTGTGTAAGATGAAGGACCTGTCTATTGTGCTTTCTATACTGTTCCCCTCTGGCATCTCATCACATATACTACTGAGTAACATCAGGCTCCATTTACTGTCTTATAAAACAACCAGTCCCCTGCCAGTTTGGTTCAAAAAACGATTCCATAAACAAAGACAGACACTGCAAAGTCTGGCCCAGTAAAACAGCCTTATGGGAGAAATGACACCTTACAAGCAATTCCCTCTGTTCCCCTCTGAGAATTCAATTTTTCTGTGCCTTCTCCGATATCCTTCACCTCATTATATCCCTACATCACAGTCATTACCATTGTGGGTGACATGTAATCACCGCCCAACGTAATTGAATGAGACTGTTGTCAGCACTGTTATTAATATTATGACCTTTCCGTGTGTTCTAGTTGAGGAAGGCGGTGATGGACCACATCTCCGACTCGTTCCTGGAGACCAACGTCCCGCTCCTGGTGCTCATCGAGGCAGCTAAGAGTGGAAACGAGAAGGAGGTCAAGGAGTACGCCCAGGTGTTCCGCGAACATGCCAACAAGCTGGTGGAGGTCAGTCATCAATAATGCATGGGGGCACCGACACACACACAGTCATACCCCCGCTATCTGCGCTCATCCTCCGGGTCAGAAATGAAATAATTATGTGCATGTTCAGTTATATGAGCTCCGCAGGTCGGGGCACCGTATGAATCTGAGAATGGCATGTCGTTTTGGTTCCGTTAGGTTCTGCGGTAGATGGCGGCGTCTTATCTGCGGAAATAAGCCTTTGCCAAAAAACAGGATTTAAAAATAGCCTTAATCAAAAAGGCAAATCGGTGTGCGACGTGATCCGGGCTGTCAGATCTTCACACCTTTCTGCACCGATACACACATGCCTGCACACACCTCTGCTGCGGTATTATGAGGGCATGCTTCTCCTTAAAGGGGATGCATTTCTGTGTGTTAAATCAACTTCTATCAGATTTGAAATGTTATAACTGTGCTTAGCTGTATTTTGATTGATTCCTGCATGTTTGAGTAAGCCCTGTTGTCCAGCATTAGGGGCTTGACTGCTCAGAAAGTGTCACCTACTTTCCGCTGCTTGTTAAGGTGAAATGCACTATGGAGAGGCGGGGCTTCTCAGTTGTGCAGTTTTGAACAAGACGTTAGAAAGCTGTTTTATATTGTTCAATATTTCTGTTTAAAATGAACAAAATGTAAAACTGACATCTTCGTTAGTTATAGCTTAACACTAAATTCCCCCCGGAAAACGTAACAAAATCAAAAACAATTATTTTGGGTATCGATTAGACAAGTGATTATTCTTTAAATTTAGGACCCCCTTGAAAACGAGATGGTTCATCTCAAGGGGCTTATCCTCCTAATAAATAAATTGAAATTAAATTGAAATTTATTGATTTTTTACTCAGTTTTACTCAGAGAAAGTCAAGCATTTTGTCTCAGATCTTGGTGGAGAATGTTTGTAGATGAACAAGTATTTTAATCAAAAACGCACAATTTACACGTTTCCTGTGCTGTTTTTGTGTGATTGTGAGTATTACAATTTCTTCTTTCAGCACATACAGTGTTTTGGAGTCAGTGTATAGACCAGTTAATGATTAGTTGATTATTTAATTTGTTGACAGCCATTTTCAATTTTGATTAGTTGCAATTAATCAAATAACCTGATGCAGCTTCAATGTCTTCTTTAACTTAGAGGAGAAAAAAATACCAACGGTTACATGTACTCAGGTTGCCTGAGGCTTTTATTTTTTATTTCTGCTACTTCATGTGCATTTAAAGATAGACATTTTACGTAAATAGCTTTTTTCTTCATCCGTTGTGCACTCAAAGTACTTCAGAAGACGGAACCATTCTCCCACTCAGTCTCACAATTTTATTTCAGTGTATGCATGCACTGCAAGGCAAGTTGGGTTTAGGACACAGCAAGTGTATGCTAAATACATTTGATGTCCTTTTCAAACCGTACTCAAAGTGCAAACCGGAACATGTGTTCAAAGAGCCTTGTTAATGACTGCAGCCAGAAATGATCCATTTCAGTAATATTTGAATACTTTCATAACATTTATTACAGAAAGTATATCCACTGCATCTTCTTATTGGCCTGTTAGTTTTGAAATCCTCTTAATAGCTGTATCTAATTCAATATTTGACTGTGACCCACCTTTTTTACAAAACCATTTCACTATTTAAGCTCAACTAAATCCTTCAGGCAGTAACCTCATAATGGTGGGTAATTAGGCTCCTATCTTTGACATTTTAGTGCAAACTTTTAACAGCCCTGCCTTCATCGAACAGTGGCTCTGTGTGTTCAATAGCATTTTTAGGTCATTGTGAGCTCCACTGGGTCAATCTTTGTGCATGAGTCACCTATCACCCCCTCATCAGCCATTCAAAGCAGCCTCTGGAACCTTTTATACTCTTATACATCCCCTCTACTGTCAGCCAAGACAGCGGTGTCTCTGCCTCTGACACCAGCTTCAGAGTGACTGATTTGAGTGGCCTTTCGGTTCGCCCCAGCTGTTTGCAGATGAGGGACAATCTGACGGATGATGTGCCCAAAATCCACTGTTTTGCATAAACGTCGTCAACATCATTTAAAACTTTGGTTTGCTTTAGGACATATAGGGTAGATGGGTTCTTCTTTGTCGTAAAGAAGAAGGGAAGCAGATGTCACGTTGTCAGAGCTTTTTGGGGGTATTTAAAGCTTCAGTAAGCACTGCAATTGGCTTCAGCGGGCAAAGAGCTTAACCCCAATGCTGATGAACGTTACTTCACGTGAGTGTTGTTTGTTGCATCAGTTGATTTAGAATGCGTCATAGCAACAGTGCATGGTATATTGATAGTACTGCACTTTTACGGCTGATAATGTATGGAACAATGTATAGTCTTTTTCGGGTACTTGCCATAACGGGTTCGACCGTTTTCTAAATATACTCTATCTTCTCTCTCATTCTTTCCCGATTTCATGCTACAGCTGTCCTGTCAAATAAAGCCTTTGGGCCAGAAAATCTTAAAAAAATAAATAAAGAAATGAGGACTATATCAGTTAAAGGTTGCTGGGTTAGAGCTCCCAGGTATTGTAGCCCAAAGGATGGCCAAAGGGAGGATTTCTGGACACAGTGAAATAAGATACAAAGTCAGTTGTTGTGAGAAGAGGGTACACTCAAAATGGTATTAAACATCTATAAAATATGACGTCATTATATCTAAAATTAGCGTACTCTTTAGTATGTAGCTCAGTCATATAGAAATGAGTGAGTTTGAGTTACTCTTTTGATTCACTTTCGATTGTTTTTTGTGATGAAAAGCTAGCTTCAGTATTCAGACTACTTGTAATACAAACTAATCGTCAATATCTAGATGCTAACATTTTTTGAACCGAGCTACTGCAATAAAATATACTTTCTAATGGACACAAGTCTATTCTTATAAATAGTTTTCTTGATAGAAAGTACATAAGACCTTTCTGCCGTTTTCCACCTTATCTGAAAGCCTCTTTTCTTTGTCGCTTTGTCTCTTGTTCCACATAAGTACGTGAAGGTCGGGAGGTAGACTGTCGAGTGCTTTGCAAGGGAAGAAGCTCTACAATTCTTTGTTTGTTTCTCTTTTGTGCCGTTTCCTTGGCGTGTGCGTGTGCGTGTCTGTGTGTGCGCATCGGCGTGTCACTTTCCAGGACAGTAACAGTACAGTGTGAGGCTGCTGGGTAACTGTATGTCTCTCTGCGTCGTCAGCATCTGTAGGCTGGTGTTAACATGACAGAAGATTCCCCTGCTCCCCGCTGCTCCGGTGTCGTTTCTGACGCACGGCTCGCTGACCTGTTGATGCATCATTGGCACTGCCAGACATGAGATTTGACGTGCTGACTGAAGATGCTGGAAAGAGGAATGTATTGTTTTTATGTTGTATGCAAGAAAGCCTAACATGTAGCGGTTGGTTTGACAGAGTTCTATGAGAGACACGTTTTAATGGCAAAAAACCCAAAACAAAACAAAACAAAAAACAGAAATGAGTTATTTATAGGATTAAAGGATTCTGTACCAATGGAACACAGACAAATCCCTATATGGCAGGACAATCTTAGGAGTAGATTGGTACTTAGATTCCACACTTGATTTTGATACTAAGGAATATACCAATTTCGATACCACATTTATTTATTTTTTTAGGTCAAAGTTTTGGACAATTGAGTGGAAATTTCAATACAAAATAACTGTTATTTTGTTATTAAACTATGTTTTCTTATGCAAGTTATGATAAACCTCAAGATCATTCTAAAACTGTTCGGGAAAGGTCACATTTTGTCCTGTTCATTAGATTTGTTTTAGTATTAGAATTTTGTAGTATTTTACTATTATCTGATTTTTGATACTTTTGACAACCGAGTAGATTACTTAACCAACTTTTTTTGTTGTAAATTAGTACATTAAGGCTCAGATTTTCTAAGACAGCTGCTAAATTGCGAATACTGCTTAAAATTTGCACGTTCTGTTGTGTGAACATGTTGCACCATATTTACCATCAAAAACTGTACTGTTAGTGGGGCAAATCTGACATATAAATGAGTTTACTGTGGGTGCAGAGGAAGCACAAATGGTCGTGAGCCTCTGCTGCTTCTCCTTTGGGAGATCAGACACACGTAAGAAGTTATAATGATAAATTATGATATTCACTAGCTTCACAGGCCAACAATTTTATTAAAAATGATAGATATTATTTTAATTAGACAGCACATCAATGTGTGTTTGTTTTTATTTTTATTTTTTTATTCTTGATCTTAGGCTACAGGGAATGTCTGTGATTAGTATCAGTCTCCTTCAAATTTGAATAATTGTAATCATCTTAATTTGAACCTACACCGCGGTGTGTGTGAGCGTTTAGGCAGAAAAAGCCAGTCGTACTGCGTGTTTGTCCAGAGTTCAGATGAGCACTGTACCGCGCACAGAGGGATGTGATGGAAGACCTGCAGGCATCTGCCTTTAACCAGCGCTGCCCAAAAGAGGAGTTTGGCAGTCTAGATAAATCAAACATCACCCGCAAAACATTATCAATAGCATTTTCTCTTCCTCTAATTTTAAAATTGTCCTGTTTTGCATATTTATAAAACTGAGAAAGACGCAAATCTCAACTGCACCCACCTTTTGCTCCAATTTAATGCATGCAACCCAAATGCTTTGTAAATCTGGGTGTTAGTGTTTTCCACCAAAGAGCATCTTGTAAAAGCAGCACTTTGTGACAAAATGAGATCATTGGGCTATGTCTGCAGCTAATAATAAAGCTTTTCTCGTTATCCAGATGTAAGAATCTAAATCAGCGCTCTGATTGGGCCGTGCTTGGGCGGAGCATCCCAGTTTTACTTTGCCACATGAAAAAAATCAGTTCTAAAGCCATGCACGCGCCTTAAATGTATGCATGTGAATATGAATGATGTGCCGGGTTTGTGAGATCTAGGAACTAGTTAGACATATTTTAATAACTACTTCTGGTTTTGGTACCCCAGCTTTAAGGACAGTGTTTTTTCGGTTCTTTCCCTTGTGTGACTGAAGTGTGTGGTCACCGTCGGCCTGAGGTGCACCGAGCTGGTCTGTGTCTTCACTGCACAAGGTTAGTGCTATTCTAGGGTTGTTGTAGTTTGCCTTCTCCAGCCGGATCAGTGACTTATTCAAAGTGACACGTGGCAGCCCCTGCCCTTTAATAAACCAGTGGAGTGTAGAGTTCAACCGGTGATCACACGTTACAGGTTTGATGGCGCACACATACAAATTCAGACTTTATATGCTAACATGCTGCTCCTTTTCACAGTCAGATTACATGCCTCCAGCTGCAACCGTAAAATCACTGTTGAAGGATCTTAACATCCAGGTGATGGAAATTACTCATCGGTGTAACTGGACACGTTCTGAGATTTCAAAAGAATAAAAAAATGTGATTAGATCTGATTATATGGTAATAGTGTGTTGGCTCACTATTGCCTCGGAGCTGGATGGTTGGCTTCTTCAACTGAAATGTATTCCATGTTTGATTGTTAAATAGTTACTATCCGATTCTTGCAAATATTCCCACTGCACAAAGACAAAATTGTAATCGGAGGGCTGCAAACTTTTCACTTTTCAGCGGAATCTGCCTTTTTGTTCTTGAAATAACTCATTCACTTGAATCGTGTAGGTCAGCAAACGTTTTAGAAAAATTCCCCCCATGCAACGCTAGTAATAATAGCATGAACGTTTGGCACAGCAGACATTTGATTACGTGCCGGGGGTGGGCGGGCGGTCAAGTTTGCAGCCCTGAAATTAAATGGAAGTCTCAGCAGCAGGTGGTTACGTGTCACAGTTACTCTTTATCTTAGCTCTTTGTGTTCTTCATCCGACAAATTGGCTCAGAGCTGCTTTTCCTTCTGCAATTACCCAAATATGGCCACAGCTGTCCCTCAAACATGACGATTTCACTCTTCTTTGCGAACCGTAAATGCAAAATGAGCTGCATATTAATATTTCAAAGGAGAACTACTGAATTATACGGCCCATAAACATGAACAACTTTTATGGCAACTTTAATTCATTAATATTGAGTAAAATATAGCATTGTGATGATCTGGCGGATCTCTGCTGATTACACCAGCGGGATGTAAGCACTTAAATTACTAATGAGCTCGATAAGTAATACACTTCATGCAGGGGTTATAGCCTACATTTTGTCTGGTGCACTCACTTGAAGCACACGACTTCATATGAACCTGTTGCATGCTGACAAATCTCATGGTCAAGTATACCAAATGTGATTCTGTACAGAGATTAAATATGTCAAATGTTGTACAGTTAAATCAAACCTGAAGTCATGGTTGCCTTATTTTGTTTTCGCACTGGATGGCCTCGATTTGTTTACCAAGACTCTCGACTAGTGCAAGTACCCAGTCAACAAAGATGAACTACACAAAAACACACAGGATGATGTCGTTCAGTTCCATCTCTGTGTCCGTCTCTACTATACTGAACCAAACCAAATTGATTTCTCTTTGATAAAATTCAGATTCACTGACATTGGCCCGTATTTTCACCTCCCGTAAAGCAATCATCAAACCAATCTAGAAAATCCGCACACATAGTAAAAAGATTTCATTCAGCCGTTTGAAACTTTTGATGTGGTGTTTTGCCCAAGGACGCGTTGACAAAGGGACGATCGTGGCGTCAGTGTGTTTAGACAGTAATGGTATCCTTTCAAACCCAACCGTCTTTTTATGATGCCTCTGTATACTTTTCTATTGCCTCATATCTACTCTGAATCGGTGCTGATTCCCTTGCATTTTTGTGTAACTGCAACCATTATTTAAGTTTTGCTGCAGTGATTAATGCGTTTTCACCCTCTTTTTATTATCGTTATGATGATTGAGACCTTCAACTTTCACTTAAGTCCAGTTACTGTCCATTCAGACGCCATTCTTTTTCTCGGGGTACGATGACTTGATAGGTTCAGCACTGTGTTGCATGTCTAATCAGTGGCCTTGGCCATTACATTTTCTGTGCCATCCCTGATATTACTGTCACTTCTGCCACAATGAGCTTTACAAATGAACGCTGGCTTTGTCAAAGGGGACGCTATCTGAAGTGATTAGCTTTCACTGCCCGGGTGCTGTACATTTTATGTTCTCTATGTGTTCAATGGCTTTCTCCAGGCTACTGTCATTATTTCATCATCATTTATTTTACGTCACATGTACATGGTTTAGAGAATGTTGGAAAAACCAGCACACAGACATACGACGTAATAAAGAAGCAAGTTGTTTCTAATCCAGGCAAAGGGGAGTATACCAGAAATACCGGACAAAGTGGTGGTGGAAGATGTACTCGATTTTGGTATTTAAAAGTTATTTTTGTGACAGCTTTATTAGAAAATAGTTCACCCGCTCCACCTGGACAGGTGCTGGACACAAAGTAAGTTTTATCCTGAGGGCTGTTACTTTCTTCAAACGTCCCAAACACACAATCTGGTGACTATTCTTGATGAATCCTCCTGCTAAAGCTGCCTTTTTATGAATTTTGGCTATTATTTGCAGTATGGTTGCTAGGTAACACTTGTGGAATTACCTTTACCTGTGTTATATTTGCTGCCCATAGTCAACCAGGAAGTAACATTAAAATATTAAACATAATCATAATCACTGTTTTAGTGAAATGCATAATCTAACCTGCATGCAGTAGAAGTAAAACTGCAGATGCAGGAGTAAGTAAAAGTAAAAGTATCATGTAAAACATTTACTTAGGTAAAAGTATATGTTTAAAAGGTTACTTTTAGAGTAAAAAGTATTCTGCATGTAGTTTTTGTAACTATTAAAGACTGATCTTCTTCACAAAGAATTTTTTGTTTTAGATTTTTAGTTTCTCATTGCTTCAAGACATTTTATGGAATATATTTTTTATTTATTTTTTTGCTCAAGGCCAGGACTTGAACTCAAAAACAGAACATCACCGTGAATGTGGTAAAAATAAAAGAAAGAAAGAAAAGAAAAAAAGTTTTTAGTCCAGTTCAAAACTGTAGTGGAGTAAAGTACAGATACCTTTTACTTATGTACAGTACATTTAAATGAGTTACTTTCCACCACTGATGACAGTGATCAGAAGATATGTCCTTATATGTAATTGTTGAGGTTGAAGCATCAGACAAATGTGAAAGGACTGTAAAATGACTCTCAGTTGTGCAAAAATACCCTTAATGTTTGTCCTATTTTATATCTTAATCAGGATGTTTTGCTGGATTTTAAGGTTTTCCTTTCAATTCAAATTTCAAAACATTCACAATTTTCTCACAAGCTCAATGTATTCCGCACCTTTACACTGCAGATTCAATTACTTTTCCAAACATGCCTTTAAAACAATGCCTTCATTTTAGCAGTGACAAAAGTGCATGTCACTGGTGTGTGCAGATAAGGCGGAGTAAACAGCCTGCTCAAGTCAAAGGAAAAGAGCTGAGCTGCAGGGATTGAGGTGAAAATCATGAATATCATGGATATAAGAGCTCTATTAATACAGGATTTGAGCTAATTAATTCCCAAGAGGGGTTTTAATGAGAACAACCTAATCCTAACCCTTTACCAGTCAAGCTTTAAAAACAGCAGCACCAAGACTTTGACCGCAGATAATGGAGACTGTGTCGAGCAGTTCATGAGGAAAAATATTGACACAGAATCTTGATTTTAATATGTTTTCATTTAATTCATGTTCTTCGCACATTAAAGCGTTTTGATATCCGTTTATGCAATTATTTCCTCGATCTACTATGATGATTTCCAACTCTGACGACCGCAAATTTACATTCCAATTATTTTGAAATACCACTATACTTCAAACAGCAAAAATACAATTCCAAAAACATTCAAATACATACTGTACCTTTCAGTAGAACGACTGCTTCATCCATACAGTTTGGATACCATAAAACATAACCACAAACCACAAAAACCGCACAAAGCATTCGTAATGAGACAGAGGATTTGTACGGCAGTTTCTCTTGTTGGTTTATGGATTATACTTTTCCTTTTTGTGCCGAAGACTAGATAAACATAACAAGGATCTTCAGTTTATGCCTTATCCATTTTCCGCAGATGCTTTATGAATATAGCACTACCCGAGACGTGCTCTTGTTAAATTAAACTCTAGATGGATATCCAATCTTTTAAAGTTAGCACAGTTAGTTTTTATTGCACTGCAGTAAGAACGTATACGCGCCAGCACATATTAGATATCCGGGACGTTCCGCTCCATCTCTATTCTAATGTCACTGGAAAGCTTTCATGTGACCTTGACTCATCTCTGTGCCTTAAGAAGTGCTGTGAAGGAACACGTTTATTGTTGGAATCCAGGGTTCTCACAAGAATAATATCTCCGAATGAACTTTGCTCTTCTAGAAATTGCGGCGTAAATTCACAATTTTCTATAAAATGTTCTTGGCTTTTCTCCTTTCCCCTATACATTTCTTCAAATATTGTCTTTCCTGAGTCGAAAGGTTAACTGACTTCTGTTTTTCGGCGTTTTCAGGTCCCCGTTTTTTCCACAACCCCCATTCATAAAGATGTATGGCGGTCCTGTGGTGCCCATATTAATACTCTTTCATTAGCTTTAGCTTCAAGTAGATTTACAGCAGTGACCTTACAGAAGACACCTAGGCAAAGTCAAGAGGAGACATATTCTAGTGATTATGCATAATCAATACCCAGTTGAATGTAACCCACGCTGAAGCGGCCTTCGGAGCTCAGCGACATGAGACGGACCGCCGCAGTAAATATTATTCCCGGGGCTACTGCATTAAGCACTTTACCGGACAGTTAACCGGGAAGTGGATGGACCGCCCCAAGAACGGATCTATTTGTGTTGACCCGCACCTTTAGGCTAGCATTAATCCTCTCCTTTCCACACAAAGTTATTAGCCTCCGAGGAAATCTGCCTTTAGAAAGATGTAGCCAAAGAAGTGCATAGGGAAGATACATCAAGCAAGTATAATCCACTGAAGGTTATTATTACCCTTTTTGGAGTTATTTTTAGTGCCAGCCAAAAGATGTCAGCAGGGAAAAGCTCCGGGGTTTAAAGACTTGTGTCACCATAACATATTTCTGCAATTTGGACCGTGAAGAAGAAGACTATGAGATGATAAAAATGTGAACCAACGTCTTGGCAAGAGTTTAGGTTGCCCAAACTGCATAGCAATGTGTGCTGCTATACCATATTATGACGTCTTTTTTTTCTTACTGTTAATTAAGCAACACACAAGCCAGCGAACAATCTATTTATTTGAGTCTCTTCTATTTCAAGTTGGAGCCATTTTCCTTTGTTTCGATGATTCCAAAACGTAGAGATGAATGAATTTGTAGCTTGCATTGTTAAAGCAATACATTCGCTGAGATACGGTACATTTTGCGATCAGTGCGAAACTCTTCTATAGATTTATTCCCACTTGTAATATAGTGGAAACAGATTGGGGAAAACATACATCTTTGACCACTCAACAGCACAGAAACACCGCTATCAATAACAAGTGAGTGGATAGTTTCCTTTCCGCAAACTGTTTCTAAGAATTGGTTGCATTAATATCAAAGAGGGCTGCGTTTTTGTCTCTGTAAGAACCGGTGTCACCTCTGCTTTCGCCTGGCTTTCATTTTCCTTTCAGTCCAGTTTTTTAATGGCTTCGGAGCACTTTTAAGGTTTGCCCTGTGCTTGGAACTTTGCTGCTCACCTTCTTCTTTTTGTTCCGTCAACCTTTAAGTGGCCGGAGTTGAAAAGAGTGCCGCGTGTTTGAGCCATGCTGTGCTCATCATTGTTACTCTTCATGAACCGGGTAGTAGCACCGGTGGAGATAAAACTTAATGTCATTGTTTGCTATGAATGAAAGAGTTCCAAAAGCTCCCATTTCCACCACAAAGCAGCCCCTATTTTTTTTTTTCTCCATACGGCTTCACAAACAACATATTGAACCCATCCAACTTCATATTAACGGAAATTTGAGAATGGAGAATCTTCAGCCTTATTGATCGTGTAATGGTTTATCCTTTTTTTTTTTTTTTTCAGTAACCTCAAATGTCATAAACAACTTAACTATCCTTATGACTCTTTGGGAAAAAATCCTTCCAACGTTGTCCCTATATATTGTCGTAGCACATTGAGTCCGGAATGCATGTCTCTTAGAAAACTTTTTCCACTTATCTTCGAGCATTTCTTGAGAAAACAAGATAACAGTGTACATGGCCGTCTAACACTTATGTTATGTTGGAATGGTTCTTTTGTATATATCCATAGTTATGTGTGTTTTTGTCTCTATACTGTATATTTATTTCCTTTCATTTCAGTGTAGCCTTGAATGCTACTCTTTAGAACGTCCATAAAACGATCTTTCCATCTACAACGCCTGCCAAAAATCTCTTCATTGCCACTGCCATTTTTCTTACCTACGAAGTGGGTCAGACTGGATCAACTTGTGAATAAAATGTAACATCCCATACGGCCCATCTGCACAGACACTTCTTTCTTCTCGGTTTGAGCCGGGACATGACAACAGGAGGAGTACAGACGGGAGCAATTCATCAGGACTTGTCACATTCTCTCTCATCAGCAGTTGTTAGCGATGCAAGTGTATTAACCGTGGTCTTAGCCTGATGAAAGCTTGAGCTATGATTTTCTGATCAATACTGCTACGCCCGTAACAACCTTTGGTAACCAGAAAACCTCATTTACACATCTCAGCGGATGGCTTTAATATATTCGTGGGTCTACCTGGCACTCATTAGTCACTCTGGATAAGGGTTCGTTTCCTGTAAGACGTCCCTTTAAGAAGGATAGCGTAGGCCGTTCCTTCTTTTTACAAATAATAACCACATATATGTCATGTTAACCTGGAACCTATTAAGGCAAGACACTACAGGCTAAATTTTTTGTTTTTTGGTCAGTTTGCTCTCTCTTTCATGTGGAAACAACAAATTTGTTCAGTCTACTCTTAAGGATGTTTTCTTATTTCATTTAATCCACTTCATCCATATATTTCTCTGAGACATGGTAACTTCAAAGGTTGTTTTCTTAAAATACATTTTTATTGATAGGAGACATAATATTACCACTTAAAGTAGCTTCACTAAACTTTTATATGGAACAAGATTCTGATGGAACATATTGAAGGAGAGAATTCTAAGCCTGATTTATTAAAGTGAGGCGAAATTTGAATTTTTCGGCCAATTTTCAGTCAGATCTAGTTTACTCAAAAATTAAATACGAAAACCCAAATCCCCTTTGTTTATTTTTTGTAACTAATATGTGCACACGATAAATCAAGCCATTTAAACCCAGCTCTTTCCATTTTTCAGATTTAAAGTAAAGTTATGTGCAATTTTGGCTGTACTTTATTTCTGTATAAAAAACATTACATGATGAATAACTTGTAATACTTTTTTTCTTATGTGAATAAACTACAGAAGTTTCAAATAGATATCTTTTCATTTAAGATTTTTTCCTATTCACCTGCAGTGTCTCACCTTAAAGGGATATTCTGTGTTATGAGAATTCAACTTTAATGAGATTTTAACTTTATCATAACCGTGTTTACTCATCAGTAATGTACTCAGTGTTGTATTTTGATTGATTCTTTTTTTTTTTTTGTAAACCTGTATTGTCCTGCAACTGAGGCTCGAGTGCTCAGAAAATTTCTGTTTTGACCTACCCCCTATCCCTACCCACATCCATGTACTTATTTGTGATTATTTGAAAACTTAAGAATATTATATTTAGGGTTCTAAAATCACTTAGCCACATTTAAACAGGAAGTCAAAGGGCGTTTAAGGTCAATATTGCCGTTTACAATGAACAAAATGAAAAATACTGATCTACTTTTGTTGAGTTCAATACAAAGTACCTAAAAAATCTCTCCTTTAAGTGCTATTTTTGGGTTGTATTTCTCAGTTTTGACTGAAATACCCAAGGCACAAAGCATTTATTTACAAAATTGTCCCTATCTGACCTTGGAGGCGGTGAAGTCAACAAAATAACCTATTATCGTTGACCAAATGCATGGAAAGCCTATGGTGTTATTTGCAATGCATTCCCTAAGCAAATTTCCATTGTGATAAGCTTAGCCCAGAAACAAAGAGCGGTGTCATCCTCCCCGCTGAGAGCTTCAATGGCTGGAGTAAAGGTGCTATTTTACAAGAAGCAGAATTCCTGTCATGTTTTTTTTTTTTTTTTTTTTCCCTGATATGACACTAAGTGGATTACACAAGATTAAGTGTGACAAAAGAGAAGGCAAAAGAGGAATAAGACTTGACACTGCGCCGCTATTGGTTTTGAGCAACTCGACTTCGTATGGTAATTTCTATATAGCCGAGCATAAATCCTTAATTGTGTCATGTGCCCGCGGGGGCTTAGTCATATCACTTTAGATGTCCCATAATGCAGCTCTCCCCGTGATTCATGTACCATCTTCATTTTTCCACCATGTGAACAATGCGAGTGCGCGCTCCAAAGTGCGAGACAACTGATCCCGACATGTCCCGTTCCGACTAATGCGGAGAGTGTACGGCAAGCAGCTGTTGTAAGTCATGAGGCGGACGCTCTGTGTGCCTTCTGCAGACAAACTGTGCCCTGGAAAGCCATTGAAGACACGATTATATGATGACCTAAAGCTATTTGCCGTTTTCCGATGCTAAGTATGAGCTGAGCTGGAACTTACGAACGGACGAAAGCAGCACGACTTCTCTGAAAACGTACTCTTGTTTAAGATTGCTGCACTGTGTTAAAAAATACAATAAAGTATGTATGTATGTTAGGGATGTCACGTTTTAGTTCACAACTACTGACCAACATGACCAAACAACAGTGAAATCTTCAGTTTTCTTTTCTTGTGGTTGTTTACGCGTTACCTCAAATTTCTAGGGCTGTAGTTGACTAAAGAAATTCTTGGTCGAGTACAAGAGGTGAGGCAAAAGATATGTCAAAACTCTGCAGTATCTCCATGTATCAGACCCAAACTGCACTCAAACAAGACCAAATCTGCACAGGAAAAACAACTAGTTATACAAAAAAGTATTAGGAAACATAGTATTTATATGGTGAACTCCAAAATCTTTAGCCAACTCACTCCATATCTTGTCATATAAAAAATCTATTTAATCTTAAATTAAACTATAACTAAACAACTAAAGGATTACAGCCCTACAAATTTCACTCCAGCATTAAAAAAATCAAACTTTCTGAATGACAAAAAAGTTCTTTACATTTAGAGGTATCTTTTGGACCATAGATTGAGTTAAAATACTTAAAATTGTGATGATTATTATTATTTTAGTTCTGAATAACTAAATAATCACAATTATCCATTAACTAAATAAACTTGACATCATTAATGTACAGTAATGGGTACAGAATGTCATATATTGTTGAAATGGAATAAAAGATTGAACAGGCAATTCAAACTAAACAGACAATAATAATATAAATGCTATTCATTATTTTCCATCCTCTATTCAAAAAGTGAGCTGGCCATACATAAATAGTAACAGAAGGTCAGCGAAAGGTGACCACGTATCTGCAACTGCGAGTTTGTATTTACCATTCGGCCTGGAGTAAATAATTCACTAAGTCACGTGATTACCATACATTGCCTTTCAGATGTTTCCCAGTCGTGTGGTCACAATATGCTTCTTTTATTCTGAAAGATATTGCTGAGGCCAAGGTTCCTTCTGTGGGACTCATCAGTGTCTAGTTGTGGCTTTATGGACCAGGTGGGGTAGCGGTCCAGTCGTATGAAATGGATCAGCAGACATCCTCCTGCGCCAATAAAGGTCTGGATACATGTACGCACAGAGCACCTCATCATTTTCAATTCTTCACTCCTCCTTCTCACTGATGGAGAGAGCCTCTTCAGCCGTCTTTTGTCTATTAAAATTTATCATCCATAGAGCTACTGTAATGTGTGGCGAGGGCAGCACACAGGACTCAGAGGCAGCTTATTTCAAACTAAAAATTGAGTCTTTGTGCGCAATGATGGGTATTTTTAAAGAGGAGGCCCTAAACTGCACCGAGAAGTCACAGCCTATCAGAAAGTACTACCCAATATATCTGAGCAAATTGAATTTATTCTACTTCCTTGACTTGGATTTGTGGTTTCACTTTTCAATCAACCTTAAAATGATGTGAGGGGCAAACTTTTTGAACTGAAATATTTTTGAAATTTCTTGGGAGGATTCTGTTGTGTGTATGAATGAATGTAAGATTGCAAAATGCAAAGAACATTTTCATTGGGCTGTTTTGTCACATTAATTTTATTTTGTCACTCAGAAAGTTCAGTTTTGTAAAGCTGGTCACGAACTTAGAGAATAGTAACAGTGTTAAACAATAGGAATGAAAGAAAATGAAAAATGTGTGGTTGTTTTTTACACAATACTTGTAACATTAAACTTTGATATGGCGACATCCCCTCATGGAATATACCCTAGGCCAGGGCTACTCAACTTTATTTTACCAAGGGCCAGTATTTCGGATGGTTTTCTCCTCAGGGCCAGAAACCCTTTTGAAATGTGAAAAACATGTAATAGAAATGCTTTAACAACATCTGCAGAACTGAACCAGGTCCAAACCAGGACTAAACCAGGTCTAAATCAAGACTAATCCAGGAATGAACCAGGAATAAACCAGGTGTAAACCAGGTCCAAATCAGGATTAAACCAGGTCTAAACCAGGAATAAACCAGGAATGAACCAGGAATAAACCAGGTGTAAACCAGGTCTAAATCAGGATTAAACCAGGTCTAAACCAGGAATAAACCAGGAATGAACCAGGAATAAACCAGGTGTAAACCAGGTCTAAATCAGGATTAAACCAGGTCTAAACCAGGAATAAACCAGGAATAAACCAGGATTAAACCAGGAATAAACCAGGTCTAAAACAGGACTAAACCAGGACTAAACCAGGATTAAACCAGGAATAAACCAGGACTAAACCAGGACTAAACCAGGACTAAACAGGTCTAAACCAGGTCTAAACCAGGACAAAACCAAGAATAAACCAGGACTAAACAGGTCTAAACCAGGACTAAACCAGGACAAAACCAAGAATAAACCAGGACTCAACCAAGAATAAACCAGGACTAAACCAAGAATAAACAGGTCTAAACCAGGACTAAACCAAGAATAAACAGGTCTAAACCAGGACTAAACCAGGACTAAACCAGGACTAAACCAAGAATAAACCAGGACTAAACCAAGAATAAACCAGGACTAAACCAGGACTAAACCAAGAATAAACAGGTCTAAACCAGGACTAAACCAAGAATAAACAGGTTTAAACCAGGACTAAACCAGGACTAAACCAAGAATAAACCAGGACTAAACCAGGACTAAACCAAGAATAAACCAGGACTAAACCAGGACTAAACCAAGAATAAACCAGGACTAAACCAGGACTAAACCAAGAATAAACCAGGACTAAACCAGGACAAAACCAAGAATAAACCAGGATTAAACCAGGACTAAACCAAGAATAAACCAGGTCTAAACCAGGACTAAACCAGGACTAAACCAAGAATAAACAGGTTTAAACCAGGTCTAAACCAGGAATAAACCAGGTCTAAACCAGATCTAAATCAGGACTAAACCAGGACAAAACCAGGTCTAAACCAATAACAAGAGATAAAATATTTTCAATATTTTTGGTAATATGGGTTGAGAGCCGGATTATATTCCTTGGAGGGCTTGATTTGGCCCCCAGGCCTTAAATTGCATAGCCCTGCCCTAGGCCCTGCAAATACTGAAAACACTGAATTAATTATATGCCACAAAGAGAAACAAAGAACTCAAACTATAAACATTCTGTTATATATCTTATGTCAAGGCTAAATATAATGTGACAGTGCAAGTAATTTTGTTTTTGGATCATTAAGTCTAAGAAATAAAGAACAGTGGTTAGTGTCATATCAAACATATATCACATACATATCCACTTGTACACTCTGTTCATTGTTAATTACCTTTAATCTTAAGAATAATGATTAAAATGTATAAAAATGCAGACAAAAGTATTCAGTGTATTTTCGTCATTATGGAAAAATCACAATTCAACTGAGGGATAAAAGTTCACCAAGCAATAAATCCCTGTGACAACCTGTTGAGACCAAATAAACCCATTTGAGAAGACATTTTCAACGATTTCTTCTCCAAATGAAAGCATTCCTCCACAAGTAGCCAGCCCTGAATCCATAGTATTAGTTTTATAGATCTGACCAGTAGTGTAGCAGGGCGTCCTGAAAGCTTAGATTGATTGGGCATATTGACTTCCTCTTCCACTTCCACACTCCAACCTGTTCACGGGCGGCCCCGGCTAATACGCCAAACTGCGGGTGTAACTCTTTTCCCCGTGCCTCATCAATTCAACGACCTCTTTATAAAAGGGTAAATTAAACCACGTCCCGCAGCCATTTTAGCTCACCGACAGCAGGTTAATGGCTCATCAAGAGTCTGTTCTCTGTCCTGAAACCGATCCTGCTCATCCTCCAACCAACACCTGTCCTCGTATGCCTTCCATCGATGACTTTCGGGCGGTTAAATACACATTTCAGTTAATCATTTTGCCAGATCGAGTGTACCTGTTTTGACTGCAAGTTTGAATTAAAAAGAGAGAAATTGTAGCCAGTGCGAGGCGCGAGCACAAACAAAAGGAGTATTGAGTTTTCTAGGTTCATCTCGGTGGAACTGTCCAGTGGTTTGCAGTTGGAGGTGTGGGATTATCAGAAGCCAGTGCAGGCAGTAATGAAGGCCATCTCCCGCAAGGCATCCGGGCCATGTGCGCCTGATTGGTTTGAGCTGAAACAGAAAGAGCAGAAAAACCAAGATCTTGGACTCCTGGAAGAGAGAAGGGATGGCTGCAGCCTTGGGTGCAGTTTGCTCATTTAGTGACATGATTGTGACATGGAATTTAACAGAACATTCCAATTTGAATGTGTTGCTTGAATATATAAACTTTTGTGATTAGCAGTAGACTTTCATAATTTACAACTCGCTATCTTTTAATGTGCAATCTGTTTGCCTGTGTTATACTGGATAAAACAAAAAAATCTGTGCATACAGCATACATCAGATTGAAGTGTCTGTTTCACTAATAGTGGTCTCTGTGGAGCAATTTGTGCGTCTGTATTACATTGTAAATTCAATACTTTGAGTTGGATGATGAGATGTATTTCTTATATGTTCTAAGGAGACACACACGCAACTTTTTTGGCATTTCTGGTGGGACTCTAATGCAAGTCCATAGCAAATTGGCACTGTTCTATCTGCATCAAAAGGCGGGAACACGGAGTACCATTTCAGAAGCCGTGTTGGATCGGATTCACATGCAGACAAGAGGAATAGTGAGTTCCCCTCTGTACACATTCCCTCGGGTTATTTCTAGAACCACTGCAGTAATCGCACAGAATTTGCATTTGTTAATCCTTCAGAACTCACTAAAAGACATTACTGGATAACCCAATCTTCAACCGAAACCTTTACAGTGCAGAGTATATAGTTTCCTTTCACGTGATATTTCAAAATAGAACAATAGTGCGATATGACTGTGAATAAATGAACTCCTTCCAAGATGAATTGCAAATGCAAAAGTGAAACAAATCTCCAAGGAGCTGCTCCACAGCCTCATCTCTCCTTCCCTGAGGTAGAAAGCCCTAGTTTGAGTGTTCACTTACATCATCAAAGGACCCCTCCATCTCATGTAATATTAACATGTGCTAAATCAGTGGCAAACAGCAGCAGCAATGTTTACACAGCATTAGCACAAGCTTGCGAAGCCACACAGAGCAGGGGCTGCCTTTGTGTTCAAAGATTAGGTAGCTCTGACACCCATTGGAGCCAACAAGATTATAGAAAGTACAGGCGTATTGGTTTACAAGGTGACTAATTCAGCCCCGCCACATGCGTCCTTCGCTGATTTCCAATGTACTTTATAGAGTTTCTAAATGACTGTTAACTTTTCTTCCGCTAACCTTGATCCTGTGACTAATTCCATAAATCTATATATTTGTCAAAGCTTTTGGCAGAAAAGTTAATTCTGTGCAAGTGCAAAGTGTTTAAATCCCTCCTGATTCACAAGTCAGTTCTGATTTCATCCAATGCACACAGCTAAAACAGTTTTTTTCTTTTTTTCTTTCTTTCTTTTTTTTTGCAGACAGGTACAAAGTGTGCGTTCAAGAAAAGACAATAACATTTGTCTGTGAGAAATTTGACTTTTGACATGGGTTTAAATCTAATCATCAAAAAGCTTTCTGGGTGAAGTGGGCTGTCACTATAAAGGCAAATCTGCCGCAAATTAACGCCATTAATCACACAGTGCTTCATTTAGTTCTTTTCTATATAAGCTCTCTCTGTGTGAAAGGGCGATTAGAGAATCGGGGTGGGGCTTCATGTGGCGAAAAAGTGAGAGAAAGGGGGAAAAAATAGTCGCTGGTGCAGAAGAAAAAACATTAATTATAGAAATAGATCATCGTTCCTAATTAGAGCCATGGCTTTTTACCACAGTACAAATGGTGTACAACGCAATGGCAGGCACCGCCCACCTCTGATTAATTTTCCCAGCAAATAAAAACGCTCAAAGGGCTTGATGATTCTGTTCTACATAAAGGTAATACCACAATATACAGCAGGTCAGGCCCTTTGGGAAAATATATATACATCGCTTCCAACCATGTTATGATCTAGTGCTTATAAAACATTACTGCCATCCACTGAAGGCATTTGTCTTATTATTTAATAACCCAGCAAAGACTTTGCAGGGTCTCATTTGCGGCGGATATTAGTCAATTACATAACATTTTGAAATAAGTCATTAAGTCTATGTCTGGAGTAACCAATTATTTTCCTCTCATAACAGTGTGCTGTTGTTTTGTTTTTGTCTAAAGATCCAAGGTGACATTTGTTCAATAATTATTAAACAATTGCATATATAAGAAAGATGAGTTTTCTCTACGCTCAGTTGAGAATGACAAATTGGAAAAGAGGTGGAATTTGGCACCATCTTAAAGAGCACTAAAGATAATTGGAATCTTCCATTTTAGATGATGAAGGGTGTTGCATGGTGGAATGGGTTAAGATTAAAAGACAGTAATGGCTGAGTTGTTCAGTGATCAGTGTACTAAGATGATTTCCAGCCACACTTTTCTCCAGTCTTGGTAACGCCAATGTTGTTGGAGTGACTTTCAAAATGTAGACATTGTATACCGCCTCACACAGACTCACTACAGAATCATACTCAGTAGTTCACATCAATTGGCATCACGGTGGTGAAGTGGTCTCGCTAAAAAGTGGTGAAGTGGTCTCAGTAAAAAGGTCGTGGGATCGATTCCCGGTTGAGACTGGGCCTTTCTGTGTGGAGTATGCATGTTTCTCCCCGTGTCAGGATGGGTTTCCCCAATCAACCCAAAACTTGCACATTAGGTAAAAATCTTTCAGCTGCAGCAGTTCTGACTAAGCTTAGCACTTAAATCTGGAGATGGGTCCCCCGGGCGCTGCAATAGAGCGACCACCTGCGCAGACAATAACGGCTAATCAAATATCTTATCAAAATAATAAGACTTAGACTATGCTGGTTTGTCTCTTGATTAAAATAAATGTTTATAACAGTACAGGTTTTGGTCAATTCTCTTGGAATTGGGATCACATTAATTAGTAGTTTCCTGTATTTATTCATCTGTTACATTGGATGCTCTGCGACTGCCATTGCGCTTTTGTGTCTGTTTACTTAAGAGTACAGAGGTGGTATTTGGAGCAAGTATTTGTACTTCATTACTTTAGTTTGTTTTCATTTATTCTGGGCAGCTGTTTTAAATTTGCACACAGCTCTTCGCGAACAGTGCTTTGCTTTGTTTTCTTTTACTTGTAAACTTTTGGTCCCGCAGTGCAGACTCATGACACACACATGAATATAAGCCAAGTGGACCTGAGACTGTAGCATGAACACATAAAGAAAAGGGGGAGAGGAAAGAGAGGAGCAGAAGAGGAAGCGTGTGCGCTGCAGGTAGATGCATAAACACTGAATAATATTTTGAGTATGAGATCACAGTGGCCTGGGTCCATAGGCACTGACAGGCTATAGGCTCCTCCTAGAAAATGAAAGTAGGATAGAATAAGCCAGAATGCAAGTAAATTTACTGTTATCCCTGCGACAAGTTAGCCACTGTCCAGGGTGTACCCCACCTAAGGCCCAAAAGTTACTGGGTTAGGCTCCAATCACCCGTGACCCCTAACAGGAACAAGCGGTAGAAAATGAATGAATAAATGTACATACTATGACCGTTTCAGGTGTACTTTTACTTTAGCAGAGTCGTTTTTAGACAGGTAATTGTACTTTCACTTGAGTAGTGAACTTCATTACTTCTGCCACCTCTGTAGGAGAGGATTGCTTCTGGAAGCATAGCAAACATTCCATCCAAAAACACTACAGGGAGTAATGCTTTGGCATCCTTGAAAACTCCTAAAGTTAAAGAATACTTTTTCAGTTGCTTCATGCTCCTTTTGGCCCGTTCTGCTCCAGTAGGAATATCGTTTTTTTCCTCCATGACCTCTTTCTTCTTTCAACAGAAAAGTCTTATGAAACACACCTATAGTAAGAGGTTCTAGCAGGTATTCCTATATCACTGGACATTACGTATAATCTGTTCTTGTCCTGACACTTCTGCCCCGTCTTGCCCATGACACCGCCTGCAATAATAGTCTTGCGACCTCTGCCGCTGCCAGTTGACCATTCTTATATTCCACCTGTCCTATTTAGAAATTCACACCGGCTCCTCTCCGCCGTAGCCACACAGCCGCGACACTGCCCGCTCAAATGAAATAAATAAAGCAGGCACATAAATCCAGCCCAGCGCCAACAGGACATATAGCTAATTTCATTTCCTTTCGTCTCTGACCCAGTGTAGCCTTATCTCTCTTCTCAGCACTTTTTTCCCTTCCCAAGCTTTGTTTATTTATTTCCTGCTTTCCATCTCCCAGTTTCTTTAAAGCCGATAAGTTTGGGGGTTGTTTTGCCGGGGTCACAGGTGAAGAGTGTATGCCAGGCAAAGGTACCTAAAGAAACGAGAAACTATAGTAGGGGTAGGGCCCAAGTGCTCTTCCGCATATTCATGAGCGAGTCCTTTTCTCTGATCTGATTCACAGAGTATGCTAATAAATGTACGAACGCAGTAGCACACGAGACATTTCTCAGCCTCCATTTGTGCTCGTGCGCCATCATTAGACATCCTCTCCCCCTGCGCTGGACGAGCTAATATTAGCACAGAGTGGTAATCCTGGGTTTAAATATGCATTAATGATTCTGATTCTATGCATGCTATAAGGGCTAATTTGTGTTATTTTGGGTTCATTTGATCCATACGCATTCAGTGGGTTGATATTATTGCATTACGGGCAGTCGCTGGGGAGTGCGTCACATGTTGTTGTTGAACGGGGCGCACTCTGAATTGGAAATGACAAACACGGTGTATTATATAAGGGCGTCAAGGTGTCAGACAGCTGTTCCCCACAGGTGCCAGGATGACTCCGAGCCAATAACATGCGCCCGACATTCAAATATGTTAGGAAAATGATGGCACGCTAAACAACTTGCACAAACATTCAAGATAGTTCAGAATAGGCCCGGGGCAATGTTTTTCTCAATCGCTAAGTGGAGAGAAAAATACTAAGAATCATTTGTTTTTCTCCTGGCGTCGTTTAGTTTTTAAGCCATGTTTTCCCAATGAATCCCAATTAAAACTGAAATGAAGAACACCCACTATTGCACATTACTGACCTTTAAGCCATCGATTAAGCTTGAGTTGTTGCTTACAGACTTGTGAGTCAACTTCATTGTATATTAAGTATGTACATTGATCTATACACATAACATAAGAACATAGCAACATGTGCTATAGGGAAATCTTTAGTCCTTGAAAATGTTAAGGTGTCGTTAATAGCTTGTATTAATTAGACTTTCCTATAGATTTTTATGCGCACATTTAGCTGAACTGCATTTCTAATTCATGCAACTGAAGGCATGAATCATATTTCTGTCATCATTTCCTGAAAGGGCTGAAGTCAGCAAAGCGGCACCAAAAACTCTCAGATTGTGATTGCGGCTCATAATTAATCGCAGTAACAGATGATTGACGTCGCCACATTAAAAATATTTAATCCTCGCACATCTGTCTTTCAAAATGGAAAATTATGTTTCATTTTGCTCTTTGTGTTCATTCAGTAATGGAATACTGTGTCAGCCTCTGACTTTCTCTATCACCATGGCAACAAACATCCCATTTGGTTACATGGCAGAAGAGCATGTAATTAAGACACGGAGGTAGGGACTTTTAGCCCAAAACAATCCTCAGAACATCAACCCAAGAGATCACATCAGCTATTAAAATGCAGATTTCATCGCTGGTTTTGTTAGGCTTTGCAGACAGAACAACGCTGGTATTTTGTTTTTCTATTACATTTTTAGATAAGCAATTGTTTTGTTGGAGTTAAATTGGGCCTCTGGGACAGATACACTTGTCAATGCTTTCTCATTGACTTTGAGATCGTTGGGGGGATGTCGCCAGATCCGTTGCATTTGCTTTTTCTAAACTGAATAAAACTACATGGCTGTTAGTCTGACTCAAACCATCGCACATCAGGGTTCAGAGGTCCTGTCTCTTCGTGTAGTGTGGGAGGCATATTTTTCCGCACTGACCCCATGTGCTATTCTGGGCCAGCAGCTCGGCGATGCTCTGCTATTTGACAGCCAACTTCTGGTCGCTATTTCCCCAGAGGTTAAGGCTGAAGCACACATCCTCCCTTATGCGAGATGGCCTGGCTAACATACACGGCAGCCTGTGCGCTACCGCGGACATCAGCGAGCAACAGAGCACCAACACTCCCCGAGGTGTCAGACCAACCAAATGTTTTCACTAGCAACCCCAGTGGGCAAAACTAAAAGCACATAATGGTCATCTGAAGCCTGGAGACACCAACATCCACTGTCAGAAGAATAAGATTTCGATAGACCCATTTGACGTCATTCCACACAGTTCTCAATTACAGTTTTATGTATCCATTCTTCCCCGAAACGTAACAATTATGCAAAGTTTCTAAGATGTACTTTGGAAATGTTGCAAGTGTTGCACCAAAGAGCCCGTTTGCAAAGAAATGCCATGCATTATTTGATGAGGGAAAGCAAATTTGTCTTGCATAAATCAGAGGAATGTGGTATGTTGATATTTCTGAGCAGACCAATCACATAATGTTTTGTGTGTCAGTGTTTCAAAGTAGCACAGATTTAATGTACACATCAATTGTAAGGCTTTTTAATGAACGTAATGTATCACGTAGCCATATTTTATCAATTAAAAACAACATGATAGTTAGTCATTTATGCTATACATAAATAAGTGTTATTCACTTCGATCTTAAATGGGATTTGTTGGATAGGACCAGTAAACTGTTGAATGTGGTTTTGTAGGTTTTGCCAACAGACCAATGCACTTGAGATTCTCATTCATATTTGAGCTCTTTTTCTACTTTATTTTTTTTTGTTTTTTTTTAAGTAGAACATAATGCCATTTCACAAAACAGAAACAAGACACATGGAAACATGTTTCCAGAGTCCTAAATATGTATTCCTGTGTAATTGTTCCATTTAGTCCAAAGTCTATCAAATTTGTCCATTTTCAAATGAAGTTAAAAAAATGTCCATTCTGCAAATATTCCTTATCATTTGGATCCAGTCCTGATTGTTGGTTCTGTTTGTGTCATCCATTGTTTTCTTCCTTGCTGTCAGAGGTATGCTCCGAAGGTATCCATCCACAAGGTATTGTGTCCATGGCAGGAGTTTTGAGACCCAGGTACATAGTTTGGAAGCCTTGAGTTCTTTTTCGTAGCACTATCTTTCGTTTTATAGTTTAGCCTTGGTCTGAATATCAGCCTTGTTTGCAGTGTTTACATTTCTTGCTGTGTAGCCGCCTTTGCTGTCTGTGCCTTTCCTGTGTTCATGCGTGGAAGACATGTTAAATGAACGGCGAGCCAATGGGAGTCAGCAGTGCCTGTTAAGCCGGTCTTAGTGGCATTAGATTAATGGAGCAGAAGGAGCCATCCGTTGACTGTACAGAGGTTCGTTTTGGTGGGGCGAGTGGAAAGTGCAGGGGAGGATGTTGCTCTGCCTCATATACGGAATGATTTGGCACTCTCTGCACCTCTGCGTCTGCCCCGGGCCGACCCTCCGCTAACTTTGCTGCTGATGGTGTCGAAGCACTCAAATGTTTAATGTAGACTCGGCGAGGAGCTAAGTGCTTGGGTTTGCATACAAATTAAAATTCACAACATTTGGCTTAGTTCAGACCTGGCATTACAAATTTGTCTGAGAGGATCGACTCAAAAGCTCAACTGTATGGTGTGTGCGTTGGGTTCCCGCTGTGCATGGCCTCTAAGTCATTTTGAGGGAAGCCAATAACGTCAAGTGAAACATGAGCATTTCAAGTTGAGAAAGAAGTAGCGTTGTATTGTTTATCTCAACCTTAAAACTCAAAAACCTCAACTGTGAATGGTGAAACGACCTTGGTTGTGATTACATTGGTTTCATGATAATTATGCCAACTTAAAAAAAAAAAAAAAGAACACAACAGGCAGCTGAATTTATTAAATCTATTATTATGTTTAATATTAAATGGCATCTTCTGATTCTACCATGTCTTTACCATCCCCATATACAGCATTATATTAAATACATTTTAGTCACTCATCTTTTGTAGACCAATTAATTCTCTAGTAGTAGAACCACCTTTCTAATTACCGTGCTTAAAAAGAAAGTGCTAGCCAAACGCTCTCATTGCACCGCTCTCTAGCTTTGCCTTCAGCATATAAATTTATATGAACACACACTCTGGCATTCAGTTTAAAATTCAGTCCCTGCCTTGCTGAATTAATTCTGGCAAAGGCGGCCCGCAATAAAAAGAGAACCTGAGGAGACTTAAGTTGCCCAACAGTAACGACGGCGAAGAGACAACTGTTGCCATGGCAAGTAATCCACATTCCCGTAGCTTTATACTTTTCCCGCCCAATTACACCGCTCCCCTGTTACGTCTGGGTGGCAAAGGTTCCCGGTACAAGATCCAATGAAGTATTCAGGACAAGTAGCGTGGCTGACAACACTTCCTCGCCGTTGTCCTGTTTGTTTTTAGCTCATCTCCCCGAGTGCACAGTGCCTTGCCTCTGTCCCGCGTCCAGAATATAGTCTGCTGCTCAGCTCCAGCTCGGTAAACATGTTTCCCCCCAGTTCTCTCACTCAGCCAGTAAAATGAGATGATTATCTGCCTCGTTGCTTGGCACTTTCGAGTGATTTAAAGCCAAGCTGCTGGAACACATATACGGTTTTTAAGAGAGTGCATTCTGAAAGTGCTCGACGAAGTAGCAATAACTTTATCTAAGCATTGTCATGGTTTGGTGACACTCGGAGGCAGGTATTCCCCATTGCACTACAAAATAACTTGGATAAGGCTGATGGATCGACAGCCCGGGAGTTTCACAAAGCTTTCCCAAAATTTGATATTAAGGGTCCACTGTCTAGCATTGTGCAGCGATATAGAATGCACTGGTAATACTTTATAATAACCGCACTTATTCCTGTCTTAATACAGCATGGACAACGACTTAACATGTTCGTTATAGAATTAAGTGTTTGTTAATGCTTTGTTAAGGCGTAGTTATCATAAAGTGATACCAAATACATTTCTACTAAATTTGATGTTTTCTTGAATAATTCCAAATAAACAAATGCCTCTTTTACATATTAATGTAACAGACATAACAAAAATCAACATTTATGTCCTTCTAGCAGCCATCTTTATCTATTCAGAAGCCAGCACAATAAAATGCACTATCACTATCACAATTGTTACTGCTAACACACCACTAGTTGTGAAAAGTAAATGTAGTTTCTTTATAGTTTTTCCTTATGCTATAACCATAGGTCTATACCAACGTACAACAGTGCCAAGACCGAGATACGAGATTATAGGGAAGTAAAGGTTTAAAATGCTTTGTGTCACATCCAAGGTTTTTCGAGCATATGGAGCTTCATACAGCCGCACAATAAGAAACGCAATGAAAAAGCACACCACGCTACTTACCAACCTCTGACTTGTGACCTTCGCCCTGACAAGAGTGGTCCTGCAAGTTTGTGGAGTTGTGCCTTTTACACATTGTTGCTCTCAATAAATCAGGCTTTTCAGTCGCACGGCTCTTTGACTGAATTGTGCTCCATTGTTGCCTCGAGCGACAATTTTGTTGCATTCTCGAGGATTTAATAAACCCCGGGATGGGAAAGGAAACCGCTAATACCAAGATAGTATAGACCTTTCCTCATCTGAAAATATCTATTATAAGTGAAAAAAACATATTGTCTCATCTCCCTACTTGTCCATAACTGAGAAATGTAAATGCGTTCCATTTACCATAATAAAGACTGTTGAGCAGAATTGGTCTTTGTTCTATTTTCAGATTTGCTGGACTATTGAAGACCTCTCAGAGATTCAACTGGCCTTTTAACATCAAATGCCTTTTTGTTCTTGTATTAAAACTTTATGGCGCATATAGGCGACGATTGCCTTCTAAGATGATTTGAATGGCCTTAAGTGTTGCTGTATCTCTCCGTTTGGCTGGAGCATTGAAGATGTTGCTCTACAGGGTTATGGCCCCTACTAATATCACAATTTAACCTTTTAAGGGCCTGGATTTTTACTGTTGCCTTTTTAGAGTGGTGCTTTATCGACCTGCCTGAATCTTGAACCAGGTCATTTTTCGATCGGCGAAAACAACAACGACAAAAAAACCTAACGCATTTACTTCTCAGAGCTGCACTCCTGGAACACACGTGAGATTGCACTTCCACTGTTAGCAAGCGCAGGTGTCAAGCGGCGCCCGGTGATTCTTATTTACTACTTCCTGACAGTGCGGTTCGAAGTCGTAAATATAATGAGCACATGTACATTGAGACGCTCGGTCGGTGTCAGCGGAGGTGCATTTCTGACGCAAAAGCAGGCGGCGTGATGCTAAAGACAAGAATCCAATTACAGGGCGCCAACAGCACCCCCGGGACCGCGGCTGTGAACGCGCACGACCCGATGTGGTGACCTTCCTCCCGCGCAGTCGGTGGAAATTATAACACAAACCGGACTCTATGTTTGAATTTAAAAAAGGATCCCAAGCTGCCTAAAAAATCTCTTGACGCCAGTGTTTTAATGACTTGCTTATATGAAAGAACACCTCTCCAGATGCTAAGTGGAGCACTTGTTTTACGACAAGAGGCGCCCACACTCTCACTCTCCAAGGAGCATTAGGAGCAGCAGTCGTCCATCCCCTTACTGCTTAATTACACCATCCCTAAATTAATTGGACGCACAATTTATAGTTTATCAATGCTACGTAGGAAAAGCACCTAGAACACATTTCGGTTCCAGGGTCCACATTAATTGGTAACCCAGGGCAAAAGTTATGTCTGCTCCTTTAATGAAGTAATTACCTAAAGCCATTGCATCAAAGGCATGCACTGATTGCAAATTTGACTTTGTCTGGTCACTGGCTCGCTCCTCTTAGATTTGTTCATTTGTTTTAGCAAATGTCCTCTGCCGAAAACGTGTGCCAAGACATTACGATTATCATAACAATAAACACATTAACAGTCTTTTTTTTTTTTTTTATCAACTGACTTCAACGAAAGGATAGAAGGCAAAGTCACCAACAGCCTCAGCCTTGACACAGGTTTGTCTTCATAAAGGCAGCAAAGTGGAAAATGAAATGTTTACAATGATCTTTTTTTTTCAGCTGTTGGGACGTGACCGGAATTTTTCTGTTGGTTGAAGTGACAAGAGAGGATATTATCTGCAGACTAAACTGCTAAAAGTTTCTTAGGGTGTGTGTATTGCTTTTCTTATGTGCTTTTTCTTCCAGTGCCTCATTCTTCTGGTGAGTTGAAAGTGGGAGATTAAATATACAAAATTTGACCTTTCCTTAATTGTTTTTGAATGGACTTGATCTATATCAGAACTAGTATAAGAACAGGTGAAACAAACTATTATTTTGGGTTGAAATTATATTTGCATTGACATTTTGGTATCATGACAAATACCTTATATATATTATCTTCTGTTCTGCATAATACATCATAGCTAATTCTCTAAATTATTCCCTGAAATAACCCATCTTGTTGTTCATGAAGCTCATTTTAAATTGTGTCCTTAATTCTGCTCACAGCCAGAAACATAATGCCCTTTCACGTCTTCACCTGGGAGAAAATAGCACCTGAATTAAATTCAAGCATCAGAATCAATGTGACATTTCTGTGAGCGTATTTGGACTTAGAAAAACTCTTGGCTAGATTAGATTTAGAACTCCATCTGATTCAAGTTTGAGTTTAAATCCTGCTGGTAAAGACAGACCAGTGTGCTGATCAAACCGTGCACCTGATGTCGATAAGAAGACGAAAGACCCGCACGCTTCCATGTTTACCCTTGTGTAGTAATTACTAAATTATCAACTAACTTCAATGAATATGTTTTTGGCCCATCCCCCTATTCAAAGGCTGAGACATTAAATGATCACAACCAGCGACCTTTAGCACTGCATGTATTATCCGACAGGACTAATCTGGCTTTTCTTGTGTCAGTGTCGAAAGAAGAAAGAAGTACCGGTATGTGGTGCGCAAATGTCAAGGTCTCAGTCTGTTTTATGGACAGGAAGTATACATACAGTTTAGATGACAGGAAACAAAGAGGGACAAAGAAGCTAGACAAAACCAGACGTCAAGATATTTAAAAACATGTTTTCTGTGACCTTAAACTTCTATACAAGTATACGCCTTCAAAGTGTCACCTTGCAGGACTATTCTTGATGGGGCATATGTCTTTTTGTAATGGCATACTTGACGTTTGGAGCTTTAACGCCTTTTTTCTGTCCTGCGGTGTGACACGCCTTTGTAGCTAAATCTAAAAATGATTATCAAAAACAAATCAGTTCCACAACAATTAAAGGAAGGCTCTTCACATTATACCATTTTGAGTTTAACTCTTAGAATTTTGGATATTTTTCATGTGCTGCAACATGACATCCCCTGTCACACTCATGACATGCACAAAAAATGTAATAAATCTCTCATGTCTTTAGTGTTAGTTTAATACTTATATAACTGGATAGGATATTTGTATTTTTCTTAGAAAATAAAGCTGTCACACCACAGAATATCAAACTGGTGCACATTCAAAGTTTTTAGTAGGATTTTTACAAAAGTAAGAATATTATAATTATTTCTTTTGATGTGTAGCTTAAACCCTGAACCCCAGCGCTTGTCCTGGAGCATGAATGTCAGACTAGCTCCTACTGGTTTTTATCTAACTGTCATTTAAATATGTGATTTTTCATTAAGTAACTTCTAGAAACATTCTAGACATTTTAAAGTGTTACAGTCACACTGCAGGACATTTTTTTTTTTTTTTCAAAAGAAATGAAACACAACTTAATTCTAAAACTATGTCTACTTTATAGAAGACATTTTTGTGCACCGTTGAGTTGAATTTTTGTTGAAGAAAAATATTATTTGGAAAGTAATTTAACGTCATAACTGAAAAAAGGTATGCCAAGTCAAGCAACCCAATGGCATATTTGTTGCAACTGTCACAACTAAAGTGCAGTCTAATTTGCAGATATGTATTTGGCTAACAACAACACTAGACTTTCATTTTAGACCATTTGCTGCTGATGTGAATAGTTAGCTAGTAGTTATTCAATTCAACACTCAAACTGTACAAATGGGCATTAGATTTTGTCCAGTATAAATATTGGAACGTTTCCAGGCAATAAAGATACTTAAAATGACCCCAAATTGTCACTCTAATATGTATTATTTATATCCTTGTATGATGCTCTTATGGTATCCACCAGTAAAATCATAGCAGTAACAGTTTTGGCAGAGGAGCTGTTTTGACACTGCAGCAGCTGTATTTCACGTCATGCTGCAGAGTTTAATGTCTTGAAAATGGGCCTGATTTTGGCCGTGTCTTTTGGGCTTCACTGGCCATTGAACTGTAAGTTGGGGAGAGTGCAGCAATCGGCGCATGAGCCCAGCCACTTTGTCATGGCTGCCACGCGGTGCAAATTGATGCCAGCGTTTGACAGAAAGTATCGAGCACTCAGATCTTGCTGTGCTTTCAGACATGCTGCGCTGTGCTGACGGAATACATCATGGCTGGCATAGCAATTCCCTGCCAGTTTGGGCTAAAAGTGAGCCGTGCGTCAGTTTTACACCTGCTTTGGACACCGACTGATGTTATGGCACCTAAATGGACAGTGTTCTTTAGGGCGCCGTGGGTTTCGCTCCCCTGGTAACAGTTTTTAAATAGCCCCCGTTGCAAGGGGACTGGGGAATGTACAGATAGATTAAAAGAAACAACCCAGAGGTCCATTTTCATAATTATGTTTTGGTGCCAAGCCCAACTGCTTGGCTAGCACTCTTCAGCGGGAGGGAGGGTGAGAGAGGAGGCACAGAAATCAATACCGGCTGAGCTGCCTTTTTTAAGGGAAAGAGGAATGGAGGGGAACTGTGGGAGCAGCAGTCTGGCCCCTGTGGCTACGAGAGCAGCTCCAGCAGAAAGTAAAAAATGTTGTAAGATGAATAAAGTCCTGTACTGCCTACCTGGGAGACACAAGTTTTAGAGTGTATAGGTGGTTGCAGTCGACCCGGAAAGCAGCACAGCGCTCCCAGCCAAACGAGAGAAGATCGCTCTGTCTTTGGTCCTGAAGACTGGACCGCAAACTAGACAAAATGGAAAGTGTGTAGTTGCTCTTCTGGTCACTGAACTAGTCGTTTGTTCTCTGTTCCCCGTTTTCTTTACTCCCTGCTTTCTTTAGTGTCCTTGCATTTACAGCTCTGTCGACTAGTTCTGTCCAGCTAGCTTTATGATTTGTTTATATTGCTTTCAATTACCTCTCTGTGTCCCTTGTTGAGCTCAATAAAATTTTATATTTGTGGATATTATTCTCTAGCTGCCCATCCCGTCTTCCTTTGCCTTCTTCGTTTAGGCGTAAATAAATCACCCTTTGAAGCCTGTGTGTATGTGGCCGCTGCAGGAGTGACTGGCTGACTCCATAAAAGGCAGAACAAGCCCCAAACAGGCCGCGGCAAACGGATTGCGAGCTTCGTCTTGTCTGTTACATCAGATGCCTATCCGGTGTCGGCGCATGTTTGTGCGTCTTTGGCCACGTGCGCTCTCCTGGTGCACGTCTCGGCTTGTCATTCATCCAGTGCTTTATCTCTTGTCGGGGGAGAACGAGCACGCTTCCTCGCAGCGCCATTCACCCCGTAGCCAGTCTGCAGCGAATTATCATATTTATGGAGAAGGCTAGTCATGGTATTAGGAGGAATAGGCGAACCTCAGCTGCTCTGGCACGGCACAAATGACCACTGTAAATCACGCCGTCAACCTTTCATGCAGCCGACGTTATGGTTGTCAAGGAGATGCCATTGAGGTTCTAAAAGCTACTCTGGCGACTTCTGATATGGCCCTATTCACATTACACGGCGCCATAACAAACATTTTACCTATTCAGCAAATTGCTGCAATGTGAGATTTTAATTCCTCTCTTCTGAGAATGTTAAACAGAAAATATTTCTTTTATACACACAAGTGCAACTAATGACACTGTTTGTAATGGGTGTGAATATTTACCAAATAACTGGTTCTGCTAAACAGTTTATTTTGCTTCCTGAATCATTTTATTCTTTAATATATGTATTTATTTTTCTTCTGGAGCTCTGGAGACTCATTTTAATTACATCTTTCTTTTTTTTCTTTTCATTTTGGCACATATTTTCACACAATTATAATGCAGCTAGCTATCCCCCAGAGAACAAAATGTCAGGACTGTTTAGCAGGCCATATTTGTGAAAAAAAAGTGTCTTAAGCCTGTGGTTCTCAAAATGTGTTTGCAACTGCATGCTGTCGGTTGGTATTGGAACAGTATCTGAGACTTTTAAATCTAAAATCCTCCACTTGTTTCCCATTTGTAGTATCACTGCATTTGTGTGCTGCCCTTTTCTTCTCAGGGGCAAAACCTCCTATGCACTGTGTCGACATTTAATTTAAAGTTTCTCATTAACAGACCATACCAAAATATTGGAAGGAGTACAGAGAAATGCATATTGCTGCTTTACGTGTTTCTGTTGTTGTTCCAGCAACTGTTGTCGCCCACCGCTGACATGCATGCTGGTGGTCTTAGATGCGTCTTCAAGGAATACATTGTTATATTCACACTGTGCGTCCCCCTGATGGCTGTAGGTTGTGTTCTCTACAATTTACGACATACTTCAAACTCGCTCACTTCAGTCAGATCAAGAATTGTACTGTTTCCGATTCAACCAGTGGGTGTTACAGATTAAAGACGTCTTAAACCTACATGAAAAGAGATGGTTGGAAAGGAAGGAGAAGATGGTATAAATGCTATCACAATTCAATATGCAAATCACTGAATATCGAGTAGATTTTCAACAATAAACATAGAATAGAAGCAATCAAGAAGATAATAACCCTTTCTATTAGCATACACCGATTATCTTATGGGGTAATAGGCATACTAGTTAGACGTCGATTAGCTCTTAATTAGTACAGTATTTGTTAAGCTAATAATGCCTTCTATATGACCTTATAATAGGGCTGTAGTCGTTTAGTCGTTTAGTTCATTAATTGGTCGATGAAGTTTAGTCGACCAAAGTTTAAATTTATTTTTATTAGGATCATAATTTATATTGGAGTCAGATTTTATATGGACTACAGCAGAAAGAAGAAAGCAAGCTAGAGTTTTGAGGGTGAGAGGACAGTTTAATCTGCCGTCTCTGTTATAAAGACGCTGCCAGCCAGTATTTCTTTCACCTTTGCATACGTAGTTGTTTTTGTGCGAGATCCTAACCGTTTCGGAGAACTTAGATTAGCCTTTTATTGTCTGAAATCTATGCTGGACAAGCAATGGGCACGAAGACGCATTGAAACAGACACGAGACATTCCAATCTCTACACATTCATGACACCAAGTTGTGGTATTTCCCCAGCTCAGCTCTCGTTATCTTGGCCTAAGCCATCAGAGGTACATGACTCCCTCCGACGGAACGTGATTGGATTAGACTGGAATGCACACAATCGCAATGTCTTAGGGTCCATGTCTCCGGGTCCCGTACAGATGGAAATAAACTTCTCATGTTCAGGCTATACTTCAATTTATCCTACAACACATACAGTAGATCAATCAACAAAATCCAATATAGTACGACTCTAGTATAGTTTCCAGTTTGAGGCATCAACAAATTCCACCCAGTTCCGATGCTAAAAACTGCATATACCAAAAAACAGATCTAAACATCCAAAAGAAATCATTCAAAAAAGTACAACTGAAGTAGCTGAACCATTGCACTCGTATCTCCATTAATTAATCCACACAGTACATTAATTAAATCACGTGTTACATAAAAACAAATTCAACTCACATCTGCAAGTGGCTTTCAAAAATGTTATGCTGAAAAATGTGAATGATCAAAAGCTGAATGATTGTCTGCCGGCATGTACGCCCAGTGACTAACTTAAATCAAGGGTGGTCTTACTCACTAGTGGCCACTGAATGCGTTGATTAATAGCGGTTCACTTGAAAATTAGACGTCATTCTGACAACTTGCGTCACACTGCTGCGAATTCATGATTGCGTTGGTTATTTCACGAAAATAGAATAAAATTTTGAATGAAAGTTGTGAAATTGTGAACGTATTTTATCGTTTTCTAATTCCTTGCGCTGCATCTCAAAGTGAAAAAAGTGTCAATCACTGTCAAAAACATCCAAGCTTCGCCTGTTATCGTTGCAGCACAATTTCCGCACAATTTCATGCCTGATTTTGCTCACTTTTCAAGTATCCTTGTGTTTTATTTAAGCAAAGGTTAGAATTGTATTGATATGTTGTCAGAATAACTTCAAATGTTGGATTAAAGAGAATTTTTGAAAGGTTGTTTATCTTTGAAAGCTCTTTGGTACACACAGTCTGGTTGCAAGACGCACAAGGCCTGAGTGCAATGAATCATCGGAACACACAACAAAAACACACCGATGTTATATACAATTTAATGTATAGCAATGCAAATAATGCTTAGTTGCTACAGCATCTTTAATGTCCAATTTGTGCTGCTTTACATCGCCCGGTGTCAATCCATTTTAACCATAACATGTTCTTTCCTACGGTAAGCAAAGTGTGTGAGCAGAAAAGCAGTTTACAGTGGTTAGCTCCGACCTACAATGTGGCTTACATTGTTTAAGGGTTCATCGACTGAAAAGAATCGGGTCAGTGAACTTTGATGTTGCTATCAAGGGGCTTGTGTGCATGTTCAAACATGAGCTTGACTGTTTAACACCTTCAACGGAGAAACCCAGGACAAAGGTGCATTAATTAAACCTCTAGACCGCAAACATGTGTTTGTAATCTTAACTTTGAACTGAGATTCAATTAACTTTGATTTTTCTATAATTTATTTAAGTTTGTAATTGTCATAAAACCTATTTCTAGATCATTCTTTCATCACTGGTTACAGCATCATTATTTTCAAAATGGCAAATTTGGATGGAAAAAAGATATTAGAGTGTGCTACTAGAATACATGCTAATAATTTTCATTCTACAGATTAGGAATTCTTTGTCCAATCTTGGAACATTAACTAAAATAAAATCATCTTTCTCTCAAGCTCTCAACAAAAGGTAATTATTTGTTCAGTAGCATATTACAATCCAACAACACTCAGTAAAAACTAGAACGATGTTCCCGTGGTCGTGAGACAGTCATGCTAGACTGATATGTGTATCAGTCTGAATTTAGTTCTACACATTCTCAATCTGGACAGGCTCTCACCGAAAGCCGTTGGTAAAATGCGTAACGTGATGACGAGCATTTGAACTGATTGGCTGTCGTGTCACAAAAGCGGAACAAGCAGAGAAGTACTTCTGTCTGCGCCGCCATGTTTTTTTAGGTTCGTCTATTTGACTTCCGCCTAAACCTCAATGCTGCGCTCTGATTGGTGCGCCACACAGCGGCCGGTGCAGCCCTAACAGCGGCACACCGCTTCACAAGAGTTTGTGAACTCACAAATATTGTGGCAGGATTAGAGACGGCCCCTACAATAGCAGTGTTCAAGTCTAGGCTGTGCTTAGGACTGAGGAAATTGTATTTTATTATTATTATTATATATTATATTTTACTCTTTTAGGGTGAGTTTTGATGTATGTTTGACACTTTATATGAATTGTGCTCTACAAATACATTTTAATTGACTGATTGACTAATACAATTATACATCTGCAAGTAATTTTACACTTGCATAATCCATTCCCCATCATGTTCCCAGCTTTGTTCCACAGCTGCCCTGGGACAGACTTTTCGCACTTGAGTCTGCAGACCAAAAGGCTGAGGTCATACTGCCTTTAAAAGTTTGCATTTCATTTTCAAGCAAAGCCATACTGTGCGTTTTATATTAAGACTCAGACAGCATGTTGTAATTGGAATCCCATGTCCACTTGCATGTGTGTTAAAGGAGTAAATCTAAGTACTATATAAAGCAGAGGGTCTTTAGGGACTCTGTGTGGACGAGCTAAGGATCCCGCTCTGCCATATATTAGTACGCTTGTCACTTAGTAAACACTGTCTTAAACTCATTTCCATTTGGAGTTAGGAAGTGTAGAGGGAACTCCTAAGTGCATTAGAGTCACTCGCAATTTAGGTCCACTTCATCTGTGAGGCAGGCCAGGATGGCCAGGCACAAGGAAGGTGGCAGCATGGGTAATTAAACAGCAATCAGTAATCAGAAAGACTGCATAGCCTTAGCTTCATTCATGACAAAGTGCTGATAAGTGTAACATAGTAATTCAAGCAGGTACTTTTTCCATGTGAATGTGAAAAAAATGTTTTTAAAAATGTATGACTATTATCAAATCTAAATGTAATTACTAGTTGCAGTTGTCTAACCTGAAACAAAACCACATCAAACCAGGGCTAAATATATGTGGCAAGTTCTACAGTTTTATTGAATCGTTGATGCCACCAGCCTATTTAAAATTCCATATCAAGCATTGTAGCCATGAACAAGACCCTGTTTCTTTCATGTTCCCATCATCCAAGCAATTCCTGGGCTGGCTGTGCTTGAGCATGCTTTGATGTTGCAACTCGCCTGGTGGTCGCTCCTTCTCAGGCGCTCGCCCTCTAATAGGCATTGATTTCCTGAGGCGTGGCTCAAAGGCAGTGGGGCAGGCCAACCCGTGCGTTGCTCATTCCCTGTGGAGCTGAAGCTCACGTTGTGTGAGTGTGACATCTGGCCTGCTGGTCGTCATGCTCCTAACCTGCTCTGTCACCTCTGTCCTTATGGCGCACGTATAGGCCTCTCCAATGGGAGCTGACAGCTTCTGGCTAACACAAATAGGCGTAGTCCTGAGAGAGCACTTCTGTAATTGTTTCACAGTCTGTATTCCGGATTCCCCTGTTACTTGTTCTGCTCCATCTATGTCGACAGACTTCTTTATTTACTGTGCGCAGGTTTGCAGCGCTATGTGTGCTCCTGTGGAACCACACAACAAAGCAGGCAAATTACCTGGAGAAACATCATTAAGATTAAGGCAATAAAAGCATACAGCTTCATGCAATGTGTGTAGTAATAAGATTTATTATTTACAAATAACATATAGCGACTAACTACATTCAACAAAAAAGATCTCTCACTAGATTCTCACTATGTCAGAGACATAGCTAAAAGAGGGTAAATCATAAAAAATCAAGTCTCTTGTGTGTAGGATGCTAAGGCCTGAGCTTCATTACTCATATTGCGTCCAGCTTAATATAATCAGATTACTTTCCCAAAGCTGTGCTTATTTTCACCTAAATGTAAATGTCATAAGAAAATTCCATGATGGCAAAAATGACTAAAACTGAAATGCATTAAAATACACATTATTAGAGAAAATAGCTGCAATGAGATTTGTGTCCACGAGTAATAAAAGATGAGGTCTACCAGAATTGGTCTTGTCTTCTCTTTCTCTGGCCAGACCTGGTGTGTTCAGCACCATGGCCAGCGCCACTCCAGGCAGTGAGGAACTGACGAGAACGAAGTGCACCCCTTTGCTGCTGGACACACTATTGAATAGACAGAGAGGCTGAAAGGGCTCTAACCATCCACAATGAATGGGGCCATCCTACAGAGTGCCACAAAGTCATCTGTGATTTTATAAAGTAGATGAAATTCAGTCTTCCAGTCTGGAATGGAAAGATTATGCTCATAGTATGAAATCTGGCCTAAACAGCGAGGAGGAGAAACTGCTGAGAAGTTATTATAATGTATTACCACTGTTGATGCTACTCTCTAATAATTTTAGCACCCATATGGAACAAAATGACACAATTAGATGCTTTTTCAGTTACCTCATTTGAAGCAATTTACAAAGTATATATGAGAATGCTCATCTCTCAGACTGCAGTGGAAACGTTCATCAAATTAGAATTGAAATGATTATCCAGGGCAGAACTAAAGGACAAAATCAATAGTTCTTTGTTCAAGGCTAAAATGAAGAATGGCCGCTCAGCAGGGACCTCTCTATATCGCTCTCCCTGCCTTGTGCACACACAAACCCACACTTTTTTGAATTGTGTATTCTGCTCCTGCATCCTTGACCATATCAGCATTAGGGTTGCATGCTGTAGTCTCTGAGCTTCTGTCTTGGTTTTTCCCTCCCTGTTCTGAGGCAAAAAGAGAATCCTCAAAGGAAAAACTCTTCCTTAGATAATTGCAATTAGTAGTTTTGGTGGGGCGTAGCAGGCTGGCCCTGGCCCAGCTCTGTGTTGGGGAGTTGGGGAGAGTGGAACTGCCGGGCACGTGTCCAGCTCTGCAGCCCTCTGCCCCATGGCCTCACATGTGCCTGCTGCAGAGCCAGGGAACAGAAATCTTCTCTGCTCGTCAAGTACAACTATTATGCTCTAATTAGGGAGACGGTCAAATGGAAAAGTGTTCTCACCTTGTGCTGTTACTTTTGCCTTTTACCTTGAGATAGTCACATGATGATCACAATCAACATAAAGACTCCATTATCAAATATGTACTCTATCCTGTGAAGTCCCCAGCTCACAACAGGGGTTATTTATAGAGATAGACTAATATATAAGGCCAATATTTACACTTTGAGCATCGGGAAAAGTAGATTTTCAGTCATTTTTTTGAACATTTTAGTGCAAAGAGGGCACTGCAGTACACTCCAAAAGATTTGAAGAGTGTAGTGTAATTCTAATTTTAATTATTATGATTATATTTGTAAACTTTTCCCATGGTCAGTGCACTGTTAGACATTTACTGAGTTTATATTAGTTTAAAACATGTTATTAGTGTGTTGTTTGTGGAACATTTTCCAAATCGCCACTGCATACAGTGAGCAGAGCTTATAGGACATCACTTTCTCAGGATTAAAAAAATAAAAAATAAAAATGGGTATCAGCCCCGACCATGAAAAAAAAACATATTGGTTGATCTCTAGTTATTAGTCAGTAATACAACAGTAAATGTTGGGTCTGTCAAACCTCCCTCCAACAAAATTCATTTTATGAAGGTAACTGGCTTTTGTTCTTCTGTTCTTTTCCTGAAACCACTCTTAGATAAATTTACTTTGTAAAGTCAAGAGGAAAATTACAGTTCTGTCATAATGTAATAAAGGTTTGCATAAATGCTGTGTGGTGTACAGTCGGCAGTGGCAGAGGAGAAATGATGTTTGGTATGTTTGTGAACAGCATGCAGCCACTCAGGTTTATGTGCAACAGCGGCTCTCAATCACACTGTGTCTGATACGCTCAGCTTTAAACACTGGCACACAGCTCCACATAAAGGACTGCAATCCATCAATGTGCTCATTGCTGTCATGAGCAAAGAGACAAAGCTCTAAGCAAGAGTCCTCCAACACAAATTTGATTTAGCTCAATTTGCTTCAAACTGTGACATGTGAGCACTAGAAGTGCTAATACAGAGTGGCACCTCTCTGCCAACAGGCATGTGTCTGCTTAGTTCACTTTCAGAGGCTGCCGCAGCCTCATTTACTTATGGAGGCTTGTGGATCGTGCGGGATGAGGAGTGGAGTTATGCTGTTAAACACTGAATTGTGCTCTGTGCGCCATGATGAAATCATCTGTAAATGAATTGTACCTGTATCTGTTCACACTCAGTGGATAAATGTACTGACATGTAATACAGGATAACCTTCAAAGTGTAGCACCAACAAACGATTGTTTCGAGGTGAGTGCAAATTCAATGAGGGTTTGTGTACTGAAGAATCTATCTAGAATCTTAATTGTACACTAAACCACCTCTTTGCACCAGCAGGCCTTGTGCCAATTTATGTACGCCAGTCATACGTGATAGGCATGCTGGATTATCAGTGTTAGGCATTGTGTATACTTCTGTGTGTGTGTGTGTGTGTGTGTGGGTGTGTATGTGTGTGTGTGTGTGCGTGTGCGTGTGCGTGTGCGCGTGCGTATGTGTGTATATATATATATATATATATATATATATATATATATATATATATATATATATATATATTTACAGTAAAGTCCAGAAACTAAATAAATCTAATTACTTACACAGCACTTTGCAGTCACTGCTGCTATGGATGAAAATGCTCATGCATGCATCTGTACTATGGCTCCACAACACTGTAGTCTTACTATTACCCTACTGTTAATGGCATCTCATCAATCATCTTGTCAAAAAAGGACCTGTGAATAAATGTCACAGGTTAAATAACAGTAAATTATAATTTACGATACGCCTCATGATGCAGTATATATCAACTACACAAAGTTCATTTGTTAAACTGCACTGTTACATAGCCAGTGTGTGCTTCCAACACTTTGCTGAGTTATAGACATGCTTTTGTAATTAACAGAACTGAACAAATTCCTTATCCATCAGAATACTGATAAGAAGAGATGTGATAAACACCTTTTCTGTAAATCCTTGAACACCCTTTGTCTTGTTTCTCTTTCAGGTGGCTAACTTGGCTTGTTCCATCTCCAACAATGAAGAAGGTGTCAAGCTTGTTCGCATGGCTGCCACCCAAATCGACAGTCTATGTCCACAGGTGAGCTTTCAAGACAATTGCTTGAAATATCTTTATCTCATTTACCAACTCATCTCACATCTCAAACATCTCAGTGGACTCTTTAGATTGTAAAGATAGAAAAGAGAACTTGTGTGTCTGGCACAAGAGTTAGTGCGAGCTGTGAATATTGTGTAGGAGGAAGTGTTGTAGTGCTGTTTCCCAGGATGCAGGTGATGGAGGAGGTTTGAATCGATCCATTGTTTCCGAGGTTAAGGGTAGGCCTCACTCACTCTATACTCAGTGGACAGGCGGATTAAAGAACGTAGAAAAGAAGTAGGAGATTATGGCTCTTCATCCTTTCTTTCTCTGCACTCGTTTCAAAAGTCGAACGCACATTCAGATTATTCCAATAAGAGCTACATGTGCTCCTTAACTCACGCTAAGTACCAAGAGCAGGATGTGACAAAGAACAGGCGACTAGTGTTCAAAGTACAAGTGCCTTCTGTCATGGTGAAAAGAAAAAGAGTGGCTGTATATGTAGTAGAAGTCAGCGAGCATCTCAGCAGGACACAGCGTATCAATGGGGCACTTGTAACAGGGCTGTCTTATTGTCATTGTTTCAGACATCTTCTGAAGTGCAGCTCTTTTTTCCCTTCTAAGCCAAACTTTATTCTTCATCTACAGTTCAGAGTCAGACCTTTTACTTTCAGCTGTCAAGAAATGTTTGTTTGTACAACTAATAATACACCAGCGGACTTCATATTTATACGCACAGTAAACATGTTCTGTAATTATATTAAACATTGATATCCTGAAAATCTTAAACTGTTTTTGCTATATTCAGTTTAATCCAAATACTTATTCTGTTGCATGAAATATAACCATACAGTATACAGGTATATTGGAGGATAACAAAAGGCAACATTTAATCTTTCGAGTGCTAATTAAAAATTGTGTTGACATTTCCATTGCATGTATAATTTCTGAAATTTCCAGAATTTTTCATAAAAAATAAATGTTTCCACCTAATCAAGTTGAATTTGAACACATTTTTGTGATATTTTCTCATCTCAAGTTTAGAACTCATTTAATTAATTTAGTAATACCCAAATGTGCAGATAATTATACGTGAAAAAAATAGGTTGTTTTTCTCAGTGCAGGAAAAGGCTTGATAATCTCCAGACTAACAGACTCCTCATTTGCGCGCCCTGTTTAGGTGATCAACGCGGCGCTCACTCTGGCCGCGCGCCCACAAAGCAAGGTGGCCCAGGACAACATGGACGTGTTCAAAGACCAGTGGGAGAAGCAGGTGCGCATCCTGACCGAGGCCGTGGACGACATCACCTCTGTGGATGACTTCCTTTCTGTGTCAGGTAAGGACACTGACTCTGCACAGCACACTTAGGGGATTCATGGACAGACGTTTGCCACATGTGACATGTAGAATGCAGAGTGTACTGGTCTACTGGCCTCATAAAAGATGGGCGTGACTGTTCCATTCCCTCTCAGTGGGTCCCAGGTCCTGTTCATGGACTACATGAGCCCTTTTTGTGTCTATGTTCTATTAGTACATTGATTCCAAAGAAAATAAGACAAAAATATGTCTAATGTAAATGTAAATTGGCTTATAGGAACACTTTACTTCATGAACCTCATTTTCTAAAACACTGAACTCGCAGTCAATATTTCAAATCCCGAATATTTTGTACCATCCCATCAAAATAAGTCACTCCCAGACAATCGGAAATTGTCTGTAGACCCTCATAATTTCACTTGAACTTGAAAAAGTACATCTTATTCAATTAACTGTGTCAGCATCAGTCAAACTAAATTTTATTCTCTGCAAAACCTGGCACACAATTCTTTTTAATCTTTGTGAAATCTTTCTTTGTTTGACATGGTGACATTTTATTGTGTATATTACTGAGCTAATGTTAATAAGTATCCGTAATGAGTTGTAATTACATTTTAATATGCACTTTTTATTGTTATATTTAGATGAAAGTAGCAGTAGTTAAATATACTGCAGATCATTCTTTCTTTTGTGAGATACATGAATTAGCGTATGGTCCCTGACAAATAAATGGTATTGTATTCTTTTATTTGTACAAGGACAGTGCACAACAATACATTAACCAAGACAAAGTCAAAGATGAGAGATGCTGGTGCCAGGTTATAGCACGAATGCTGATTTACTCCTGTAGTCCCTGGGCCTAAGACTAAACAAAACGAAGTATCTGCAGTAAAACAGAACATTGGCTGAATCAAAGCTAAATTGTCGCATTCAATTTACAATCAAACAGTTCAGCCTATACTATAAATAACAAGTAAATGTCTTCATAGTTTGCTGATGAGATGACATCAGTGTGTGCAAAGATTTCCATGATATAAAACTAACTGCTTTGAACCCAAGGACATTCTAAACCACAAAAATCTGTTTCTTCTCTCACTGCCGTACTTTCTCCTTCACCTCAGAGAATCACATTCTGGAGGACGTCAACAAGTGCGTGATCGCTCTCCAGGAGGGGGACGTGGACACTCTGGACAGGACAGCCGGGGCCATCCGCGGACGGGCCGCTCGAGTGGTCCATATCATCAATGCTGAGATGGAGAACTACGAGCCCGGGGTGTACACCGAGAGGGTGCTGGAATCTATCAAACTCCTGTCAGAAACCGGTCAGTGAAGTTTATAGGAATATCTTTAACATCAAATTACAAACAGAAATCCTTTGAAAGCAATTTACAATAATGGAAGAACCTGGATGTTTTTGTATGGTGTCCCATTTTTGAATTTCATCCAGAGCAAAGTATTTCTCAAACTGTGATACGGCTGCCTCTGGCCCTGTGCAGTTGGTTTAATTAGAGCCACGTTTATTGCTCATGATTATATAGAACAACCTTATTTACATGGTTTAGTCTCATTTTAGGCTATGTTTAGCCCTAATATACTGTGTATGTGTTTTAAATCTGTTGGTGCTCAGAAAGCCAAATATAGAGCTCAACCGTTGTTTCGGAAGTTCATTTTCCATTCATTTCCCCATAGTAATAAAAAAAAAAAAAGTATTATATGGCCACAGAGCTGCATAGCCTCCGCCATCCTTTAAGGCTTAATATTAGAATTCTTTTAAATCCCTATGACAAATATGAATAAACAATTTACTTTTGGAACCACAGTGAACTTCTATGTAGGCGCGACTGTTGAACACCATTGAAGTATGAGTCAAATGCAGAGGACAAAATTCTTAGGCCAATTTTCAATCAGATCTAGTTTAAAAAAAAATAAAATAAAAAAAAAAAAAGTGAAATAAGAAATCCAAAATACCTCTTGCTTTACTAGTATGTGTCCAAAATGATAATTCAGATAAAAAATTCCCAAATATGTGCAATTTTTGCTGTTTTTACACACAAAACATGACATGATGAACATTTACATTTTCTTACATCTTCTTGTCTTCTTACATGCTTACATTTATCTTACATTTATGTGACTACACTATAGGAGACAAATTTATATATTTAAATTTAAGATTTTTTTCCCATTTGTGTCACCCTAAAATCTGTTTCTAAAACTTTCTGGACTAGAATGTGTTTTTGGACCGAAAACAACTGCGTTATGGACATTAGGCCCATCGAGGCAACTGTTGTTGTGATTTTGGGCATTATAAAAATAAATTGATTTGATTTGATTTGATTTGATTAGTCACCACAGAGCTGCTTACCCTCCATCGTGCCTTTTAATACTTGATATGTGAATTTTTCGACCTCCCTATGGCAAAAATGAATGAGAAATGTATTTCCACTGCGAACTTCGAAGTGGACGGGACTGTTGAGTGCTGCCTAGTAGTAAGTTTGAGAAGCATTGGTATAATAGTAATAGTATAAATAGAGTCACAGAGAGTTTATAGTGTTGTTTTTGTGCCCGTCTCAAACCTGGATATTGCATATGAAGAGAAAATCTTTCAGGCGTAAAATGGTCACATAATGTAGTTTTCATACCATATTGTCTGGGTCATCTAAGGCTTTTCGACATGCCATGCCAGCGCCCTGTCCCACACATGCAGGAGCACATTAGCTCTCTGTCTGGTCACTGGCTCACACACACACACACACACACACACACACACACACACACACACACACACACACACACACACACACACACACACACACACACACACACACACATACTCGCACACCTTAATTGCCTGGACGCCCAGTATCCCACAGTTTCAATCAGTGTCTTGGCTCCGGCGCAGACCTAGACGCCACCTGTTCTGACTTCTGCCACTACTTCACTATTTCTTCTTTACTGCGTCTGCTACCAGCGTGGGTAATTTGATTTAAAAATACAACTTGGAATGATATGCGCAAGGCTTTTATGAATATTTTTCGCTCTGAGTGACACCTTAAATTTGGCATCGCAAGTTTAAGCAATATCCTGGGCTCCAACATATATTTAACCACACTTTTTTTTATTCCTCTATGTTCTGATTCCCGCACCGGAGTAGAATACCTCTTAGACTCTTCTCGATTCAAAAGTCAAGAAGGACATTGCACACAGGAGGAGAGTGAGATGTCAGACACACATTTTAGCAGCTTTAATGGACATCAAGCAGTGTATACAATGGTGGAGGAAGGTCTCAGTTCTGTTCAGTAAAAGTACAGATACATGAGCAAAAAAATAATCGTAAAGTATCACATTAAACATCTACTTGGGTAAAAGTATTAAAGTACACCTTAAGAATGCACTTAAAGAGTTTTTCCCCCCCAGTTTGACTATTCTGGTCACGTTTATTATGTTACTTCCTGGTTGGACAGATGTGACATGGACTGTGTCTAAATATCCTCCCTAGTCCCTAAGCCCTCATTCACCACATAGTCCTGCACTCTTGAGCTGACTAAATAGTGCACTCAGTCACAGAGCAATTCAGACACGCAGCTCATTACTTTCTCCTCGTTGCGGGTCACGTGACTCTGGTGTCTGGGAGAAAAAAAAGTTGAGAAAACTCAGATAAAAATGGATTTCTGGACTAATAATCACCATACACGTTTTAGTCATAATGGATTGCGCGTGAAATCATCTTTTTGCCAGAGATTTGAGATCTATTCACAACTGAAGCGAAGGTAAGCAGCTAACGCCAGCAACTAATTGTTTGTTTAAAGAGTTTTGTTCATAATCTCAGGTCAACGATGTCAGTGGTTGTTTTTCAGACTTTTTCACCTGCTGGACATTTGAACAGCACACTAAAAATGGTGTCACCGATATATAGTGTCCTAAAGGGAATAGTGTCAATACTCAGACACAGCTGTGGTAATTCCACTGTTACCTAGCAACCAAATTGTAAACAAGGACCAAAATCCATATTGGTTCATGCCAGACACGTGACCTGTAACCCACCAGCAGCCATCCTAATGCAAACAAATGTAAAGTCCAAAGAAAATCTGCATAAACTGTTCAAATATCAGAGCAGTCCTGGTCTTTGCTGTCAGCTGTGGTCCTGACATTTATATATGACAAATTACATGTGCAGAACATGTATCATGCTAATTAATGGTTAGCGCTGGTGATTAGCATTCAGGTCAAACATAATGGACAACAGAAGCATGCAAGCGTCCCTGTGTGGGGTAATATTAGTAAGTTTTATGTATAATTTATGTGATTATGAGGTGTTAGTGCTTACTTTGATGAAGGTCTTTTCCAGTTAAAGTCTGTGGAAAGTCGTGGAAGAGCCGTTCCAAAGCCTCGATATCTGCAGTGACTCGGTGAGACGTTAGCCGACACCTTTCACCCAACATTTGCAAACCATTTTTGTGTTTATAAAGAGGAAGTAGAAAGAGTAATCTTTAACCGCTTCCCGTAGAAACAATATGTCCAGCCGCAACTGAATTCTATGTATGAAATAGACATATGTTGGCCTGAACCAATAAATTATACATTAGTTGATAAGTTATTGAGAAGTTATACTGATAACACCTACCAGTATATTTTATAAATGATTGTTTAAACTGTCAGTTGCGTGTAAATTGTCAGCTTTTTTTTTTTTTTCACGACTCAGACTCGAAAGGCATTTTGCATTGGCGGCTGTGCTAGTTTATGTTTTACAATATATTATCTCACATTTAGGGTAAGGTTAGGATTAGGGTTAAGTTTAGGAAAAGTTAATTTGGTTAAATTTAGCGCTTTGGTACAGGTTCTCTTACTGGGTCTTGGCAGAACTGTGTTGTGGAAAAAAATGCCACGTCGCTGCATTTTCTATTAAATGGATGGATTTCGTTTTGGAACTCAGCTCCTTCCTGGAATGATCAACTTTTTTTTTTTTTTTTGACAAGCTGCAACTTAACTGCTGTATAACTATCATAAATATTTAACAAAGGTAGTACACCCCTAACCCAAATAATTAGATAACATTTTAAATATACCTTAAAATTATACTGTACTTTTACTTTTGTACTTTGTTACTTTCCACTAGCGATCGTATATTATCTTCATTAGAGGTAATGCACCACTATATTGTATTAGTGTAGTCTGTTTAACCCTATTACAGCAACAGTAATGACAATAGTAGTTACAGAAGTAGCCGCAGCAGTCGCAGATGTAATCAGCAGCTGTAGCGCTCGTAGTTACCAGACCAGTTAACTAAAGCCAGCCTGATCACACCGCTCCCTCGCTCAGTTCATCAGCGCAGATTTCCCAATTTCTAACATGGATTACACCAATAGGGATCTGTCACTGTCACCATTGTTTTTAATTAAAGCAGGTAGGCAGCAGACATGTCATTACCGGCTCGCGTGTTTGAAACTTGCCGCGAACACTGTCAGAATGCAGAGTGCTTTTTCATACTAATGCGCCGCCGTTGATAGGTTTTATGTTAATGCGTTTGGACTGATCCTAAACACAAAGACGCTCTCCTCCGCGGCGCCGAGACATTTTCCTCCGAAGAAAAACATTTGCGGCTTTCCCAGCAACCCGTCAAAATATGCTCCGAACGTTTTTCAGAAGACCGAAAACACAGAGAACACAGGATGAAGGGAAATTAAGTCATTTTACAATTACCTGTCCAACGTAAGAACAAAAACTCCGAAAATGCGCTTGTCTTCCTCCGTCTCTCCGCCCTCCTCCCGTCCATCTCTCCCATTAGAGCCCATTTAGCGAGGCGGTATAGCTATTGTTTCTCTGGGTACTTTCATCTGCGGGGATAATTGAGAGACACACAATCAGCTCCCTCCCCCTCTGCCTCCTGATAACTCACAAACAGCATTAGGTGAATCACATGTCTTCTACCCTGCCATCTGTCTCACCCTCGTCTTAATGAGCCTGCCTACAGTAGCAGCGAAATGCAATCTTAAACACATGCTATATCACACTCCAGCCACGCTTAGATGAGTCGTTTGGGCTAATTAATTGATAAAGTACAGCGACAATGTTGCGCGCATTTACCTGCAGGGGTCACTCTCCTGTGGTCGTAACCTTGCCACACGCTACGACTACATAATTGTACTGGCTGTTCTATTAAGCCTCCGTGGAGCGAGGCTTGCTCTAGAGTCAGCAAGAACTAGAAGCATTATGTCAGCATTACCGAGAACAACAAATGGATAACTGTTGATGTAGCAGCATCGCATTGATCGCGCCTCTTATTTTTCTATGTCCTTTAATGAGTTATCTTCGAGCTAACATCATTACAGCTCAAAATGAGAAACCGCAATCTGCACTGTTATTTCGCTTCTATTGGGGAAGATTGTGTTTTTAAAGAGGTGTCACTGAAATCTCTTTGAAAGGTATTGCGTAACTTGTTTTACATAATAGTAGTTTATTACCTTAGTCACCTTAAGTGGTTAAATTGTTCATTTAATCAATTTTTTTTAATAGAATCTGTAAAAGCACCAAAAAGCAAACCGTTTCTGCTGTTATTCAGATCATTCCTCGCACATTGGGACTTGAGTTGTGACTGCACTGGTTTGTGTCTCCATCTTCACCAAATGAGTACATTCAGTGTTTGTAATGTTGGTAATGTTGGTGTCAGAACTTTGCTTTCTTCTAGTTCGTTTTGTGATTTTTCTTTAACCTGCAAGAAGTAGTTTCTGTGGTTTTGCTTGGACCAACTTTGTGCTGAGTTTTGGATGCTGTACAGAGTTCACACTTCTGAACTTGTGTGGAAAGCCAGATTGTCCACGGCGCAAGAAAGATGGAAAGCACGATGCAGAAGCCAAAAGAAGATTACACGAGTGGGTTGTCTTGTTTTAGTGCTAAATATATTCAACAAGATTTTTGCACTGTTCTGGGAATCGCAGCTCCTAGAAGATGCTAAGCTAAGCCAATGACAAATAGAATTTTCAGATAAAATATGAGACAACTTAGTATATTGCGCCCATATAGCTAAGGCAGATAGCTATAACAGGCCTGACAGCATCATAACTTAGGTTTTATTAGCACCATATTGGTAATAAAATGACAGCCGATACAAAAATGAACTGCTGCACCAGCGACCACCCCTATTGTCTACTCTTAGAACTTTCCACAAAATGTATGCATACTTTTATCACCCGAGTTTATAATTAATGAAATGTTAAACTCTCACTCGGTTAATGAAGAGATGACGGAGGCGTATTGCCAAATCCTTTCTACGGGACAACTTCAGATATGATAACCATGCAAAATAACACTATTTAGGTGAGGAACAGTGTTGGGTAAGTTGGTCCATAATTGGTTATACTCACATAAAGTCAGATAAAGTCACTATTAAATAAAAAAAAAATACATCCACTGCTGCTTGTTCAAGTAAAAGATTAGCTCTATTTATCCTTATTTAGCCTGCAAATCCCCGAATGCAACCAGAATCAGCTTTAGTTACAGGCTTCTCTCCTCCAGAGTGCTAAGCCACCAAAACAGACACACGTCTACTGTACAGTCAGTCACAACAATGCAGGGTAAACACCCGTCACCTTTATTCGCCTTTACCAAATGATATCATGGTAGGTGCACTAGATAGAAAAAGATAGATAGAAAAAATAGGTATTAAGTAAGTATAGACTGCTGCATCCACATTTGCCTGGCTGTTAGCAATCTGTAAACTCCAAACGCATGCAATTGTCGTCTGTTTTTACTCTGATCACCGCGTTTCACCAACTAACAATATTCTCAAAATCCACTCGTATGCTGCATATTTCATTCAGCATATTGAAATGGCAGGAAGTCAAATGTCAGGAAAAGCTTTACGCGTGCCTAACATGCTTTTCATTGGTCACCTTTACTGTAAATCTCTTTTCTAGCCAATCGCAGTCCTTTAACGTTACATCGACGCACACATGCCAGACTCTGTGCCAAACCCAGTGTCGTGAGATCTTTTCCTGGCTCTGATCATTTGCTGACTGTCCTCCCTGCCCTCACCCCCATTTCACACTATAATGGCCAATCCAAAAAGCCTATATACACACACACACACTTAAGTGACATTTTCTCAGCACTGTTCAGATTAAAAGTTAATGTTGTTTACTGCAGTATGTGGAAAGTAAATGGAAAGTTCGATTTCTCCCACTGTGCTGCTGCTACAACTGTTTTATCAATCCTGCAACTACTACTAGAGATCTAACACCAGAACAATTAGTACTATAAGCGCTGATGCTTTTACTATGAAATCAACTACTGCCATAGTATTACAAACTACTGTTATTTTTATTTCTACCATATCCACAACAACAACCACGTACAGGTAGATTTAATTCTCACCACTGCCCCACAAACCAACACATACTTTCACTGAGCACCCTAAATGTACAAATAAGCAACTACTTTTTAAAAAACAGATAACTAGCACTTTTTTTTTCTTTTAATGATTTGTTGGCCCGTAGGCTTTATTTAACAGGACAATTCAGCGTGAAATGGGGGTGAGACCCCCACACGGCAAGCATATGCTATCCACTCGACCACGAGCGGCACGGTCCAGTCCTATTTAAACAGATATTTCAAAATATATGAGGCAAATTCATTTAAATCTCAAACATCCCAATTACACATCTGGAGAAGTCAGTGTGAAATCGTACTGCTGCTGCGTTTAACAGTGCAGTCCAATAAAAACAGGTAAGTGCTCAGTGTAAATGAGGCACTTATCTTTGTTTGCCAAAAGTGGGGTTCTACTACTACTTCTTCTACGTCTCCATCTTTATTAGCAAAGTTTGGTGCTGAAGCTACGTTAATAGACGACCGTGGATGTCCCTGACCCTGCTGGCATCCATTGTTTTGTTTTTTTAACCTGCTGTAGACTGGGACAAGAGTGGTCGGACAGGTTCGGAGGAAAAATCGACTTCGGTTTGTTTAGCGCACTCTGAGTTCTGTGTGCATGTAGTGTGAACGCAGCGAGTGTCTTAAATGTCCACTCTTCTTCAGTGTCGATCCGTAGCTAATTGACGCGTTAAGTCTCGGACATGGCCGCCTTGTCGCACGCCCTGCACTCGGCCGTATTTCTCTTTGACGAAGAGGCCTCGTGTGCGCGCACCTCGCCCTCTTCCTGTTTGCCTTCTTAGTGGTCGTAGTTGAGATTTTAAGAGCTACCGTGCACATCTGATCTGGACCATAAAGCACTTATTGATCCCGCTGAACTTTTGCCTCCCCACTTTTCTCCCCCCCCTCCTCTGGCCTCTCCCTCAGCACAGCACAGACCTGATGTCTATAGATTTGAACACCGTCAAGGAGAAATCTATAGCCGGGGGAAAAATGATTAAGTGTAGCTGAACAAAGGAAAAAAGGACCACACACTTTTTTTTAGAGGGTACTGAGTCCAATTAACTAGACTCTACCAAGAAATCGATAGCCGTCACCGAGGATTTCACCAAGCGATTTGAGTAGGGTTTTTCAGTGCACTTCATTGATGTAGTCCTACTTTTCCCCTGCACTTGTACGATCCTTATCCTGTCCCAAGTTTACATCTACTTTTTGTTTGTACTTCTTTTCTCTCTGATGGCTTCATAGCTTGGACCGTCTTCGCTGACAGCTCGCCACCTCACAACACAAGGCGCTTATCACAACTAGCTGCCCCCTGACCTTGTCTCAATTTAGCCATCGCGGTGCCTTCATATCGAGCGCGTTCCCCTCCGATTTATGGCCCCGGCTTGAATGCGGGACCAGCCAAGGCACACAACTCTTTTCTGTGTAAAGCTGAGCCATAGATTCCTGACAGGCGGCGTTCTTACTAGCACACGCGGGCTAGGATTGAAGTGTGTCCTTGAAAGGGAAGAAAATCAATAGCCTAATGGGAAAGTGGTTATGGCTTCTCTCTCTCGTTCTCTTGCTCTTTCTTTTCCACCTCTTCTTTTACTTCCTTTTCTTTCTGATAATTCCCCGTGTTTAAACTTATCTGCTTGTACCCTACCCAAAAAAGGGGACACATTTTAAAGGCGATCATTAAGTCCGGGAGTGGGGAGATTAAAAAACTGATATATGGCCGAAGTCAGCGTGCCATTTAGCAGAAGCGGGGTGCGCCGGAGCGGCTTGTTATTACACAGGGGCCGCTGTAAATGGGATTTAGCCCGGGTTTTGTGGCGAGTAATAACACAACGGCGCGCACTGCCATCCACTTGTCATCGCTGTAAATCAGAGATCACTAAAAAGGAAGTGCGCTTGGAAGTATAGAGTGGTAGACAGTAGAGGCACGGGGGACAGAGCGAGGACAATATAGCTTTTGTTGAACTTGCCCATGCGAATTATAAACACAATTGGTAACGCTGTAAAATAAGATTGTTCAGTAAACTATTTATAATGCATTAATAAGCACTATACATTTGTTTATACACACTTAGAAGTCATTCGTAAGCATTTATCGCTTGGTTAGCAGCTTATTAATGCTCTTACTAACATTTTGTACGTGTTTTATTAACACACATGTTTTTGGTCGATGGCTTATTAGCATTTAGGTTATCTACAAATGCTAGGAATTGTCTAATACAAAATAATGTACCAACAAATAACTAGTACTTTTTAACCACCATTACCACCATTACTAAGGAACCTTTTTTTAAACCGTCATCAAATAAATGAATCAAATAAATAATTCGCAGATTTTTTATACTCTCTACTAAACCACCTTTTTGGTTGCAATAGTACTGTGGCACAAAACCCACTAAACATTACCAAATCCAACCTAAAGGGGGCGTATATTGTGGCAAAGAATGTCTGTGCCAAAATCCGGTTCTTTATAGTTGGCAATGGTGATTATTTTGCTTTTGTTTTTGGTGCAGAAATATATTCAGGACACTTCACAATGCTAAATTGTTCAATTAAATCCCTTTGAGAATACAAATTGGATTTTTTTTCAAGGCACACCTGGCAATACTTCAAGGTACTCTAGTGTTCTCCATCACACTGGTAGAAAATCAAGGTACTAAACTATTCCATGGAATCTATTATTTCTTTGTTATTTACTAAATGGATTGTCCAAAACAAACCAAAAAATGTTGTCAATTACTTTGAATTGTTTAATCTAAAATTCTGGATGTTCTCTCCACTTTACCATCTGCTTTAGTAGAATACATTGTAAAACCGTACTTCTAAATTCTCTGTTATAACAGATTTTTTTACCCTTGAAAAAATCTAAACTGGCAATGAATTCAGCCGGTAGATCATGCAGTTCCTCCCCGGTCAAATGAAGCCTAAAAGGTCATCTTAAAAAGACATTGTAAAACCTATAATGAGTGCGATTTCCCCACATCACCAGGAACAGTTAGTGAGTTTGCTGAGCTGGCTGATGTCCTCTGTGAATGTCTATCCTTTGTTATGATGATGTGAAAAGAGGTTTCATCTGTGGCTGAGCAGATGGCACAGGGGTAGTTTGCCGAGAGATGAGGTGAGCTCTCTTAATCAGAGGTAAATAGAGATGGGGCTGTGGGCTCATGAGGAAATTGCAGTTTGAGGTGCAGATGATGGCTTAAGGGTACAGTCTGACCAAGGTCAGAGCGGAGCTGTACCACACATATTCACATAACATTAGTGTTTCTTATGACATTAGCCTGTACGCCGCACACTAAAAGGCTGAATAAAGTTTCTTGACATTTTATAGTATCCTCAAGTTGGGTTCAGATGTAAAGTGCTGTTACTTAAGGAGGATTGAGAAGATGGCGACTCATGGGCGCTGCACAAGTGGCAACCAGTCGTGATGTTCTTTATGTTGTAAAAATATCACCGATGTACCACGACCGCACAACTTCTGCAATGCATTAGTACTCCGAAGACGTGAGAGTAATTTGAGTAGTTGGATTTAGAGTTGGGAAATATATTGACATTTAGATAACGTGATAAGTAAGATAACGAGTATTGGTTGTATCTGAATTGGTTTCAGATTCAGATACACTGTACGTTGCCATGAAATATCAAAACTGTAAATTCCCAAATGTTACACCTTATAATTTTTATCACAAGACCATAGAACTCACCATATTGCAGTAAAGATTTACATTTTAGCAATATTTATTTTAGCTACCCCCATCTGTCTTATAATAGTATTGGCCTGAATGTTGTGATGTCATCTGAAACCCAGCAATAATGTTGAAAATGCTGCAAAAAAAATAGTTGACGAAGTTGAAAATAAGGGTATAATGCGATATTTCTGCACTTTATTGATTCATTTTACAGCGTTATGTCCCTTATTGCATAAACAACGCAACTCTTATAAAGCAATCATAGTGGGACAAAGAGTAATGAACTGATGATGGCTGTTTTCTTTCGTAGCCAAACATGCATTAGTTTGACACAAAAATTAACAAAGAAGAAAGAGGAACCTGGTCCAAGAATCAAAAGAGCAAAAGTTTAATCTAACTCTGACTTGAAAGAAGGGTGGCAACAACTGCAAAGCCTGGTGTGTGTAAACAAACAACAGTACGTGATGTTAAGTGTATAGGGCACACACTCCCTAACCTAAACTAACCTCCCAACCAAAAATACTGCAGCTTTTCTTTTTGAAATTTCTCCTCCTTGCTCTGATTGGCCGCCAGTATACCAATCAGGGCTTTCCATCCAAGTCCCGCCCACAGCACTTTCACACAAAGCAGAGGTTGGACAGGAGCAACACACTATATGACTATTAAAAGCAGCTAACAAACAGATTTTTCGCATTTGTCTGATAATTAAACCTAAACTAATACATTTATAGCGTTGTTTAAACACATTTTTGTTGGATTGACATTGTGAATATTGTTGCCGAGATACAAAGAAATATGAAAAAGTATATTATTATAAGAAATGGTGACTTCCTGCTGCAGTGAAAGCCACAGGAACATCCACATTGTAGTATTTCGCATTCCCATGGCTAGTTACAGTTTGTCCTATGTAAAACAGCTCCTTAAACAAAAGGTACATTTTAATTTGGTTTATTTATGGGCCGGCAGTTAACCTTGAGTGAAATCACGCTGCGAACAAAGCACTCTCAGTTCCACAAATTAAGTGGCTGGAGCTGGAGTGTACACATCCAGCCGCGTTGAATAAAAACGCCCATTTATTTACATGAATTTGCATCGTGTTTCCGCAGCTCAAGTCAATTCCGTTTGAACATTTGCTATAATTTTACATTTATTTTTAGTTCCTCCCAACACCTAAGGCATTCATTGCGAGTCCTACTGTGCCCATTGTTGTTTTTTTAATGGGAAATGGATGCAGCAGGACTTTTGGAGCTTATTCTCAAAAACATGGCCTCAACTGTGTGGAAATTATACTGATGGGATTGTTCAGAGCGCACAACAACACTGCGGGCCAGAGGAGACAATCAAGATCTGACAAGGCAATTTTTACGTTTATAGTTTGTTGTTTCATTCATAGAGCTGCAAGAGTAATTGCAATTGAATCGAAGTCACAATTTGAATTGACGCAATTTGCAAAACACCAAGGCTGCAGATTTTGAAGTACCATAATTTCCTCCACAAACAACCAAATATCTTGTCTTATTTTGCTGAAAACTATTCCCATGAGGTTAATTTGGTCTTCTGATAATTTATTTAAATGCTTCTTTTTATTTACCTGATTTACACAGTTTTTAGCACTTATAAACATGTTTTTAATTACATTGTTTGCCAATTTATACTTCAGTCCTTTTATCAATTCATCTGAACGCCTTTAAATGTGTAGAGGTTCTGCAGAGACATTTGTTTATTCAAAAAATGCTCCTTAACCTCCAACTGAGAATTATGTGCAGCACAACTGAGAATGTTTATTTAGTTTTCTTTGGCCTAATTTTGTCCTTGGAGCCTTTGTTTTGTTCAAATCAACTTTAGACGATAAAATGTCAACTGAAAGTAGTTTCTCCATTGTTGCTCTGACTGTGCAGAGCTTGTTTGCTAACGGCGGTTCGAGATAAAAGACACTTGGAATAAAAAAACATCTTATTTAAGGACAAAAATGTAACGAGTTCCACTGTGCGTGATCCCAAAGTCTGTATCAGTGATAGATGTGAGCGGACACTGCTCTGCTCCTGTTGTTTATCTGGTTTCCTACAACTGTTTACCTGATTTTCTTTTTTTGGATGTCAGGCACAAGCTAAATATTTAGCAGAGTTGTAGACTTTTACATTTGTTATCACACTTTTGCGGCTTTTTCTTTCTTTTTTTAGCTTTTACACGTACAAATGCCATTACTCACTATTCACTCTCATGCGTTTTTTTTTGCCACGCACTGCTAAAATTCAGAATGATGCGATCTCATCTGCCGTGTATTGTGCAGATGAGATAGATATTTTTCCCGAATCGTTCAGCTCCGTTTTTTTTTTTTTCAAATAAAGGCAACTTTTTACCATTTGTATAGCGCTATCTTAATTGGACAGTCTGTGTGGGACATTCCTGGTGTCAGATTGGCTCAGATTGGCTCAGGTCGTGCGATGTTCCGCCTGCTAAGTATCTCTCAAAAGGCTAGCGGTTTCTATTGCATGCTTTGTACAGCTATAACTTCTCACTTTAACTATGCTTAAGCCTGCCGGGTAAGGGGGGAAAAAATCCATTCCTACATGGTCACATTTAATTCCCTTCATCATTTTTCAACTGGAATGAGTGAAATTGCTCCTTTACCATCAGCAACTTTGCTCATTAAGAGCTTGGAGAACATTTAAATATTTCTATTTAAAAAGCCTTCCCAGCAATTCCCAAAAGCCTATTTTACGCTTCTCCAGTAAGTGGATTAAAGTGAATTAAAAAGGAAAAGAAAGGGGGGAAAGACTTTGTGTAGAGCCTTTTATGTGCAGTGAAATATCGCTTAATTTTATATTAGACAAATAAGTACAATGCAGATCCACCTTTAGTGCGAGCTGGCTAATTGATTCAGTGCTGGGTGCATGTAAGCGAGGAGGAGAGTGTGGAGAGGAATGATAAAATCGCACAGTTGGCTCTCAGTGGGGCTCATCCGCCAAGCTGCCATACTTTATTGTCCTTTTTGCCAGTGTTTTTCCGACTTCTGCTCCATTTTGGGTTCTTGTCTGCCATTAGTCATACGCATAACCCTTTCAAAGCTAACCTTGCCGTAAGACAGAGTTGTGTTATATAGTTTCACACAGTAAAGGCAATCTCCGGTTTTAGAAGTAGTAGGTAAGTTTTATCACCGTCTATGTTCCTCCTTTTCAACATTCAGTAATGAGAATTTAACATTTAAGATTTACACTTTGAATGAGATATTGAAAACATCTTTCAGTTCTTTAGCTCAACACACTTCTTTGTGCCCCATTTTGTCAAAGTTATAACACATCTTATTTTAAATGACCCTGGACTAAACTTTAACCTGAAGTTTTAATCATAATTTTCCAATCTTGCCTTTAAGAAAAAGATAATGTTTCCGTTTATAATACATAACAGGAATAACAGGACTTTCCAAACCCTATGAAATTGTAAATATTAAATTATTAAAAAATAACTCCTGATTCAAATTGCAGTTGTTTTAGTGAGTGAAAGAAACACTCAGTCAGTGTACAGAGCCCTCTAAAACGATTCTGTCCTCGCGACGCACACTAAAATCAATAATATTGTCTTTCGTTCTTTTTTGACCTTTGCGGAAATTGTCATTACTAAAACTTACAATTCCATATTCATTAAAGTACTCTCAATAAAACCTTTTGCTTCTCCGAGTGGAGTATTTTAAAATCCTTTTTCCTCATTCTCCTGGCACTGTTTGCCGCATTTGACTGAAAAAATATTGATTTAAGAATGTGTGTAGACTTGACTTTCCTGCAGCTGCCAGTCCAAGTAAACCTTTGCTTTTGTTATGCAAATTCTCAGCCACACCAGTACATATTAATAGAATCACATTATTGGACACTGCATTCAATTATTGTGACTCAACAAGAGATTATGTGGCAAGGTTGGGCCTGTTACATATTCGCACATTCAGCTCCGTCTTCTTGAATATTGATTAATTTCTATTCAACACAATTCAGTCAGTCATACAAAGAGCGTGAGGCTATTCTGGGTCCGGCCCAATTGATACCAGTAACAAAAACCCCACAATTTTTGCGGTCAATAGAGACTTTCTTTTGTTACCTGTGCCTTTGTCTGTTTGAAAAGAGTTTGATGAATTTGTTTTCCTCTACCAGCATTGTCATTTCACTGCCTAAGCTTGTGACTTAACACCCCTGTTCTCCCCAACGTTCAAGCACCTCTTATCTCCAATATGTCTGCCACTACTAACAACGCACACGGCAACAGATCCGGCAGGCAAGCCGGTGAAAGTGCAAGGTTAGCCAAGGTAAAAACAGGCTAATTGGTGAATGACTGGCATGTTGTCACCTGCACGATTTCCTCTTGCTCTGTCGGAACTGAACGCCAAACTGTTGCGGAAATATTCAGACTACAGTTGGGTGCGTTTCCTTCTGCCGCTACACAAATAACTTCTTCGCTGTCACAACTTGTATCACTTGTAAACGTCGTCTCCCTTTTTGTTTTGCTTGTCTCTGCAGTCATGCCTCGTTTCGCTGAGCAGGTGGAAGTAGCTATCGAGGCTCTGAGCACGAACCCGCCGCAGGCCTTCGAGGAGAACGAGTTCATCGACGCGTCGCGGTTGGTCTACGACGGCGTCCGCGACATCAGGAAAGCTGTGCTCATGATCCGGGTATGTCCTGCAAAGTGTCCGCAACGTTGGGTTTTTTTTGTTTTGTTTTATGGGGATCTAAAAGGACAAAAGTGACATTTGGGGTAAAAGCGAGAATAATAGATCAATTGAAAGCTTGTAATGAGCTGCCAAGATATCACTATAATTTGCCAAGCCTTTGAGCGTTATTGATTGACATCTTGTAAGTGCCAGAAGAATTTACTGTAAAGGTGATCTTACTTTGTGGAAATGTCTTGAAAAGTTGAAAGCCAAAAGGTCTATGTATCTTTTAATAGTCGCTGTCCTTGCTCTTATTTAAACACAAAAGTACTTCAAATTACATGAAATAGAATCTGCAGTGAAGTAGCCTTTTGTGTAACTACTTATGCACACAAGTGATGAACTGAGATGAAATTTAGTTGAAAGTATTGCTGCCATCAAGAAGGATAGGCAAGTATTCATGTATGACAGCTGAAAAAGAAGGATCCGATGGTGTTTCTGGTGAATTTTCTCTCTCAAATAAATATTCCCAGATGTATTTATGCGTATGTTTCTCCACAGAATATGTTCCAATCAACTATATCTACATGACACATAAGTGACTAATTTGATTTTCATACATACAGATGTTGTAAAAGCATCTGTTGGGGTGAAAATGAGTCCATTGTGCACTCTCTGCATCTAATTGTAAAGAGTTTTATTCTCTACTATGCAGAAAGAGCACTGCTAGCGTGATTGTTTTTTCAGTTTCACCATGACGGCAAAATTCTAAATGAGAAATATATGTGGACCGCTGCAAAGAATTTAAAATGGAGACATTCTGTTTTTCACCTTTTTGAGACGGTAGAATCAGGTACATTGCCTTAATGTGACGGGACTGACCTCTCTCTTATTTTTTTCATTATTATTTTTGCCCTTTTTTCATTGCTTTTTTTTCCATCTGAGTGCAAAACTAACTTGAATAGATAAAGATAGGCCATGACAAAGCACAACGTATTTGAATGAATTAATCAAAACAGCTTGGAGATTATTACAAGTTCATTATTCTGCTTATGAATGTTGATGCTACGTAATAAAAACTATTTAACCACAACAGTACAGTGACTTATGACACAGCACTACTGGGGGGCATTTTTTACTTCATGTTAACGATACATGAGGGATATTATCAATGTGCCAACTGTGCTACTTGTTACGGCGATAGATGATAGAGCATAGAAGTCTGATAAAAATATATTTGCCCAAAGGAGGAAGAAAACAGAATACGTAATTAAAATTCAATTGAATTCCCATTTGAGATGTCACAGCCATCACATGAACTGCTTAATGAAGCTGCCAGAACATTGCGCAAGTGTTTGATGCAAGTCTCACACCAATGTTCTTCTATCTGCATTTTTCACCCTAACTGGCCCTTCTCTCTTCACCGTGTAATTCATTTATTCAACTTTATGCAGGCTGGAAGCTTTCCCAGCACAGCTCTGTAAAAAAATCTAATTATGGAAAATAATTTGATGTTGGTAAATAATGTAAAACAGGCAGCTTTGAACTGCCTGCGACCAGCTGGCTTCATAATCCCATCCAAGTTCTATTACTTTCTGAGGAAACAACTTGGAGATCTTTGCCTTCTCTGTTGTCTAACTCCATTTTATAGAGACTGCAAACGTGGATGAAACGTTGCTTTGCTGTAATTTTGTTTCTACTTAAGCCGAATACCAGCACAGTGCAGATGAGAGCAGTCGGTGGATTAAGCAAGCCAATTCACCACTCTGCGCTCTCATTTGAGCTGGTTGTAGGTCGACTTATAAAACTGGTTTAAAACTGATCTCAGATAAAGTACTTTTTAATATGGGCCATAACAAGCCGGCATATTATATGCTGTAATTATTGATGTGAAAAGGCTATAAGCAACTGTGTTGGCCTTTTCTAAAGAAAGTAGTCTCTCTCCAAATTACAGATGAGATTATAGATTTAATGTATGGTAGAAGCGAGTGTTTGGTGACACAGCTCTGAATGCAGAAACCTTGCTCTGGCTGCGCGTAGAACAACTGCAGTGCAGAGGCCACTTCCTGAGGCGTGGTCAGCCTGACAGACCTGGCAGGTTGCTCCAGCTGACCACGCCTCCTCAGACTGACCTCACCTCCTGTCGCCCCGGTCTCTGGAGGACCATGTTCAAGGTGACTGGTTGGAAGTCACAGTTGAGGCTGGTAGTGCTTCGCTTTCTGATTTCAATCATCTTCTAAATCCAGCATTGAACTTGTTTTTTTCCGATAAGCCGAGTCTTTCCCGGTACATAATGTGGTTGTTGTTGCGGACAGGAGTGAAGTATATAATATATGTAAGAATAGCTGCTATCTTCAAAGTAGAGATGCATCAGAGAAAGATTATTTTCTGAATTAAAATAATGATAGGTCTGGATTTTTGAGCCCTGAAGAGGGAGGCAGCTTAAAGTCTTTACATAACTTGGGTCAGTTACACTGTTTTCTTTGTCATTGTAGATTCTTAATTACTGTTTCTATTCACACAAGACATTAAATTATTCGTTATATTACTTTCGTCAATAAAGCAGCATGCTGTAGCTAAAGATGGATTGGTAAATATATATTGGTGTGTTTTAGTTATTGATGATAACAACACATAGCTTTAATTGGCTAGTTGCAGAGACATGCACACACACAGCTGGAGTGATCTGAAACATAAGCAGTGCTCGGGCACATGAGTGCAGTATAATAGCATGTCACAGTGTGTATGTGTCAGTGAATACGCATGTTCTCTGCAGCGGAGCTGGTGCTGAGGTTCTGTCAGTGCTTTGAATGCAGCCGACCTGTAAATGTCAGCGCCATGTACCACTGATGACTTTACACATGTCCATGTTTTGATGTGATTCACTGAAGCACCCCTGTTCATTACAGGTCACATCATATGTCCAGCGCGCGTTGGCATAGTAACCACTGTAGCACAGAGACTCCTGCCTCCAAAGGAACAACAACTAAAAAATGCTAACTCACCAGCTCAAATAATTAGATTCTCCCATTTGTGCAGCTGAAAGTAACACTATGAAGCTGATACATGTTTGGACTTTGTGCATAAGAACCTTTTCATTTGGTAATACAAATCAATAAGATTTAAGACTTTAATTTGACTGTGATTGCGATGGAAGTCTGACAAAGTATCATTTTTGCAACATACTAGAGAGCTCAGGATTGTACCTCCGAGAAGTTCCAGTCTAATGTTTAACTACTGAACAAATAAAAAACTTTACATTAATGTTCATTCAAAATGTTTCTGGCATTAGTGTGATTGATGATTTACCATTAGTGACCCTTGGACACTGTAGCTCACTACCACACTATCTAACCAGATCAAACACGAGAGGTAACAAAAATGAAAACAATTTAAGTAGCAAAAACAAAGCAAGAAGCTTCAGATTAGGTAAAGAAAAAAAAAAAGTAAAAAGTAAGTACATGTATTAGAAGAATAAGCAGCTTTTGTTTACTTTTCATCCTTGTTTTTGTACATTTGAAACTTTCCGGTGTTCAGTTCTGAGCTTTAATAGATAATTGGTCTGTTGTTGTAGACATGAAAACATCAGCATCGCCATATGCAATATGTTGACAACAAAGAACGGGAACATATGCATTCAGTCACCGACTATCCATGAACCCTCTACCACTGTGTGACACACTTCCCCACACAGTCGGGTTTGACATCACTCTACTGGATATGTTTCAGGCTACTTTTAATTGAATACATTTTGTTCATCATTAATGTCTTTCATCTCAGTGTTGTAAACATGTTTTTATTTCAGTGTGACCTCTTTAGTTGGATCTTAAAAAGAACCTGAGCAGTTGGCATGAGAACGATGGCAATGGGAGGCCGGCCGCACGCTGCCCATAAGCACTGCTTCTTTGTCACTGTCTGATTGTTTACCGAGCCTTGTCCTTGTGCCATTCCAGACACCAGAGGAGTTGGAAGACGACTCGGACTTTGAACAGGAGGACTATGATACTCGCAGCAGGACCAGCATCCAGACTGAAGATGACCAGCTTATTGCCGGACAGAGCGCTAGGGTGAGTACTGTCCTCCCACCCGCTGGGCTGCACCATCTTGAATGAAAGAAAACAAAACCTGTGAACACAGATAATTTGCTGTACAATATAGTTCAATGAAAAAAAGCATTTGCTAAGGCTTGCTTTAGAGAAAGCAGACTCAGAACAGAGCTTGAAATCCTAACTTTTTTATAAAATGAACTGTCTGAACAGAACTATTGAAATAAAAAACAACATTTTAAAAAGTGAAATGACAAATTAAAGTAAAGTTATAGCATGTTTAATGTTCTGATGAGTGCAGGACTATAATTTGGGTGCAGGAGCAGAAAAAACAAATAGCAGAGACCTACTGTTTACACCCACTGCTGTTCCTTACCAATACATCAGTTCATCCTCCGGTTCCGCTTACATAGCATGAAAGTCCATTCGTGCCACCCTTACAAGTGGTATTATTTAAAACTAAACGCCGCTCTGGGATGGCAGGTGTAAAATCTCAATCACAAACAAAGAAGTAATTACCAAACCCCCTTTAGATGGCAGACAAAAATAACAAATGCATTCTTGTTTGGTGCCAAGGCTCGGCTGTGATCACCGGGGCGTCTGGGTTCTTTATTGCCATGATTTTCACTTGGGCCCAGGCTTAAAGAACATTAGCAGGGTATCAGAGCGCACTGGCCTCCAGCTACAGCAGCCGCTCTCGCGGTGTGCTGCGTGGTGAATGGATTGTGGATGGCAGCAGTTGAGACTTGGCCCCTTGCCTCTCCTTGTGGCACAGGGCTTCAGTAGAACTGGCTATGTCTTCACATTCTCGCACTCATCAGGGAATAACAAGGAAATTAACCAATGTAATGTTCTCTCTTATGTGTGGCACATCTTAACCCATTTGGGACTTTTTGATCTAAAAGGGGGGAAGGCATTTCAGACTCTTCTCTCAAAAGAATATGCAAAGTGTTCAGTCTGTAACTCATGTATTTTGCAAGACAAATGCGTAATTAAAAAAAACAAAAAAACAACACAATAAACTCATTCCAACAGTTTGGGTTAGGCGTATACAGATTAATTTATACACTTTGAATTGTTGCATTTCTTAACACATTTTGCAAATTATAAACAAGATGGTTTTAGCAACAAATTGACAATGCTTTGTTAGAAATCAAAATAAATAAAGCCTAAGAAGATCACACACTAAATAGCTTTACTTTCCCTGTATAATCGTGCACATTTACATTAAAGGTTCATATTGACCACACAGACACTTGTCAAGCTGTAGTGTGTTAACAGCTACATGTACTACATATTGAATTAATCTACAGAAGTGCGCTCAACTTTACTTGCCTGATAAAAAAAAAAAAAAAAAACAATTACAAAAAGCCACTTTAAATATTATATTTAGTGAAGCCAATTTTCTTTGAAAACTTCTCCTGACTCAAACTCCCATGTGCCACTGTTCAACAACATAAGTGGGCTTTTTGGACAGACAGTTCAGGAGTCTGTGGGGGTCCCAGTATGAGAATCATCTCTGCATTCAATCTATGTAAACACCCACGACGGCCCCTGTGGCGTCACCGTGCAGGGCCATCTGAGCTTTACACACACAAGTCGTCCTCACACCACTCCGCTTTCTGCAGCTACTTCTCCTAGCAACATCTCCGAGTGGGCAGCTCCACTTGGGAACAGGTTGAAGTCCTTGCATGCTCCTTTGTCTTAGTGTGTAAAAGTAATGCAGTCACACAAGCTGGATTGAAGAAAGACATGACAAGATGATCACAGCTAATTACCAAAACATGAAAGTCTCCGCAATCTTCAGCTAACGTGCTAACAATTAAGTGTTCATTTCATGTTGCATCATGTAGTACACTCTTCACGTCAAAGCTCGTCACACACTTAATTGACATAGCTTGTTTTCTCCTCATAGAAACTGTGCATGCCTTCTGAGACAGAACATTTCCACACGCATCCATAAAAGTTACGTTAGCCTCTGCAGTGGCTGGATAAAGCTATCTGTCGTCATACCGTCATGCCAAGTGCACACGCCGGCAATCTGTGTTTCTATTCAAACAGACACAGACCTAATCCGCCCTCCTCTGTACGCGCTGACAGGAGCACAATGGGGTTTAAAGGCATGAGCCCTGGGAGGCCCTCGATGGGCTCAAGATATCTGCGTCTCGTGCTTATGATGTTATACTTTTACAGTGTAGAATCAGGATGTCACCAGTAAACTCACCGGAGTCAGAAGGAGACTACACTAAATATTGACTTCATTTTTCATTAATTACTGCATAACAAACATTTCTCGACACCGTTACTGCTATAATTTCCACTGCATATCATGTCGCCCAGGTCCATCAAACAGTATATTCTATCATTGCACACTTAATATAAGTGTCGATCCATCTATAGTTCCAATTCTAGACTTTTCATCTTAAAGATACTGGGGTGATTATCTCCAGTGTAAAATATCATACAAAATCAGATAACAAAACAACAAGGCTCTTAGTTTTAGAAAAGTTAACAAGCCTTTATTCCATTTAGGCTATTAAACATTAAAAGACCTTCATCTTAATCACTACTGTCAAGTTAAATTCAACTTTTAAATATTGATTTCTGAAATAGCAAAATATGATCCACAACTGTGCAGTATGTCTGTATGATTCTGTCTAATTTCTTTCTTCCTTTCTTCTATTTTTATTTTTTTTTTTTACAATATAGAAGAAGAACAAAAACAAGACATACAGAGAGAACAGTCTTAGGTTTCGTCATTCTATTTGTTCTACAACTTTTTGTGACTTGTTGACCACAAAAAATGAACGATCAACTATAATAATTGAAAATCGTAATCGTTAATTGGACTATACAGACTCTACAACACATGTCAAAAGACTATTTATAACAGTAATGTTTTAATGTCAAAATGTTAATAAAGAATGAACAAAGCTGTAGTTCCAAATTCTCTACCTTCAGTTGCCATATTTCAACTTTTATGTGACTGATAATGTATTTAAAAGTGTAAAAATTGTATAGAAATAATTGATTTGACAAATTCGACTGATCAAAAAGAGAATCATCGTAACAACCCTAATTTGGTCAACAGTTTACAAAATGTTTCCTCCATTTTTCGAACGTAAATTAAAATATCGGTCCAGTCCTTGATTGATTGTACAGTTTGTGTCATCCATTTTTTTGTGATGATGTTTTTCCTGCAGCTAAAAGTACGCTCCAACAGTATCCATTTCTTGTGACCATGGCAGGAGTCTTGAGGCCCGAATAGTTCTGAAGTCTGCAGCGGCGCATTAATCTCAGTCCAATATTTACGAACACACACCACTATTATTCCTTATACTACTTGTACTATGAGCATTATTAGAAGTTCTGTTTGTACCACACGCTCATTTAACCACACTTTATCTTCCGAAACCGTACAATGTCACTTCCTTTCACTAAGTACGTAGCTCACTTTCCCCTCCGCCCTGCTGTTGCCCCGTGCACGCGCCGCTCCACTTGTCACTTAAGCCAAAAGCAAAGTTAATAGAGCAAACACGCATAATGAGCAGGCAGTCAAAGCCACACGGGAGCCGGGCCTGTGCACAGCGTCTCTTTCTATTAGGACACGCACACGCTAACCCCCGTCCCATGCCACGTGACGGGAGCCGAACACGAAACGCCCCTCCGCACCCACACAGCATCGCCACGCCGTGATTGGATAACACTGTTGATAGGTCATCCATAAAATTGAACTCTTGAGTGTCGGGGCAGTTTATTTCAAATGAAACAAATTAAAGTCATTTCAAGACGACGCGCCCTGGTGAGGAGACCCGGAAAGCGCGCTAATCCCCGCAGACGTAACCGGAGTGTATTGGCAAGCGCACTCCCCGGGCCGGATTTGCCACTATGTTAAGCTCCCAAGGCCCGCTCCTTGTTGTTATCAGGAAAGTAGGGGAAGGGATTTGGGGATAAGTGAATTCTCGAGCAGGGGAACGGCAGGCGGGGATGGGAGGGGCGGCGGCGGCGGGGTGCACCTCTGCTCCCCCGATGCACCAATTGGCTCATGTGTTTACCCCGGCTCCGCTTTGTGTTCACAGGCTCATTCTCGCGCTTCCTCCTCTTTTGTCAAAACCATTTTCGCTGTGAATTGGAAATACCGACCAAATCCCTCACGTTCGCTCCCCAACTTCTCTTGATCCCTAATTTTAAAAAGAGAATTTGACTTGTGCTTTCCGCCATATTTCTCAGCGGTAAATCTCGTTTCGACAGCTCTCGTGTGAGGAAATCGGCTCTGCTTCATACGAGAGTTATTTCTCTGATTACTTTGTAAAAAATATCCACGGAGAAAACAATTGCCACCCCCGAATTAATTGATATGTTATGTTATGCTGTGTGGTTCTATAGGACTGTTTAATTGTTAAAATTGCGGGAGAGGGACAGTGCACCGGTCTCCACTAACATGCTTTAGTTTATTTGGAAAGTTCTTTTTCAGGAGTTTGTTGACAGTTTCGACAGCTAAGTTTTAAAGTAGTTAGGTAACACTTTATAATAACTACACTTATTCTTGCTTATTCTTGCCTTAGTAAAGAATGAAGAAAGACTTAATTCATACTGAACAAATAGTTTATTAAGAATGATTCAAGCTTAGTAAAAACTTAACCAATACGCTAACCCTAATTCCTAAAACCTAACTCTAATCCTAGTTACTAAGCCTGAATGATGCTTTATTACTATTATTATTAGTTGTACTTAGGGTTGAAACAATTAATCGACTAATCGAGACTAGTCGACTACAAAAAATAATTGTGGTTGTATTTTGATAATATTATTCGTTATCCGGACATACACAAAATCACATTTATAATCAAGACAGTGCCATTATTGATCCAAATGGCAAAAAATAATAAAGAATTTCTTCATGAATTCTCTTTATTTGTACATATTCTCTATTATGAAGCCTTCAGTCACCATAGTTCAACCTTTATTCGGGTGATCATTTATTTAAAAAGTAATGTACATAAAAAAAAAAAAACAGTTTGATTAGTTGACTATTGAAAAAATGATCGCTAACTTACCGACTACTAAAATAATCATTAGATGCAGCCATATTTAAATAAAAGCCTGGTGGCATGTTCAAACCTCTGTTAAATGCTTAAATGATTCTCTGCATTAACACCTATTTGTGACCCTCCACTTTATTCATGCACCAATATGTGACCCTCGATGAAAAAACGTTCGACATCCCTGCTCCTGTTCTTTGTTGTGTATCAAAATAGTTGTAGAAATAATAGATTTTACTTCCCGTTATACAAATACCAACATCTGCTGTCTCTTCAAGTTCTTCATTTTCCTACTGTGCGGTCACTTGGAAACGGGTATTTTAGATGATTTACCCCGCTTTAAAGCGTGAACATCCATGTATAAATGGCTATTCCAAAGATGCTTTTGGGCTGCAGTTAATTATAGCAATAGCTGAATAATTGATGTTTAGACAGGTGGTTATGCTAATGGCTGCCTCGGAGTCTTTGAGGTCAGTGAGTTACAATGCACTATCTACTTCCCTATGATTATCCAGCAATTATAGCAAAGCACAGCCTATGCTTTATTTTTGTGCTACATTATGAGTCCAGTTGATGTCAGTGATCACTTAACGGTCAAATGTATTTCTATAATTTAAGGCCGTTTCTAACTAGCATAGACACTTTTGGTTTAATAACGATATTTAAGATTAATTGCAGATATATGACATGGTTACTATATGTTCTAATAATTATTTTCTATATGTATTTCCTGCATACACATTATTTGTAATACAGCTGTAATATGCTGTATCCTCAGACATCTTGCTGAATTGGCCCACATTATTCTGAAAGGTGGCTTTTTACAGCAAGATTAAAATCCTCTACCATTACAACCCCAATAAATAACTTTTTGTGCGAGACGGACTTGATACAAAGGGTCCGAAATGGATTGAGGCTGTATTGGCACTTTAAAACCTCTGATAAAACAACCTTTTTTTAAATGATTTGCAGTTTTGACCACAGATCTTTGGCCCTGCGTTTGGTTGACATTTTAATATGCGGCCCTCAATGAAAAAGTTTGGACCCCCCTGCAGTAGTATAAAAACACGTATGAAATAGTTGGTTGATTAAAGTCATGTTCTGCCATTGTATTAGTCGGTTTAAACGTGTGCGTATGTAGAGGATCTGACCAAAAATGCTCTCACAAGACCACGACGGCACAACAGTTCATGCAAAAAGAACTAGAAAAGTATAGGAAACTGTGTATTTATTTCTTTTTTTGAAATAAAACAAAAAGAAAAAAACAATGATAACAACAAAACAAGACCAGAAGGAGCACGTAAATTAAAAGTAAATTTATATAACAAGGGCAAGAAAATACATTCAGTCCAACGTGGGCAGCCCATTTTGTTTTTTATAATGCCAGTCCAGTCCTTTATTGTTGGCAAAGTTTATGTCGTCCAGCTCTTTGCGATGGCCTTCATCCGTGCCACCAAAAGTATGCTCCAAATGTTTCCAGTTATTTTGTTTTGCGGAGTTTTGAGGCATACGATGTTCTGAGATTAAGTGGAACGGCAATGTCAAAAACAGTGTGGAGTGTTTTGTTTATTTCAGTCCAATATTTCTGAGCGATATGACTGTCCCTAAACACGTGGACCACCCGGCAACCATGTATTTTCCTGTGAATAGTGAGCACTTTGACATGTATTTCTGTGTAAAAAGGCAGATTCAGCATGATTCACTGCCTAGTCTTCAGTTAACTCTCCCAGTCTTCTCATGTTTCCTGTTTTTCACACGTAAAATCCTTAGAATCTAGAATACAAACTTAGGACGGCTGAGAAATCATCATATACTGAATTATAGACTAAACAACTAAAGGCCTATGGCATATTCGTCCTCTCCTACGCACAGTGGTTGTTGCACAATTAATCAAAATCAAATAAAAATGCAATTTTAATGGATGCAACTCACAAATCGCAACAGGTGCAATTTTAGAAGTGCAAGAATTTCCCTCATGAATAACAAAAGGTCCTGTTTAATCATTTACTGTTTAACTGCTAATCCTGTAGTTTAGATTTGTTAAAACATGTTCAGCAACGCAACTAAAAGATGAAAAATGTGACTAAAAGAGACTAAAATGCAATTGAAAGCATCAAAACCATGACTAAAGGCGAAAAAAATGTGACTATGTGACAAAAATGTGACTTAATGTGACAAAAACTAAGCTTACAATGACAAAAATGGCATTAAAAGCAACAAAAATGTGACATGAAGTGGCAAAAACATTTTCAAAATATGCAATACTTTATTGCATATTACGAAAAATTGCAATTGTGCTGCTCTAATTTGAGATCAGTTGAAATTTGACAGTATCTGGAAATGTTGTTACACCACGGCTAGACTTTTTCTAGCCTTTTAGTCATAGAAGCGTTACCCCACTTTAGGCCCATAGTACATTCTGCTAAACCACCTGCCAACCCTACATGGAGACCGCTAAAAAAGATGTGCATGGTTTAAGGCTAATGAACAGTTGGCACGATTAGCACAAACAGCCAGTCAGAGACTTTAAATAACACTTTGCAATTAAATATTCTCTCCTCACACTCTGCCTCTTTAATAAATTTTGATAATCCATTTTTAATGCCAGAAAACCGGGTTCACCATGTTGCAACTGTTAAGCGCTTCTGTCAACAAACCATAATTTTAAAGCACTCATTTATCACCCCTGACAACAGTGCAGTTCTGCAAGTATCTTTAAGTACAAGAAGAAGCTGTTTTTAAAAAGCTTTGCAGTTGGCGCAGGGATTACTAGTTAAAGTTTACTTCTTAAAGCCCATTAGTGCTTAATAACCAAGCCACGGAGGCAACATTTAATTAAGGGATCTGTCTAATTTGTACACGTCCTATAGGGGTGCGTTTAATTTGCAGACTGGCGCGACACAACGCTAGGATAAACAAGTCAGGAAAAGGAAGCAAGGACCAAGATGATCCCTGGAGCAAAATTGTCCCATAATTCCCATCATCAGTAGTTTTATATTATTGATTCTGCTTTGTGCATCTTAAATACTTACTAACGCAGTATTTGTTTTAAAAGTACATGTTTTCACCCCACAAACAGTTTAATGGGATTCGCTGCTGTGCTCTTGCTGGTTTTGTCTTGGCACCAGCGGCTGAGGAAATCTAGCCTGGGCTTAAGGGGCCTTGTTTGGCTTGTTTGTTTATGCTGTTTGGCTTTTGGTTTTGCTCAGACAAACTCCCATCAAAGCCCCGCACCACAGTGATCAGCGAGGCCACAGATCGGGTCACATCTGCTGGCCCACAGTCTCCACTCTGATTTTTATTTAGCTTTTCCTTTGTGGTCACTCCCCCCAAGTCTTTTAAAAGAAATACAAGGAAAAACAAACAGGCGCTGTATTTTTAGTTTTTCCTCGAGGGGGACATGAGCCAAGTGACACATTTTTATGCCATCCCAGTTTCAAGCTTTAATGTTAATAGTACTAATATTTACTCATTCTGATGTTACAATTTAAGTACTGCTTTTTTATATTTGCGTTGTGATTGTTTCTACTTCACAACGTCTGTGTCGTTAAAACCTCTCGCATCTAACAAAATGTATATGCGTGAAATTGTGTAATTGTGTATGTATTTTGTTAATGTAATCTATGTGTTGTTTTATGTTGACTCCAAGAAGAATAGTGTATAGATCTCCATCCTTCCCTCCAAAAAACACTATTATGGACTGTCGACTGTCGAGGATGCAGGGACAAAGTTAACTTCCCACTAACTAAAAACTAAGTGAACAATAAAGTGTCAAGTTGAGCTTTATATATTTTCAATAATAATAATAAAAAAGTGAACACTCTCTAGGAGGACGTGCGAGTAGAACCCTGCATTTTTACAAAAATTTACAAAATTTCACCATTCAGCAAATTATATTTCTCTGCAGCAGCCTTTTTGGTGAAATGCAGTGGTGCAAAAAAAAAAAAAAAAGACTGATTGAATTTAATATTGTGCCAGCAGCAACCGCCGGGTGGTTATAAAATATCCAAAGTGTGACAAACGACAACATAATATCAGACATACGGTGCAGTGTCATAATTGTGAAGCTATGGCAAAATTTCAGACTGGAATACCCCCGCTGACTCACCTGCACAACCTGCCTTCGCCGCCTGCTCAGCCATGATTGGCCGAGCTGAGCCTATCACCACCCAGCCCCCCCTCTCCAGATTGAAGGTCCTAAATGTCTAAAATGTAAACTGCAACTTCAATAGCTCCTCTTTTAAAGTGCGTTTGCCTGCCATATAGTTCTAGTTTATGACACTCGCGAATCATTATGTTATATTTTGGACATTGTAATTTGCAATATTCATCTAAAACAACTTTTTAACACTACAAGTCCGCTTACATTCCGGTTGAAAACGGCTACACTGTTTTCCTCCGGCATCGCCTGGTGGAGGGCTGTAGTTCACAATAGCAAGCACATTGGTTTTCATTGGTGCCAAAATGAATGCTGAATCATAGATATCACCGGTAAAATCACACAAAATAAAATTCCAGAACAAAGTAAGTAAAGAGCAGTGGCTGTGTACTCATGAGCAGTGAAACTTGGACTGTTGGCGCAATAACATCTTGTCTGCAGGAGAATAAAGCTTACTCAAACATGCATGAATCACTTTATACAAAGTCGAGTGGATAAATAAGAAGGGGAAACAATTCTTGCATGTTTAAAAGCTGCTAAATGTCGATTTTGCGCAACAGGCCTCTTTTAAGTCTTTTTAGTAAATATCTTTTGCGTTTATTGTCTTTATTTAGTCGTTTCCCCCGTGTTCTTACCAGTGACGCATGTTCAGCTCTCTCCGGCTTTACTGCGACAGGGGAAGTCTGGGCAAGGGAAAAGGGGAGACAAGGCGATTATTTTATTAAGGGAGTCGCACTTGTTGGAGGACAGTCAATAATGGATGAGGTTAAAAAACAAGAGTGGCTTTGGCTTTTTTTTTTTTTACTGTACTCATTTTCTCCCTGTGCCTGTGGAGTCAATAGAATCGACCTAATGGAAACCAGGTTACTCTTCGCTCCATCTCACCTCCCTGACATAATGTTGAACAAATGCATTATTCATTCTCTGCTCTAAGAAGGTAATTATACATTTATCTCCCAAATAATACCGGGTCCTTACTGCGTCGGTGACCTTGCCAAATGATTTATGCCATTTTGGTCCTGCCCCCTAAAGGCTGCAAGCTCAACACCACCAATGTATTCTTCCTGTGGGGAAAAAAAAAAGAGTGAACGTTATGGATTTGTTCTTCATTGCAATGGGATGTCGAGGGCTTTGAAGTGGGGCCAGTCATTAAATGTAAAGTTTAGGAGTTTATTTTGAAGTGTTTCAGAGACTACAGAAAGTTTTTGTAAGGGGCGGATTAAAAAACACACCAGGCAGAAAAATTGAGCTAAGAGCTGGAGCCCTGGCCTTTTATACCGCTGCCTTTATGCCGCCGTTCTGCTACTAATCCCTTTCTTACTCAGGCTTTTTCCCATTTAACTCCTTTCAAACTTATCTTTACCTAAACTCTTTGCCGAGAGCAGTTTTTCTCATTTATTCCACGCGGATGTCATTATTAACAAGCTGTTTCTCTGCGCCTGTGTGTGTGTGTGCGGACCCTGCAGGCCATCATGGCGCAGCTGCCTCAGGAGGAGAAGGCCAAGATTGCCGAGCAGGTGGAGAGCTTCAGACAGGAGAAGTGCAAGCTGGACGCCGAGGTGGCCAAGTGGGACGACAACGGCAACGACATCATCGTGCTGGCCAAACAGATGTGTATGATCATGATGGAGATGACCGACTTCACCAGGTAACACTCGCGGCGCGCGGTTTGTTGTGGTTAATGGTTATTATTTAAAAAAGAACATGCTGTGACAGTCCACACTATGTTCGCTTTTCGTGCGTTTAGAAAGTGTACTGGGTCGATGATTCCCTGTCTGTGGGTTTGGTGACGTGGTTGATTAGAGGGACACGAGTGTTTTTTATGAACTTCTAAATCCAAAAATGCATATTCAGTTTATTTACAGAAATTTAGATGTCAAGCAATACAACTAATTCATTGTTGCCTCTGTTTATTACTTGTGAATGTAGTTTTTAAGGATCACAATTTCTTAGGTCACAATATTCAAGGTCACGGTCAAGGTTTATTTATAAAGAAAACGTCACAACTGTCCAAAATAAAATGCAAAGTAAAAACAATATTACAATCAACAACTACAGAACTAAGAACTTTATATAAAATAAAACGGAAGATTAAAAAAAAGCCAGTGCAAAGAGGTGCATTTTTAGAAGAGACTTAAAATGATCAATGTCAGAAGCAGACTGAATATTTCGAGGGAGGCTATTCCACAGCTGGGGTCCAGCGACTGCAAAAGCCCTGTCCCCTCTGGTCTTGAGGCTCGAGCGAGGACAGTTTAAAAGCAACGGGTCACATGACCTCAAGGCTCTGACAGGAACGTACGAACATAACAGTTCAGTCAAATAGAAGTCGGATTCAATACGTTTTCTTCTTTCCACTTCTTTTTGAGATCAAACAAGAACCTTTTTTTTTGTTCAGTGTGTTTATGCCAATTTTGAGGAAGCATGCGTATTATTTTGTCTTTTATTGCTCGAAATAAATAAATCAAAATGAATGAAATGAAAGTAAATTAAATGCACAGATGCCAGACCATTCCATGCTTTAAAAACAAGCAATAAGATCTTGAACTTAATTCTAAAAGACACTGGAAGTAAATGAAGAGACTGCAGCACTGGGGTGATATGGTGAAAGTGACTTTTGTCAGTGAGGAGATGATGTTATACCAGCTGGAGGCGAGGAATGGATCTATATTGATTTTTGATTCCATTATATTTTGGTTTTTAGTTTTGATTTCATTATTCTAAACAAGACAGACTTTAAAACGGTGCCATTTAACACAGAAAATAGCCCAATTTCAAGTCAAAACTCTTTAGTATTGATTGCCTTTCAAATCTGATTAATTGCCCAGCCGTATTTGTAAGAACAGCTTATCAATTTCATCGAATTGTTGTCAGAAAGTTGTACATTAATTGGTTTGTCTACTGTGCGATGTACAGTGTGAGCAGAATGTGAGTTGATAAAGTAGTATTTCTGTATGTTTCAGGCTTTAAAGTGACCCAGAGACGAGCTTTGTTTGACTGAGACAACACTGCAGCGTTCTGATCTGCTGATATACTGTATCTATAGTTGAGTGTTTACGCAAAGCCACTAGCTTTTCTCTTAATCTCTCCATCTGGGGCCTGCATATCCAAGTCCCCCATGCCTGGCTGATAGTTATCAGTCGCATGGAGGGAGCCACAATAATTATAAGGCGCTGAAGAACCCAAATGAAACAAAGAGCGCCACCAGTGATTAGTCATGAGTGATTGTAGCTGTTGCCTCCGTGCACTATTATTATTTAGTTTTGACCTAAGTGACTCAACAAACAAGAGGCTTAGTGAACTGAAAGAAATAAAATGAACTTTTTGCACAAGCTGGGAAAAAAAGAACCTATTCCTCAAGGAGTTTATGTAGCACATCATTAGGGATAAAGGCATGGGGTATTTTGTTCCACCCATTATCTGGGGAATCTGGTCCTCTCTGTCGATAGCAGAGTCTCATATGCCCCCTGCCAGCCTTAGCAAATTAGCGAGCTGGCGGCGGCCTTTGTGACACTGGGCGAGAGCAGTCTTTAAAGTGTAGTCTGCGTGTCCCTGTCTCCACAACTCCACCCACCATGTCTTTTCTCTCTCTCCTCTTTTCACACTCCACTCGCCCAGAGGGAAAGGCCCCCTGAAGAACTCCTCAGATGTGATCAACGCTGCTAAGAAGATTGCAGAGGCCGGTTCCAGGATGGACAAATTGGCTCGAGCTGTTGCAGATCAGGTAACCCTCTAGGCCAGTGTGGCTGTTACTTTAATTTCTGTACTTGTAAAAGTTGGATTGTCATGGCGAGAGTGTGTGTTAAGTGAACATTGGAAATCTTTAGACAGTGTTTTGGAGTGTGAGAATGGAGTGGTCGCATGTGTCGCCGCCTCGCCGGTTCTCCTGTGGGGCCAGCTCAGAGCGAGTGAGACAGCATCACCAAGTTGTGTCTGTAATATAATTAGCTCCCAGCCAAGGTGTTGCATTCATTATCAGATGAGTACCTCTCCAAAATGCGCTGACAGACCATTTTCAATATCTAATCAATCAGCGCGGCCGAGATAGGAGCGAAAAGCAATAGGTGAGTACATTGTGTGTGTGTGTGTGTGTTCAGCAAATAAAGTGGCAGACATTTAGGGATGCTGGTGGCACCCCAGGTACTGCACAACACTCTCTGTCATTTCATCTGTCTCTAATAAGAGCTCCAATAAACTTAGGCACAAGACTGGATGATTTATTGAGGCAGCCTGTTGTCATTGTTCCTGCAACTGTTGTTTGCCAGCAAACTCTGAGCAATTAGACCTATGTTCAGCAGGCTTAGTCACAGTTCATACAAATCTATGCAGTTACATTCTGTATACAGCAACTTCTCTCTTAGTAACAGTTTTGTGAGTAGGTGTACTGTGTTTTTTGTGAAATAGAAAGTACACATTTAAAGTGATGCCACATATGAAATAAAAGTTACATGGGTTAAGTTACCATTAACTTGCAATAATGTGAAGATTTTTTCTTTGGTCAGATCTTGATTTAGTACTCCTCTTATAAAGGAACTAGAACTACTTTTTGCTCTTTAAAAAAAGACAAAAGTTAGCATCTCCCTTGGCATTTTTTGCGAGGTGGGCAGCGGCCCAGAGCGGCGTCGCCCGGGGAGTGGCAGAAGGAGGAGACTTCAGCCTTTTGTTTTTACAGTCTATAGTCTGTACGCGCCCCCAGGCTCATGTGGGCCCTGTCCCAGCTCCTCTTCACTGGGCCTCAGTCAGAGTCGACCAGCAGGAGCAGGAGAGCTCAAGACTTGAGGGTGCCACGCTGCTTGTGCGTAAGCTGCTGCTGCTTAATCTACTTGACCCATCTGAGAAAGCTAAAAACATAGAAAGCCTGGACTTAGGGGTGTTTTGAAGCAAAGAGCGATACTCACAAGCTTTTGCCCACTTTTTATTTTATGAAGATAGACCTCATAAAGCATTTGTGGATCGGGATTGTTGCTGTCCTTATTGTAAAATCTGTTAATTTCTATACTGCGCAATCAAAGTGTTTTACTGCACATGTCCCTCATACTCCATTGATACAGGACACTTAAAAGTGACACTAAACATGAGTTCTAATATCCAGATCACAGACTGCACTGAGAGTCCAGCTAGGGGCGCTTCTAACAGAGAAATAGGGGGGCTCAGCAGCTTATGTTACATGCTTAAAATAATCATTTCAAATTAATTTTATTTATAATAAATAATCTATAAAAACTCCCAGTGCCAATTAAAATATTGTATAAAATGTAGCAAATAAAAATAAAACAATTCTTCTTATTATTGTTTTATTATTTCTTATTGTGAGGCCGGGTGGTGAAGGAGGAGGCGTAGAGTCTCTCTGCCCAGGGAGCAAGAACCTCCACTCAGCATCTCCTCCCTCTTTCCGTAGCTAAATCATATAAAACACTATGGGGCTACTTTTACTATTTGTCCATTACTGGCCTTTTTTATTATGTATTTATGTATGTTTTCTTCATACATTTTTAACACTGACACTACTACTAAAGATCCACAGTGTAATTTCAGTGTCTAAAAATAACCTCAAACGTCCTTTGAATAGCTTGCCATGTAACCTACTCACCCTTATCAGGATTTGAAGGAAACATATTATTGCTATTTCATATTATTATTAGCCTTTCAACATGCTCTTGAGTACCTTAAATTTGCCATCTCATAAAAAAAAAAAAGAAGCATATCATGCTCTAAATTAACATGTTTATCTACTGTCTGAGCTGGCTTACTTAGTGTATGCAGCCAGTAGCTGCTGCCTATACACAATTTGTTTAGTTATGTTATCACTTTAAGACCCACATCGTTCAGCCTAGCAATTGCAGTGATCCTGTTTATAAGGCAGAAATGCTCGGAATGAGTCTGGACTTAAAACAGCAGAAGATTCTCAAATAAGTGACGCACATGATTTGAAAAAATGTCACGGACTGATAGAGTTCAGCAGGAAGTGCTTTTGACGGTCAGAGAGGAGAGGATTTTTGTTACTAGCATTCGTCAAAATACCATGAATGAAGCTAAATGCAACTCCATGTATGTTTTTGATGATGGAACATTGTTAGAACATGGTTAAAAGCTCAAAAAAGTCACTGTAGTAGAATATGTAGACTATGTGTCCATTAACACAAATTTTAGTTTTCGTTCATGAATATAGAGAACCATTCAAAACTAAATTACCTTGAGTACTGGTGCAGATTTACTTCCAGCTCACACATGATGATTAGCCGTAACTGACTTTCAACTTTACTCTCTGTTCTTTTGCACAAATGTAAAAGTTTTTGACAATATACATAAGTCGGACAAAGTGCAGTGTGCTTGAGCAGCTTTAAATTATATGTTGAAATCTCAATTTGTGGAGCTGCTGTAGGATGAGCCAATGAAAACCAGTGTGACAAAACATGATACATGATGAGAGACATGAAAAATAAATCCATGAATTAGCCTAACTCAGCAGTCCAGACAGTCAGACAGGGCAGTGCCTCAAGTTAGCTTCACCTCCCCAGGGAATATTGATGACATCACGTGAAAGTGTCGATGTAACATTGGACCGGACAGTCATTTGTGTGTGAGTACACTGTCTGTGTTTAACCTTTTCCCAATAAGACCCTTTCTGCAGAGAGGTTTATTTTGTAAGGGCCACGGAACGTTTTAAGTTGTTATTAGCGCAGCATTAACATTCATACATTTCGGAGGAACCTCTTCAGCAGCCGCTCTGCTCCGGTGTCCTGCCCTGACACCGCGGTGGACAATTAATGAGCAGGAGCGGTGAGCAGTGGCTGCTGCCGAGCACTATCCACATCTGGTGATGAAAATTACATTTTTGATACTGACAGTGAAATGCGGGACAGCGCCCTAATATGTGTGATGGGGATTTTAGTTGAAAATGTTGTGTAGTCCCACACAAAGCTGGTCACCCCAGTCTGCCTGTGACGCACTCCCCAGAGCATAGTAAACTGACATTCTTGTGGAAATACATATAAGTATGTGACAGCCTAATGACCACATACACTGAGCAGAGAGTTTTGCACGGAAACAGCTAGCATGTTTCCAAATGTGGACCAAGGACCTGTGAACGCCGGTCACAGTCCTTGCCTTCGTCACAGATTGCGTGGCTGTGGGCAGACGCTAGGACAGTCAGCATGAATGTGTCGGTGTGTGGTTTGTGGGCTGCAGCGATGACCAGGGCTTTTGTGGGAGCAGATCTGACACACTCAACACTGTCCGAATCAATCCTGATAGAACTACATAGGAGCAGGTCAAGTTACTTTAATGTTACCTGGCTGTATGTACTGAATATTCAAATTTAGTTTGACTCAAAATGACAGACACTCTGCATTTACATTTTTTTTTCACATTGTTTTATTATGAAAGTATTTCCATGTCAACTTTCTGTTTACCTTTCCTTTCCAAACAGTGCATTAAAAGTTAAAAGAAATGCTTTTACTGAGCATGTTTAATGGCAATAACACAATAACACAGCCTTGATTATTTGCTTCTGCTCTTGATAAGAACAAGTATTTTGCATTCACACATTATGTAACTTAACCTAAGCTTGCTGAGTGCTCTGACCTCGCCTCGTCCTGTTGGCCCATCCTCAATGGTCCCTGAAGTAGCAAAGCTTGTCATGGTACCTTTACATCAGCACCATTGATGAACACATGTGTAGCAGGGGGTGCAGGCAATGGGACAGAATGCTCTCTCATAGACATTTTTACAGAGCACTTCACATAGAAAGTCTCCGGAGGCACCTCACTCCATTTGACTGCATCTCTAGCTTTTTTCTACTCTATTTCTCACATCCAGCTCCCCATGCAGCAAAGACCTATCTATGAGAGTCTGGCTCGAAATACAACCTAAATAAGTTCATGCAGCCTCTGAAGAACATTTATTGACGACTGGGGGGGTTTTACAGGAGCCACTAAAAGTCTAAGTCTGGCAGCTTAGCATGTGGTAGCGATGGGTGATACTGACCAAGGTATCAAAAATATTGATTGTCATGCATTCATTTGAATTTATTTGTACATTTAATTACCATTTAGATCAGTTCAAGCTGAGGTGGAGCGGAGATAATGAGTAACCTCTACACACCTAGGTAAATTATGCGTAGGAGTCGGATCGTCACTGCATTTTACTACAAACACTATGGTATTGGTTTGATATTGTGATATTTAACATGGTATTACTCGGTATCAAATAAAAACAAAAATCTCTGCTATCATCCCATCACTATCATGTGGGATAAACTGTGTGAGTTTTCACTTTACAATCCATAAAAGAGTGGATATGCTAAACCAAAGGACAAACCAGTATTGTTTACTACTATGGACTGTGACAGGTTCAATAGTGCCTACGCTGGCGATTGAAGTATTTTATTTGTTTTGATTTCAAATCCTCAATGATGAATATGCAGTTTAGCTGTTCTATCAATATGTGTGCAGCACTGTAAAAAATAAAAACATGATTTCCCAAGAGTAAATATTTGGAATGAGAAAAAAGGATAGCAACTCGCCCTCAGCTGTATCAATAAACATACTGGTAAGTGGTAATCAAACATGTTATTCTTTGATAAGATTAGTCAGAATGTGCCAAAGATTCAGTCAGTATTCGAGAGAACGTCCACTAACAGAAGGTTTGAACACCTCCGTGGCGAAAATAAACGATTTATTTTAATCTGGAAGAGCTGCTCTATCTTCCACTATTCAACCACTACAAGAGCGAATAATAGAATTTATATTGTACTAAATATAGACATGAAATCATGGAGATGACCAAAGCGGTCCAACAGTCCACATTTATATACATAACCAAGAAGGCAAATGGAAGCTGTACACCACCTGCTACCAGGACGCTAGCACTGCCTGCTGTATTATTTACTGAGCAATGTGGCTACTTTTCTGAAGTACCAGCATGTCAGCAATGTCCATTCAGACTCAGCTGTGACTGGACTTGAACTACTTGTGCTCAAGATACACATAATCCACAGGTGAAACTCTTAAAAGTATTCATTTGAGTGTGAATCCAGTCCACTATGGTTACTTTACATTTAGACACATTTCACACGATCCTTAAAACAGTTGATGTGTTTTTTGGCCGTAGTGTGTCGTCGAAGTCACTGTCTTTTCCTCTTTCACTCTCAGACGCACCCACGCACACACAGGAGAGGAGACTTACATGAGGCTGAGGTGACACAGAGGAGAGATGGACCGAATATGGACGCTACTGTTAATCATTTGCTCTTGCGCTTTGCTGTGTTTTGTTGTTATCAAAGAAGAAGCTAATGTGCCAACTACAGCCACATTAAAGGCTCATACCGTCATCGCAAAAGGAATTAAATTCATTTGCAAAGCTTTTGTTTAAGTTTAATATTTAATCTCTGCAATACCACATGAATTAGGCCTTAATAATATTGAGTAGACCTAATATTTTAATGAAAGTAATAAATTGCATTGCATATTAAAGCTTCTGCCACAACTATTAGTACTGCCACGCCAAGCCTCTGAGAGCAGAAGAAACCCTGTGATACGAGCCATATTTTAATACATTACATCACAGTTAAACTAAAAAATACTATACTATTCTGTTAAACATACTATACTATGCTGTTAAAACATATAAACCCCTATTGTGTTGAAGTAGAATGAAATATGGGTGCACAATGATACTAATCACATTCACGTCACACTGACATGTAGAAAAGCGTTTAGGGTTGAACAGCTGCTTCGTCTTCATCCATGCTTTAGGTGACAGTATGCAGCTCCAGTGGGCGTGACACTCTAACACCGAGGCCTCACAGTTAAAAGGTTTCCGCTCTGTGTGGGCCTGTGATTACTGCTGTGATTACTGCTCCTCCTCCTGCCTCCTCACCGCTCACTTGGCCTGACTGACGGGTGATACAAGTGTGAATGGGCGTCTGTTGTGCGTCACTCCAACCGATGAATTCGTGACCTGTGCACAGTGTAGTGTAGTCTGGACAGAATATAACCGTCTATCAAACTAGTTTATGTCTAAGGCAGCACTTATCGATTAAATAAACTGCGCGCTCACATCAACGGCATACTTTTAGCCGTGTTCATTTGTGCCTAATTAAAAACAAAAGTTGCGCGCCGCTCGATGGTGGAATGCCATGTGGGAAGGCTGCGGCGTCGTGATTTCAAATTTAACTCTAACAATTTGCTGCATGTTCAGCCAATTCTCATTCCCATTTCACACGGCACTGTCCTGTCCAATAAAGCCTACGGGCCAAAAAAATCCTTCAATCAGACCATTTTAAAGGACACAAATTATGCTGAATTTACTAGTTTTTACCCATGTTCTAACATTGTTCCCTCATCAAAAACTTACTTGGAGTTGCATTTAGCTTAATTCACGCTAGTTTGATGAATCCTAGTCATCTCCCCTCCAAGTGTCAAAACACTCCACACTTCTCAATTTCCCCGATGCGTGATGTTTTCTCGATGTGTGACGTGGCTCTTCTGCATTGATTTTTCAAGTCCATAAATCATCGTCAGACTCTTTTTGAGAATTGCTGCCGTCAAGTCCCGATCTTTACATCTGCTCGCCAACATTAGCTTGTTTCCCTTCTTCCGATATTTCTTCATCTCAAATGTGTAATGTCCTCTGCTGCCAGTAGATGGAGCCCTAGCCATTGGAAGTGTTTTTCTTTTACTTCTTTTGTTGTTATAACCTTAAACCCTTTGTTTTGTAGCATTATATGTCAAAGTAAAGGTACTCAAGGTGGTGTGGTAGCTTAAGGCGTTGCACACAATGTTGTTCTCACCTCCATGTCTTTGGTTCGCCTTCAGGCCAGAAAAGCTTATGCGCAGATCATTACATGCTAGGACCTTTTATTTTTAGACTTTATTTCCTAGCGAATGTCTTATTATAAGTGTTTCTTCAATTGCGGTATCACAGGTGGTACACAAGCTTCTTCTGGTGGACCTCTTAAGTACATTTTATTCACATTTTTGCTCTTCCATTAGTCATTCCCTGGTTAAAAGTACCGTGGTAATACTGTGTTCCCACTTAAGACCTGGTTTAGCCCTGATTCAGACCTGGAACAGTCCTTTTATACACCCAATTTAGATCTGGTGGTGCTCAGAAAGTCAAATATTTTCTTTGGTGGTACAAAAGTCTGAGAAGCACTGTTGGGGCTCCATTTGTGCCTCGACCTGAATGTAATTTTCATCTCATATTGTGTCACTTTAAAACCAAACATCTGTCACCATAGACGTGTGTGTTTCTCGCACACCTTTCCCGGCTGTTGAGGATTGACAAAGCAGTGCATATTATATTGACCATAAGCCAAGGACGTTTGTCGTAGATAATGAAATGCACCCATGCAGCACAGTGTGTGATCTGTAACGTCCACGGCACAGGGCAATAAACAGCTCCGGCTTCAGCCACACACACGCTGCCTACATAGTGTAATCACCTCTTCATTGAGTTCGGATCTTCTTGTTACATTTATTGGAAGTAATTTTGCCCTGTCAATATCTATGTGTAAGGAGCGACCTGGTGTTAATAAAAGTCACTGAAACGTTTGCTTTAAAGCTCAGAGTTCTGCCTTCCAGGTTTTCACTTTAGTTGTCACGGAGGAGAACTCGGCCGTACTAAATTCACAACAACAAGCACAGAGCTCCTGCCGCCCGCACTGACAGCCCAGGAACAAAGTGTGACTGATGCGCAATTAAAAAGGTCCCACGCCAAAAACTAAAAAGTACCATAGGATACAAGCGCCGACTCCAACTGTCTTTAAAGTCATGCCCTGCTGCTCAGTTACATTTTCGCCTCATTATATTAAGCCTTGCGCGGTCCATTATTGTGTTGTTCTTTTGTTTGTCTGTAAGCCGCAAGATAGACCAAAAAACAATTGACAAAAAATCATGGATACATTTTCAGAAATCCAGATCACGGCTTGAATCCAAACTGTAGGTTTTGTGCAAATTAGAAGCTTAGTGGTCAGGAATTGGAGTTTATACAGTAAAATACTTAATCTTCTCCGTGGATCAAAGGAGCCTATACACTGCATATATTTCACAACTTTAAAATGGCCTGATTTTGCTTACCACTCGTTTCTTCCGAACAACTTCCCCAAATGCAAAATCAAGCGAGATAATGTCACACACACCCTCCATTTCCTGCCGAGAACTGTCCGCTGATAATTTCACATTCGGTCGCATACTCCGAGCTTGAAATATGCATCTAAATAGGCACATCCAGTTTGTGCTGCAACTTTGTCTTATTCTTTTGTTTTTGACAGCCGACGAATGAGCAAATAGAAAGATTAGCGGCTCGGCAGAAGTGACAGGTGACAGCTTACCTTCAGAGGAGCAGGAGGCACGTCGCAGAAACAGCTTGAAACAGACGCACTTTGAATGTTTAATGGGGCATTGGTCTCGCGTCAGTATTATCTAGCTCTTGTCTGCTATTGGATTCCGTAATAGATGAAGTTGACTGGCATGTGTAGCCAGTCTGTTAAATAAACTGGCATTGAACACAGGTGAAGGGCAACAACACTTTGATAGGCTGGATATTGAGGAATGTGGAAATAACAGCGCACCCATTACTTCATTGATCAAGCGCTAATGGCCCAACACTAACCGCCATTCTTCCCCTATGTCTGCATAATGCCTGGATACTTGACAAATATACATAGAATTGGTTCAATAGCTCTCCACTCCTGCCAATATAGTCTATATGCGATCTCATTTAATAGGCTCTCTAGTGGTGTATTTAATTGTTAATGGCAGCTACTGTGTGGACAAAATCCAAGTGCACCAAATGACACTGAATCAGCTGCAGGCTGTAGTTGTTCAGTTGTGCTACATAACTATGCATTAGAATGTAATTGTGCACTATGTAACTTTTCTTTTGGACGGTTTACCCCCTGCTTGTCTCCAAGGTGATGTTGCAGCTTTTGCTGGAATGATCCATGTTATGGCATTAAACTTATTTATTTACTTACAGCTGTTTTATTGCAAATACAATACCCTGAAGAACTTGACCTGTTGGTGTCATGTCTCAGTGAAATGGATAAGTTTAATGCCTTACTGTGGAATGTTACAGAGCAAACTATAACATTCCCATGGAGACATGTAAATCGTCTCCTAGAATGTTAAGGATTTGACATTTTTGTCCACATTTCTTTCAGTTCGGTACAATTTTGAGAATTTTATGAGTGAGAAAATGTTTCAGTTTCTAAGAAACTGACATTCAACAGACCATGTCAGATAAAGCTTTGTGTTAGTAAATGCATTTTGAGACATTATAAATGACAAAAATAAAATGAAATGAATTTCGAAGTTTTAATCTAACCTTAAATACGTTTTGCACAAGTACAATGCAGTTAGCTGTTAATGTGCTAACTAACTAAAGAATTAAATAGCTGAAGCTGAGAGTTTTTCTTGATTAAAGGTGTAATTGCCTAACCATTTTAAGATTTTAAGCATTTAAACTTAAGTTAATTGTCAAATTTGACTTTCAAATGTATACAATATTCTCTAAACTATAGTTGTTTGTTTAAAATAAGTTGACCTCTAGAACCTAAGAGCTTGTTATTGGCATGACTTGTAGATAGAACCTATAATTCTAAATGATGCGCTTTGGGTGCCTATTAGGTGGAAAAGCGCTCTATACATAAGAATCATCATCATCATCATCATCATCATTATTGCATTTTCAGAATTTTCTGCAAATGACCACATCCCAAAACATATATTTTTGTACATTTCACAACAAATGTATTTTTTCACTTTCTCACTCAGACCGTCCTTTACCTTTAGGTGCCCTTTATCCACGTATCAAATAAATGCATATCCTTTATTTTTGCCATACAGGTGGTCAAACTTTAAACCAAAATAGCTCAGAACTTTCCTGAACACAGAGATAGCCGTATAATTCTATGGGGATGAAGTGACAGATCCTCCTCCAGAAAAGTTACATATAAAGCACTTTTAAATTAGTAATATTTGAGGATAAAGTATATAGAACTGAACTTTAATATCACTGGATCAAGTCCAGATCTGGCCTTTATATCTTTCAGAATTGGAAATGTCTACAGCGCAACTTAAATGCTGCTTAATGTTTGCGTTGCTCGGCTCACCTTTCCGATATGACATTTGGCTGGTCTCTTGAATAGCAGAAAACAGTTCACATATACATAGCTTTTGTGCAGAATGTAAAGTAGCTGTGGTTGGGTAATGAATCCACTTGTACATGCAGCTGCGGTCGCGTACGAGGTGTGACTTGTGTTCTGACAGACCGCTGTGCTCTGATCCATGCCTTGCCCTTATCTAACATCGCTTCCAGCTCGTCACATTGTCTCTCAAATATCCCCCGCAAAAGCTCCCTCACTAGTGGTCTGAAATGTAAAATGGCAACAACAAACTGCTGCCTATAGCCGGTTTGATTTCCTGCAAGCCTGACCCCACTTCGCCTAACTGTCGCCGCCATTGACTTCACAGCGATCAAACTGGGAAACAAAAGTGTCAAAGAACAAATATTATGAAATGGAAATTGTCCAATATGCTGTGAGGTCAAGACAAGTTTAAAAAAGGCCAAGTGAAGTCGGGCATCAAAGCACGCTGCGTTTCCTCACCGTGTTTCACAGATAAACACTCTCTGACAAAGACTGTCGCCAAGAAGATGGAATAGATAGAGATGTGTTCATTGTGCCTGAAAAAGTAATGGAGCATACTGTTTATTTACAACTAGAGGGAATTTGTGCAAGGAATGGACTATTAGTCAACTGTACTATAGGGAGAATTTGTGTATGTCTGCGTCAAACCGGCCTGGGGCGGCGGTTCATGTGTATGATGTGCAGTTAACTGTGATGGCATAGAATAATGGCAGGATAGGCGTAATAACTTGGGAAAGACATCCAATCGCTCCATGAAATGGTTTCAATTTGCAATGAAATGCACTGTATCTTAATTGAATACATCTATGGAAACAATAAAAGCAACTAAATGTGCCAACAAATCTTTAAAAAGGCTCAGGAGAGCAGAATGGAAAAGGAAATGGAGCTCAACTGTGTCAGAGCAACTCTAAGTATATTTGACTTTAACTAACTGTATAAAATATGATCATAAATCATGCAATGTAATCAATTATACAGACAAACTTGAGGTCGTCATGGTGACAGATTTATTTACCTGGCCTGCTTTGACGATGCCATACCTGTAAAAGTACATCACACCTCGGATTGCTCCTTTCCAATTACACTATTGCTTTGAAACAGACACTTGAGGGAATGTTTGACTTGCTGTTTGTGACCATCACTTGTGGAGAGCACTTGTAGCCAATCGATACTGTTTCTCTTATCATAAGAGGCTCTTCCAGGGAGAGCAGAGATGGGCAGCCATGATGGCGCTAAGCCCTGGAGGAGCCATATTCATATCACGAGCCGATGTTTAACTTGCTGTCCCCCTCGACTTCAGCCTACAGGACGAGGAAATGAGCTGCGACTTCCCCATGCGGCACCGCTGAGTGTCCTAGTTAGAGCCCTTTAATATTAATGGCTGGTAGAAAGGTGTTGCGACAAAACGATGCTCGGAGTGTTTAAGCAGCTGATGCAGTGTTCTTAACCCACTGGGAGCCTAGTGGGCCATGGCTGGCTCCTGGAAGGGACCCAGACGCAATAATAAGAGTCTACAGTGTGGGAGCAGCCGACCTGAAGAGGCTGTCCTCGCCCTCCCCGCCGCTCCATTTGCTGCTCTGTGTGATTTGGTGATTTGCTGGCAAAGTGGCACACAGACCCACTGCACAGATAGCCCGGCTGTTTGTGTTTGAATGTGATATGCTCATTCATGTCTGATTGATCCGTTCTTTTCTCCCCTCGCGACATGCACTGCAATAACCCGCCACATGAAATGAATGTGTTGGTGTCCCGCGGCGCAGCTCGCCACCTCTTTGAAAGTTTTACCTGCTGCAGCCTGCAACTGAAAAGAAATGCTAAACAACACGCCCCCCTCTACAGTGCTAAAGCGTATAATTAGTGACCACCGTTTTGGACTCCTACTGGTTTTGTTAGACTTGTTGTTGCTGCTTCTTACGGCTTCACACAAATACAAACCTTCAAAGACCAACTTAAACAGTCATTTTTGTGGGAAGAATTTCCACTGTATATTTAGCCAAAATGCTTCTTTACCAACAACGTGTTCAAAGCAAAATCACACATGAAACAATTTATATTTAAAATAAATCGTTTTCAAGTTTAAGTAGTATTTCTCAAACTTAAGAAATAGTTCCCTCAGGCTCCACAGACAGTTGCTCAGTGCTCAGAGGTTGAGGCTGGTTTAATGTAATCTCCGTGACAGCAGCTCCTTGTAAAGATAAAGTGAGGCATAGGTGCAGAAAGGTCACCATGTCTGTCAGAGCAGGGCAAGTTTCTATAGCACATTTCTAATATATTACTGTGGATGGGGGGCTTATATTGGCTAGCGATAGTTGGCTAGCATATCTCTTTGCATGATTTGTCTTTGTCTCATGGTAAATTATTATTAATCTATGGACCCATTGAGTTTACGAAATAAAACACATGATATGATGATATCTTAATAGTATACAGCAGGTTGCACTCTAATAATGCTGTTTAAATAGTACTTGTCTTAATTAATTAACACAAAGTACATTTGAGTTAGAGGTAATTGGTTGCTTTCAGATTTTATAATGTCTTTATTTAACTGAATACTTATAGACCGTTCCGGTGTTTTTAAAGAGAACACAACTGCATTCCACCGTTACAGACGATGACTCTAGTACATTTTCAATGGTAGAGTTGGCCTTAACCACCAAACATCACAAACTATAAAAAACAGGGATGTTTTGGCATCTGTTTATGATTACACTACGATTAGAGCTGAAATTTCCATTAATGCTTACAACCGTGTAATAAACATTTTGTGAATCTAATGATAAACAAATTGCACAAAATATAGCAGGCCAGTACAGTTTCCAAGGATAAAGTATGAAATGTTTATTTAATGATATTTATGTCATTTTTATCTTGAAAAAGATGATGTTTTGTGGTCACTAGATTCTTACCAGAACCACACAAGTTCAGAAATCTCAACTAATAGTCAGTTAGCCTTTAGCTCTGTTGAAGGTTTACACCTTCAACAATGATTCTGTCAAGCTCTTGGTCTCACCTAAATGTGGTTGATGGGTTGGTACCAGCCGACACTTTCTGGATTATTGCGGGCTAATGCTAAATTTTGGAAATACATGGGACTGGCTCCGGAGTCCCTCAGATCTTACTGGACTAGCTGAGTTTTTAATTGAGCGATAACATGAGCATCGAATGTGTATGTTTTGAATGGGAAAAATTCCTCAAAAACTTGAATGAATGGGACTTGTTCTTACTCACTCTGGACATTTCGAATGTTGTGATATCGTCTGATCTGAAACCCAGTCAAACTTAAACTCTCCCTGACAATGTGTGCTTTGTGTCTGTCTCAGTGTCCGGACTCGGCCTGTAAGCAGGACCTGCTGGCTTACCTGCAGAGGATCGCCCTGTACTGCCACCAGCTCAACATCTGCAGCAAAGTGAAGGCCGAGGTGCAGAATCTGGGAGGAGAGCTCATCGTGTCCGGGGTAAGTCCACACACTGCGCACTCGTCATGTCAGACACTGATCTCTGTGGGTGGGCGACCTATAGCTGGCCTGAGGTTATAATGAGCCCCACAGAGCTCACTAAAGGGCAGAGGCAGATTAAGGTCTCTACAATTGTCCCAGACTGATATGCATCTAATAATACCAGATAGATTTACAATGGGTCTTTTTTCCAAGTATTTTTCAAGCCACATCAGTTAACTGTCATCATTCTCCACTTGGCATTTATACTTACACTTTAAGAATAAGTTCATATGTTATGCAGACTTAAGCGTCTAAATGGCAACATTATTTTATACAAGCCTTTTTTATACAGTTGAGAGCAATAAATAACTATGGAAATTTCAAGATACTGTAAAAATATTCTTTTAAGGTGCACTATGAAACTTCTCTAGTGTGGGGTCCACCACTTGACTCAACAAAGAGGTTATTACTTTGCCTGAAATGCTAATGCAGCCCCTGCAATGCAAGTGGCATTAAAGGAGCTGTACCTGATTTTACTGTTTTGAAACGTGAAAAACAGAACAAGTTCATGTACCTGATCTTTTGCATGTAGTAAAGTAAAATCTGCACACAAAATCAGCACAAAAATACTGTAAAAGCATCTATTTATACAGCGTTTTACTCTACGAGAAACAGGAAGTGGGCTGTTAGTATGCTAATGTTTCTTTAGCTTTACCCGGGACTTACTTATAAAGTACTTATAAACTCATGGCGTTGAACATTTAGGATGCTGGGACTGCATTAGGTAAGTGAGTGAGACATGTGACAGCTGTAAAGAACTAATGAGCTAAACTAAAACTAGTTCTGTTTTACATGTTTTAACACAAAAGAAAATCAGGTACAGCACCTTTAAAAAGTGAAAAACAGAGCAGCAGTACACATGTTTCACTCACTTTCTTAATGCATTCTGAGCATCCAATTTATTCACCACGATGAGTTTATAAGCGTTTTTTCACAACTCTCTGAGACCCGAGCGACACTTACAGTCACGGTAAAGCTGACAAACATTAGCATGCTAACAGTGCACTTCCTGCTTCGTGGAGAATGATGCTGTATTCACCTTATTCCGGAATTTGCCTTACGCGCCGCCGTCTTGTTTCCGTTGTATTAGTTTACACGGAGCAGAGGAGCTCAACAGAAAATAAGTTCTACACGGACTAAAAAGCCGTTTTCAGACTGACCAGGAAATCGTTGCATTGTTGACTTGTTGTTGCTCGTGTTCATTAAACATTTTACACAAATCAACCTACTTTATGTAACATTTTAGGGGCGAAACTTTTCCCTTGCTCGTCATTAGCTTTAACGGAGTTCTCGTCAAACGGAAGTGCGTTTACAGACGTAAGTGTAAAAAACGGCAAAAGTGGGCGGGGCAGAATAAGGTCAATAGTTAGATGCGCTCTCTTTTACACCTGAATGGCTGCTTTTACAATATATCTGTACTGGGAAAAACTGACTTTACTGTTTAGCATGAAACAAAAAATCTGTCTCTCTAATTCAGTTACAGTTTTTTTTTTTTGCTCCGACATTCTGTAAAAACATGCATTCTTCTGTATGTTCTGTACTCGCCTCTGCCTAGACACTTTTTCAACGGACACATTATTATCTACCCTTGTATTCCATTTGACATTCAAACTTTCCTTACGGTGAACTCACAAAAGCAACAATTATTTCTTGTTAACGGACATTTTGTCATATTACTTTGTTTATTCTGCTAACAATGTGCTGTTTACTGCGTTGCCTCTCTACTCAACCATGATCATTATAATCAAAACAGGGATGAGATGCACGACACCAACACCTCTTGCATTTTATAAACATCACCATATCCATTTGTGGTGAGTTCAAATGGAACAATCTCGTAGCCGCTAAGTAAATGTATGATTTCGCAAGGAGGTGAAGAGTCAGCGAGTCTAACAGCATGTGTTATGAGCTGCAAAGGTAAAAATAGTAAGCACGCTCAATTAAAATGCTGTCTGCTGGTGAACGCTAATTACATCCCTTTTTTATGTAAGACATGGCATGAAGCTTGTGTTGGCAGGGGAAGAATGAAGGCAGAATTGGTGGCAGGCGTTGTGCTGTGGTGGCAGTCTCTCTTGTCTTCAACACAAGTATAAATGAGGTGCCATTATGTTGTCATGGAATTGCTGCTCAATGAAGCCAAAACTGTGTGCCAACAAAACCACGCCAAACTTAAAATCTGGAGTAATCGTGGAATCACATCTGTGTTTAGGTTTCACGTGTACAGTTTTGTCAGTGTTGCGTCGATGGAATACTGCGGACGTTTTGCGTTGTGAAGAGAATTGGCGTATTACATTATAGCCCTCTTCGCACAGGATTAGTTTTGCCGAGGGATGTCTGTCAAATTGAAATTACCGCACAACATTTTGGGTTTCGGATGGGAAAAGCAATGTCAGTAACACACTGAAATGTGACAAGAACCTTTTAATTCATCCATGTCGTTAGCGTTCCTTGTTCTTTACCATGTTGTTGCACTCAGCGATCAGAATGACATCGCCGTCATCAGATTTCTTACGAGTCGGACCCTCTGTATTTTCAGCCATTCACGCCCCTCGAGCCAAACTTTGCAACACAAGCACCCCTACTTTTCCGAATTACCTCCATGCTGCTCGTTTCTCTGTTGCCATGGCAACGGCATTGTAATGCCGGGTCAGCTTTTATTGTTTATTTTGGTTTTTTTGGGTGGCCTGTGGGCTTTATTTGACAGGACAAATACAGCGTGAAATGGGAATGAGACCGGGGAATGACATGCAGTTAAAGGTAGCAGGCATATGTGCTATCCACTCGACCGCAAGTGGCACCCATGTCACACTTTTATCATAATTTTTTCTTTTGTGTTTTTTACTTTTTAATTGTAGAAATAAATGACAATTAAATTGGAGAATGGTCCGTGGGGATGTAATGGTATTTTTTTTGTTGGATCTAAAATGGACATAGACATAATAGATATTTTTACAGACAAGGACGATTCGCATGGAACTAGAAATACAGACTACATAATTATCACAATGTACCGGAGGTTCCTTGGTAAAACTAATCCAGTCCAAATAGTGCTTATGTGTGTGGACTTAAAAAAAATCCAAAATTCCTTACCTGAAAAACTGTACTCTAGTATTCTAGTTTTCAATCAAAGCACTGAATTGGATATTGTTTGCTGATGTTTTTAAAAATAATGAGAAAAAGCAAAAATATTTTTTGTAGTGGGGCTTATTTTTCATAATTTGACATTGGTTAATTATAATTCCATATCTCCTCCGGACCACAGCGGCTGCAGTGATCATATCAGATAGCGTTATCCTCACAGCAGCACATATGTCTCTATCTGCCCTTGATTTGTCAGCCTGCTTTTCTGATGATGGCCTGTCTCATTCCAGATATGGGAGGCCTGCTGAGATTTTAACCTTTTCATGCCGGTCAGCTGGAGTCCATGCTCATTAAGCCTAAGCAGTTGACTCTCCTTGGTTTGCGGTAGTCAGAAGCCCACTGGCCGCTGACCCTTAAATGTCAGCCAAACAAAACAGAGGAGCACCTGAACCCTGCCTCCTCTAATGAAGCTCCGTACAGTAAGATGTCACCGAGGGACAACTGCCATTTGATCATGTTTAGTTGTTTTTTAGCACAGAAGTCTGGAGAAGCGTCGTGAAATAGTTGATATGAGTGTTATATCTACGATGCAATCTTATTGAAGATATATATATTTTATTTTTTTTATTCTTTCGCCCACGTCACCAAATTAACAGCTGATCCCCTGGGCTCATTATTGTGATGGTTCTTGACATTACGATTATTATTAGCATAAAGCCTTGAGCTTAAGTGCTAAAAGCTAAATCATGTCATGTTGTTATTGCTATTCAATTTTAGCAAGGTGACCCGGATTGGCCTTCTTGCTTTATCAATAAGGAGCTTTTCAAGGGCTATCAAGCATTATTTAGGACCATGGTAAAATAAGAACAGAAAATAATATTTTTAAGAAAATTATATTTTCTGACTCATCATTGGGTGTTTTTGTCACAGGACTCAAAAAAGGTTTTGAGCGCATTGAATATGTGCATGGACTCAGTGTCAGGGATGTCAAGATGAACCATTTTTCCAATGCGACATAGCACAGAAATGCTTCTTAAGTGCCACACGGAGCGCAACGTCCAAAAAAAAGTTGTAAAGGGTGATCTAATAGCTAATATGTAAAACTTGGCCCAATGATCCATTGCAGATTGTCCAAAATGTAATACTTTCAACTGTACAAAATATTTACGAGTGTCACTCTTAAAATGTTTGTTCTCAGAATTCAATCTTAATTTGCAATAGATCCTACCTGGACAGCTGAGGGGTTACACAGACATCAAATGTTTTCAGCAGGATCTCTATAGCGTTGACATTTGCCAAACCGATTTTAAAAAGAAAACAAAATGGACCACTACTACATGAGTGAATGCATCTCCAGTAGCTTTTAGTACACATTCTTAACAAAGTGTTGCTATTGACCCACTAAATGGAACGTTCTTGTCTTTGCAGCTGGACAGCGCCACATCCCTGATCCAAGCCGCCAAGAACCTCATGAACGCCGTGGTGCTGACCGTCAAGGCGTCCTACGTGGCGTCCACCAAATACCAGAAGGTTTACGGGACGGCCGCGGTCAACTCGCCCGTGGTGTCCTGGCGCATGAAGGCCCCGGAGAAGAAACCGCTGGTGAAGAGGGAGAAGCCCGAAGAATGCCAAACCCGCGTCCGACGGGGGTCACAAAAGAAACACATCTCCCCCGTCCAGGCGCTCAGCGAATTCAAGGCCATGGACTCCTTCTAAACCTGAGAAAAAAAATAATAACATGAAGAATTCCCAACATGGTGGTGTGTTGGAGTCTTTTCACATTGTGTTAACCCACCTCTGTTTGCTTTGCGCTCGGCCGGAGACGCCTCTAAAGGACTACTACTGCCAGTTAAAGGAGGCGGCCAGCGCTAACATACACAAAACACTATTTATCTTATTGTAGCTTAATATGTGCGAGCCAAAATGTGACACAGTACGTCTGCAAAAGAACAAAAAAAAAAAAAAGAAAACATATCAACAAGAGGTGCAGAGAGTGGCATCCTAAATATGTTTGTGGCAGTTTTAGCTCTGATTACTGTGCTACTGACTGGTTGCTTGTATACACATTTAAAGTGAATGGACTTGACTGGTGCAGTAATTGCTTTAATGGGAGACAGTGGTGGTATACGCTCCCGTTTTGACTTTTCATTTGAATTTGAATGTTAACCCGTAGTACTAGGAATAACTTATCTTACCTGAAAGTGTTGGCGATAGTTCCCTTTTCCCCATGATTATGATGAATAATAAACAATCCATATGGTGTTTTTACATGAAGCACTGGTATGGTCAAATGTATTGTCAATTTTTACAAACCCAGTTCCGAAAATCGTGATGAAAACCGATTGTGGTCAATTGAAATAGTTGATTCATCAAGACGCTGCATTCGTTTTAACCTTAGCTCATGATTCAATATAAAACCATGTCTTTTTGTAGCACATTCATTACATCCTGCACTTATAATATGGACAGAATATGAAGAAATCAAACATTTCTTACAAGGAATTGTAAAATATTTCATCCGATCATCTGCAAATGTTTTACTATTGTGAATAACTTCTTTTTTTTTTGCACTTTTATTTACACTGTCTCAACTGTTTTGGGAATTGGGCTTGTAAATAGAATTATTTAATGGTTCCATCACTAACTTTGAAGACTGAGAGTTGTGTAGCATAGAGATCAGACGGAGAGATATTTGACTAGTTGTGGATTTGCTCGGAGTATAGACCTCTTGTATACAATTCCTTTTATTCACCCTACTCTAATAAAGCCTCGACATGGCCCTGAAACCTGTGCGTCTTTTTCCATTTTTACCTCGACACCCTATAATACCTCAAGTTTGCACATGTCATACTTTATTATTCCGTAGCACCGTAAAGCCGCTCCATTGATCTAGCAGATCTGACGAAATTGTTAGGGATCGTAATGAAAACGCTGCAGATGAATAGATTCCTGCGGAGAACAGAGAAAGTCTATTACGGCTAAGAGCTTAAGTATCAGAATATTGATTGGGGTTGCAGGTTTACTTGAAGTACTTCACCGTGACCTGCCGTAATTGGTGCGAGGTCAGCGCTGCTATCTCTGCTTGATCTTTCCCCGGCAAAAAAAAAAAAAAAAAAAAGCGCACACACGCACTCTTACAGTTGTATCGTTACCACACACTTAAAGTTTGTCTTTAAAAGTTTCCTTCCGAGTTCACCCATGTCTAAGCCCCGTATTGACCAGCGAAGTCCTTGTCAATCTTTCTTAAGCCTTCTGAGTTGGAGAGGCCACGGAAAAAGAGGGGCTTGACTACACAGCGACGTCGCAGTGGGACAAGAGTGAGACCTCAAACATCGATAGTCAGCAAGGTAAGAAAAGAAGGCTCCGAATGGTAAGTGGAATGGTTCAAATGTGAGTCCAAATCTGCCGGAGAGAGTCAAGTGCAGCCTCCTTCACAGCTCAAGATCGCATTGATTTTATTCATACCAGACTTTTGAGAGTGTTTTGACCAAGAGCACCCAAGACTTCTTACTTTACCTGCCAGATTAAACACGGCTAAATTTAGCGAGTTTAACATTTCTCAGATCGCAATCGGCTTTGTAATACTTTGCAAATATGCACTTTACTCATCTCTCCCTCAGCTCTACAAATAACATGGAGACCTGCTTTTATGTTGAGCAATGTATTTTGGTAAAGTTTAGTAGTATGTTTATAATGTATGTTTGTAACTGTTCATAAGGCTTTAATAAACATTAGTTATTAGTTTATAAGCACTTTCATTTGCGCACACTACAATGGCTTATAAATGTTTATAAGCCATTAACCAACATGTGCAAAATGTTTGTTTGGATTCACTGACCAAGTTATAAGTGCTATAAACAAATAACTAGTGCTTATTAATGCATTATAAATTGTTTATTAAGGAATCTTGTTTAAAAGCTATATTTCTTGCATTGCACTACTGTATTAATCTTATCCAATATCTTTAAACTATTGAAGAAAATCCACATTTCTCTGCATGACTAGGTAGCCAAACTGGCCATTTCCTGCACATTTTTTCCCAATTTGATTTGAGGATTAGAGCGTTTGACAATTTTACAGGTATTTAATCTTAAGATTTACAAATCGTCCTAATTTTCTCTACTTAAACTTCACAGCTACGTTATCTTTATTCGTCTTCCCCTTCTGTTTAGTAAAGGCAGCTAATGGAAACCTACTTTATTTGATTCACGCCCTATTTACTTCTCAGGCCCTCCACAGTTTCCGTGGGCAACTATCAATAGTAGGACAGTAATGTGGAAAAGTGGCTAAGCAACACCAATCTGACGTGTTTAGTCTTCCTTCACCACCGCATGATTGCATTGAATTAGCTCGCTTTGGACAGCTCAGTGCTTCGCTTTTAGGCAGCTCCCCCTCTCCAAGACCCTCGGGTGCCAATGCCGCCCCGTCCTGTCATTAAACTACACTACAGCCAATCAATTGATAGCTTGCCTCGACCTTCATCTGCTGTGAATCAAATGGGAAGCATCGACAGGCATAATTGTCCCAATAAGGCAGCTCACGGGACACTAGTTTAGATAATGCGGCGGGTACAGCGTGCGGTAATGAATAAAGCTCGTTATTTAGCCACATTGTTCTGCAAATGGCCATTAAACCCAACATGCATCAGGCACTCGAGCGTCACCAAAGTAGCCTCGTGTTTAGCGAAGACTGGCCCACGGGGGAGTGATTGTAATGCCGTCCAGTTAATGGGGGGATTAATTCCTGGCCTAAGCACTGTCTAAAACTAAAATAATCCCTGTGTGTATCCAACAGGCACTATCCAAATAAAGCGTGACATGATGCCCGACAGCCTGATCCCTCTTTGAAAAGAACAAGAATCATTAAAAAGACATAACGGCAGAAGGGGCTGTAGTGTGCAGCGTCGGTGCTTTGATTTAAAAGATCAGATATGGTGTATTAAAAGTGAGCTTTAATCTTGTTAAACAAAGCTTCCCTGGAATGGCTAGAGAAATTAAATGAGTTAAAAGTTGAGTAACTAGAACACAAGCAAGATATCAGGTGTCGAAACCGATTTACAGTTTTGTAGCTGTAATCGTTCAGTTTGAATTTGACAACAGCAACACTTTCTGGAAAGTATAAGACGCAGTATGTTGTGATTTACCATATACAGACCCGTATTCCATTTATATACAGTACTATCAAAATCATTTGTTCTAAGCACCAATCATTTTCATGTTTTTTTCCATCTTTCTTTTCTTTTAAAGATGTTTTTGTCTCATAGCATTGATTAGACTGGACCCATTTAAGCGTTTAAGGGGGATGTACACAATTTTTTGTTTGTTTGTTTCAAGTGCAGCTTCTATTTTTCCCCAGTACAGATATATTGTAAAAGTATCTATCCAGATGTAAAACAGACCACAGCACATTTTCTATAACTAATCATAAAGCAGGAAGTGCGCTTTTAGCATGCCAGTGAGCGCGTGAGCTTCTCCATGGCGGCAGTACTCGCTCGCTCCCTCTGAAAGTTGTGAAAAGCTCTTGCTGTGAATATTTGGGAACGCTCGTAATGCATTAGGTAATTGTGGTATACAAGCGAGTTTAAAATGAACTAGATCTTCTTCTTAAATGAGAGTAAAGTGACGGGGAAGATATTCAGCAGTCTCACATGCAAAGTCGACTACTGTGCTCTACAACTATAAGACTGTGACCTTTTTTTGTCGTTTGAAATGTTATCTTCTTCGTTCTGAGACAAACAAACTAAAGATTCAAGGCAAACCTCTGCAGAACGGCAGCTGTTGCTCTGGTGTGGCCGGCCTCCTGACACAAAGCCCTGAGCACAGATGGACAGTGCCACAGACGGAGACTTTTATACCCACTCAACAACAGAATCAAGCTGAATGTGGCTGACACGCTTTTATACCAGCGGATATTATCATCGGAATGTTTTAGTTTCACCAATTTACCAGGTCAGGCAGCAGCAATTTAATGCAGGACTCAACAAACCGACGCACGTTGTTACCGTTCTGGCCAGTGCTTCGCCGCCTGCTTGTCTCCATGGAGATGTTGTTGCTTTGCCTATAGTGTTGCACGATATGGCATTAAAGGTGCTATACCAGATTTGACTGTTTTTAAATATAAAAAAAAAACAGAATTAGTCTTCACAGCACTCCACATTACTTTTACTTCACTACTCACTTACTTAAAGCAGTCCCAGCATCTTAAATATTCACCGATTTATAAGCCCTTTTCACGAGTCAGACATTAGCATGCTAACGGCGCACAACATCCTGCTTCTCGTAGAATAAAACGCTCCATAAATAGATGCAGAGAAAGCGCTATGGTTGCATTTTCACCCAAATAGATGCATTTAAAATACATCTGGGTAAAATAAAAATCAAGTAAAGCACCTTAAAACATAGCAGGCATTTATTTATTTAGTTTAATGCTGTTTTTTAGAACATTTTGGCAATAACGTATCAGGTGGCAGACCCTCCATCAAAAAGTTACATACTGCACCTTTAAAATACTATAAACGTTAAACTAAACAAATTTAACATGATTTTTTTGTGTTTTTTTTTTCATAACATTATGCAACAGTTGTATAACATAATTCCTACTGTGCAGCCTCGTCTGACTTGCCGCAGGTGTCTTATGGACATGAGGTGGTCGGACCAAAAGTCAGTTATTTACAGCGTGAGATTAGATTCAGCCCTTTACTCAGAGAAGGAGAGAGTCTGACTGCATGAGGAGAACCACAGGAACACAAGAGGGTACAGCTATTGTTAACCTGTCCAGGCGTCATACCTCAATCTCCTTGTCGTGCCTCAAGGACAATGAACTGAATTATCTATGGGTCGGTGTAATCCCTCATTCGTGAGCCATCGAAGGAAAGGCTTCAAAGGGGCGTTTTTAAAACATTGTCCAGATCTCTACGTTTGAATTACAGATGCACTTTTTGTATTCATTTATTTATGTATGATGATAATAATAATAATAATATTAATAACCGCGGAGTACACGCCACCGCGAAGAACCCGCTTCTCAGCCTCCTGCCTTTCCCCCCTGCCTCACCCCTCCCCCACAAACAGCCTCCATATACTACTACTCCATTCATTGCAAGTTCACTCCTTTTTTTCACCCCATTCAAAATTTCTGTCAACTAAATCCCATGTATTTCAATTGCAAATATTTTTCATTGCAATGGTAACATCATTGCAGATAAAGGTGTGGCCTCGTTGGGTTTTTTGTTCAGGTTGGCAAGCAGGACGTATGTAGAATTTTTTTTTCTGGAGAGCAATTAGAGAACATAGCTATATGTATACCATTACGTTCAGCTCATCATTTTAAACAAAACTTATATTAATAGTTAATATATTAATGCCGGAAAATTGCACGCTTCAGGCCAGAGATATGCAAGTTGAAATATTTTGAAAAATGGCTGTTTTGATTTGCAGGTTGGCCACACCCACATTTTTCAAGGTATAAAAAATCAAGTGAGTCATCCATAATTACACATGGGTGTAGGTCAATCTTACAAATTTTCAAGCCCATTGAATGAAAATCCACAGTGTAAAAAAATAAAGTGTAAAGTGTAAAATTTGTCAAAAATCAGGTTCCGCCCACAATGGCGGAGGTCTTAATATAATTTTTACTTGTCTTGACATGGGTTACGTTTGTACCAAGTTTCATACATTTACGATGAAATTGGCCTCTCATTGCTGTAATGTATTTTGATTTTTAAGGTGGCTAGAGAGTCATTTTATATTGTGAATTTTTTTGGACAAACATGAACAAATTTTTCACTAGCCTTCAATTTTGAATCAAATAAAACTGATTTACCTGGTTACCCGTAGAAAAATAATAATAATAATCTTGACTTGTCTAATATAAAAAAAAAACTATGATTATCATAATTGTCTGGATTATACAGACAATAAAACACATACAAAAAGACCTTTCATAACAAAGACAATGGCGTTATTTAATCAAAATGTCAAAAAATGACCGTTTTAGATTTTCACCAATGATGTACTCAATGATGATACCATGATACCATGATGTACCAGTCGACTAATCAGAAAAATAATCACTGACAGATCAACTGCTGAAATAATAGTTCGTGACAGCTCTAGACCAGAGCATGGCTGACATGTGAAGTAAGGTTGACATGTAAAACAATAAAACATGAATAACTACAGACACACTGTACACACTGTAATGCTGCAAACTATTTTTATTTTTTTTTTTATTTTTTTTGCTAATGCAAAGGGAAAGGGTTATGGCTTTTTATCTTCTCCAGGGGTTCCTCTACATTTTCTGTGGTAAAGGATTGCTTTAGCATGTTGTTACAGTGAGTCTAGTGGAGTCACCATTGGAGGGTTAGGGATTCAAATCTCACCAGAAGCACACAGGACAGGGACACTTAGATAGAGACTTCCATATCAATGTGAACTGCTGTTCACAAAATAAACTAACCAAAAGTATATACATGCAATTCAGCTCATTCTGCCCAACCCACTTCGACCTTTTTCTGTTTATTTGCTAATGAGATCGACTGTCAACTAATACAACTGGAAGGAGGATTACAACGGATGGCGGTGCCCAAGGCAACTTCCAGAATAAGGTGAATAAGAATACATTTATCTTAAAAGCTTGCTCTCTGTGTGCAGCCTTACCAAGCATTTCTGTTTTATTTGCATTGTGATTTGAAAGATTTGTCCTTCACAACCAGCCTCATACTTTGACAATATAACACCAGAAGCTTTGTTTTTCACCCAGTTCTACTGTAAATTAAATTCTGGATCCAGAAGAGAAACATCTTTTTGTTCATGTTCAAGCCCAAATGAAGACACTGCTCCTCAGAAGATGGCAGTTCCTGTTATTATTAAGTTATTCCAGGCCGGTGTAAGTTTGCTGCTGCTGTTAAACTCTGCATGTGGCGGGTGCGCTGACAGCTGGGAGAGAGGAGACATCTCATGGACCTCCCTATGTGGGCACAACTCATATATGGCTCATTTTAGCTGCGGCTGCCAGTAATTCCTTTTGCATGCCTTCTTCAGCTCCGACTGCACTCCTTACACTTGTCTGTGGGGGTCAAGTGGGCATGACATTTCTATCAGGCTGCCCAGAATCACACTCCTCTGCAGCGCCCTGACAGAGGCTCAAATCGGAGAACCCAGACCGGGAGAATGAAAATGGATTTTTGCCATACAGTTGGTGATTAAAGAGAAAATGTGATTCCGGCAGGGAGTCGATAAGGCGACATTTCTAGTGACACGACGTCTCCATCCCTGCGACGTGAATGGCAGCTGGCGGGGCACACATATAGAGGTAAGGTCAGGCTGGGCAAGTCATGATTGATTGGCTATTACAATGTTTTTATCAAACACAAAATAAAACATTTTAGAATAGGTTAACACAATAATGAGTGTTTGCCTATGAAGGTTATGCAGAGACATTCTTTTATTTGAAAAATGCTCCTGAACAGTCCCACTTGAGTAGTGCTGAGTGGCAATTATAGGCAGCGCAACTGATAAAATGTGTTCCTTTTACTTTTCTTTTGCATATTTTTTTGTCCGTAGAGCTTTTGTTTTGCTCAAATCAACTTTATATGGTAAAGTGTCAACTGAAATTTGCTTCTCAGTCAGTCTGACTATATAGAGCTTTTCTAGCTTGTTTGCTAACAGCACTTAGAGTTTTAGAACACTTCAACTCTCTTCACAACAATGAATTTCCTCTACACTTGGACAATGAACAAAAGCATGTGATGTTTTTTTCTCAGTTGCATTTTTCTATACTTTGAGCCATTTTATTTTTGCTATAATAAAATACAATGTGGTAGAGACTAAATACTATAATGCATGAGATTTGAGGGCCCCATTATGCCTTTAGAAAGAGGAAAATCATTGTTCACATGTGAAATAAAACTAGTTATTATAATCTGATTCTACTTTTGTGTGTTTCCTTAAAGTAATAATCCGTTTCAAGATCTTTTTTTTTTTAAATCTATGGTAGTTATTGCCAGTACAAACAGTACTGTATCATGAGCCAGTAGCTACACAGCGTACCCATACATTAGCGAGGTATGAAGTGTAAGTAGAAGGGGGTATAATCTAGCAACAGTGAAAAAAATAACATAAACGCATTTTGTGGGGATAAATAAATCATATACAAAATTATGTATTAGAGGCCCACTGAGAAAAGTTATTCCAGGGGCCCATTTTGTGCTACGCCGCTGAGTGTTCCTGTAGTTTATCTGGTTTTCTACAACTGTTTACGTATTTTTTTTTAGATACTTTTTTTTTTTTTTTTTAGATATTAGCTACAAACTAAATATTTAGGAGAGTTTTAGACTTTTACGCATTTTAGTTGTGTTTTGCGCTTTTACGGGACAATATGTCATTAATCACCATTGACTTTCATGTTTTTTTGCCACTCACTGCTAAAATTCTGAATGCTGTGATATCGTCTGCATAACCTCTACACACCTCTCTACACAATCTTACAAAGGGTTGTTGGATTCACTAAAGAATACAATATTAGGGCATATTATGTTTTGTAGCATCAATAATATATAGCCTCTATTTTTTTTTCCCATGACAAACAAATGCACAAACAAGACAAGGAACACAACAGAGATAGACAGACACAAGACAACCAAATATAGTCCTAAATGTAAAGTCCAGCATATTCATACCATTTAGTTCAGAATCTGTTGAATTTGTCCAGCTCTAAATTGTGTGTAAATTACTGTATCCATTGTTCTAATGCCAGTTAATGTCACTCCACTCCACGATCGTTGGTTCAGATTGTGCCTTTTTCCTGCTAAAATTTGATACATTTCATATAAACTGCATACAGATAGACATAAAACAAAAATATGTTTGTAATATAAAACCAGATATACTTTAGTGTATACTATATACTTTCTGTTCTGCCACTAAAAGTCTGTGGAATGATCATATCCAGTTGGTTTTATTTGTGTTGTCATCAAATAAAACCAACTGGCTTTCCTTTTGTGATTTTAGATTTGCAATCTGCTTAGTGTTTGTTTTTGTTTATTTTATTTACAATGTGTTCCAACATTCTTATAAGTGGGCACATGATTAGTAGTACACCATAAAAAAAATAAAAATCAACAACCAAAAAACAATGGAACAATCCAAGCATGAAGGCCTTTTATTTCCATCTGAACATTTTGGCAACACAAATGTGCAATTTCAGCATATGGTAGTTTGTCTAGCTCATCTTAACTTTAAAATAACTTTATTGCATACTATTTTAAAGCATCTGGCAGTGCTTCCAAAAATGTTTACTATTTGTGAGTGTGCAGGGCAGAGCAAACTTTGTATCATTAAAAGTGAGGGCAGCGGTGGCAGTATGGTGGAGAGTGAATGCCTCCCACTCAGCCTGCCTCAGCCCAGAACACTGTGGCTCTGTGGAGGAGTACACTCTGAATGTCCGCCACGGGTAAATGCCAGCTTCTTGCTGACGTGACAGCCTAAAATTTTAGGCCTGCTTATGAAAGGACTCCAAATGGATGAAAATAACAACTTTGGGTCAAATTTAGCCACGTCCTATAAAAATAAACAGCTTGTGCTAATATTGAGCTGTATTGTTTTCCTGATATCTATCACTGCAACAAGTCTGCCATTAGATTAGAATAAAAAGACATTAAATAGACTTCACTCATTCAGTCATGCTATAGATTTGCACTATGTTGGGCAAATTAGAGTAACATTTCATCTAAAGAGAGCTTCTTTTTTAAAAATTCAAATTGTATTAACATGACTCTGTTCCCAGATAGTCTTAATTACAAAAGTATTGGACATTTGTGTTGCCAGGTCAGTTCCAACACATAATCAACAAACACACAAGTTAGATTAAATCTAAAAAGCCTCTCCGATCCCAAGCACTTGCACAGTGCTAGTGCAGAATCTGTGTGTCATTGTTCAATTGATTTTTAAATTAAAAAACAAAACAAAACACAACACAGGAAAATTAGGATTTTTTTCATTTCATTAGCAAAATTCCATTTTTGAATTTGATCATCATTAAGTGAAATGCAGGCCAGAGCAGCAGATAGAAAAGTTGTCGTAAACAATTAGGTGACAGAAAAAAAACTGTTAATGGCCGGGCTCAAGTGGACATTCTTCAAAAGGAGAAGACCACCCTTGCAGTCAATCTGGAGGAGGACAAATTTGACAATTATTGATGTAGGTGGGTCAAATATGCTGGGAAACTTTTGCTGGACTTTCCACGATCATTACCAGTCATACTTGCTCTGTTTTTGTGCTTTCTTCCACTCTCCGTCTTGTTTATCTCTGCTTCTGTTTGTCCGTCGCCTTGGGTTTGACTGGGAACAAAGCAGTGCCTTATTCTACAAAGATTTTGCCAATCACAGCTGCTTATTTGTAACGCTTGCTTCTAAAATGTGGAAGAAATCTGCGGATCATTCAGAACACAATCTATACTTACAACACTCAGCTCAGTTGAACAGTGTTTTGTGTTTGTTTTTTTTGCTTATAAACCGCCATTTTTGTTTGTTCTGACCCAGACGGACCATGCGTTTCTCTGACCCATAATATTCTTTTTGATAAAACAATAAAAGAATGCACGTCTTTGTATAGTTTATCAAAAACTTGTCATTTTGTCTGGCCAGGCTATAGCACTATTCCATATGTTTATAATTGTATTGATTAATTCATTCATTATGGGAATTCTTTTTTCTTTTTTTTTTCAGTTTTTAAATTAACAAACAAAAACACAGAATACAGAGAGAAAATAAAAGGAAAGAAGAAGAAAAAGTAAACAAAATTTAAAAAATGCAACAGAATTCATAGAGAGGAGTTACTTTTGTCCATCATAAATGTCCCAGCGGGTCCAAAGTTTGTCAAATTTGTCAATTTTCAAATTAAATCTCGATGTTTTTTTCCCCTCTAATTTCAATTACAGTGTCCTTGATCATTGGTTCAGTTTGCGTCATCCATTTTTTCGTTATTGCCTTTTTCCCTGCAGCTAGAAGTATGTTCCAAAGGTATCCGTTTATTGTGTCCATGGCAGACGTTTTGAGGCTCAAATGGCAACCCAAAGCAACTATCGATCTCCCAGTCACAACACATCCACATGGTGAGGTTAGTGAAAAGTCTTGCCCAAGGACGCATGGAATCGTGGGTGGGAAATACAAAATTTAAACTCACAAATAACTCAACAACAAAAGTGTGCCATTGCCCCGTGTCGAACAGCAGCCCCTCTGCCCCCCTGCGCTTTCTCCACCCTGGACACTTTTAGCCCGTGCTAGCCGCTGTTCGTGGACACCTGGCTTGCTCGGGCCGAACCCTCCCAATTACCTCTTCACCCGGATGGCAGTGATAGACAGCGCGGAGGGGAGAGGGCACTTGGCTCGCCGCTGCCTCCTGCTGTAATGGATGCTGTGCCATTTTGGACAAAGAGAGCTGGAACCAAACCAGGTCCAAGTAATGTTATGGTGACCTTTGTGGAGTGATGGACGTTTTGGAGATGGGGTGTTATTTTGTCACTTTGAGTCTTGTCAGGTGGAAAAGGAAAAAGTCTTGCTCGTGTGAATACTGGTATCTGGCATCCCATTAAACTGTGTGAGCGGCGCTGGGCGGTGATACATGGCCCGTGGTCAGAGCTGACTTCATGTAAGATGGAAGGAAGCACTGACCGATCAATATTTTCTTTCCACATCACTTTGGGTTATAAAGTAAAATGATGTTGTTTTTTTATTTTTCATTTTTTTTTTCGCTTTTTATGGGCTTCACGCTTTATGGTTCTCCGCTGTTGTAGCAATTACACACATCAAAATATATATCCTCTGAATGAAAAAAGAATAATACAATGATAATGAGAAAAATCCTTGATTTGCCTGAAACCCATGAATAGTTCGTTTATAAATGAGAACTGCTCAAGTGGTGGATGTGGAAAGAAACATAATACGGCACAAAGCTGCATATTGAAGAGGAGCCCGGCTAAAGATGATGAAATTAATTGGAATAAGTAAATCAACAAACAGAACTGTGTTTGATCTATAACGGCTTCATCACGCACAGAAATTATACTCATACGTACATGTGGAGTGATTTGATGGCAGAATTCATTAAAGGCAAATGTGCCATCCAAGAAAATGACACTAAATGACATATATTTTGTTTTTGTTTTGGACCAGAATAGTTGTTTGTTGTAGGAACATGCATGAATTAGTGAAAGAGAGGAAGAAATTGTGGAGAGAACATCGGCTAGAAGTAGTGTTGTTGTGACAAAGAGCAGGGATTTACAAAATAAACAGTATCATCAATAAAAACGGATTTTGTACGGGGCAGGGTGGTCACACACTTTGTTGGAAACTGTGGTTCTGATTCAGATATTTATTGCCCACCTTCCTTTTGCCTCTCCAAGTGTTGATGAAATGCTCCTGTTGATTTTAGTTCTAACACTGCCAGTATAAATACACCTGTGGGTGCAGTGTTGGCTGTTATTCCAGTAAACACAATATTATACAAGTAGCATACAATAATTATTTATATAGTACACTGCAGGGTGCTAGGACTGAGGACATCGTGCCAGTAAATGAGCCGCAATAGCAATGGAACATGTCTTGTGTGGGCGGGAGCATGGAAGAGAAATATATTTTCAGACTTTTTTTTGGTACTTTGTCCAAGTAGTTAGGATATATTATGTCAAATTGAACTTTTAACCATATTATAATAGTGTTCGCTTGTCATTCGCTTACTCAGAGCTGTATTTTGATTGATGTAGTAGTAGTAGTAGTAGTAATAATAATAACGCATTTGATTTCGATAGCACTTTTTGGACAGACAAAAACACTTTACGCATACACGCTCACACTTTGCACTGTGGCATCTGATGTTCAAGTGGTCTCCCATCCAAGCACTAACCAGACTTCATCTTGTTTGGCTTCTGAGATCTGACAAACATGGAGTATGGACACAGTTTTGCCGTTTTGAACATTATTCAGTCATTTTAGATACATTTTGCGGTTTACAATGAACCAAATGTAAAATGATAACGTTATAGTTTTATACTGAATACCCATAAAAAAGGATAATTTGCCGTCTTTATAGTTATATTCATGTTTGGAGCTGATTCTTCAACATGCAGCTGAGATCTAACAACTAAACTAAGACTGCTAATAAATCACAGTGGAATCAGAAGCACACTTTGAACGGTCACGCTTAGCAAATCACAAAGACTGCCATTATTTAACGCTACATCCACTTTGCCAACACCAAATACTCCAGTCTTATTATGTAAAAGATGTTCTGAAATGCATGGGATTCTTATATCTCTGTCTTTATTCCAATGTTGTGTGCTTAAAATGTGCGCTTTAAACACAATCTACTTTAAAACATAAATTGCAAATCTAATTACGATTTGTCAGGAAAACTGCAATTGCATACTTCCCCAAAGTCAAACTTCCCCTTTCTTTGCCTGAGACAGGTTAAAGTTATGGCACTTTTTAGTACAGTGAATATTACACTTGCAGCTGCATTCTCTTCAACTGCCGCCTCGACATCCTTTATATTCCAGGGACATCTCTCGGAGCGCACATAAAAGTCTCTCGCACTGTGTTCCGATTGGTAAAATAATAATTTAAGGCAGTCTATATTCTTTTACCCCTGAACACAGTTGAAAGCTAACACTTTTATGATCCTGCTGAGGAACTATAAAGCCCAGGAATGCATTGATGTTGGAGGGAGTTTCGGTGACAACATAAGTCTTTGCTGCTAAAACAATGTTAACAGATCCAGTCCATTGTGAAGAGTGGCACATTATTCCACTCTGCTGGAGGCCTATCCTCAATCAACCGCCCTGTTTCTTTAGCTCAGTCGCTCTCCAGATGGTACCTTAATGATGTGACGCTGTGAGTGTTTAAACTTCTCACACAGACCAGGAGAGCTCCCCTTTAGTGCGTTTGAACAAGGTCGTGACAAAGTGGTCGGATTATCTCCCCATCATGGCTCCTGTGACTGGGTGGGATATCTGAGGCCACAAAGTCGACATTTTACCCTTAAACTGGATGTCAACGCTCAAATGTGTCGATCGGGCGCACTGATTACAGTTTTCATGGAGATGTGTCATGTAAGCTCCCTGTGAAGCCCGCCTGGTTAAAGCGCGCTCTTGTCTTGATGTGGTCCTTTAAGTGTATAAACTGCTCCCCGCTGGACCTCCGCCTGATTCCGGAACAGCACGCACAGAACTACGAGCTAAACCTGCTAGCCTCTTACCTAAAAGCACAATGAAGACTGCCCAGTGTGTCGGTGTATATCAGACGTCTGAAATGAAGAGAAGCGTGCTCAGGCTGTGCCAAATGGTTTCCCCCTGCATACACGGGACTTCACCGTTACAGGCACGCACACGTTGGTGATTTACTCATGAAATGGGGATAATTTCATGCGTGCTTCAAATGTAAAAAGAGCAACGAGCCAGTGACGGCTGTCCTGTTTTATTTGGCTGAGAAAATGTGCTCTTTTAAAGTCTACAGTTACAAAATGGCTATGTATTTATTGTATTTGTTGTTAATGGGGAAAAAAAGTTTTTGAAACAAAGTCAGTTCGGTCAGTGTGATATCGGTATCGGCAGATCAAAATAATAGATGATCGTATCAGTGAACGGCCTTAGAAATCCTGATGGAAGCAACTCTAGTTGGAAGCCAAAACAATAGTAAAGATTCGATGTTTGAGCAGTATGGAGAGGCTGTCAGAAGTGTCAAGTAACCAAAAGTGACCCATACTTTTAATTAATATGTCTATGTGCATGTATTGCAAATTTTTCATCCTTTAATGTTTTCACGTTTTGTGTGTGTAAATGGCCATAACTGACAGAACCAGGTTAAATTTAAATTTCTACTTGGTTCATTTTGTACACATATAGTTATAAAAAATGTACAAAGGGGATTTTGGTTAACTTTTTTTTTTTTTTTTTTAATTGGCATAAAAATTAAAATGTTGGTTCATTTTTTAGACTTGAATCTTTAATAAATCAGACTCAGAATCAGATATCAACAAACTCTTCTTTTTATACCGTAAAAATCTTGTTATGTGCAAGATGGTAAAGTTTGGTGTGTGTAGGTGCGACTTTAAGTGGTGATCTTAATGTCTCTGTAGAAGAAAAAGCATTTTAAGAAAGCGGCCTTGAAGTTACAATGTCCCAGACAACAGTGTCTTGCCTTAACAACAAATCTCAATTTATCTCCCCAAACCGGTCAGACCACTCAGTCTATACATCAGGTCAAAGAACCGAACAGGGACGTCTCGTAATTTAGCATTAGCACTTAAACTTTGTAGCTATAATTGCGAATATAAACGGCAAGCATACATTTGGCAAACAAACTGTATATAACATATCCATGCTGATTTACAATGATCATTTGTGTCTCTGCAATGCAAATATACACATCACTTTTTTCTGTCACTCACGCAGCTCACCAAAGCAAAACAGCACGTGCTCGTCTGCTACGGAGGCTGTCACCTCCACTGATTAAAATGAGTGAGTACACGCCCAAACACATGTCTATTTTTGTGGCAGTGCACTTGAACGTCTCTGTCTGGTCTCTATCGGACTGCGTGGATACCTGCAACAATACGACCACACACGGATTTCTCCAGATGTGTTAATGGGATGTTTCACACCTAAATCAAAGCAATTCTTTTATTTATTTTTTATTTATTTATTTCTGTAGGAATCTGGAGTACCTGGAGGAAACGCATCCAAACATGGGGAGAACCTTCGAACTCCACACAAAAAGGCTACTCTTCAGGACCAAGACCAGGACTTTCTGGCTGTGAGATGAGAATGTAAGCCATGTGTTTACTGCCCCGTGGAATTGTGGATGACAGCCAAGACATGTAATTAAATAATCTACGGTTGCTCAAACTGTTGAAAAGTAAACCCTGATCGGTTTCGTGGCCTGTAGCATTCGTCCTACTTGTGTGCAACTAAACTATTTAATAGCTGATTGAGAATGTGACGAAGGGCTTTGTCTGTTTCTGCTTGACTGACTGGTGGTGTAACCAATCAGAACATTTTCAGCTTTGGTTGACAGCACAACGTTTTTCGCTAAGTTTGAATTGTTGAGTTTTTGTGCAGACGTGGTTGGCAGTCCGTGTGCGCAATAAATAAGTGAGTTCGCTTACATGTGGATTGCTAAAATGTTAGTTCAAGGACGGTAACTTATTATTATTTGCTAGAATGCTAAGTGCCTCAAACTAAATTCTAACAGCATTAGAAATGACGTTGTATTTTGAGAATTATTTATTTATAGATAGAACTGAATGGATGGAAGGTTATTCAGATATTTTTGAATTATTACATACATTTCCAAAAAATAACCAATATACTCAAGGGCAACGTCTTTATAGTTTAAATCGGGAACATATTACTTCTAATGAACAATAACGAAAAGGAGTGAAGAAGAAAACACGTATTCCCATCCCCAATTACAAACATATAATGACAATAATAATCCCCTCTACCGAACCTGTAATTTCTAGGTTCTAATTTACCCTTTTTGGTCCATTAAGCTTCAATTTACAAAAAAGAACCACGCACGCACTTAAGCACAGACACACACATCTCTACAAGTGCATTCTTACCGATGCCCCCTGGAGGTCAAAACCTTCATAAATCATAATCAGCTTTCCCCAAAACAGAATATGCAACATTGCCTCTTTGTTTTGCAACCAGATTTTACCACAAGTCTACAGTTTCTTTAATTACAGGCGATGTGTGCTTTTGTTCTCATAATCCATTGTTTACCTTGCTACTACATCCAATCAAAGTTAATGTAACAGATTATTCCACTCTGCTGGGGGCCACGTCTCCATCAAGCATATCTTCCTCGCTCTCTCTCCAGATGGAGCCTTAATGATGAAGTTGTGTTCGTGTTTACCTTACACATTGACATTCATAGCTGGAGATGTAGGCGCGGCGAGACCAAAATCCCCTTGGTAAATTTGAACAAGGTCGTGACAAAATAGTGGCTCAAAATGGCCGCTCTGATTTATACCTGTCTTTTAATGGAATGGGGGAACAAGTGACCTCTGCTAAAGAAATAGATCTGTAGAGCCATTTTCTCCCTGATATGATGAACCTATACATTCAGCATTAGCACAGCGACAGGGGAGGGACCTCATCGGAGCGGGTACATATTTACCCACCTCCAGCGGGACGAGCTCGGGCCGAGTGTAAAAGCGCCGTTTGAATGGAATTTTAAAGATTTCGCAGCCTGGTCAGCAGCTTTTTATGGGCAGCTCATCCGTAACAGTAAAACACAGAAAACTACAGATAGGCCAATAAATCAGGCGCTAATATAAAAGCTCTTCTTCTAATGACTCATCAAACAAGGAGAATTTCTCAGCTTCGGCAGAAAAAGCAGTGCGGGAGAAGCCACTTTGATTTGGGGAATGGAAAGAGGATTAACCATCCCAATGCATGAAAAATAGGCTCTTATTTATTTGGCTTATTTAACAGGGACAGCGTATATTGATGAACATCTTTGTAAATATAAAATCAACACTTTTTCATCTGTAGTCTCTGGACAAATGCTAAACCAGTCTCCCTAAAAGCACGACATAAATATTAAACAAAGCAGTGCAATTAAAAGGCAGTGAAGATTGAGAACAGCCGTTAAAGACCATTAAAGGTGCACTAAGTAACTTTTCTGGATGGTACGGCATCAGCTTGAGATGTGAGTATGATTTGGAACAACAGCATCTCTACGGAGACAAGAAGCTGGCAGACGCCCACCGAAATGTTACATAAGGGGTTTTCGCACTGTAGGAACCTTTTTTAGTCCCTTGTTCTTTGTTTTTTTTGGTTCCAGTCGCCATTTGATGTGCGTTCACAGAAACAAAGCGTCGGGGCCACACGCCGGGGACTTTTTCATTCTTTGCTCAAGGGCAAGTCATCTCCAGTCAGACAAGGAACCTTTTTCATATACAAGCACAATTACAACGTTAACTTTATTGGGAATTTGTTTTCAAACTTAGAAACTGTTTCGATCCACAAGAGAAATAACTTGGACACAGTAAAATCAAAAAATGCAATTACACTTTGAGCTTTTTGCGCATCACATGTGCAGGTTTACAGGGATCAAAAAGAGAAGGGATACTTTGTTTTCCTAACCTGTACAGTCTACACAAAGCACATACACAAAAAAACATACACAACAGGCAACCATCCAGCACATTTAGACAATCTCTTTTTCAAAAGCTTGTGTTCCTCTGTGTTTTTCTAGTTGTGGTCATTTCAGCACTAAAATGGCCCTTTCTATGCAGCTCTCCAACACCAGCGCAAGCAGCAGACGATGAATAAATAATATAGTATGCTTGACAATAATTATAACGGGTCATCGCAAACTCTTACGTTCCACAGTTAAAACGGTTTTTGTTAGGGAAGAAAAAAAAAGCATCATTTTAGAGCATCTTGAAGAAAAGGGAAAAAAAAAGTATAATAAAATAGAGGTGGATTTGTTCTTTCACATAACTGGACTGCAGAGGGGCTGTGTGTGAATACTGCAGTCCTCTCTGAGTGCATTTGCTCTTGTTTGCTGTGTGGCTTGCTGCTGGGAGTCGCTGTCCGTGGTGCTGAATCCCTGTGGTCAAGCCGTGCCACTTTTATGAATGCCTCTTTGCATTGGGAGTTTGCTGACAGTGATATTCAGTTAGATGCGTTATTTTATTATTTACGGCACAACGTGACCTTTGATAACGTCCAGTAGCCAGTGACCTTTGTTTAACTGAGGTCTCATGTGCAGGTCATTCTCTCTTTTGCTTCAGGGACGTAACAGCGTCCATTTAACTCTTTTCTTCGAGCGGGGTAAATCTCCTGGAGGCTAGAATCTAATGCAGAGTCAGTTCTCCCAGCATGCAACTGTCACATTAGCCTGTAGCTAATTCAGTCTAATTGAGTAATGGCAACAGCGCCACGATGTGACACCTCCATCACAAGGTCGGCTTAGAACAGCACAGCCGCACAGAGAGACACTGAGCTCCACAGAGCGCACAGCGGGTTTCAGGCCCAAACCCAATAACTCTAGCTTCAGGTACTCGCGCTTGTTCACTCACATCCAGCTGCAAAACTGCCTCAAAAAACCAGCGCAATTCGGTCTTTCTTCAAGGAAATGGTGGTGCTTTTTCTTTTCTTTTTTTCAAAATTGTTCATCCCAATGGCTCTGTTGGAATATGTTTGATGTGTGATGAATGTATCTTTATATTTAAGGTGTCACTTCTGTGTCTAACAAGGGGAAGTGGAGGAGGGACATGACGGTATTGCGTGTATAGGTACGTTTTTACGCTTGTGTGGTGTAGGTTGTTGTTGACGCATGTTCTTTTACAGCAGCAAACACTTTCACCTTCAGCAAACAGTTTCAAGCACATTGCAAGCCACTTGAGCCAAAGGATGGGAGAATATAGAATGCTTGTATTAAAGCTCCAAGGATAGCACAATAATGGCTAACATAAACAAAGTAAAAGATAAACTATACTTTCAGTTCTTTTTCTTATAGCCACATTTTTGTTGCTTTTAGTCATGTTGTGTGGTGTTTTTAGACCCATTTTTCGTGCTTTTTTTTGTTGCTCTTTCAGTCACGTTTTTGCCGCTTGTTTCAGACCATGTTTTAACAATTCAAACGGGTTAGTAGTTTTTATGCAGAATAAAACAGGATCTTTTGTTGTTTGTGGAGGAAATGATTGCACTTCAAAATTTGCAGCCTTCTCACATTTCACGAGTCTAGTTATTTCATTTTCCTGTGTGTTGATAACATTTTCTTATTGTTAAAGTTCTTCATTATTGTTTATTGGTACTCATTTTGTTCCTGTGTTTTGGTTGCGCCTTTAGTTTTGGTGTTCTCAGCCGATCAGAGTGAGAACATTAGTGGGTTGGGCTGCAGCACTGGAACTAAGTCAGAGAGGGATTTAGACATTGTTTGATTTGTATGATTTGATTAAGTTATATAGCTTTGAATTAGAGCTGCACGATTTGGGAAAAGTATCTAATTGTGATTTTTCTGACCAGTATTGCATTAACAGTGGGATTCTGTTCAGAGTTCAAATTTTTAACATAACCAGGAGAATTGACAAAAAGACTGAAGTATGAACTGACAAACTAATAAAAGAATCACGTGTTTCGGAACATCACTTTTTGTAATATTTTTGTCGCTTTTAGTTCCGTTTTTGTCACTTTTAGTTATGGTTTTGTCACATAGTCGTGTTTTTTCTCTTTAAGTTGCGTTTTTCTCACTTTTCACTTCACTCACAGTCAACTTTACTCACTGTAACTGACACTTTGAGATGATTTTTTTTGCCTGTAATCGTGTTGCTGTTGCTTTTAGTCACGTTTTTGATGCTTTTAACTGCATTTTTGTCATTTGTAGATGCATTTTTGTCACTTTTTAGATGTGTTTTTGTTGCTTATAGTCACATTTTTGTCACTTGCTTCAGAAATCTAAACTAAAAGATTAGCAATTTTTACGAAGAATAAAACTGGATATTTTGTTGTCCGATGAGGAAATTATTTCACTTTGCGATTTGCTAATTGTATCCATTCAAATTGTGATTTTGATAAAAAACATTTGTATTCATTGTCCAGCCTTTCTTTAAATACAGTTTGCTTATGCTTTTCCTTCATTTAGTACCTATTGAAGGGGTTATTTTGTTATTATTCGTCATTTCCTCCCCTTCCTGAAAGCTGTGGGTGTCTTCCAGGAAAGGTTTTCAATTAAGTCCTATGCATTTTGGCATGCATTTTTGCCCTTGTGTTGTTCTTGTTTTTTTGAGTAAATAATTATCTTTTTGAGCGCTCTAGTCGTGCCTTATGCCTGCCTGGTTTAAACATCCAGTTTTCAACATTGCACTCAACAACTTGCAACCCAAAGCTAACACATAAATACTCAGCTATTTATTGGAAAAAGCATCGTGTTTAGAAGTGGAGGCATCATGATATGTAGAAAACCCCCGAAAAGCATGTGTGTTAATAAGAGAGAGCAGAAGCACGGAAAGAGCTAGTTGCAGTTGCATGGACTCTGTCATTTACATAATAGTATTGGTCTTTGTATTGATCAAGATCCCTCATAACACTTTATTTCCTGTTTTGAATCCCGCGTGTTGCTTCCGAACTAATTAAACGCGAATCAAACTTTTTTATGCCCGCCCACGCTGCCTCTTGATTGGCCACCTTCACAGTCAATCTTCAATCTAAGCTAATCATTGTCAAAAACATCGAAATAACGTCGCAAGCTCTAGGAAACTGCCTGAAAAACCAGCGCAATTCGGTCTTCGTTCAAGGAAATGGTGGTGCTTTTTCTTTTCTTTTTTTCAAAATTGTTCATCCCAATGGCTCTGTTGGAATATGTTTGATGTGTGATGAATGTATCTTTATATTTAAGGTGTCACTTCTGTGTCTAACAAGGGGAAGTGGAGGAGGGACATGACGGTATTGCGTGTATAGGTACGTTTTTACGCTTGTGTGGTGTAGGTTGTTGTTGACGCATGTTCTTTTACAGCAGCAAACACTTTCACCTTCAGCAAACAGTTTCAAGCACATTGCAAGCCACTTGAGCCAAAGGATGGGAGAATATAGAATGCTTGTATTAAAGCTCCAAGGATAGCACAATAATGGCTAACATAAACAAAGTAAAAGATAAACTATACTTTCAGTTCTTTTCTTATAGCCTGTTGCTTGGTGGTGTTTTTAGACCCATTTTTGGTGCTTTTTTTTGTTGCTCTTTCAGTCACGTTTTTGTTTCAGAACATGTTTAAACAATTCAAAAGGGTTAGTAGCTTTTATGCAGAATAAAACAGGATCTTTTGTTGTTTGTGGAGGAAATGATTGCACTTCAAAATTTGCAGCCTTCTCACTTTTCACGAGTCTAGTTATTTCATTTTCCTGTGTGTTGATAACATTTTCTTATTGTTAAAGTTCTTCATTATTGTTTATTGGTACTCGTTTTGTTCCTGTGTTTTGGTTGCGCCTTTAGTTTTGGTGTTCTCAGCCGATCAGAGTGAGAACATTAGTGGGTTGGGCTGCAGCACTGGAACTAAGTCAGAGAGGGATTTAGACATTGTTTTTTTGTTGTTGGTTTTTTTCCAGTTATGATTACATTAACAGTTTATAGCTTTGAATTAGAGCTGCACGATCTGGGAAAAATATCTAATTGTGATCTGACCAGTATTGCATTAACAGTGGGATTCTGTTCTGAGTTCACATTTTTAACATAACCAGGAGAATTGACAAAAAGATGACAAACTAATAAAAGAATCACGTATTTCGGAAGGTCTTTGTCACTTTTTGTAATGTTTTTCTCACTTTTAGTTCAGTTTTTGTCACTTTTAGTTATGGTTTTGTCACATAGTCGTGTTTTTTCGCTTTAAGTTGCGTTTTTGTCACTTTTTATCGCTCACAGTCAACTTTATTCACTGTAACTGACACGTTGAGATGATTTCTTTGCCTGTAATCGTGTTTCTGTTGCTTTTAGTCACATTTTTTATGCTTTTAAACACTTTTTTGGCATTTTTGTTGTTTGTAGATGAGTTTTTGTCACTTTTTAGATGTGTTTTTGTTGCTTATAGTCGCATTTTTGTCACTTGCTTCAGAAATCTAAACTAAAAGATTGGCAATTTTTACGAAGAATAAAACTGGATATTTTGTTGTCTGAAGAGGAAATTATTTCACTTTGCGATTTGCTAATTGTATCCATTCAAATTGTGATTTTGATAAAAAAAAATGTGTATTCATTGTCCAGCCTTTCTTTAAATACAGTTTGCTTATGCTTTTCCTTCATTTAGTACCTATTGAAGGGGTTATTTTGTTATTATTCGTCATTTCCTCCCCTTCCTGAAAGCTGTGGGTGTCTTCCAGGAAAGGTTTTCAGTTAAGTCCTACGCATTTTGGCATTATTTTTGCCCTTGTTTTGTTTTTGTTTTTTTGAGTAAATAATTATCTTTTTGAGCGCTCTAGTCGTGCCTTATGCCTGCCTGGTTTAAACATCCAGTTTTCAACATTGCACTCAACAACTGGCAACCCAAAGCTAACACATAAATACTCAGCTATTTATTGGAAAAAGCATCGTGTTCAGAAGTGGAGGCATCATGATATGTAGAAAACCCACGAAAAGCATGCGTGTTAATAAGAGAGAGCAGAAGCACGGAAAGAGCTAGTTGCAGTTGCATGAACTCCGTCATTTACATAATAGTATTGGTCTTTGTATTGATCAAGTGTGATAAGTCGATTCCATGTGGTGAACTGTGGGGTTGTGTAATGCTCTTGTGGGTTTCTCGCGCATTGATCTGACTGGGTTAGGTCCACAGGATTTGTCTCTCAAGATTAAACCCTATGGGACATGATGTGATCAAAGGGCTGTGCATGTGTGAAGGCCTGCTTATGAGAGCGCGCCACACCAATCAATGAAACCTGCTCCCAACTGAGGAATCTACCGTGTTGATAGGTTCGCCGTTTCTTCACACACAAGCGCAAACGTAGCATAGACTGTTAGGATTGTCAGTATTTATTTATGTTCATATTATTTGATTATTTAAGGTAGACTTTCTTGTCTTTGTAGTAAAATGTGTCCCCTGTCCTTCAGTGCTGCTGGGGCATTTGTTGGCGGACCCTTTCAAATGCTAAAATGTGTGGCTAAACGTTTTAGGTCTTTACAGCAAAAAAGAAAAACTATTTTGAATTTCCAGGGTGGAAATTATAGCTTGCTTTTCTATTAAAAAGGATGGGCAAGTGCTACTTTGGTACATTGTATGTAATATGTCTGTAAACTATCGTGGGGTCGACATTTAAGTGAGCATTTGTCAAGCAAAACCTAAAACTCACGATTTTGCCTTCATCAAAAATGCTTATTATCTATAATCATCTCCTGATAAATAATCAAATAATGTAAAATAAAACTGTAAATGTCTTTAGGCTCTGATTTCTGCTTTTAATTTGACAACCAACCACAAATTCTATTGCTAACCAAAGACTCTCCACTGAAATCACATCGCGCTCCACTACAGTTATCTCCATTTTGGATTGCTGTTTTTGTTTTTGTTTACAGACTTTTAAAAGGTCTGTTCATCTTATATTGTAATTTGCAGTTGCTTTTAATTCCCGGAAACATGATTTGTCCGGAAATTAAATTTGGAACATCCGTAAACAAAAAAAAACATTTTTCAGATTATTGTTTTGTTCTCTGTATTTATTTTGATATTTATGAATGTAAGTCTCTACATTTTATGGAAAAAAGAAGCAGCATGTCATGATGCATTCAAGGCCGTATGAAACTTATTACACAAGATAAAATGTTTAAACCCAATCTCTCTGTCATTCCGTTTGTATTAGTTGCTACCCATCTCGACAGAAGTCCAGTTTTCAAGCTGCACAGAGTAACAGTACAGTGTTGACTAGCTGTTGCACATGAACATTGATCACTGAACACAAAACAATCCACCTTGAATCATTTATCAGCGAGACTTTCCCCTCGTTCTCCACTCTGTAAATGAAATTCCCGCTCAACCAGAAGTGTCAAACAACGGAAGTGCTGATCCGTAGCAAAAAGAGGCAAAAGGGACGGAATAAGAACGACAGATCTTGGGCCAAGTGTATCTTCCTCAACAATAAAACCCTTGAAAAGAGATGTTTTCACTTGCAGACCTACTTGTGAGCTTCTCAATGCTAACCCATCTGAAAGGTACAACCGCACATTGTTTTATTTTCCTTTTGAAAGATTTGTTGAGGTACATATGACATTGCTCAGCCTTGGAAGTCTTCTGTTATTATCTGCACTTGCTTATTTCTTAACTATTATCTGTCAGTTTCCCCACAAAAGCCATTTTTCCAAACTGATTACAAGTGATTTGTTTCTGCTATGTTTTATTATTGAATCTCTTCCATTTGTGGCCCCAAACAGCCTGTCGCACAGAGATAAGTGAAATCTGTTTTGTACCCAGAGTCCTCCTGAATCCTTTTATTTTGATGCCATTGTTCCTAATCCCAGGTGTGAAAGTAATAGCTCTTCCTCTCCACAGCGAGCACTTGGTAAGCATGAGGCTTTCAGGTTGAAAATGACTTAATGGGATGCTAAAAAAGACTAAGAAAAGCATGTCTAAAATGCAGTGTTTTTTTTCTATTGTTGTTTTGGTGAACCGTCCCCGCAGGTGCAGCTTCAGTGACGCTGTCGTGAACGTTGTTGGTCCTGGAGAAAGCGTTTCCTAGAACTTGCGACGCTATTTCGATGTTTTTGACAATGATTGGCTTAGATTGAAGATTGACTGTGAAATTGGCCAATCAGAGGCAGCGTGGGCGGGCGTAAAAAAGTTTGATTCGCGTTTAATTAGTTCGGAAGCGCCACGCGGGATCCAAAACAGGAAATAAAGTGTTACGAGGGATTTTTGAGAATAAAGGCTGGGATACGTCGTTATAGGACTCGTTGCCATGGAGATCACGACGGCGTTGGAGGCGTCAGGTGTACGTCAGGAGGAGCTGTGATCGTGGAGGCGTCGGTGAGTGCAGCGTTTTGATACTTTGCAGAGTTGTTTCTGTTTGGTTGCGTTGCATTTTGCGCAAACGTGTTCACTGCGCTGTTGTGGATGTGTTGCATGTGTCCGTCTGGTGGCTGGATGGGAGATAATAATTGCCAATAAAGCTGGTTTTGTGTGCATTAGCAAATGTGGCAGCTGAATCAGGCTCATTTTACTGAAACAGCAGTGTCGTTTTACTCAGATTTCTTGTTAAGTCACTATTAGTCACTATTTGTTGAGTTACTTTTGTCATTCTGTGGTGATTGCGTAACAAGTTCTTATGGATGTGATTGCAATAGTCTACTGTCACTGAAGCATAGGTTAAAGAAGGTAACTCTCCAAACATCACACTTCTGATGAGGAGCTCTTAAAGTGGGACTAGATTTACTTTTTGCTACCAAACCGTGTTAATGGTGTTTAAAGTATGAAGTAAGTATTTATTTGGTGTATTACCTGCTGTAAATATAGATTACAGTTTTACACCAATCAGGTGGCTGTTTGTGGAGAAAAGTTCTGTCGAAATATCTGACGAAGATTACAGGAAGTAAACAAATTGATGACGAGTCAAAGATTATGCTGAGATTCTTTTTTGTGGCCCTTTAAATATTGATTCAACAAAATATATGTTCACATATATTTTATTTGACAAATTTTAAAAAATCTGTGAGGTTAGATTCGGCCCAGTGAACAAGATGGTTTCTTGGTAATTTCCTAGTGTGATGTCATCATTTACAACCAGGAAGTAAACTTAAAAACCTTAAATGGCTGAACAGGGATAAAATTTGTAAACATTTTAGCAGAATTTGAAATATATTCATCTTCGCTGCATTTTAGTTAAATGAGTAGTCCAAACTGTCATAGACACTTTAAATATTGATGACTGTTGTGCCATGTCAGTTTTTCCTTTTTGATTGTACAGCAACTAAATTAATCTGCATATATTTAAAACCGTCAGTGTGTGCTGCCTCTAATGAACAGTACATTTCAAAAGGCCTGTGACATCACGGCCTCTGCTCCGATAAGAAACCATTACAAGCCCCTCCCTGCAGGGGTAGGGGTGTTTGCCTTATTCCAGAAGTTGCCGAGGGCGCTGCCATCCGTTGTAATCCTCCTTCCGGTTGTAATAGTTTACATGGGGCAGCAGATCTCAACAACAAATAGGAATGAACTACAAAGCCGCTTTCAGGCCGCCCAGAGAATTAACGCATTGTTGACTTGTTGGTGCGCATTGACATTGAACATTTTGCACAAATAAATCTACTTTATATATTATTTTAGTGGCCCTTGTTCAATACTTGAGTGAACCGAGTTCCTGCTTGACCGGAAGTGCCAAAACAACAGAAGTAGCAAAAAGAGGCAAAAGTGTGCAGAATGAGGTGAATAGAACTGAGTGATTTGGGGAAATATCTAATTGCGATGTTTCATACAAGCATTGCGGTTGCCATTTCACTTTTTAAACACGTTTAGGAGCATAAACTTTTGAGAGAACACTAAAATATGAACTTCTAAATTAATCAAAGAAATGCAAGTTTTTCAGAACTTATTTCTAGAGGTCTGAACTACAGGGTTAGCAGCTTTTAGACAGAATAAGACAGGATAATTTGTTGTTTGCAGAAGAATTTATGTCACCTAAATAATTACAGTCTTTGCGATTTGGTAATTCTTCTTCAGTCATCTTGCTGCTCTAATACAATTGGCCCTTTTCACGATAGCACCCGCCTAGATCCGGTTGCATAAAAGGGCAGATCTTCACTTCTCAATACATTCATTCTCTAGGGGGGATTAGCTGAGCCTTGTTAGAATAAAAAAGCTCTCATGGAGGAGAGCGGGTCACAGATGGATAATCACTGGCAGCATGTTAAGAATTAGGTACAAATATGTCACCGGAGGAAACTTAAGTGTTTCTAAAAGTAAGTGTTTTTGCCTCAAAGCTAAAGGGGAACATAAATTAACTTAAATATAAAGCAGACAAACTAAGTAAATAGGAGCTGCACTTGCTTTTTACTCTTCATGGACTACAGAACCTGAACGTACGACAGTGGACTGACAGCTGTGTGTCCCTGATCTGTTTTGATCAGAAATAGGAAGGCACCGATAGTGATACTGGTATTGAATATCAGTGTTGATACGGAAACATTTGTTGTTTTGTTGTTGTCGGATATCAACTGCAGAATATCGGTTCAGCCGATATCCTGGTTGGGCTTTTAAATTGGTTTATTAAGACTATTTACAAGCCCTTGTTGATCCAGAACATCTCATGATATTTGAGGTTTTGTTTTTACATAAAGCTGTTCTGTTGTTAGTTGAAGGATAAGGAATAGTTGCACAACCCATTTTTGTAATACGTTACTATTGTTTGAAGAAAATAAATGCTATTGTTAGTCTTTGAATCAGCAGATACTTAAAATCAGTTTCGATCTGAAAAATCTGGATCGGAGCATCCCTAGACACCCTTCCATTTAGCAATTAAATCTCCTTTATATCATTATTTATGGTTAAAATTAAGGCCCAGGGTGATGTACAATATAGACAACATGATTAATATATGATCTCGATTAGCTAAAAGTCATTTTCTAGTCATTTTCTTTATCAAGCCCAAGATTGAAAACATTTGTGACTTGTTTATTCTTTTCTCTGTGGATTTGCATGTCAGTCCGTAGCGTGTAGAGCATTTACAAGTTTATTTTGTTTTCTTCAGTGCAACCCTTCAAATAAACTGGAGATCTGTCCTTCCACCTGCGTGATCAGCCTGCTCTCACCGACAATCCACTAACAGCTCTGTTTGAACTGTGGCTGTGGTTTAGATGTGGTTTTTTTTTGTTTTTTTCTTTGTTTTCTTTTACAACAAATGCAACATGTGAAGGCTCGATTTTCCTGGGATCAATTTCAAGCATGATTTCTACCCGAACCAATGCTTTTCTGCCGTTGTTTACTCGGAGACTGTGACACACAAAGTGACTGGAGCACAATGCGACGCACAATGCCATGCTTGGTGATGCCCGCTGGTTTGGAGAGCAGTCTTTTCATGTGTTAACAGGCACCGGCTGGCACTGCGCTCTTCACACTATCTGCCCAAGTGTTCCTGACGCCGGCAGGAATATAAGCTAAAGCAGCTCTAACCGCGTCAAAGTGGATGCTCTCATCTGGCCCGCGGTCACCCAGACAGATCATTCAAGGGCTCAAAGGCACAAAGACGTTCTGTGGAGCAGCAGACCGCAGCCGCAGATCACATCGTTTAAATCCAGGCAAGTCTTTTTTAATATACACACAATCCACTTCCACTCATATCAAGGCTGAACGATGGGCGGATTTTTTTCCCCTGGTGTTATTGTGGTTGTGCTTTGACTTGCGATTTGAGTATTGTGTTCTATTCACAGTGCCTCTTTTGAATGCATCCAAGATCAGTTAACACTTAAGTGAACTTCAGTGAACTTAAAAAATTAAATCCATTTTACTTAATATCTCTCAATTATCTCAATATTCAGACGATATTTTAACAATGCTAAATGTGCTAAAAGTACAGCAAAAACGTGAATAGACCATTAAAATTAACTACAAAGGTGCACAAATATCACTGTTCTGTCTCTTTTGGAGATAATATTTCATAGTTCTAATTACAGACAATAGTATGGGCTGAGTGTGCCCCTAGAAACTGATATTGAAGTATTAAAGTTTAATAGAATTATTTGTCAAAATCGAAAGCATAAATTTAATTTATTTATTTGATATGCTTTCATTCACTTTTATGTAATGTTTTATAAATGTGTTTTTAAATAGATTAAAAAAAAAAAAAAAAACTCTTTTCAATTTCACTACAAATACAATTTAACATCATATTCAGTATCAGTTCAAATTCAGTTTTGGTTCAGTTACGAACATACAGCTTTAATTCTATTTTCATAACGTCTCTGTGAAAGATGAACAATAACTTGTTCAGAAAAAAATAAAAATAAATAAATATATATGTATATATATATATATATATATATATATATATATATATATATATATATATATATATATATATATATATATATATATATATATATATATATATATATATATATATATATATATATATAATGTTATCAATGATTCATTCAGTTTGCAAAATTTATGTTCAGTTTTGGCATTGCACTTCTAATCATACAATATTCATTTTGGCCCATGTGTGCCCACACGATACACTCCATATTCTAATTTTGTATCTCCAAATAACAAATGAGATATTATCAATTTTATGATACATCTCCATCTCTAGTTTCAAAACATGTTTGTAGACACTTGTAGACACAGTTTGCAGCCTGTGGGATTTGCTAATTGTGACCAGTGAAATTGCTATTTGGATTGGAATGCAAATAATCTGGCAGCCCTAATATGCAAAAGGTGTAGAATATCCAAACATGTTTGGTTTAAATGGAATTTGCACACAAAGTAGGAAAACAAAACCCTTATTGTAGCGCCGTGGCTAGACCTGGGGAATTAAATAAAAAGGCAATATGGTGCTCTCAAACACTGTTGATAGTCTCTGCATATACTGTGAATACATCAGCGTCTTTCATCTCGGACAAATAAAGAACAGACTCCCCGCTGACTTGGGACGCACACTAAATGTTTTCACCAGAAGCTCGCACATTTATAGTTAGCCGCTAAATCTGTGAGGTGCCACTGGGCTTGATTTTATTGTGATTGCACTCAGCTGGGTTTATGGACAACGTATTTGCTAAATGTGGACTCTAATCACAAAGCATGAGCTGCATGTGGCAAAACTAATCCTTTGAATTCCACAAAGACCAATGTTATCTTTTAATCAACGTGAAATGTTCAAAAACAAAAGCTTTATAGATGTATGATTGCGGCATATCTTCAGTCATTTATTAGAGTGACAGTGCTAGTGTTGTCATCATACTACAATTTAAAACTTGAAATCACAATGAGAATTAGGAAACTTTTTATATAATAGGCAGTCATTTTCAAGACGAAACAACTGGACTTTGTGTAATGTTACTGTAGCGTACCAAGAGAAGGTTCTCTGGATTACCACAGAAATGACGTGCGACTGCTTTAATTGGCAGAGAGCAATACCGAGACATCATTCACACATATAGCCTCAGAGGTGCATGCGCGGAATTATCCCTTACATTTTCATTCTAAAGCAAGTCCTCAGGAAATGTCCAGCTTTGTTCTTTTTTTATGCCTTTTTTCAGTATCTGTTTCTGTTATTCATAGACATCATGGAAAAACAATAAAATCTGGAAGATTAATTCAAAATGGAGCTCTATTGATGGCTATGGCATGTGCTCATTGGCGCATGAACCCCAAAAAGTTTTTTTTCTTCTGCATTACTTCCTGAATAGGGGCTAGTACCTCCCACCGTGTAACGACAATCCCCCATGATGCTTTGAGCGACGGGAGCGATCACTCAGCTTGCAAGTGTCAGCGCTTGCTTGTGTTATTGTAATTGTATTCTTTATATTAGATCAAATATGAAAGTGTCTAAAATGAAATAAAATACAGCTTACAGGTATTGCTAGTCTAATCATGTCCACATGCTTCAGTTTGTAACGTCCGACGTGCTCGTTCACGTGGCTCGCACATGTTTACCGTGACGTCGTAATATAAAAACTGTAATTTCAGTGATTTTAGGAACTGTTAAAAATAACATTTCCTTCTATTTTATTTTAATACTGAAAATAATTAAGTACTTTCTTCAATTATAATACGCAATTATATATTAAGGCTGGGCCCAAGAGGCTGTAATGCCTTCCACGGCCACCAATCAATCTGGCTCATTGAAACAGGGGGCGTGCCTTATCCAGTTCATTTAATATTCATTCATAGACACAAAATTCTCTATTCTGCTTGTTGCTACAAACCGAACTGAACTGAAATTGCACACTCCTTCACCTGCAAATGAATGGTGAAGCAAATCCCCATAATAAAGTATTGAAGTGTTATATTTTAAATTATTTATGTAATTTATCTGCTCTCCTCTCAAGTAACATGTAAAAAAGATGTTGAGTGGTTATTAGATTCTTACCTGAACCAAACAGCATCAGAAATTTGCACGTGAAGTCAGTCAGCCTTTAGCTCAGAAGTTTTACACGCTGTCACGATCTAAAGAGGCACAGTTTGGGAAAATCTTTCTGACAAGTATTGCAATTGTGGTTGGATTTGCGATGTATATTTTTATAATGAGATTCAGTTTAAAGTTCACATTTTAAACACAACCAGGAGAATTGACAAAAGACTGAAATATGAACTGACAAACTAATAAAGAGTCACGTGTTTTTGAACATCTTTGTGGCTTTTGTCACTTTTGGTCACGTCTCTGTCACTCTTAGTTGCGTTTGTGTCGCTTTTAGTCGTGTTTTTGATGCTTTATGTGGCGTCTTGTTGTGTTTTTGTCACATTTCAGACACCTTTAGATGCATGTCGCTTGTTACAGAAATCTAAACAGTAGAGTTAGCCGTTTTTAAGCAAAATAAAACTGCTAATGGCTATAAGAAAATACCTACCTTGTACGTACCTCTCTGATCTGATTATGCCCCCTCTCGAGCCCTCAGGTCAGCAGATCAGCTACAGCTTGTTGTCCCAAAAACAAAACGCAAGCTTCGTGGGGACCTCTGTCTGTCTGTTTTTAAATCACTTCTAAAACGCACCTTTTTTCCCTAGCTTTTATTACTATGTGATTTTGTTTTTTTTTGTGTACGGCACTTTGGCTGACTGTAAAAAGTTTTTAAAGTGCCTTATAAATAAAGTTAGTATGGTATGGTATGGTAAAATATACATGGCAACATAATGAAGTCCTTTGAATCTTAGTGGCCTAGCCGAGTAGCAAAGTGATCGATAACATGAGCACTGAACGCTGGGTCTACTTTACTATTTTACATTGTGAGGACTTTTTCCCCATTCAAATGATATGTTTTGTTTTCAATTGGTAATCGCTACAAACAGTCCTAAATTCTCTCCATTCTGATGCCCATAGATGCAAAAATGCGTAATCATTTGCAGCAAGTGACACAAAATTGCTCGGTAATGAATCCGCTGAATACTTTGAGGATCCTCACTGAATGTACACTGGGCCGTTTTGGGATATTGCTTGATATTTTTTGGGATAGTCCCGATGACAATACGAGAATATAATGGCAATCAATAAGAAATGTGCGAAAATGTGTCTGTAAACGTAATGGATGAGCTCCAAGTATCGACAATGAACGGTAAATTACTCACAAGGTTGGACGATTAGTTTTTGTTACTTGCAGCTTTTTGCAGCTTTTTATTGACAATATACCTGATATTCTACTGAAAAACAATTGTGATTTTATTCATTTTCAGATTTATCTCCCTCCATTCACTGTAAACGACACAGACAACTCACATCTGGCGGCGCGGGCTACATATTTACAGCTCATTTAGCAACATTACGAAAAGGTGCTGAAACACTGTCTTGCTTTTAGGCCCTGGGATCTTTTATTGATGACTAGTGACTTATTCATAAGATTGGATCATTAAACGTTAAAGCCCATAAGAGCAGGCACTGTGTCAAGTATATGTGAGGCGTGAGGATTAGAGCGATGTAGTCAACAGATAGTGACCTGAGCATTGGTTCTGAGTGCTCACTGATCTGTGCTTATGGCAGCAAAGAGGCTTTCCCCATCCTATCGCATCATTCTATTATCTTCACTCTTACCCCGCTCGGCACCTGCACCCGCCGTCTGAGCCCCCAGTGGTACGTGTGGAGAGGGGCCGGAGTGGCTGATATGACAATTTGGTAATCTCATACTAAATGAAAAATCTACTGACCCTTTAGAATTCTGTGTCATCAAAATTCCAGAATGGAGGCAAAATGAAACAGACTGTTATTCATTTTCAATAATTTGCTCACATCAAATATAAATACCAATACTAATAAGTGTTTTAAGTTGTGATGGGAAAAAGCAACACATTTTGAATTTCCAGGGTAGAAACATCAGCTTGTTTGCTCTGGATGGACAATTTACAATTTTCTAGTTTCAAAATTGTATTTAAGCTTCATAAAAAAGCATTATTTATGGTAAAGTATGTGATATATCTGTAGATGCAATAAAAAATTCCGTCAGTATTTGTCCAGTTGAACCTAAAAATGTAACCCAAAAAAATAGTTTATCATAATCATAATCATAATCATAATCATAATCATACACAAATCATGTAAAATACAATAGTAAACATCTTTAAATATTCTGACGTTAAATCCCAGTTTCTCCAGTAAAATCACATTATGTTGCACTTCACTTTTGCCTCCATTCCGGAATTTAGAATGTCTATATCCTGAATCTAAAATAGGCGGACCGCGGGCCAACTGCGGACCCCGACAACCTTAGATCTGGATCGCGAACACACTTCAAAACACGATGCAGCAGTTGTAATAGCGCATGTAAAGTTTTCATCGACTTTACCTTCATTATTTTAAATGTCTGTGTCCGTTGATGTGAAAATCTAATATTTATATACATTTGCATTCCCCTCTCAGTCCAGGCGCACTCTGCCAAACATACTATTGAAAACTAGGGCCATGAGGCAAAGCATTCTGGGAAAGTTTTTATGTTACGTTTTCTACATTTAATAGAAAACATACACACCACACTAGAAATCTTATGTTCATTTTTATGCTTTTATCTTCAATTAAACTTCACCAAGAAGAAAACGTGTCAATTTGGTCATGTGACTTAAGCTTCGCATTTCACAGAAGGATAGATTGATAGCGCTTCCCGACAGAGTTTTTGATATTCCAGAAAACGACAACAACCTACTGGAATTTAGTCGTCTGGTTACAGAAGAGCAAGATGATTAACCATGTATTTTACCATCCTGCAGTGCATTTACGTGTTGTTTAAAACTTTTTGTGAAGTACATGACGCAAAATATGGAGGACGTCCCGGGAAGGCTAATCAGAAAGATATTAATGACAAAAGAGGATTTAAAAAGGGTACGACAGCTTTGTTTAAAAAGGGTAAGTAATAAAGTGTGTTGTGGCCCTGAGACAGCCCTTCAGTGGAGCAGCTGATGCTCTGTGGACTGCACAGGCTGAAAACATGCCTCCTTCTTTAAACGAGGCTGCTCTTCTGTGGAAATGTTGGACATGACTGACAGATGTGCATCTCGGACAGCGTCTCAGGATTGCTCCTAAACATTACAAGCCAGATTTCATATCAAATCAAATCAAATCAATTTATTTTTATAATGCCCAAAATCACAACAACAGTTGCCTCGATGGGCCACAGGTAAAAGCAGTTCAGATAACTGTCCCAGAATGCCCCGTCCTTTGACCCTCCTTCGCGGCGAGGAAAAACTACAAAAAACCCCATGGGAAAAAGTAGAAACCTCGGGGAGAACCACAGTGAAGGAGAGATCCTACTCCCACGGACGGACAGGCTGCAGATTAACTAGGACTGACGCATCCACTTGGACTGTGGAGCCAGAACCACTCAAGAGGGAGGTGGATTTAAAGAGTTCCTCCAGGCGGACGAGGAGCAGTCCACCCAGTGTAGAGAGATCCTCCAGCAGGAGATGAGGAACAGTTCATCTAAGTAGATGGAGTTCGTCCAGGCAGACGAGGTATGGCTAATCCAGCTGTCCAGGCGGGTGGCGCATAGATCCTCCAGTTTAGAGATCGATCCTCCAGACAGATGGGGGTGGGGTCGTCACTGGAGCAGCCGCCGCAGTGTCTGAAACAGTCTCCACTCCCCGGGGGAAGTGGAGAGAAAGAGAAACATGTGAACAGCAATGAATGAATGACTACAGTTGAAGTAATATTAAATATTGTTGATAGGTAAAGTAGGAAGAACCAGAGGATAGTGTTCAAGCTGCCATACTTCCCCCAGCATAGTTGCTCCAAGGGCAGCATAGCTTAAACTGTAGGTTTTTATTTCTGTTCCTAACTGGCCTGACCATAAGCTATTTCAAAGAGGAACGTTTTGAGCCTGGTCTTAAATGTAGAGACTGTGTCGGCCTCTTTTACATGAACAGGGAGCTGGTTCCATAACACAGGAGCTTGGTAGCTAAATGCTCGACCTCCTACTGTGCTTTTAGAGACTCTGGGGACTAACAATAGTCCAGCATTTTGAGAACGAAGAGCTCTGTTTAGATGGTACGCTACTATTGCATCTTTGAGGTAGGATGGGGCCATATTGTTTATAGCTTTATAAGTCAGAAGGAGGATTTTAAATTTGATTCTAAACTCAACAGGAAGCCAGTGAAGAGACTCTAACACTGGTGAAATATGATCTCTTTTTCTAGTACCTGTTAATAATCTTGCTGCTGCATTTTGAACCAGTTGAAAGCTTCTTATAGAGCTTTTAGGACACGCTGTAAGCAGGTGACAAATGCATGGATGAGTTTTTCGGCATCATCTCTGGGCAGGATTTTTCTAATTTTGGCTATGTTACGCAGATGAAAGTAGGCTGTTTTACAGGCTTGATTTATATGTGCTTTGAATGAGAGATCTTGGTCAAATAGGACCCCAAGGTTTCTTACAGTAGAGCTGGGGGCTACAGTGATATTGTCCAGAGAAACTATCTGGTCAGATAAAGAGTCTCGCAGGTGCTTAGGGCCCAGCAGAATGACCTCGGTTTTTTCAGGGTTAAGGAGCAGATAATTAAGAGTCATCCAAGTTTTTATGTCTTTCACGCAGGCACTAAGTCTGTCTACTTGATGGGTCTGATCAGGTTTCATTGATAAATACAGCTGAGTGTCATCTGCATAGCAGTGGAAGTTAATGCCATGCTTTCTTATGATCATACCTAAGGGCAGCATATAAAGTGTGAACAGAACTGGACCGAGTACTGAACCTCAAGTGCACAATCGTAGGTTACTTTAGAACATGGGGAAGATCTCTGGTTTACATTAACAAACTGGTACCTATCAGATAGATAGGATTTAAACCAGCTAAGGGCGGTTCCACTGACACCTATTTCACATTCTAACCTCTGCAGTAGAATGTTGTGGTCGATGGTATCAAACGCTGCGCTGAGGTCCAACAGAACCAGGATTGAGACCTGTCCATCATCAGCAGCTAATAACAGATCATTTGTGACTTTAACTAGTGCAGTTTCAGTGCTGTGGTATGCACGGAACCCTGACTGAAAAACTTCAAATAAATTATTGTCCTGCAGGTGGCGACAAAGCTGTTTAATCACAATTCTTTCAAGGATTTTAGAGACAAAGGGCAGATTAGAAATAGGTCTATAGTTTGCCAGTATGTCGGGGTCTAGATTAGGCTTTTTCAAAAGTGGTTTAACCACTGCATATTTGAAGGACTGAGGGACATAACCGCTTTCTAGTGAAGTATTTATTATATTAAGAATGGGATTTATAATTAGGGGGAGAATTTCTTTGAGGAGTCTACTTGGGATTGGGTCTAAAATACAAGTTGATGTTTTGGAGGACATAATGACTGAAGTTATCTCTGCCTGATCAACAGCAGTGAACCTATCTAGTATTACTGAAGGATTTGCATGGGACACTAGCTTTGCAGTCTGGGCTTGCTCAGTACTAATAGTGGGAGTCATTGCATTTAGTTTATCTCTAATAGTTGTGATTTTGCTGCTAAAGAATAGAAGGAAGTCATTGCAGCTTAGAGTAACTGGTATTGAGGGTTCTACTGCGCTGTGACAGTTTGTCAGCCTGGCTACAGTGCTGAAGAGAAATCTAGAGTTATTTTTATTTACTTCTATTAAATTTGAATAATATCTGGTTTGAGCCTTACGCAGAGCCTGCTTATAAGACAGAGGGCAAGTTTTCCATTCTTTTAGGGATTCTTCTGTGTGGGAGCGGCGTAAGGATCTCTCTAGTTTTCTTACCCTTTGTTTGTGAGAACGTAGTTCTTCAGTGTACCAGGGGGAGGCTCGTTTTGGCCTGATGACTTTCTGTTTAAGTGGAGCTGCAACATCAAGAGCAAATTTTAAAGAGTTGACCATTGAGTCAACAGAGTTATCAATAGCACTGGGACTGGCGCTGTTAACGACAGGATCACATGACGTAATATTAAATATTGGCTCTATTATTTCTCTGAACTTTAAAATAGATTTTTCAGATATTGTCCTTTTCATTATAGTTTTAGTCTGAGGAGCTGGATAGTCCTTAAAAATAAACTGAAAGGTAATTAGGAAGTGATCCGACATTATTGGGTTTTGGGGGAAGACATTTAGGTCACTAATCTCTATTCCATAAGTTAGAACCAGATCCAGAGTGTGCTGGTGACTGTGGGTTGGTTTATTTATATATGATGGTTTATATACATATGATGTCTCAATAAATGGTACCACTTCTCGTTAAAAAGTATGTTGAAAATCAAAATGTATACAGTTCAGTTCTGCTGTGGCATTTGATATAATCCACACAATTGTTTTACTCTGGGTAACACACTGGGTACTCTATTTACTTGATGAGATCACAAAGTATAAATAATTACAAAGGAAACACAAGGTTTTTGATTCATTCCTTCATTTGTAAGTAACATACAGTATATAGTAGTTTTACACTTGTTTAGCCATTTAGAAATGTTGGTGAAAACAGTTTTTACAGTTGTAGTTTGACAAACAAAACATTGTCTATGAACAGATGTTTTGTGGACCCCAAGGTTAAAGTTTGGAAATGTTTTGCCCCCGGTGATATTTAATTGGAGACCCCTGCTCTATATTGAGTGACTTGGTGTGATGTTATCAAATGACTTTCTAAATAACAGTTTTATTCCTCCAAAATTCAACTCAACATCACACTAAAATGTCTTCTATAAAGCACATATATACAATGAAATTGTGTTTATTTGGATTTTTCTTAAAAAGCTCTAAAATGTTCTGCTGTGTTGTACTGTTACACTTACAAAAAACTATTAAATTACACCAGGATCTCTAGTTTAAGAAGTTTAATGCTGTAATCCAAAGAGTGTCCTGCGGTGTGACATGAAAAATCACTTATTTAAAAAGACACAAAAACCAGAAGGAGCTCATCTGTCATTTATGCTCCAGGACCAGCTTCAGGGGTAAGCTACAGGTCAAATAAGAGAATTATCATATTCATATTCTGTAAAACTTGTGAATGTGCGCCCGTTTAAGGTCCCGCAGTGCGACAGTTGTATTTTCTAAGTATAACACCATTCATGTTAAATAATAATAATTTAACTAACACTAAAGAGATAGTAGGTCATTTATGATATTTTTGAACATCACAATGTGTAGTTGTCATATGTAACAGGAGGCAGTGGTTAGCCTCTTAGCAAGAAGGTCTTGGGCTCAATTCCTGGATGGGACCTTTTCTGAGTGGAGTTTGATGTTCAAAGACATGCTGGTCTGGTTGGAACACAGTGGCGGGGGCTAACCATCAATCTGATCTATGTAAAAATCGTTGTACAACTTGCGTGTACAATTGCAAAGGAAGAACTTCACTTTACGTATGCGCCACCCGCATGGAGGAACTCCCTCAACCCTGGACGAACTCCATCTACTTTAGATGAACTGTTCCTCATCTACTGCTGGAGGAGCTCTCTCTACACTGGGTGAACTGTTCCTTGTCCGCCTGGAGGAACTCTTTCACAGCCTCCCTCTTGAGTGGTTCTGGCTCCACAGTCCAAGTGGATGTCAGTCCTAGTTCATCTGCAGCCTGTCCGTCCGTGGGAGTAGGATCTCTCCTTCACTGTGGTTCTCCCCGAGGTTTCTACTTTTTCCCATGTTTTTTTTTTTTGTAGTTTTTCCTCGCTGTGAAGGAGGGTCAAAGGACAGGGGCATTCTGGAACAGTTATATGAACTGCTTTTTAACTGTGGCCCATCGAGGCAACTGTTGTTGTGATTAAATAAAAAAATAAAAATAATTGATGATTTGATTTGACGTATCGCAGACATTGAAAAATATCTCATTTGTTTTGTTCAATCCAAACGTTTGTAATACTTGTTAGATTTATATATTTTGCTACAACGATGCGTCACACTGCAGGACAGAAAAAAAGACATCATACACATGGTGGGTTCTTGACGTTTGGGGTGTGTGCAGGGATGTTAGCTCATAGGTCTGTGTTGTGCATGTGCCTCGTTTAAAGTCTATATGACAGGTTCTCATGACAGGTTTTGTTTAGTTTTTTTTTAAAATATAACTTAGTTTGGTGGGAGGGCATCTGTGCTAAATATTTATCCTAGTTTTACATCTGGGATGTTGCCGTTTGTGAGGAAATTTCTGAAAAATGTAAGGAAGGAATTGCAGGACGTAGTGCTGCGTTCTAAAACAGAATCCCTCTGTGATGTCATCAAAAAGTGACGTAACAAAATACAGAGACAAATTACACACAACTGACACATTTATTAACGATCATACATCAAAAGGGATGTGTCATCAGCTATTGTTGTTTGTCAAATCATAACTATTGTATAATTCACTGTATGGATTTTGGCCCTCGTTTTCCAAATGGTTGCTAGGTAACACAATTGTAGAATGACCTCTATCTATGTCATTTGTTGCCTATGTCCAACCAGGAATTAACAGTATTGTCAAACTGGTTACAAATAGTAATACAAATGTTTAGTGAAGACCCCATGGCACACGATTTAATAAAATACTACACTACATACAAAACAAGTAAAAATAATTGGGAAATAATGTGATAAATAATGTATGTGGCATGGTCTAGTTCTTCAAATTTGGCAACGGTGACTGGTTTTGCTTTCTCTTTTGGTAGGCAAGTATGTTCAGGACAGGTTCACACTGTCAGGTAAATTAAATATGCATGAATCTGTTAACTCAAATGTGACATTTTTTCAAGGCACACTTGGCAATACCTTAAGGCACACTAGTGTTCTCGGCACACTGGTTGAAAATCAATGATATAGACTTTAAATGAATATGAAATATGTAGCTGACCCACATAGATAATATTCTTCTGAAATCTCACGGCTATAACGTATCCCCACCGGTACAGAAATAATTGAGGTTGTCCGGGAATTGTAAAGCCAGACCCTCAACGTCCAACACAGTGGTTTATTTATCTGTACAGGACCCAGTGACATGAACACTCAACACAGTGTGGTCGTATTGTCCATTCAAGTCGGGTCATGCTTCCACTCGGGAGTATTATAACCTCTGATGTGTGCCAGATAGAGCTATCGGCAACAAAATGTCAACATGGACCCAGGCAGACGTTCCCTTTCTATGACATGTTCCTGGCCAGAGTTGACTGTTCCACAAAATGATAAGCTTTTATTGGATTACGTTGGAATTGCGTCTAGTTTGTTTTGAGGGAAGAAAACACTTTGCGACGTATGTTTTAAAAGTAGGATTCTGTTCGGAGTGCACATTGTAAACAAATCCAGAAGTATTGAAATTTGAGAGAAGACTGAAATATGAACTGGTAAATTCGATAACGGCGTGTATTTCAGAAGAACGCATTTACAAGCGTTACAATGCGGAGGACGTTCTAGTATCTAACTCGAATTGCAATTTTGATTTGATTGCGGTATTGTGCAGCCCTAGAAAGCGCTATAGAATTACTAAAACGTTGAAATGAGTAGCCTTACGGCCCAGATTCAATTCCACTGAATAAATGCATCTGTTATCCACTTAGACACTCCTAATAGTTTACTCGTGTTACCTCGTTATAATCAAGGTAGCTGTATTTCAGGCTGAGCAGTGTTAACAAAACCGTCTAATCAAAGGGGATTTTGGCTACTTACTTTACTTGGTATTAATGTGAATATTTACCTCTAATTTGCTTAAAACAATTTGCAAATCCGCCAGTTTTTGATGTTGCCACGGACGCAAAAACTGACATAAAAGAAGCATATGTAAAATCCATATATCATAACAGTGTTGGCTTCAAAAGAGTGGCGCCGGACAAAAACTGGAACACACAATATTATCAGGATTGCCGCCTAATCTCACAGAGCAGCTACTGCCTTTGATATTTTCGCTGAAGCTTAAGTGAAAGTCTAAGTTCCTTTTTTATAGAATTGCCATTGCCGATATTTTTTTCCTCAATCTTCAAAAACATGGCCAAGACGGCTTAAAGCTTGATTATGCATCTCACAAATAAATGTTCAAAGCACTTCTTATCAAGGTTAAAGCAACATGGCATTAAAAGCCTATACAGATTCCTTTGAAACGTGTCTTGTTTAATACGTCTCCCTGCATTGTTCGCTGTTCCCTGCTCGGAGTGCACACCCCCGCGCGCTCCCTCCTGCCCGGGGAGCGCGCCCGTCTCCTGGGGCATCCACTTCAGAACAAAAACGGCATTAATGAACTCTTTAGCTTCCAGGGAACGGGAAAATACCTCTTGATTTTCCAAAACGATCACAGACCAGCCGCTAATTTCTGGTATTGATGGAAGCATTTCTACTGCTCACTCCCCGCAGTTTGGGTGAGCCTGGGTGAGTTTGGATGAGGGTGGGAGAGGGTCAGATGATTGAGCTTTGAGGGAGAATGGCGGGACTTAAACAAGCTTGGGGGAGGTGGGGGAGCGCTGCGGATTCTCTTTATAGTGTTGCCATCCCAGTGCAAAAAGGAATTCTGAATGCTGCTTGTGCATATTTAATAGGCAACTTGTTTCACAGATGTTTCTCCAGACATTTTCTGCCTTATAAAACAGGTTGTATGATTTTTTAATAAGCCAACATCTCCTGTTGTTATGAGGGGTAGACTATGAAGAATTGCTTTGATGTAAACGTTGACAGATAGATGCATAAGCGGGGATGACAGGGCAGAGGCAGATGCGCATGCAACTTTGCGAAAGGGGCATCTAGCACAGAGCGTAAGAGAAAAGTTGTGTAGTTGTTGCCACAATCCGGTCTGATTAGTTCATTTAAGGCAATGGGTTTAGAGAAGTAACATCCGTCTACTACTATTTTTTTTGGGGGAAATCCATTTATTTAAGTATAGAGCTCCCCAATGGAGAAAACAGAACAGATTGTACCTGTGTCTGCTCAATTTATATTACTTTACTGTATGGTACTGCTGGCTGGTTTCACAATCCACGGTTTAGACCCAGTGTGCAGACTAGTGTGCTTGAAATGGAGTATACAAAGATTTTTCTGCTTCTGTTGGCTTTATTCGACAGGAAAGTTGTAACTTGAAAGGGGAAGATTCGACATTTGGCAAATGGTGAAGGCTGGAATCGAATTAAATTTGATCTGTAACAATAGATTGTTGTATGTCAATTAACTCATAAACCTCTGCGATATATTGTCATCACCACAAAACACACATCTTGGGAAGAATCGCACTTGACTTGACCATTTTGAAAAACTCTTTCAGTGAAATCTTTGGGGTAGAAGGTGCAGGATACATGACATTTAAGTGGCCCGTGGCAAACAGCTATAAAAGGACATTATATTCTCCCTGGTCTATAATTTTATATCGCATTATCATAGTGCAGCATCTTCTGTAGTATCGGCACACATCAAGGCTCATATGAATCACAATCTAGGTACATCTTGCCAAATCATCAAAAGGAACATCCTAAAACTTTGAACTGAGTCATTCGTCCACACACATAAAACTATACAAATCTTCATTCTAATTGAAAATTACACTTTTATTGTCTCAGCGGAGAGAATCCATTTGCTCTATTGAACTAATCCATTTTGTGGTTCCACAGGGGCGGGCTGTTAGAGATGCCCAGGGAGCATGTGCAGGTCGCGCAGTCTGGGCTGAGCTAGACCAGGGACTGCACTTCGTACAAGTGGGTCACACTGTCCAAGAACAAAACAAAAGCAGTTGATAGTCTTTGAGATATTCTGACTCTCCCTGGTCTTAAATATAAGATCCAGGGGAAAGATTACACCTCTGGACGGTGGCATAACTGGATAACAGGGTGGTGACACTTATGCAAACAAGTCAACATGTTATTGTTACTGTATATCTCCTTTTTGTAAGTTGCTGTGATGGTTATATTGAATTTGATTATTATTACTATTTTTTCTGATAAAACACAACATAAAATGCACGTTGACTGAAGAAAATGGCTCTTCAAAGGTGCAGTATGCGACTCTCCCGTCTTTGTGCTCGTATACATATCCTCCTCTTGAATCCTGTCAGGGCGCTTGAGAGGCTCAGTGCATGTGCTGAATGAACCCACAATATACTTTTCTGCTCAGGCACAGTGGGCAATTTTCTTAGGTGGCCCGTCTCTTTACCTGCTCACAGACGCCTGGAGGAGCACCTTTGAACGTGTGCGCAGTGTATTATAAGCCTTTTAGTGAAGGGGCTTCATGCTGAGCTGTGGAAATGCTAGAGGAACACTGCAGCATCTGAGCTTCAGAGCATCCAGAGCCCTGTGCACATGTTCTGGGACTGAACCCAGCTCTCTGCTAAAGTCACAGCAAACAAGACGCTCACAGTACTGTGCAAGGCAATGCTTCAATGTTTGGGGTTTGGTCTATCACAAGAACACATTTTGAACTGTCATTAATTGCTGAAGAAAATATTGTGATAAGTATACATATAATTTAGAGCGCTGACTCAATATCCCTGCAGCATGATAACTGCAGTAAATCCTTTTCAAATGAACCATATCGTAAATAAAACATGAGCGGCAATAAAACACTTTTCTAGTGAATTAGTATCTAGATTTGGTGATTATTTCACCCTGCTCTTTAGACCACAACCAGAGGGTGAGCTTGCTATCATCAGTATGCCCCGGGCACCTGTGGCTCCAGAAGTAGGCTGCAACTGAGCGCTTTGAGATGCTTTGTCAAGCCTATAAAGCGCAATACATTATATTACAGAAAATAAGAAATGATTCACTTACAGGGAACATGAGCAGATGAAAAGTACAAGTAAATATTGAGCCTCATCTTGACAGGCTTAATACAATTGAAAAGATTTATTATGCATAAATATCATGCAATTAAGCAACAGAAGCAGGGATGAATCCCAGGGGTCCAGAGTAAAAGAACTGTTTAATTCTCAGAGACAGTTTCTCAGGTAAATCATTGTTACTGGAGGTTTTTGTGACCCATCACTAGTCGGCTTGTATTCTCCTCAGCCAATAATTTTTTGCTAATTTAATTAAAATGTTTTCCACTTTTTCCATTGTGGCTAATCACAAAGCTGCCAAAGTTGCACTATACATAATTGGACAAATTTGATCACTGAGGATAATTCAAAGTCACCTTTATTCATTCTTGCATGTGTTTGGATGGTCGGGAAATCTAAATTAGTAATTTGTTTTTGTCATATCCTGGTTGTGTGAAGTAACCCTTTAAATCTTTTTATGGTATTTGCAAGGCATTCTGTTTTTGTTTTATGTGCATTTCACACAGTGTCCCGGCTCTTTCAGAAAAGCGTTTGAACATCATAAAAGAGAGGAAATAGTGTGGCCAACAATTCACTAAAATGTCTGTTTAAAGTTGAAGGCTTGGCAACCTGCCGCTCCACAAAGCAGCTACATAGGGTCAGTCAATTTGTATATTTGGAATGCGAGTGTGTCCAAAGCGGCATGCAAGCTCAATAAATAACCAAGGTGTCAGGTTTGTGTCAGAAATCAACAATGTGGAGTCAAAGTTATTACACACTTTAATAGACAGTTGATCCGTGCTGCACAGTATTTTACTTCAGCCAAGGTTGTGCTGCAGTTTTGCTGCTTGGAACTGACACTGTGCATAATGGTTATTGTTTGAAACATTTCTATAATAACAATGCTATTGCTTTTTGAAAATATCAGCGTTCCACCTCTAATAATAAGAAATATCGTCATGATAAGTCATGTCTTTATTTTTTAAAAGCTGGCCAGTTATAAAAGTAGGTCTTCCATACTGTTTCAGCAGGTGTGTTTCCTGTTTGGCCTCAATATGAAATGCATGGACTTGTGGTCCAGGAGCTGACCCCTGCAGACCTCTGGGACTGCGGTATACTCAGCATACTGTTTCACACAAAGGTGCAGTGCACAAAGGTGGAAGAAGTACTCCATTTTTTTTTACCTCACTAAAAGTACAGATTCAAGAGCAAAAATAATCAAGTAAAAGTATGACATGAAGAAACTACTTTAGTAATAGCTATATTTACTATTGAAGTACCCGTATAAAAAATAATAATTAATATGTATATAGAGCTTTTCTGGACTCTCAAAGACGCTTCACATTGCATTATGTATTCACAACTGCCCTGGGGTAGACTGTCGGAAGAGAGGCTCAAAAGTCTGGGTTTAAAAAAATAATAATTGCAGATTTGTCTTCAACAGAATGGTTTCTAGTGTTTTGTGGGTATCTTTTTGTTTACTTAAAGTTGGGCTGTCAATTTAAACTATGAACATACATATGAAGCGATGAACAAACCGTGAATCAAAGTACTTTTTACTCCTGTTAAAACGTAGTGCAGTAGAACTGATACCTACTCTCAAATGTAGTGAAGCAAAAGTAAAAAGTATCTTAAGTAGTGGACAGAGAAGAATTTTACTTACTTTTCTTTTGTACTTTTACATTCCACTGCACAGGAGAGACATTGGGAAAACAAAACAAATCAAAACATGATATACAATTAAATTATTTGACATGTGTAAGACATCGTGTAAGATAACATTTTGCACTTGGATTTGTTTTTTTAATTTTATTGTGAATTTGAAAAAAAAGAAAAAGAAACTACACCGTAAAATTCCACCGTAAATGTAGGGCCGTAGTTGAATAAAGACGTGTCCTTTGCATCAATAGAAGCAAGCAAAGCATAATGCTAGAAAAGCTCTCAAAACTATATTTCCTGACCATGTATCTAACCCGAAAGATCAGAACATTGTGTACATTCACTCAATAACAAGTTCAAATAGAGAAAAATACCAAGAAATTGCGCATAGACTGTATGTGCAGAATAAATGGATCAGTCACTCCAAAAACTCCAGGCAACTCACTCTGCGTCTTCTCCTTCATGTTGTCCTTATACCTTTTATAATCCTAATAAAAGTGTACTAATTTTCCTGTGCATTTCTGTAGTCCCTGAAACACCCGCTGACCAGAGGAGCATGTAGCGAAGTACTAAGTATTGATTTTCATGACAAATCATATATATGCTAATCCGGATCAGATGAGGATTCTCTTCTTCTCGTGAATACCGGGTCTGGATCAGTTATTTACCAGCCATCTTACTTTCATTATCAATTATCGCATTTTGTGGTTCGGAGAGATTTGCCAGTCACAATAGATGAAGTTAGTTTACAATGATTTGTTTTTACAATTCTCGCACTTTGAGCCGGAAGCCACCTTGGCCGAATCACAACGTCTGCGTCTGTGTGAGAAAAGAAGACATCCACAACACGCAAAAGCGAGCGGTGCGTGCATTTATGAAAAAGAGACATGGGAAAAACATCCATTATAAAGAATACGGGTTCTAAACCAAATTATTAGCCCTGACTTTCCTTGAGCACGCATTAGCCAGCATTTAGCCGGGAGAAGAGCTGTGTCAGAGTGGGGTTAAGTTACTGCTCC